>CM057452.1:457907500-458507500 GCA_016271365.2 Neoceratodus forsteri
TAATCACCTGAGATCAAGTAGTAGCAGTTTTCAAGAACACAGTTACAAGGGTTAATCAAATTAATTGAGACAGCCTGCAGTCAGCAATTTGACCTAGTCAACATAAGTGCAAAGGATTGGGTTGAAAGTGCAAGCGAGGAGAGGCGGAGGAAGGGAGGAGGGAACAGATTGAGGAGAGGATGTTTGAGTAAAAGTGCATGGAAACGTTTGGCGGGAGGGAGGGCTAGGAAAAGGGGCAGAGGTAGGGGAGAGGAGGTGACGGGGAGAGGATGGTGTGATGGGTAGAAGAAGAGGAGGGGCAGAAATGTATTATAGTTAAGAGGTTGGGGTGTAATGGCCTAGAAACGAAGCACTTTAAAATATCTTTTAGTCTGTTCTGATCATACTCCACCAAATACAATGGACAGTGGGTTCTCCTTTGGGCCAACACCACCTGGGAATTTTGGAGAAAAGGATAGGGAGTTCAGGGAAGAACTAGTCAGGGGTGTGGCAAAGGGAAGGTAGTGGTAGTGGGTGACCTGAACTTGCTAGACATCAACTGGGAGGTTCCAGTTACTAGAAGTTCCAGAAGTCAGGCCTTGCTAGATACAGTCCAGGACTGTCTGCTGACATAGCTAGATAGAGAACCCACCAGGCAGGCTGCTCTCCTCAGTGTGGTGCTCACCAACTCACAGATAACAGGAACAGTGTGGTAGGGAGCCACTAGAGAACAATGATGATAACTCTATGTGGTTTGAGCTGACCCTGGGGACCAGCAAACCCCAATCAAAAGCTGGGACTTCAATTTTAGAAGGCAAACTTCAACAGGTGAGGAGCTTGTATGAGACAAGTTAGTCAGGTCAGACAGCATAGGAGGGTTGGGAGAGAGAAATGGGAGCAATAAAGAAGGCCATTGTCAAAGCATCAGGAAAGGCCTGAAGATGGTAACAAAGAGAAACAGGTTCAAGTGGCCAATGTTGTTCTCAGAAAGGGCCAGCGAGCTGTGTGGGCCAAAAAGTCCTTCATAGAGTACAAAGAAAAGAAGGGGGATGAATAAGGACAACACCAGCTGAGAATGAGGGAAACTAGGAGGTGGTTAAAGAAGCTAAGGCAGGCACTGAACTATGTATCACTGAAGGCATTAAGAGCAGTGAGAAGAAATTTTACAGGTATATTAGGAAAAAAGAAGAACGTGGGGAATTGTTAGGTTATTGGAGGGGTGTAGGATAAAAGAGGAGGACAGGCAAATGGCAGCCATTCTAAATTATTATGTATGCTCTGTCTTCACTAGGAAGACAGCAGACCCTTACCAGAGAGTGGCACCAAGGTGGCTGCCAAAGTGGTCCTGGAGATGAGGCTACCACTATTTAGCAACCAAAGGGTCTGGAAAGAGCAGTCCTTAAGGCAAATAAGATACAGGGACCGGACGGATGCATTTGAAGGTGCTCAGTGAGCCAGCAACAGAACTAACTGAACCCCTGGTAGGGCTATTCAATAGCTCACACAGTCAGGGAAGTTCTCAAGGAATGGAGGGTGGTAGTGTGGTTCCACTATATGAGGGGGATGGAGCAGGCAGGAACTACAGATCTATCAGTGTTACTTCAGTGGTAGGGAAACTGATGGAGACACTAGTCAAGGAGGACCTTGTGGACTACCTGGAGAGTAATGGCCTCCAGGATAGTAAACAGCACGGGTTTGTGCGGGGAGATCTTATCAGATGGACCTAATAGTTTTCTTTGATTGGGTGATGAGGAAACTGGATGGGAGCCACACTGTAGATCTCTCTATCTTGATTACGGCAAGACATTCAACTCAGTGCCTCATGGGTGATTTCTGAAAAGATGGAAGATCTGGGGGCAGATAGGGACATAGTAAGAAGGGTAGAAAATTGGCTTGACGGAGGCAGTAAAGGGTAGTAGTAAATAGGGTCAAATCAGAATGGAGGGAGGTAAAAGTGGGGTGCCACAGGATCTGTCCTGGGTCCAGTCCTCATCAGTATGTTCATTAGTGACACCCAAGATGGAATCTATGGCAACGTGTGTCATTTCATAGATGATACAAAATTCCATGGGAGGGTGGACAGTGGAGAGGGAATTAGGAAATGCATAGTGATCTGCATAGACTGGAGAGGTGGTATAAGGTCTGGCAGTTGAAACTCAACACTCAAAAAGTACAAAGTGATGCACATAGGGAGCAAGAACCCCAGGACAGAGTATTGGATTGAGGGGTATGCTGAGCACTATGACTGAGGAAAGGGACCTAAGAGTCATCATTAGCAACACCCTTAAATAATTAAGTCAATGCAATAAGGCCATTAGTAAGGCAAATAGGATGTTGGGTTGTATTGAGAGGGGCTACACAATAGGAGAAAAGAGTTAATTTTACCTGTTTAGAGGAAATGGTAAGGCCACACCCAGAGTGCTGTGCCCAGTTCTGGAATCCTTGACTCAGGAAGAATAAGAACAAGATGGAGGTGCAACAAATGATGACCAGGATGATACAGGCCCAGTAGGGAGATCTTATGAGGAGCGGCTTGAGGCACTAAAAATGTACTTGCTTGAGATGAGATCGGAGGAGGTGTGATATGACAGAGATCTTCAAATTCCTGAAAGGAATAAATAAGGTGGACTATGTGGAGATATTTAGTATAAGCACAGATTTGAGGTCATAGGGCATGAGTGGAAACTGAAAGGGGAAGGTTTAAGAGCAATGTGAGGAAGTATTACTTTACTGAGATGGTGGTGGAACCTAGAAACAATCTGCCATCCGAGGTGGTAAGAGACAAAACCATAAATGGTTTCAAGCATGCTGGGACAGAGTAAAGGCAATTGCAGCTACTCAAGCTAATAGTAGCAGGGTGGGGATGGGGAGAGGTGGGGAGGGTAAGTGCTCTGGATGATGATTAGGTCCCAGGGATAGACAGGGAACCACGGACAGACTGGATGGACCATTAGTCTTTTTCTGTTGGCACTGTCTGTGTTTCTATGTTAATGTGGGAATACTTACAGATCATGTGACTTGGCTAATAAATTTAGGAATGAACAGTTGAAAATCAGACAAAGAATTTCTTGTTCCTCTGCTTTTATTATTACCTTATTAAATGTCCATGTGGCATGTCTTGTATTAGCATATTATTGGAATGATGACCAGAATGCTTAAAACATGCATATCAGAACATAAATTTTCAATCGGAAGAGAGAAGGAGAAATCCACTGTAGCCAAACACTTCAATCAGAAGCTGCATTCAGTCACATCCCAAGATTCTTTGGGATTGAAAGAGTTGATATGCTTAAGAGAGGAGGAGTTGGGAGCACCACCTACTTGAAAAAGAATGTTGTGCTGTAATAGGAAGTAAGCAAATTTTATTTGATATAGCTCAAGGAGCTGAACATACAATTTAATTTAAACAACTATAACATTTAAAACATTTATAAAATCACATCTAGCCTGTTGGCACTGAGGGTTGAGGCACTGGACACCACAACTCACGTCATGCGGTGATCCGGGTTTGGGTGCAACCTCGGGTCATCGGGGGCCAGCAAGGGTGGTGGAAGCAGGAACAAATGGAAGCTCTCCTCTCCCGGGGAGGAATCACCCTACCGCAGTCCCACCATCACTGGGTGGAGGCCTGGTGGCAGTGTATCTGGTGTCAGGTGACTGGTAGGGTGGGGTATCCCATAGTAGGGCGGCATGTGCATGCTCCACATGCATGCACTCACACCAAGGATGTGAGGGCAGGGGATGGAAACAGGAAAAAGCACCATAAATAAATAATAGAAAAAAAAATAATAAAATCAAATAAGCACAGCAGAATCGCTCCTGTACATAAATATTTAAAATGAGCCCTCAAACGCCAGAAAAAGAAGGTTGTTAAGATATCCAGCAGATAAGATCTGACAAAAGCTCATTTGGTAAAGCACTGCACATGTGCATAGCAGCCACAGAAAGGCCCTTTCACCTGAGGATTTCAAACATGCATGGGCAATCACCAGCAGATTGTACCCTACTGAGCAGTGTAGCTGAACCAGAGTAAATGGGAGCAGGTTTTTATGTAGGCAGGACCCAACCATATTACACACATCGTGCAAAGTGCAGATGTGCATCATTGCCACTTCCCCTGCTTACCACAGGCTCCCAGGAACTAGGGGAACTAGTGTGTGACAAACGGGATAGTGCTATCACTCTGAGGGCCACATTTAGTGGCTAGCATTCTAATGGTTAACCATGTACTGTCCCCCAAGGAGGTGGTTGAAGCATAGCACAGATACCCATAGAAGTGTATCAACTGGAGATCATGTGGTGGGTGCATCTTCTTTTGAAATTCTTTAATGCTTGCATAAAACAAAATATATATTTCGAGGCTTGGCAAGGAAACTGAATAGTGCCAATCTGTAAACAAACTCTGGCCAGAACTGATAAGGCTGTATGGGAGGAATTTGGGGTAAGAATATTGAAAATTAACAAAGTTGCAAGTCTTCATTAGGAAAATGTAATGTAGGCTCATAAATTTGTTGTTTTGTAATATTTGTACACCAAATTTTCAACATAGATTTGTTATGAGCCTGCCTCATGAAGAAGGGCAAAGCAAATGTTCAACTCCTGCCCAAATAGTGATTTCAAGAGGTACTGCAAAATCAACTTTCGGGACACAAAAAACACATTTTGGGCCAGAGTTGAAAAATGACGGCTGTCATATTCATGGGGTGCTGTAAAGAAATGGTAATGTTATAAATTTGGGATCAAAATATTGAAAATTACCAAAGTTATGAGTCTGTGTTCTGCAAACTTCAATGTAGGTTCGTAACTTTTATTGTTTTCTAATATTTTTACACCAAATTTTCTTTTATTATTATTATTTTTTTATTTTAATCAACTATTTTTCCACCTCTCAGAAATGGAAGGTGGCTGCAGCTCTCTCTCAGAGGGCTCATCTTTCCGAGAGCCCAGTTGCCCCCATCCAGCCCACTCCAGCACTTCTCCCACAGATCCCCTGCCCAAAGCAGGGCTGGAGGGAGGAGTTCCTTCCCCGCAGAGTACAATCTAGTAGCCAGGAGAAGCCTGTAATGGGGACATGGCCAGGTCATCATTTAGCCTGCCACTTCCATTTTCACATTTTCTCCCTTCCCCTCCCCCTCATGGCATGAATGCATGTGTAGAGACACGTGCATACCGCACATCCATGCTCCTGTGTCTCCCTGTCTGATGCTGCCTCCGGCCTCCACTAGGGGCAGCCAAGAGTAGGACAATAACCTTCCCTTCCTTGAGAGGAGAGCAGTCTGTTGGACGCTCGACCCTCTCCCTCCCTACTGGCCCCGCAATCTGAGGTAACCTCATGACCCCAGGTCGCTGGGGTGGTACGAGGTGTGGCATCCAGTGCCCCAACCCCTAGCACCACCGGCCAGCCATTTACACCAAATGTTCAACATAGCCTTCTTATGATCCCATCTCATGAATAAGGGCAGACAAAATTTTCGCTCCTGCCCAAAAGGTGATTTGTGCAGGGACTGTGAATTCACCTTTTGGGATGAAAAACACATTTTGGCCAGGATCTGAAAATGACAGCTGTTACATCTATGAGTGCTGTACAGATATGGCTATGTTGTAAATTTGGGGTAAAAGTTTGAAAAGTACCAAAGTTACGAGCCTGCTTGCAAAATTCATCGTAGGCTCATAACTTTGTTATTTTTCTTAGTATTTTTACACCAAAGTTTCAACATAGCCTTCTTAGAAACATAGAAACATAGACTTTGACAGCAGATAGGGACCACTTGGCACACCTAGTCTGCCCATTTCCCTACCTACTGGATAAGCTGTAGATCTTAGTTAACCAACAGCCTATTTCTTCATACCCCACAAGAATCGTCTTTATGTCTGTCCCATGCATTCTTGAATTTCCCCACTGTTTTGACCCCATGACGCCTAAGGAAGGTGGTTCTATGCATCCACCACCTCTCTGTGAAAAAATACTTCCTTACATTGCCCCTGAGCCGCTCCCTCTATCTTCAAATTGTGTCTCCTTGTTTTTGCACATATCTTTTCTGAAAGATGCTACCCTCTTGGACTTTGTTGATTCCACTGAGGTACTTAAAAGTTTCTATTATGTCCCCTCTCCTTCTTTCCTCTAGGGTATACATATTAAGCTCCTTTAGCCCCTCTTTGTATGGCTTCTGTTGCAGACCCTGTACCATTTAAAACCAAAAAACAAAGAACCAAATAAAGTCCTGCACTCCAAGTGCCATTGGAAGCAGAACAATATTTTAATTCAATCCAAGGCTTTATTTTAAGGGTTTCAGCTATAACAAAGTGTTTAGCTCCTACAGGCAAACCCACAATCAAATTTCCTCCCCAACACTTCAACCAATAGAATGGTCTTCCTCAGGGGGTGGAGGATGTATGATTATCCCTCCTTAAATAGTCATTCCACTTTTAGTGCCCTATAGTTTGGGAGCAGAATAACAACTTAATTTGGTTAACTGCTATTAAGTGGCCCTGGAGGATCTGGACCATGAAAACAAAATTTACTAAATTCATTATTTCATGTAGTAATTTTTCTTCTTCACGTTCTATTTTAACATAGACTATGTAACAACACAACATGGATAATATTTATACATAATAAAAAGAAAAATAAAATATATATATTTAACGAAAGAGCTAAATTCAATTGGAGGATTGTTATGTATTCAGATTATACCGTAATTTTAAATCAATTTACCATTAGTAACACGCACAATATCCAAAACATTTATAGATTTCATTTCTAAATGGTTGTAACCAATCCAGGCAGTGATCACTTCATTATTTTCCACAATAGCTTTCTTGTAGGGGATCCACCATCCAAGGGTTAACCATTTCCGAATCTGAAAGAGACACCCAAGAGGGGAAACAGATTGATTAAACTTCTGCAACAAGAAAGCTATTGGATTTTTACCTTAAACAGTTTACAACCTAAAGGTCTCAATACTGAATGGGGTCTAAAACCATTTCTAATGAAATAATTGGTAAAATAATGGTAATAAGAATAGTTGAAAGTTTATTGGGATGGGAATAAAATATTCCTCTGTAACAGTAACCATAATACATTATTTTTATTTTCTCAGATTCAGAAATGGTTAACCCTTGGATGTGGATCCCTACAAGAAAGCTATTTTTGAAAATAATAAGGAGTGATCACTGCCTGGATTGGTTCCATTGTTTGGACAATTTGAATTTCAACTCTAAGTAAGATACAACCATTTAGAAATGAAATCTATAAATGTTTTGAATATTGTGTGGTTACTAATGGCAAATTGATTTAAAATTACTGTATAATCTGAATACATAACAATCCTCTAATTGAATTTAGCTCTTTTGTTAAATATATATTTTTTTTTTTTATTATGTATAAATATTATCCATGTTGTGTTGTTACATAGTCTACATTAAAAATAGAATGTGAAGAAGAAAAATTACTATATGAAATAATGAATTTAGTAAAATTTTGTTTTCATTGTCCAGATCCCTCCAGGGCCACTTAATAGTGGTTAACCAAATTAAGTTGTTATTCTGCTCCCAAACTATAGGGGCACTAAAAGTGGAATGACTATTTAAGGAGGGATAATCATACATCCTCCACCCCTGAGGAAGACCATTCTATTGGTCGAAGCGCTGGGGAGGAAATTTGGTTGTGGGTTTGTTGCCTGTAGGAGCTAAACGCTTTGTTATAGCTGAAACCTTAAAATAAAGCCTTGGATTGAATTAAAATATTGTTTTGGTTTCAATGGCACTTGGAGTGCAGGACTTTCTTTGTTTTTGGTTTTGTATGAAGCAGGGATTAGCAACCCCTTTAGCCCTGCACCCAGCTCTTTTCTAGCCAAGCACATGGCGCCTTGGAGTTTGGCCTGTACCATTTTAGTTGCCCTCCTGGATTGCCTCCATCCTGTCTATGTCCTTGCGGAGATGGGGTCTCACCAGCTGTCTGCACAGAGGGATAACAACTTCCTGTTTTCTACTGGTGATGCCTCTCCTATACATACCAGTATCCCCCAGCCATCCCTACTGCCTTCTCACATTGCTTGCTAAACTTCAGGTCATCTGATATGATTACCCCAGGTCCCTTTCCACTTTTGTTGTTGTTACTACCTCCCGCCCATTGTGTACTCTTTCCTGGGTTTTTCCCCAGGTGCATTACTTTGCACTTCTTGCATTGAATCTAAGCTGCCATACTTCTGACCATTCCTCCAACCTTGCCAAGTCCCTTCTCATCCTTTCCATTCCCCTCATGTATAAACCCTGTTGCAGATCTTTGTGTTGTCTGCAAAGAGGCATACTTTCCTTCCAGTCCCTCTGCAATGTCACTTATAAAGACATTAAAAAGGTACTGAAACCCTGCAGCTACCCCACTAGTAACCCCCTTTCTTCAGCATGGACTCCTTTTATTATTACCTTCTGTGTCCTGTTGTCCAGCCAATGTTTTACCCAGGGTACCACCCTGGGACCCACTCCCAGACTGACTGACTTGTTTATTAATCTTTGTTTGAGACTGTGTCAAATACCTTGCTAAAATCTAGGTAGACCATGTTCACAGCCCCTCCCTGGTCTACTACCTTGGTCACCCAGTCAAAGGAATCAATTAGCTTCATCTGACCTGACCTTTCCACTGTGAATACATGCTGCCTTGGTCCCTGCCCCACTGGCCTCTAGGTACTCAACAATTCTTTCCTTCAGAAGTGATTCCATCATTTTCCCTACCACGGAGGTCAAACAGACAGGTCTGTAGTTTTCTGCCTCTGTCTTGCTCCCACTTTTGTGAAGGGGAATCACATCCACCCTCCTCCAGTCCTCAGGTACCACACCATCCTCCCATGATTTGTTAAAAAGGTAGTCAGTGGTGTCACTAGTTCTCTCCTTAGCTCTTTTAGAATTCTGGGGTGAATCCTGCCAGGCCCCATTGTTTTGTCCACCTTCAGTTTTAGGAGTTCTTTCAGAACCCTTTCTTCTGTGAAAGGACTGGTATCGACTCCCATCCAGAATGCTTCTATTGACTGGATTAGGTACCTCCTCCTCTTCTTTTGTGAATACTGAGCAGAAGTATTCATTCAGTATCCCTGCTTTTCACTGTCCTCTCTGCCTAACCACCCTCCTTTTATTCAGCCTCACTATCCTCCCTTTGTCTTTCTTCACTCCCTAATGTACCTATAAAAGGTTTTATCCCCCTTCTTAACTGAGTTGGCTGTCTTTTCCTTGGTTTGGGCCTTTGCTATTCTGACTGCCTTCCCCACTTCCTTCTGCTTTAACTGGTACAGTTCTGTGTCCTGTCCTTCTGTGTTTCCTTATACTTCACAAATGCTATCTTTTCTTCCTAACCTTCTCCACCACCTCTTTGGAGAACCATAGTGTTTTTTTCTTTCATTTTGATTTATTTGCTTTACACAAAGGATTGTTGCCTCTGTGATGGCAGTTTTGATGTTTCCTCATTGTTGCTCCCACCTCCTTCTTTCTTGTTTGCTAGTGCTTTTCTGAGGCACTCTCCCAGTTTGACAAAGTGAGCTCTCTTGAAGTCCAGTACTTCACTTTTGTATGGCTTGACTCTGCATCTGCATTTATCATGAACCACACTGTTTGGTGGTCACTTGTTCCCAGATTGCTACCCACTTCTAGATCTGAAATCTCTCTCCATCCTCATTTGAGAGTACAGATCTAGATTGCTCCCTCCTGAGTGGGTTCCAACATTAGCTGTCTGAGGCATGCCCCTGTAGGGCATCGAGAATGGCCCTGCTCATGGATGTGGCTGCAAAGGTGCTCCAGTTAACGTCTGGCATATTCAGGTCCCCATCAACAATATCTCCCCTTTCTCTGCCATCTTAAGGATGCCTTCTATCATTTCCTTGTCCATTTCCTCCCTTGAGATGGGGGTCTGTATACAACCTCTGTGTGGATTATGGTGCTATTTCCAGTCTCCAGGATGACCCACAGTGCCCCTCTCTTCCCGATTTGCCCTTTGTTCCATTGCTTTGATCCCTTCCCTTAAACAGAGAGCTACTCCTCTTCCTCTTCCTCTTCCTCTACTACCCCTCCCTGTCCCTCCTGTAGATTGTGTACCCTGGTATGTTGACATTCCAGTCATGGTTCTGTGTGTACCATGTTTCTGTGACTGCCACATATCCAGGCATCCCCCTTCCATCAAGGCCACCAGTTCAGGGAGCGTGTTACCTAGACTACGGGCACTGGTACTCATTACCTCCATTTTTGATGGCCTTACCTTTTGCTCCATCCCTGTCCTTATTGCCTTTGCCTTTTTCTCCATTTACCCCTGCCCTTCTCCCTATTGACTTCTCATCTTGCTCACTAACTGCACAGATTTTTTGGAGGGATAGATTCCCCTGCTCCTTTCAGTGCCTCCCTTGGCTAGTTTAAATGCTTGCCAATGAAGCATTTACACCTATCACCTAGGATCCTGGTTCCCTCCTGGACAGATGCAGACCATCATGCCAGTGTAGACCTGCATCCCTCCAGGTGGACCCCCAGTACCCAATGGAGCAAAACCCTGAGCTCTGCACCAGTTTTTCAACCATTGTTTGAATCCCATGGTGTGGAATACCTTAGCCTCACCCATGCCATAGACAGGCAGCACCTCCGAGAAGTTTATCATGAGTGCTACTTGTTCAAGGCCCTCCCCAACTCCACAAACCTCCTGTACTGCTCTGATTCCTTTCCAGCCAGGTCCTTTGTCATTTTACGAGCCCATCTCATGAACAAGGGCAGAAAAATGTTCAAGTCCTGCCAAAGGTGATTTTTGCCGGACTACAAAGTCACCTTCCAGGACAGATTTGCCTAAAGTCAGCTCAATTGTTCATGAGGCAGCATCCCAAAAAGCAGTGTTGAAAATTTAGCCAAAATATGAACAAATGGCCAAGTTATGCCAGTAAGTTCAAAACACCATTGAATACATTGAACCGCATACCTGTTTCTTCAGTTTGTGGTCTGGCTTTGAAGACTGAAGATGTGTCTGCGGTCCAGAGAAGATTACGGAGTTGGACCCTCAATGGGTAAGTAAGGGCTTGGGGTGTGGGGGATGGGTGCTGAGTGGAGGGTAGGGTGGGAGAGTGCAATTGTCACAAAGATATTAATGGACTTTTTTATTAAAAAAACACAATTATTCCTACACTGGGGATTGGACACCTCCAGTGCCACCATTACATTTCTGTTGGAGGGAGGGGTGGTGGGTGCTAAGAGGGAGGATTGGATGGGGAGGAAAGTATTAAAAAAAAACATACATGTACGGTAGTGGACGGGGGGCAAGGATTCCTGCACTGGGATTAGGCACCCCTGTACCATTGTTATGTTTCTAGGGGAGTGTGGTGGTGGGTGCTGAGAGGGAGGGTTGAGTGGGGAAACTATAAAAATATATTTAAAAGAAATAAAAAATGCAGAAATAACTGTGCCTGCAACGGTACTGGATGGGGGCGGGTTGGTAACAGGATTTTGTGATTGGATTCAGGACACTGGGGGATTGGGCACCTCTAGTGACACTATTATGTTTTTTTGGGAGTTATGGGGTGGTGGATGCTAAGAGGGAGGGTCGGGTAGGGGGATATGTATAGTTAAAAAAATTGACAGTCAACAGTAAAATAGTGCAGTGCAGCATGCTTCACAGATGCAAAGGTGACTGTGTTGGCACTCCCAACATGTTGTCCACTCACAAGGAATGCGCGAGTACTTTTCTCATAGCAAGAGGTTTGCAGGGCTATGCCAACTGCAGCCCTAAAAAGGTAGTGTTTTGAATCTGGCCAGCTATCAGTGTTATTAACCACTGTGCAAAACTATTTACAAAAACGATTTATATGAAAATGTCTTGTCAATATTCAAAGCAGGCCTTAGACTTTGATCATAGCTTTACTTTGTCTCATATTATCGAAAAATATGTTTTGTTTAGAATACTAAGGCTAGAAAACAGAAACTATGTGTAAAGTTTGTTGATCAACAGTACATACAGTTTTGACACTATATCAAGGAGAATTTGAATGTAGATAAGGCACTACTGCATATAACAAAAGTACTGAATAGATCAGCTTAGTCACATGCGTGATATGGCCAAAATGGAGAACTAAGAAATAAATTTGAAACCAGCAGAGGAGTTAAGCAAAACTGTCTTCTCACTCTCCTTTTATTTAATTTTTACATTAATGATGTTTTACTGAGCTAGAGAAGGCCACATTTTTGCACTTAAAATTGTTGAATGCTGCATCTGCATCTGATATATGCAGATGATATAGCTTTGCTATCTTTGACTTTGAATGCACTACAAGTAAAGCCAAATACTTTCCATGAACAGGGTAATAACTCTAAAGGTTAGTGAAAACAAAATAAAGCAATGATATTTGGTTCAAATACAGTTATTAAAAGTGGATATGGTATCTGCTGAGAATACTGTTGTTGTGCTGCAATAGTGACATCATTTTGCTGTCCTGTTGCACAGTGCAACACTATTGCAGCACAACATGCTATAAAACCACAAGTTGCAGCTGCAATCACTAGTGAAAGTTGTGTGTTGTGTGAAAGAAAGGACAGCCTAGAAGATGACATAGTGATATCAGCGATCAGAATGACAGCCATGGTATTTTCTAAATGCTTCCTGATTGACAGAGGTTCATACAACAGCAAGAAAATCAAAGGACTGACAAAAACTAAGAACAATATAAAATTGCTAAAAAATGTCAAAGCAGACTCCAGGAGAGCAGGCAAATTGTTTGACACAGCTGTCAGTGAGCTGGAAAACTTAGTGGCAGAATGCCTGTTCAAGCTGGAGAGAATAGACGAGTCCCAGTATGAAGCAAGCACTATCGGGCATCCTAGGTAGCATAGACAGGCACCTAGTGAAAGAAAACTATGACCACTCAATCTTTCATGGATCACAACATCATTAAAAGAAACAGTAGCAGCCTTTTCAGCCATGCAGAAGTTTCTTTAAAAAGTTGACATGGGCAACAAACCACAGAGGTCAGAGGCATTTTGTCAGTGGGCTAGACAGACTATATTCTCCAGGCACCCTGAGTCTCCATAATCCAGCATCATTACTAAATAAGGAATTCTTTAATAATGGTCTTTATTTCACTCTTTACACTGCAGAGCAATACGGACTCAGGTGGGGTGACATGAAACTCCTCACAGATGCCGATGGGCAAAAGGTTTTACAGTACAATGAGTGCCAGACAAAACACCTATAGGCAACAACCCTTGGGACATCCTTGTAATCAAGCTACATGTGTACCACAATATAACAAATCCATGAGATATCCTGTTGCTGCCTATATAAAATTCTCCTCTGAAGCCACAACAAATGATGAACCTTGATTCTCTTTTCTATCCGTCATTGGGTTGAGGATGCAGAAGGAAAGTGAGGACACAGGTTATATAGTGCAACACTCCTCAGTGTGGTTTTATTCAAGAACAGAGATGTGCCAAAGTTTAATTTCATTGTTGAAGTTCCAACAAAGTCAGCAATTTAGAGTGCAAAATATTTCGCAAATTTCAAGCAATATGCAAAATATTTTGCGACTGTAAATTTGCAAAATTCCACCAAATGCAGAATTTCATCCAGGAATGGCAAAATTTTGCCTGCAAGCAGCAGAATTTTGCTCACGAAGTGGTGAAATTCTGCAGTTCGCAGGGCAAAATTTGACCATTTGTGGGCAAATTCCACATTCACAATCGAAATTCCACATTTCATGGGCAGAATTTCAAGATTTTGCATCTGCAAAATATTTCACTAAATGAGCGAAATTTGCAAAATATTTCACAGAGAGGAGTTTGTTGACTTCACCCATCTCTATTCAAGAAGAGCTCATACTCAGGCATTAAGTCAAAATAATTCAAACTCAAAGGTCAATAACAAAAGTCTATCACTCCTTCACTTGCTGGATAGAAGTCCAATGACCAGTGAACACAAGAGCAGCAATCTCTTTTGCTCTAGGTGTGACCTTCAGTTAGACCTTCAAACCTGGGTCTCTGATACGCCATCCCTCCTGGAAGCAACAGGTGAGGAACTGAGATGGGTCATTTTCAGTTAATATAAGGTCATTATGTGTCATTCAATTAAAAAAACACTTGATCCAAATTAGAGCATCAATGTATATATCATTTGTAGTGACTATAGGTGATGACCAAATGTTAATCTAAGGATAATACTATTCTTTCTTTTTCAGACACAGTATGTGATGCTTTAATTCACATTGGGCTTCTGTGTTAAACGTGACGTGTCCATTTACAGTCTTTACCTTCTTGTAAACGTTATTTCTTTTTGTTTATTTTTTTCTCTGCAAACTGAAACATAGCACATCATTTATCTCTGTGGTATTTTACACAACAACTTTTATTTGTTATTTGTACATCTACAATTCTCGTATGTAGAAACTCATATTTGCATGTTACTAACATCCTAGATAGCTAAAAAAAAAAAATTAATGAACTGTCAAGAAATGTATTATAATAATGTTGTAATAACTGGGCACATTTTTTCATAGGAGAAGCTTGGTTATAATTCGCTGTTCAACCTGTTGGTTATAACGGCTAACACGCACTAGCTTCTCTTCAGCCCTGCTCATGTTCAGTAACTCGCATAGCTCTCTCAAGTTCTGTCATTTGGCATTTCCTCTAACTAAAGAAAAGCAGTCATATAAGTAAAAATCAGCAAAATATCTAGTACTTACCTCACCTAACATTTTCCAGCAGTTACGGGTATTGTCAGTCTTGTTCTTGCTCCACTGTCTCCATACAAACAGAAGCTGTGAGCCCTGACCTTCAACCTAATTTACATATTGCCATGACAACAATGACCCGGACCTTATAAAAATTGTTTTGAACATCAGCTACAAACATCGTTACAGTTTTTAAACATTTTCAAGAGGAAAATACTGGCACTTGTAAATGTGGCATTTAACTATGGAAACGCATGCTTCAGACCACTCAGCACAATTATTGCAGTCCATCGACCATAGCTTGTTCCAAAACAACTTCTTCTTTATTTTCAGGGATAAAAGCAAGCAGGCCACAGTAAAACATAGCATCAATCAATGGCAGAGTATATCAGAAAATAGCACATGTGTAAAATACAGCAAGATAAGTGCAAAGTCAGTGCAAATTGTTGGAAAAATGATAGTTCAGACGCTAGTTCAGTAAAGTGCAAGGCAAATAAAGTGCAACAGTCAGACCTAAAAACAGAACTTGCCCTGATGTGCTTTTGCTCTCAAATGAGCTTTCAAAGTTGAGCAAGTTCCCTAGTGGGTTTCAATATAAATGTAACATTTAAAGTGACAGTGTATAAAAGGAATATTGAGAACACTCCAGAAAAGGAAAGCGTACACGAGGTGGAAAGAAGCATGGGTGGAACAGGAAGAATGCTACAAGGAAGGCCCTGGAGGAGGGAGGATGATGGAGGGGAAAGGACATTTTCAGAACCAGAGCTAGGACTGAATGTTATAAACATCTCTGAATACAAACTGAGTGAGGTTGAATTTTCAGTATTGAATCACGACTTCTCCTTTACGCCTACTGGACAGTTTCATTTGTTTGAGACAGTCATTGATCTGCACAAAATGGAATGTAATCTCAACCTTAAACCTTTTATGCTAAAGGGAGACTGCTGATAAAGGGATAATACTATCAGTGCAGAGAATTAAAATGTTATTAAAATGCCACTAACATTGTGAGACCCTTTAACAACTTTAGAGCTAAATCCACCTTTTGCCCCCATTGTCACCAACTCAGCAGATGTTCCAAGATTGTGTTGAGGAAGATCTTAAAGCCCTAGATAGGAAGAAAGCCAAAAAGTTTTGTTTTTTTTTCAAATCTCAGCAATATGGAACGGGAGGCTCTAAAAGATTGGGTGACAACAGGGACATAACAATTAAGTCAGCTGACAAAGGGGGGCAATTGTGATTATTGATAGCTACAAATATGAAAATGAAGTTATGTGACAGCTAAGTGATGGTACTTATTATGAAAATGTAGTTCAGATAAAACTGCAACTTTAAAAGGGTAATTGATAAATATCTGGCATTAGTTAGGATCAGAATTGGTTACCCACACAAGTTGCTGAACACCTCATTTTCCCACATCCAGTTAGAGCAACTCTCTATTGCCTCCCAAAAATTCACAAGGATTTGTTTAACCCTCCTAGAAGGATGATTGTGTCTGGAATCGCCTCACTCACTGAACCCCTCGCTAAATTTGTAGACCACCACATTTCAGAAATTGTAAAGGAGCTTCCTTCATACATTAAAGATACAGGGATATTTTAAGGGTACTGGAGATGTTGCAATTGAAAAATATTTTTGGTAACCCTTGATGTCACAGCACTGTATTCAAATATACCCCATGTGGATAGTCTTGTTGCTTTGAACTACTATCTGGATAGGCATCCTGTATTAGAGCCACCAACTGAGGTACTAACAAAACTGGCACTCTTTGTCCTGAACTTTAACACTTTATTTCATGGTAACAATTTTACCTACAAAACAAAGGGTACAGCAATGGGCACAAGTTTTGCACCCAATTATGCTAATCTTTACATGGGAAAATGGGAGGATGATGTCATACATGACAGTGATATTAATCCATTTTATGATAAAATAGTGCTATGGAGGTGCTTTATTGATGACATCATCCTCCTATGGAAAGGAATGGAGAACAACCTTTCTGAGTTCATCAAATATTTGGAGCATTCAAATCCAAATTTGAGAGTCAGTGTGAACTTTAGTAACATTCAGGTTAACTTTTTGACCTGATTGTGAGTAAAGATGGGAACAATGAACTAACTACTGATTTATTTAGAAAGCAAACAGACAGGAATACCTTACTGTTGGCCAGTAGTAGCCACCCAAGGCACATAATAAAAGCAATTCCCAAGGGTCAGGTCAACGTACAGAAATAAATTGTGGTGATACTGAAAAGTTTAAAGTCAGGGCGGATTAATTATTATTATTATTATTTTTTTTTTTAGTCTTTGCTAACCAGGTAAGGCTACTAGGCACAAGTGCCTGTTTTCAGGGGTGACCTGGGAGCACTGGGCGGTTAAGGACTTGCTCAGAGTCATACAGTATGCAAGTGGAGGTTGTGAGAATCAAACTCAGGTCTGATCTGCTGGATGTATCAAGCTTGTTCACACCTCTTTTGGAATCCAGATTGTTAGAAAGAGGATAGAGGAGTGAGGTAGTATCTGAAGCCAGACATGTGGTAGAGCAAATTCCTAAAGAGGAACTCCTCAGACAAAAAGAAAGAGATGAGAATAAAAAGTTGACTCGGTGGCATTTGCATTTAATCCCAAATCACAGCAGGTAACTTCCGTTATAGAATTCCACTGACACCTTGCAAAATGGATACAGGCCTCAGGGACATTGTTATTCCTTCTCTTTCTGTACACAAACATTGGCTCATCAATATTAAAGATATTGTTGTTCATAGTATGCAACCAAAAAGACCCCAGAATGTGGTTCCCTAATAGAACAAATGGAAATTACCGCTGTGGAAACTGCAAGTTTTGCCCATATATTATTACAATAGACCACTTTGCAAACCCAGTGACAGGACGGATGTCCCAGTTAGATGTTTTTTCACATGTAGCACAGGTGGTGTGATCTACATGGCACGCTCTAAATGCAGCTGGTTTTATACTGGAAAACTAAATGCAGGTCTAAGAAGAGAATAGGTGAGAATCTTAGAGCAATAGAAAATGGTGAGAGAAAAAATGCCTAGCATTACAGATAATGAGAAATGGGAATGATTTAGAACACAGGGTTAATTTTATGGGAATAGAAAACATATTTACTTAAAAGGGAGGGATTATGATAATCTCCTCAGGTGTAGAGAACAATACTAGATTTTTTCTTTCCAAGTGATGTAAAACAATGGTCTAAATAATAAGATTGAACTTGCTCCATTTTTACTTAAGTAAAGATAAAATATTGTAATTATCTATATACACTGTTCTGCTGATCATATATGTTGATATTATATGCTTGGGGTGAGACACATGGTTTCAGGGATTTCTGTTATTTGTAAAGTTCAATAATTTTATTATTCTTTTATATTCTTCTAGATTTCACCACCAGTGGAATTTCCCTTTGGGATTTACTGGCTAAAAACAATAGGAAGAGATTAGTTGCATCACACTGCATTGTTCACAACATTTCTGTCGCTATGTTTTGGTGGTAATCTTCATTATTAATAACATTTTTATGTTTTGGATTTAGTGCAATTAAAGTGTATTATGATTTGATTAGTATTATTAGGGTAAATGTATGTATAAAGCTAAGTAAATTTAGCACTTGTTGCCCATTAGTTAGCTATACTAGCAATAGGAACAATAATGTACAATATTAGTTATAAGTTAAAAATTAGGGCTTGTTGACTGGATTCTACTGTGGGTATGTTTCTGATTTTATTTAAGAAGGAATTATTCCTGCTTTTTAATCATTTTTATGGGATGAATGGTATTAGCGAATACTTTAGCACTCAATTCACTGAAGAATTTTTGAACACAGTCACTTTAAATGTTGCATTTATATTGAAACCCACTAGGAGACTTGCTCACCTTTGAGAAAGCTCATTTGAGAGCAAAACATGTCAGGGGAAGTACTATTTTTTTGGGGTCTGACTATTGCGCTTATTTACCTCTCACTTTACTGAACTAGCATCTAGACTAGCATTTTTTCCAAATATTTTGCACTGACTTTGCACTTATTGTGCTTTGTTTTGCATATGTGCTATGTTCTGATATACTCTGCCATTCATTGATGCTATGTCTTGCTGTGGCCTGCTTGCTTTTATCCATGAAAATAAAGAAGAAGTTGTTTTGGAACAAGCTTTTGGTCTATGGATGGCAGTAATTGTGCTGAGAGGTCCGAGCAGCATGTTTACATAGTTAAATGTCACATTTACAGGTGCCAGTATTTTCCTCTTGAACTTGTATACTTTTTACTTGGCACTGTGTTATACCTTGATGCAGTCCTTCCTTGCCAATTACCAGTTTTAAGCATGCTTGCTGAAAATTAAAACTGTTTCATGGTCTGAGTTTACTGTTTCCTGCAGATGTAACTAGCTGCGGTTTTCAGTGTAGGAATGAAGTCTCCCATTCTGACACTCACTAAGGTAAAGCAACCTATTTTTGACAATTAAAAAGCTACTAAAGCAGACAAAGACACACTTTGGAAACAGTATACTTCACTTTATACACTTTCTTAATTATTGTGCCACATGCTGTAATAAAGAAAAAGCAATCACAAGACTTTAAAAAACTGTCTTTTTATTTAACAAAATCTGGTTTGAGAAAAACATCCTGCAGCAATTACATAAAACAACACATGGGGGTACTGCAAAACTTGTATTTAATGCACACCCTCGAGGTGGATGCTTATATAAACCCCTTGGACTTCTGCCCTTGGGTTTATGTAGCATCCCACCCCTTGGGTGTACATTAAATTCTCATTATGCACTCCCCATGTATTATTCTATATGTTAATTATTAAAATAATATAGAATTAATTATTCATAGTTAATTTGATTAAAAACTGTTACTCAAATGCATATGACATTGACATGTTGAAGAAATTGTTTAAAAAATGATTAATTGTATTGTGTTGAAAGGTATTTTTGTAAAGATATAGCCCAACACAGTGCAAACTTTAGAAACACATGATTTTTCTTAGAAAATGTCATCATTCATGTGTTTTGTTCTTCTATTTTAATTGTTATACAGTATATTACATCTTGAAAAACTTCAACGATAACATCTGTCACATTTGAGACAGTATTGTTTCTTACATTAAACAAAAAATGTAGTGTACAATCTGTTTTTATAGTGAAATGTGTGCTATTTTAATCTAAACAAGCTGCATGCAAGTTTCAGTACATCAGTTAAGTAATATAGAAGAAACAAAATCCTTAATGATGAAATCAGTCTAAAACATATTTTCATTTTACCTTGTGATGCGAAATCTTTCTAAAAGTATATTTTATATACCAGAATTAGTTATTTTTTCAGCATGTCAGTGTCACGTGGTTACCTTGCTGAAAGTTTTAATGCTTGTTGTAATTTAGCCTTTTAGTTATATTGCATTTTAATTAATAAAATCATTAACATAAACTGCATTATGGTTTGAAATGGTCTAAGTTAGTCATAAAATGCAAAGCAGAAGTTTCTACAATGGACAATGTCACATGTGTTAATATCTGGCACATGCATTTATAAAAAAATTAATTACTGCAGTTATGAAGGCTTAATTATATTGCATAATAATATGTAACATCATTAACATAATAAACTGCATAACATTTAAGAACTATGTCAGTTACAGTAATATAATGCAAAACAGGAGTTTATACTGTGGACAGTGTCACATGTATTAAAAACTGTCACATACATTAATCTTTTTAAAGTTTTTTAAATATTTGTAACGATGAATATTTACTTATACTGCATTATAACAAACACCATCATTAACATAATAAACTGCATTACAGTTTTGAGCTATGTGTTAATAAAATGCATAATAGGAGTTCATACAGTGTACAATGTCAATGTCACATGTGTTAATGATTGTCACATGCATTACCATGTTTTAAATTTCTTGATTGTCTGTAATTATGTTAACTATTATTTATATTGCATTTTAGTAAACCACATTAACATACAAACTGCATTGTAGTTCTTTTATTTATGTGGTGTTTATAGCAATCTAGGTTAATAAAAGCAAAATAAGAATTCCTACAATGGGCAATGTTCGATGAACAAATAATAACTGGAATTTGTAGGTGTAAAATACTATAGAGATGCAACTGCTACCATTGACCATCAGTATTATCTGCAATATATTTATGTATGCTGCACTTTCTCTGACTGCAATGCCAACTTGTAACTCATGTACTGTTATCATTGTACCTCACCAACTGCTAAATTATTGTCTTACCTCTATCAAATGGATTATAATTGTAGTCTTATTGTATTGTACACCTGTAACTGACTCAGTAATAGTAGTCTTTTGTTGTACCTTACTCTAAACCCTTTAAAATAGGCTCTGCCTAAAGGGTTTTATGTGTAATAAAACTAAATTAAAACTAAGTAATGTGCTGGGTTATGTTTTACAGAAAATACATTAAACACAAAGAAATGCAGTTCACAGGAGACACACACTGCTATACCCAATTTATATTGTATGAGACATTTCATAGCAAGATTGGACACATCCTGGTTTTGGCTTTCCTCACCATCTCAACTCCATTTCCCATGATCAAGTTATATACCTCTACCTCTGCACTATATTTATGCACCTAGTACATCAGCACTGGGGCACACTATTTTTTTTTTTTTTACAGAAAATTGAATGAACTGTAGTTTTGATGGACACTAAATCACATTTCAGATGGAATGGAATTCAGAAGACAAGGTTAAAATAAACATACTGGGCTGGATATTCAAAAGGGTTCGCCATGTGCAATAGGGTTTGCGCCCTGCGCAAGTCCAAGTGCATCATTCTGCCATATTCAGCAGGAGGCAGTTGCGCCCCAGGCAAGCTGAGCAACAGCACAATACAAATGAATGCATGCTGAACTGGAGGGGAGGAACCATGATAAAATGCACAGCCCGATATTCAGCGGGCTGTGCAGAGTTGTACAGGTGCAACCCCCAACCTGCGCCTGCACAACTTTGAGCCAAAAAAAAAGGAAGTTGAGGGCCACCACAGGTCAGCTGCCCCATTGCAGGTGCAACAGAGCAGCTGCCACCTGTGGCTGGCCCTCAATCTACTCCTGTGCCCCTGCAGCCCAATCATGGGCAAAAGTGTAAAATCCCCCACCCCCAACTGGCCCGATTGTGGGCAAAAGCGTAAAAATCCCCTCCCCCAACTGGCCCAATTATGGCATAAGCTTAAATAAACCCCCCACTAGCCTGATCGAGGGCATAATTGTAAAACCCACCAGCCCGATCGCAGGCAGCACAGAGTCCAGCCCCCCAGGACATATCCCTGGTGGTCCAGTGGACCACTAAGCCCAATTGCAGGCTGCAAAATGTTGCAACACACCCCCAAGACCATATCCCTGGTGATCTAGTGTCCCCACTGTTCTGCCAACTCAAACCAAGCAGCTATTTGCCATTCACACTCACATACACACAATAACAGTACAATAAGTATAGCAAGCCAAAGCTTTATTATAGCAAATATAATATAAAAGGTTACAATAAGTACAGCAAGCCAAAGCTTTATTATAGCAAAATATAATACAAAAGGTTATACATCACCGATTCCAAAAGCTACATCCAAGCCTGTTCCAATGGCTGGAAGCCTCCTTGTCAGCCTGGCTAGAGAGTCTCATGAACCGGGAATTGCCCCCACTGTGATGAATCCACCCTGCAGGTGAGGCTTCTAACCAGGCATTGAGAAAGCTACATTTATATCTTATTCTGTGCTAAAATAACCGTGCAGCCTTCATAGTGTTGTCTCGCCACATTCTAGAAGCTGGCCTGGCTCCCAGGATGCCGCGACCACACCATAAGGACTGCTCAGAATTCCCTACACCTGCTAGGGTCACTGTGCTCCAAACACTGGCCAGGTGCCTAGAACACTATGAGCTAAGCAGAAGTTTAAACAAAACTACAAAAC
The DNA here is from genome assembly GCA_016271365.2 of Neoceratodus forsteri. NCBI lineage: Eukaryota > Metazoa > Chordata > Ceratodontiformes > Ceratodontidae > Neoceratodus > Neoceratodus forsteri. Next base: position 457,930,111 of record CM057452.1, read on the forward strand.
AGGTTGCCTGATAATATGCAACCTTCAAGTTAGCAAAATACACTGTCTGAAGCAAAACATAATAATGAGGCTATCTAAAGAGCAAAACACCAATTAAATGAAGCAGCATGTAAAATGGAGTCACACAATACAAAATGGAGTATAAAATGACATACATTACATGAAATAGTATACAAAATGGAGTGACAATAATCAACATATTATACTATCACTACATTCGGTCCTTTGATTATTGTGAATCGATTTGTATGATATTGGTACCATAGCAAAATTACTACTAATATAACATGATAAGTAACAAGTCCAAATAAGCAAGATAATTGTCACTACAGCAATGATTATGATAGGATGCATCAGAATATTTAACACTTTTGTAGCTGATGGAGACCATCCGTAAAAATATCCCAATCGATAATGAGTAGTCTCTTGTTGAATCTTGGAACTTAAATCAATCATTTTATTTTTAACTATAGTAGTTTGCACCTGACTTTGCACTAATGATTTATTTCTTATTGCCAAATGAGCGGCATTACATCTGTTTCTGAATTATCTGTTTAATTTTATTTAATGAGATACTCACTCTTGATTGATCTAAAATATTGGGCTGCCAATACAAAATAAGCTTCTGCTCATTATCAGGGACAAAGGTGTAAGTAGTATTTTCCCACCACGAATGAGTCACATTTCTTAAACAACCTGAAAAGGGACGAATTAGTTATACATCCTAACAGTATTCTCCTGATTAGTTACTATACAAACATACTGGGGTCCTATTTCTGTAAACATGGTAAAGGTTATGGTAAAATTGTCCATTGACACAAATTTATCGAATGCTCCAGTAAACAAGGTTCATAAAGTCTGGAATGCTGTCCACATAGTATTCCATCAGCTGTTTTGAACACAGACTTAAGTCATGGGTGGTGTTCTGACTATCTATATAATCTCCTAAAATGTGGTAACCAAAACTCAGGATCAAATAATGGGGACCAAAATTACAGGTAATATTACATATTTATTCTGTGCATTTTACTGTGGTGGATGACATTACAATCCAAAGATTACTAGGAATCCATGATTTGAATACGGTCCTCCACACATATTCATTATTACTCATTAAATCACTCTGGGCCTTATTTCTTTGCATTATAGAATACATATGTCGCATTGTGCATTCTGTCCAATCAATAAATATCGAAATATTTTCTGCTACTCCCATTCCCCATACCTGTGAAGCATTAAATAACTGCAAGAACTCAAAATCATAATTCAAAGTTAATCTTTGGGTAAGAAAACAGTTGGCATCCATTGAGCTTGTAAGTTAATTGCTAAATACATCAATTCCTACTGCCTGAAGCCTGTTAGTCAATGTTTCTATATCAACACTATTTAAAATTCCCATGCCTGCCCCTGCTCCACCTAATAGCGTATCATACCAAGCTCTTTATATTTGCATTTTCTACTAAACATAAACGTTATGTTAAAATGGTTACATTTTTCTGATACCGCGCTACTGATGTACATGTGGATGGAACCTTAACTATGCTATCATTGCTAATTACAGGATGATTTTTCAACACTGTAATGTGATCTGCCCAAGTAGTTCTATTAGTTATTGCAGTAGCATTCATGCAGAATATCGTGTCTATGTCAATCAAAGTAATACTTGCATTGAAAATGTCTGTTTGATTCATGCAGCAATCAAGTCTATGTTGTACAGTCACCATGCAACTATTCGGTAAGTTGCAGCATCTAATAGCAGTCTGGTTCTGTAATTTAATCCAATTTGTGTCTCGCATAGGTTGGACATATAATCGTCCTGCCATTGTCTCAGCTGGTTTCCAAATGTTCACATCTGTTGAAAAGTAATGTTCACTATAGGACATCCTTGGTTTTCAGGGCAAGTAAAGTTGTCTTGCACCGTAAGCTGGTGGAAGATTTCCAACCCCATTGTACAAGTGGGTCGTCAAGCTTCAATATTCTTCCACCTGGGGTAATAGGTTTTACCGAATGGACCGTGAGAGAGTGTTATTCTTTTAGAATCCATTGAAGAACCTAGAAAATACACAGACTGATTATTCTCGAAGATAACATGTGTTCGCTGGTACATATTCCCATTCTCTTCCCCTGACCTGATAATTAACACTGTTGTCTCGGTCCGGTGGCTATCACCTCAGCTGGTTCAGGAGGGCCATTTGGGTTTGTAACCCATATTTTGGCACCATTGTTAAAACCTCCTGTAGATCTAAAACCTTTATCCTCCCTTGCTGTTAAGAGTGTGGGGGCTTGTCCTTTATAGGGGTCACTTTGTTAACTGGAATAATTAATAATTGAGCCACTCTGTCATACTGTTGAATTAACAGATTTTGTTCTCTACTATTCAACAAAATTACTTTCACTTCTCCTTGGTAATCACAATCAATCACCCTCCCAAAATTTGTATTCCTTGAGGGCTAGTTCTGATTTAGGTGCTATCCAACCAAAATGTCTCGTGGAATTTGTATTCCAATACCAGTTTCTATCACTTGAATGTTTCTGCTGTTTATTCTGTATTCTTGAAGGGCATGTAAATCAAGTCCAGCAGCTTCTGGTTGCTCTGCAAGGAGACAGAGCTCCTGGTGTAATTTCCCAATATAACACTGTTTCTGTAGTTGAGTAAGCCCAAGACTTGCAAATTAGAGTTATCATTCGCATTAAGGGGTCTCAGATTCTCCAATTGGTCTATTATTTAAAATCTGTAATGCTTCATGCAAATTTCTTTCCATTTTCGTAGGCTCTCCCCAATTTCCTAAACTGTTCTTTCAGCAATCCATTCATTCTCTCAATTAACCCTGCTGCCTCGGGTAATAAGGGATGTAAATACCCACTGTATGTTATGGGCTTGAGCATAAGCTTGTACCATTTTCCCCAAATGGGAACCATTGTCACTTTGTATCTGCAAGGGTATTCCATAGTACAACATAATTAAGTTAATTGCCTTAATGGTGTTTTTCTGTGTAGCTTGTTTACAAGGGTATGCCAATAAATACCCTGAATATGTATCTACAACTGTGCAAGCATATCGACATCCTCCACTAAGGGGTAGAGGTCCAATGTAATCAATCTGCCAAATTTGTCCTGGTAATTTTCCTCCCAATTGTCCTTTCACAATATGAGGATTGGTCTTTGTTGCCCATGTTGGCATATAGGACACTGAGCACAACAGTTTTAACTAAATCAATGTTAGGGGTACACCCCTACTATATGCCCACCTGTAAGTGGCTTTCTCTCCAAAATGTCCACATTTTTGATGTGCCCATTTTGCCAGCCCTGATAACTGCTGACTTTGAGTTTCTTCAATATCCACTGGAAGAATCTTAGCTTTTCATCTGCAATAGAATTATACCATCGTTCTAGTGTATCTGAAGCACAATGAGCATCAACATGAAATACAGTGGTCTGAGTATTTTGCACCATAGTCCATATTTCCTGCTACAGTTCTTTTCCCCATATTTCTTTCAATAAAAATGTTCCACTCATCCTTAGCCCAAGTGGGCAGCCAGGTTGTTAAACCATTGGCTACAGACCATGAATCAGTATAAATATGACATGTACCTTGCAACCTTTGTGGGTATTACACTGGAAGGAGGAAGGTAGCTTACCCCTCCTCCAAGCTCCTACTGGTGGAAGACACAGCTCGGTGCAAGAGACAGCTCAATACTGTAGTAATAAAAGGTTAGCTGTGAAACACAGACAAACAACAAAACAAACACACATCAGTTTAAAAATAAAACAAGATTATTTCCATAGGATAAAAGAAGCCAAGCGCCCCTGGGTTCCTTTATCCTAAGCATGACAAATGTCCAGATTGATGGTAATACCATCACGTATGTATCTCTGTAGATGGTAAACTCTCAAAACAGCTGTAATAGTCCTTTTTTAAAATTGTAAAAGTATGTTCCTCTTCACTTAGAATACTAGTTTTGCAATAAAAAGTCAATTACATGGTTCACTTGGTGTGCTTTCATGAAAACATACATTTTGTGTGAAAAGTTGTGCTTTTAGGCATGGAATACACATCAAGTTTGAACTGGTAGTAACATAAATGTTGAAACACAAGAAGGTCAAATAACGCAAAAGGTCACAGGTGTATGCAAGGGTCATTCAAACTCAGCATTCCTGTAGTGTCCTTGAACACCACCAATATTAAAATATCTTTAAATAACAATAGAGCACACGATGAAACTGCTGGCCAAGACAGTACACACACATACACATACACAAAAGAAATACTTAACACAAAATAAGACTGACATTGTTTCACACCAATTTGCTGAGGTAATGCCCATAGTTCCATTAGAAACTGTACGTGGTTTAGATATATGTGCTGCCTCCTGCCTGTCTTGTAACACTGACAATTTTTAAACCAACACATTTATACATATTGCCATGCCAAATCTTTCCAGAACAAAACACTGTTTAAACACATCATCTGTAAGTGAACACATCTCGTATAACATGATTACACCTTTTGGCACATAACTAAAATATGGCACTCGCCATTTTGCAAAAGTTTCTGGTTTTAACTAGAAGTATGATAAAGCTATTTATAGCTGTTAACACATTACATTTTCACCTAGCAGTGGCTTGGCACGCTGTTTGCAAACTACAACTCTTTCTGCACATTGCAATCTATATGACGCCATAATTCTTCACCATCGACACTACCTGCTCCAAGCAACAACTACAAACAAAGTTTTTCACTGCCCTATCTAGGCAGCACAAATGTTCCATTACAAATAAAGCCAATTAAAACAGTCAGCTATGAGGCAAAGAAGCTTCTTCTTTCTTTTTTTTTCTGTAACGTGTTGTGCACTGAAGGCAGTCAATCCTATCTCGCACCTTGACAATAGAACATAATTACAGAACACAGATATAAGCTAGAAAATATGCATGAGAAAGACGGAGCATTACCTTGTTTAGTATAATGATACAGAAATAAAACAGACAGACATAAAACAACTTTGAATAAAAAAAATTCAGACTTACCCGGTGCCAAGGTATTTTTCTTCTTCTTTTCCGATATACTAGTCTAAGTAAGAAAACTGACTGCAGGACCTTCGTGATAATTTCCAAACGCTGCAGCTATTAACTCTTTCAAAGGTTTTAACCCTTTCAAAGGTTTTCTTTTGGCCATTTTAGTAACCTGCCAAACCAAGTCTTTTTCCAGAGCTCTGGTTTGCAGTTTAAAAACAAAACAAACAAAAATCTCTAACAGTACTAGGTTGAGATCCATCTGGTAGAGGTCCCCAGTACTTGGGTTTAGGATCAAATGTTTCAGCCTCTATAGGAGGCAAGGGAACTTGAAATTGATACAGAAAACTTGAAACTACAGATAGGCAACATGGGGGAGGATTTTCAAATCATCCTGTCTGTAGTCACCTACTGTGCGTACATCCACAGTAGCTTATTTTTCTTTTTCTAGATGTTGCTTATCTAACTTTATTTAATCCAGCTGCTGCTTTTCTCCTAAAGCAGCCTGAACTGTGAAAGCCATCATTGGCTCTAATAGTATATACTTGCAGCAAGCACAAATTACAAGTACAAAGGGGCAGTTGCCTCTTGCTTGTTTGAGCCTTAATACACCTTTTAAAAAAAGAACTCATCCTTTTTCCTAAAATAGACATTTTATTTTTGAATCCTGCCGACTACACCAAAAATGTTCTGCCAACTCAAACCAAGCAGCTATTTGCCATTCACACTCATACACACAATAACAGTACAATAAGTATAGCAAGCCAAAGCTTTATTATAGCAAAATATAATATAAAAGGTTACAATAAGTACAGCAAGCCAAAGCTTTATTATAGCAAAATATAATACAAAGGTTATACATCACCGATTCCAAAAGCTACAGCCAAGCCTGTTCCAATGGCTGAAGCCCCTTTGTCAGCCTGGCTAGAGTCTCATGAACCAGGAATTGGCCCCACAGCGATGCGTCCACCCTGCAGGTGAGGCTTCTAACCAGGCATTGAAAAGCTACATTTATATCTTATTCTGTGCTAAAATAACCGTGCAGCCTTCATAGTGTTGTCTCGCCACATTCTAGAAGCTGGCGGGCTCAGAGATGCTGCGAATTCACACCATAAGGACTGCTCAGAATTCCCTACACCTGCTAGGTCACTGTGCTCCAAACACTGGCCGGGTGCCTAGAACACTATGAGCTAAGCAGAAGTTTAAACAAAACTACAAAAACAGGTTGCTCTGATAATATGCAACCTTCAAGTTAGCAAAATACACTGTCTGAAGAAAACATAATAATGAGGCTATCTAAAGAGCAAAAACCAATTAAATGAAGCAGCATGTAAAATGGAGTCACACAATACAAAATGGAGTATAAAATGACATACATTACATGAAATAGCATACAAAATGGAGTGACAATAATCAACATATTATACTATCATACACACCCCACTCACTCACGAACTCACCACCACTTCCCCGCGAGCGCGGGTGGCAGCATCCCACCTGCCTGCCGCCGCCGCTTGCTGACTGACTGCCCGGTAGGGCTGCACTCCCATTGGTGCAGAGCAAGAGCCACGAGTACGTAGCTCATACTGGCAGTAACCAGATATGTGAATGAATTCTTCATTCACATATCTGGACTGCCTTAAATGCATGGCTGCACGCCCACTGGCTCTTGCCTGCACCAATGGGTATGCAGCCCTACCAGGCAGTCAGTCAGAGGGCTGTAGGTGGTGGGGAGGTAGGCGGTGGATGCTGCCGCCGCTGGCTGCCGGGGAGCGGGTGGGGGCTCATGGGTGGGTGGGTGGGGGACACTAGATCACCAGGGATATGGTCTTGTTGGGATGTGTTGCAACATTTTGCAGCCTGTGATCAGGGTTAGTGGTCCACTGGACCACCAGGGATCTGTTCTTGGGGGTGTTGCAACATTTTGCAGCCCGCGATCAGACTTAGCGTCCACTGACCACCAGGGATCTGTTCTTAGGGGGTGTTGCAACATTTTGCAGCCCACTTATCGGCTTAGCGGTCCACTGGACCACCAGGGATATGTTCTTGGGGTTGCAACATTTTGCAGCCCTGCATCAGGCTTAGCGGTCCACTGGACCACCAGGGATATGTCCTTGGGGTTGGACTCTGTGCTGCCCGCGATCGGGCTGGTGGGGGTATTTACAAATATGCCCACAATCGGGCTAGTGGGGGTTATTTAACCTTATTCCGTGATCAGGCCAGTCGGGGGAGGGGATTTTTACGCTTTGCCCGCGGTCGGGCCAGTTGGGGGTGGGGGATTTTTACACTTTTGTCCACGATCGGGCTGCAGGGGTGTTGGTCCTCGATGGCTGCTGCCTGGCAGGGTGCCAGGCACAAGTCCCCGGGATCGGCGCATCTGCATGCTAATGGCACGCAAATGGGGTTGAATAGATGCAAATGGCCCCCCTGCACCTTGCATGAATTATGGCCCCATTTGCATGTCACCTTTTGAATATGGGAAATTTGCGATGGCGAATGGTACTTGCACCACCGCAACTTGAATGCTCCCTCTGACCACTTGCGGTGGTGCAAGTTCCACTGCACCTTGCACAGTGGCTGTGAATGTGGGTGATATTCAAAGGAGTTCTCAATAGTGCAAATCCTTTGAATATCACCTCACACACCTCTGGCGAACTATTTTGTGCAACACAGGCTTGCGCCACAAAATAGCTAGTTTGAATATCCAGCCCAATGTTTGTATCAGTTTTAAGCTGTGGATATTAGGCTAACTATAAAAATGGCACAATATAATTTCTGCACTTTTAAAGGGTACTTCTGATCTTTTATTGAAGGTGACACAATGGACAAACATGGCAACTTTCAATATAATCTTTTCATTTAACAAAAATCCAGAACAGGATCATATATTAATGGTATTAAACTATAATACATGGATTGGACTTGAGTACCATTGAAAAACCCATCACTTATTTCCCCATATATCATACCAATTAAAGTCATATATGATAGTTGACCATCATATATGACTTCAATATTATGATATATGATTTTCATTGCAATGAAACATGGCTTAAGCTCTGCAGCTGTAGTCTCTCCTCCCAAAAAATGACCCACCACAGTCTCTGCCTTCTATCAAAAATCCCCTGTTAGACAAATGCCCTTGTCCTTTGACAGTAGCTCTCAATACTCACCCACACCCTCCATGCAGTTACTGCTGTCTCCATACATCTTGGCTCAGAACTGCTGCTGCATGCATGCGGAACCCCTACCTGCCAGCACAAAGTTGATCCAAAAAGGAACAATGGAAGCCACCTACAGGTGAGCTGCCGTATTGCATAGAAACATAGAAGTTGACTGCAGATAAGGACCCTAAGGCCCATCCAGTCTGCCCATTTCTTTTCTACCTTATAAATGTGCCATGACCTTTGCTCTATCAGTGACCTATCTATTCATAGTCATTTGTATTGCTCCTTATGCCTATCCATGCCTGTTTGAAGCCCTGCACTGTATTCATAGCCACCACTTCTTGTGGTAAGCCATTCCATGCATCCACCACCCTTTCTGTGAACAAGAATTTCCTCACATTCCCCTTAATCGGCCTCCCTCTAATCTCATGCTGTGTCCTCTTGTCCTGCTATTTTTCTTATATTTAAACATGTTAGACTCTTTCACCTTGTTTATGCCCTTAAGGTGTTTGAATGCCTCGATCATATCACCTCTCTCCTCCTTTGCTCAAGGGTATACATATTGAGCTCCATTAATCTGTCTTCATATGTCTTCTGATGCAGTCCCTGCACCATTTTGGTTGCCCTTCTCTGGACTGCCTCAATTTGGTTAATGTCCTTGTGAAGGTATGGCCTCCATACTGCACACAGTACTCCAGATGGGGCCTAACCAGTGTCTTGTACAGAGGGATTATTACCTCCCTCTTACGACTTGTGATACCCTACTAATACACCCTAACACCCCTAGCCTTACCTACTGCTTTAGAGGTCTGCTTGGATGATTTTAGGTCATCAGTGATGATGATGCCCAAGTCTCTTTCTTCCTTTGTGATTGAAGGGTGCAACACGGCAGCTGCCACCTGTGAGTGGCCACCTGAGCTCTGGCTGCACCTCTGTGGTGGTGACCCCCCATGCCCATTGCGGGCATCAGTAGAAATGGAGAACCCCATCATCCCTGGTGGTCCAGTGGACCGCTGACAGCCCGATCGCGGGCTGTAGTAAAAGTAAATGATCCGAATCTATATCCTTGGTGGTCCAGTGGACCACTGACAGCCCGATGGCAGGCTTTAAGTGAAATGAAGAACCTATTTCCCTGATGGTCCAGTGGATCGGCTGACAGCCCGACGCGGGCTGAAGTGAAATGAAGAAAGCCATATTTATTTAGTTTATATTGACCGGTAAGTGCACTTAGACAAATCCTGCCTATTTTCAGGCACGACCCGGGGAGGGGATACAGATGAATGCCAACCGACCTTGAACCAGATTAAGCTGTTGGTGGTATTTTAGTGAATGAGGGAAATTTGGACACGGGGAAATTCCCTACTCTTTTGATAAGTGCCATGGGATCTTTAACATCCACCTGGACTACCACCAATCCAGGCAGATGGGACCTCAGTTTAATGTCTCATTTGAAAGACGGTCCTGGTTAGTGAGACCAGTGGGGCACAGGACCCAAGGCAGCATGGGTTCACAGCGGAAGGTCATGTCAGAGCGAATCAATAGATTTCTTTGACTGGGTGACCAAAGTAGTAGAACAGGGAGGGGCTGTGGATATGGCCTACCTAGACTTTAGCAAGGCATCTGACACAGTCCCACACAAAGATTAATAGTCACATTAACCAGCCTGGGAGTGGGTCCCAGGGTGGTAGCCTGGGTAAAACATTGGCTGGACAACAGGACACAGAAGGTAATTGTAAATGGAGTCCACTCTGAAGAAAGAGGGGTTACTAGTGGGGTACCGCAGTGTTCAGTACTGGGTCCAGTCTTTTAAAGTCTTCATAAGTGACATGGCAGTGGGACTGGAAGGAAAAGTATGCCTCTTTGCAGATGACACAAAGATCTGCAACAGGGTTGATACACAAGGAGACGTGGAAAGGATGAGAAGGGACTTGGCAAGGTTGGAGGAATGGTCAGAAGTATGGCAGCTTGGATTCAGTGCAAAGAAGTGCAAATAATGCACCTAGGTAACAAGAACCGAGGGGAAGAATACACATGGGGGGTAGTAACAACAAAAGAGGAAAGGGACCTGGAGGTAATCATATCAGATGACCTTAAGGTTAGCAAGCAATGTGAGAAGGCAGTAGGGAGGGCTGGGGTATACTGGGATGTATAGGGAGAGGCATTACCAGCAGAAAACAGGAAGTTGTTATCCCTCTGTACAGACAGTTGGTGAGACCCCATCTGGAGTACTCGTCCAGTTCTGGAGACCCCATCTCCCATAAGGACATAGACAGGATAGAGGCAGTCCAGAGGAGGGCAACTAAAATGGTGCAGGGTCTGCAAGATAAGCCATACGAGGAGAGACTAAAGTAGCTTAATATGTATACCCTTGAGGAAAGAAGGGGGGACATGATAGAAACTTTTAAGTACCTCAGTGGAATCAACAAAGTCAAGAGGGTAGCATCTTTCAGAAAAGAGACTTGCAAGAACAAGGGGACACAATTTAAAGATGGGGGTTCAGGGGCAATGTGAGAAGTATTATTTCACAGAGAGGGTAGTGGATGCATGGAACAGCCTTCCTGAGGAAGTTGTGGGATCTAAAACTGTGGAGAATTCAAAAATGCATGGGACAGACATAAGGCAATTCTTGTGGGGGGCAGGAAGAAACAGGCTGTTGGTTAACTAGGATCTGCAGCCTATCCTGTGGAGTAGGGAAATGGGCAGACTAGATGGGCCAAGCGGTCCTTATCTGCCTTCAAAGTCTATGTTTCTATGTTTTTGACTGCCCATTTCTAATTTTTCCAGATCTTTGATGACTTTACAGATATCTTTTTGTGTCTTTACTGGAGACACCATTTTATATCATCGGCAAACTTAGATCACAAAACTATCGACATTGTTGGTCAAATCTGATATAAAAATATCAAAGAGTATTGGCCCAAGACAGATCCTTGTGGGACTCCGCTGCTTACTAGGGCGTGATTTTGACATATGTCCTCTTATACATACACGCTGAGTACGGTCATTTAACCATTCCTCAACCCAGTTAGTAATGTTATTTATCCCTAAAAATCTCATTTTGGTGATTAAATGATCATGTGGTACCTTGTCAAAAGCTTTACTAAAATCAAGGTAGATCACATCCATAGGTACATTATTTTCTTGAGATCTACTGATGAATTCATAGAAACCAAATTTCCAGTCAGGCAAGATCTATTCTTTCTAAATCATGTTGTGTTTGATGTATCAACCCTTTGGTAGTTAAGTCCTCCTCCAGTCTTGTTTTAAGCAGGGTCTCAAAGATCTTTCCTATTATACTGGTTAGACTAATTGGCCTGTAATTGGATATATCTGATCGATTTCCTTTTATAGATTGGTGTAATGGTTGACATTTCCAGTCATTTTGTATTTTATAGGTTGATAGGGACATATTGAAAACTGTATGGAGGGTTCTACTAGCCAGTCTTTAAGCTCTTTTAATAATCTGGGATGGAGTTATCTGGCCCTGGTGATTTATTTATATTAATCTTATACAGTTCTGCCATAATCTCATCTTTGGAAATTTACCAGCCATCATTGGTTGTATTTAAATTCAGGATACTATTTTTTTTTTTATTTTGGTATTATAAATGGAACTAAAGTATTTATTGGATTCTTCGACAGTCTACTAGGGGCTGTTACTACTTTTGTATTTATTGTTAAGGGTCCTATATTCTTTGAGTTTGTTTTTGTTGTTAATGTAAGAGTAGAAACTTTTACCCCATCCTTAATGTACGCCAGCCTGTATTCAAACTTTTTTCTGTTTTTATTTTAATTTTGCATTTTTCAGAATCATCTTATACATCCATCTGTTAAAGTCATTACCGCCTCTCTTCATACCTTTATATACCCTCTTCTTTTGTTTTATTAATTTGGTTATTGCAGGTGTTATCCATGAAGGGATCCTTTCCATTTTATTAAAGATTTTCCAATTTGGCACAAATTTGGCTTCTATTTCCAATAATTTGTGTTTTAATCCATTCCAAAGTTCATTTAGGACTGTGTCCCACTGCTCCAGTTCCAGTTTAACAAGTCTTGTTTTATCCATTCAAAGTTGGCTTTGTTGTAATTTTTAAAGGCAGTTTTCCTGTCATAGGTTTTACTCGTATGTTTGTATCAAATGTTATAGTCATGTGATCACTATTTGAGATAGGTGCTTAATCTGGATATTAATTTTATCAGGTATTTCTGTTAGAAGTAAATCAAGAGTTGTTTTTTCTTGTAGGTTTTGTAATTAGTTGGTTCAAACCATTTATGGAACATATATCCAAAAATAATTTTCTTGATCGTTACTGCCCTTATTTTCTTTCCAGTTTATACCCAGAAATTAAAATCACCCATTAGTATGATTTCTTTATAGTTTGATTTACTGCATATACTGTCATACATTTCTTGGGTAAGTACTGGACCTGCATTCAGAGGCATATAACATAATCCAATTAGTAATTTAGGTTGTTTTTCCCCAGTAGTTCAACCCTTATTATTTCACAGGAAGATTTTTCTGCTAGGTTTGTAATATATTTTGCTTTGATATTATTCCTTATGAATAGCGCCACTCATCCCCACTTTACCTATTCTGTTTTATAAAAGTTGTATAGCCAGGCATGTTTGTAATCCACTCAGATTTTTTGTTCCACCAGGTTTCTGTAACAACAGCAATATCTATTTTAGCCTTATTTATTTGGCTATCTGTAAGTTCTCTGCACACAACAATTTCTCTTTGAGCTTGAGTTAAGGACCTTCTCAGAACAACAAGGCAGTACAATTGATCACTGGATCGAATGTGGAGACATCTTCCCTTTCTGTATGTCGTTTAAGACTGGGTGGATCATAGGATCATAATACTGTTCTTTTAAAATGTCAGTAGGAGTAAGTTTGAAGCAAAGTATTTAGGTCTAAGGCTGCAAAGCTACAGAATGCTGGTGGCAGGCAGGTGTCAGGTGGTCCCAAGCAATCAGTTAGGCAATTTACAGTCTCTGAAGATGGGGTTTCATCTCTTCAAATTTGTGACATAGGGCTTTGACTGAATGTTCTGGTATGTGCACCCACTGTTGAGAGGAATTTGGCCCCTGGAGAGAGTATCGGCATCAATGTGATTTAGTCCAGGCCTGTATTCTACTGCATAGTCATATGTGGATAATGCTGAGAGCCACCGGTGTCTGGTTGTGACTAGCTTGGCAGATGTCTGAACATAAATTAATGGATTATTGTCTGTTTTTACTAAGATCTTTGCACCATACAAGTATTCGTGAAACTGTTCCATGACTGCCCAATTCAAAATGGGAATTTCCAATTTGTGAACTGAGTAATTCTTTTTTGATGGAGTTAAACTTCAACTTGCAAACACCACTGGATGCTGTCCTTCAGTGTACTCTTAGTAGAGCACAGCTCCTAGACCACTCAGGCTAGCATCTGTGTGCAGAACATATGGCTTAGATGGATCAGTATAGGCAAGAACTGATGCATACGTAAATTAGTAGATTATCTCAAAAGCAGAATCACAATCTGGAGTCCATCTCTCACCAAACAGTTCATTAGGCCAAAAGTATGTCTTATCAGTCTCTTTGATGGCACTTTTCTTGAACTTTTGATGAGTGGGTGGATACCTTGTTAAGTTCAGCAGTGGCCTTATAACTTTGTGTAATCTTTGATGAAGCGTCGGTAGTAACTGCAGAAACAAAAAATTTCTGTAGTTCTTTTAGGTTGTTGGGCTTTGGCCTGGTGGTTAGTGCTTCTACTTTAGCAGGGTTTGTCTGAATCCCTTCTGAGGACACGATGTGCCTAACATATTCTATCTACTGAGCTTTGGAAGAACTGGCATTTGTCAACTGATAACTTTAATCCAAATTCTTCAAGTCTGCCCAGTACTTTAAAAAGATGAGCCTCATGCTCTTCAAGGGTCTTGCCAAGACTATGACATCGTCCAAATAAACAAGGCACTCCAAAAGATTCATGTCTCCCACTGCACATTTCATTAACCTTTGAAAAGTTGTTGGTGCACCAGATATGCCTTGTGGCATGTGAAGAAATTCATGAAACCCAGAGGACAAATAAAGCAGTTTTCTCATGGTCCTCCAGAGCCATTGAGATTTGGTAGTACCCACTTCTAAGGCCGTCGGATAACCACTTGCTTCCATTGAGATAGTCTAGTGCATCTTGGACACGAGGCACTGTGTATTGGTCAGGCACAGTTCTTTTATTTAAAGTTCAATAATCAATGCATATGCGCACAAGCCATTCTTTTTGCGAACCACCACTATTGGAGAAGCATAAGGACTGCCTTAGTCCTGGATTATCACAGCTGCTAGCATTTCTTGCAGGTGGTGCCTGATGTCATCCATGTCAGCAGGAGTTAACCGTGTGATCTTTCTCTGAAAGGCCTCTTGTTGTGAAGGCGTATGTGGTGTTGGGCACTAGTGACACAACCTACATCCCACTTTCAGGGAGAACACTTTTCCTTCTAGGCTAGTCTTCGGCTAATTTTCTCTTTCCAGCCTTCAGGAACGGGTGATTCTCAAAGTCAAACATGTCTGGGGAGACTTCTCCATCGTCCTCGGTGGCACTTGAACAGCCAGACAGCAGTATCTGTGCAGTACACTTTAGCCAAGGTGCATCCTCAAGTGATTTTTTATATCCCTGTCGGTGACATTTTGAATCTGTACCACAGCACTTCTGGCATAAAGCATGATCATGAACAGGAAGCACACTGGGTTTGACTAAGAGCCCATCAGGCAGTTCCTCATTGGGAGCATCAAACATAAGTATTTGCTTGTTTTATATTTTCAGATGTGCATCTCCCAACTGATACTGCACTGTTCGTTCGAGGAAGAATAATGGTTTCAGGGTCCTTTTCCATACAGACCCCACTGGTTCATCTTTATCATTTTATTTTGATTGCAGGTGTTTGTCATAAGCCTTCTTGACTACAGCGTGTACATGTATTGCCTTTCCAGTCCTCTTCTTTGTTGTTCTTGGCACATCTGGGCCAGGCAGCCGAACATGTGAGTGCTGGTGCCGATGAGCACTGGAACTCCGTCGATAAACCAGAAGGGGGACAAACTAGTGCAATAGTCTCTACTGGTTCATCCACAGCTGCCACAGTGGACGGAATGAAAATCACACTCTTACAGATCCAAGGTATAGCTAAAATGCTTCACTCAGGCCCCACACTTGCAATCCATCTAGTGGCTGTAAGGAATGGTCAGGCAGGTGTTGATCATACCAGTCCTTGAATATTATCATAAACTTGAGACCTACTGTCAAGACCAGCTCAAGTCAGGATGCCATCTACCTGCATGGTAGTCTCCATTGAAGGACCTGCCACCTCCAACCAGTCCAGTGAGGCATTTACAGACATTGCAGGAGCAGAAACAGAGGCCTTGGTTACTGATGCATTGTATTAAGACTGGAATGAGGCTCCACTAGCACTACCTTGCCTTGGGTGAATTTGCACAAGCAACCTGTCTCTAACCTTGACTGGGTCCTCTCTGGATCAGTACTCCTTTCAAGTGACCATCCTTCCCGCACTTGCAGCAGAACCCACATTTTCTAGGTCACCTGGGCTGTGACGGGACATCAGGACTTAGAGGGGAATCATGGTTTATGGGCCATGAAGGATACATGTCAGGACTTTGGGCAGTGGTGCTGACAGCAATGGGCCCTGCTGAGCTTGAGTGTTGTGTTCCATAAATTTTCTCATCATAGCAGTCAATTCACTTATTTCAGTCTTTGGCTGCCATCTACAGGGGCACCTGGGCATGCACTCCCACTCCCATAGCAGATTCATTTTGAAGGCGTCCTGCCCTTTATCAGTGACAGCCTTAGCTAGGGCATTAGTTCATTTCTTTAAACTTTTAAGCAGTTCTTTCCATGGCAGATCATTCTCAACAGTCTCTTCCTCACTGGGCCCTCTCAGCTCTGAAGCTACTTTAGCAATGCCTGCACAAGGATCCCAGACTCTCTTCACTTTCACCCTCTCTGAGTTCTTTTATTAGATCACAATAAGCAGAAGCATCATCTATCCTATACTGAAGCTTTAGCTGGAGAATTAACAGTCGAGAGTATTTGGCAGATTTGAGTATGTGGTCTAGCCTCGCATGATTCAAGTCACTGCCCAATACCCCACCTTTTCTGTAAGCTCTCTGTAAAGCCCTCTCAAGCCAAGTGACATATTCAGACAAGCATTCTTTACATTGCTTGATGGATTTGAATTTCCATACCAAATCTTCCCGTCTTCAGTATTACCAAAGACATCTTCTAGAGCAGACAAATATTGTTGGGCTGAAGCATCAGTGTTTGTGGACCTCAAAAATGTTATAGTCTCAAGTGCAGGATCTCTTAAACTTTCCATAAGCTTTTCCACTTTTCAGCTTCTCACACTGCCACTTTTGGACCAGAGTTGCATAGTCCATTCAAGTCTCTAAATCATCTTCCCATTGGGTTGTGGGAGGTGAAAGAAAACATTTGCAATCTGTGGTAAGAGTCATGACTAAATACAGGCACAGGATGAGATACAGCTACCAGTATCAGTGTGGGCACAGGAGCTGGTGTGGTGCTGGAATGCTATATCTAAGGGAGGCTTTAGTAACTTTGTAAGTCTCAAGGGTCTGGCATCAGCATGTAACCATTTGGAAAGCTTTTCTTCAAGATTTTAGGAGAGGGGGGAGTTTTGACTCTGAGGGATTCTCGACGTCCTTGATTACCACCCTCCAGACTGCTGGGACCCATCTATGGTGATCATTTTAGGCATCTTAGTAGTGTCTATGGGGTTACTACTTCCACTAGAGCCATTATTGTTTGAGTGGTCAGGTCAGCTTGTCAGCCTACTACCCTAACCTCCCCAAACAGTCAATTTTAAGAGTGCCCTCAACAGTGTCCTTACTACTGCCCAGCAGTACATCAAGTAATAACAGACCATTCTGGGGATCAATTTCACTCCCCTTACACCAACTAACTAACTGATGCACAACCATCTCTTCTCTTCAGGGGTACCCATAGAAATGTTATTTGAAAATATTTATTTTGGCCACATAAGGGCAGTATTCTCAGTGGTGCCTCTAAAGCTGTAACCCTGGTGCCCTTTACCAAGGGCTACTACCCTTGCCTGTATCCTTAATACAAGGTTGAGGTGCCTGGGTTCATAACTACCTAGTATGGGGGATCTCCCAGTAGTAGTGCTATAAAGTACAGTTATGTAAAACCTCATCATAACAGTAGATCTTCGAGGAGTGTCTCTTGCAGGTAATACTTTTGGGTTACCAGCAGAGGTTGCTGTGGCACGTGGCTCTTCTAGCAATTTTTCACTAGGGACCACCACACATGACATCTGCTTCCTGTTTCCTATATAAGTGGGCGGTCCTTGTATCCTCAGTTCCCTCACCGGATTCAGCTCACAAAGCGAGGACTGAGGGGAAACTGAGGTACCAAAGGAGTTCCAAACCCGTAGTCATTGGACCAGAATTTGCTCTCTTAGAGAAGGAGGGGACAGAGGGTGGGTACAAGCCTACTACAAGAGACTCTCCTCAAGATCTACTGTAATGGTAAGTTTTTATGTAACTGTATTATCTTCCATGGAGTGGTCTCTGCAGTAGGTAATACTTTAATGAACTCACAGTAATGTCCATGTGGGAGAACAGTTATGACAGAAGACTTTGTAGGACTGCACAGTCAAGACTGCCCTACGTCATGAGGCAATATCCAGATTGTAATGCCTTCTAAATGTATGAATTGTGGACCAGGTAGCTACATTGCAGATATCTGAAATGGAGGATCCTTTAAAGCAAGCACTGAGTAGTGGCCATAGCTCTTGTGGAATGGGCTTGGACAGGTCCAGGTAAAGTGAGCTTGTGTATTTTTGTAACAAAATGTAATACAATTTGCCAACCAGGAAGAAAGAGTATGTTTAACAACTGGGAGGCCATCACGAACTGGGGCAAATGAGATGAACAGCTGCTATGTCTTTCTAATTGATTGTATCCGATTAGTATAGTAGTGTAGTATACAATGGACATCTAAAGTATGTAGTAGATATTCACCCTGATTGGAGTAGTCAGGATAGAGAGCAGAAGCTCCAAGGACTGATTTAAAGTATGTTCAGAGACTACTTTAAGAAGGAAGGAAGGTTGATACGAAGGACCACCCTGTCTTTGGAAAATTAAGTGAGGTTCCCTACTCATGAGGGCATGAAGCTCAGAAATATGTCAAGCGGAAGTGACCACAGATCACAGATCTCCAGGTAGAAGGTCACCTGGGGCCAGTGACTATCACCTGGTATGGTTCAATTTGGCAACTAGAACTAAATCATCCCATTCCAAGGCAAAAATATGGGACTTCAGAGGAGCTGACTTTGATAAAATGGCCAACAGAGTTAAGCTAGCCTGGCAAGAAGAAATAAGCAGGTGAGGGGGTACAGGCAAAGTGGGCAAGCATTAAGGATGCAATACCTGAAGCAACATCCCATTGTGTTAGAGAGAAAGCAAGAGCAAAAGAAGAAGGAAACCACTTTGGTTCTCAAGAACAGCAGCAGAAAAGGTCAGGGCCAAAAGGCTAGCCTTCAGGAAATATAAGAGAACACAGCAGTAATGAAGATAGGAGGCACACCAAATTTCCCTAAGGGAAAAAGGGAAGGCAGTAAGGCAGGCAAAGGCCCAAAAACTGAGGAAACACTAACACAAACAGTAAAAGAAGGTGACAAGACTTTCTATAGCTACATTAATGAAATGAGAAAGTCCAGAGGGGGGTAATGCTGAGATCAAAGGGGATAAGGGGGTGTGAGGAGGAGGACCAAGGAAAAGCATCTATCCTAAATAGTTACTTCTGCTCAGTATTTACTGAGGAGATGGTAGGGCAGGGCCCAGCTCAGCACCATGGACACAGTGGGGAGGAAGGTGTGCACTAGTCCTTCATACAAAAGAAAGGGTCCCACAAGAGCTCACTAAGCTCAGGGTGGACAAGGCAATGGGACCTGATGGCATACATCCCAGGGTACTAAAGGAGCTAAGGGTGGAACTAGCAGAGCCACTAACAGAACTGTTTAGTGAGTCTCTGAGCACAGGAGAGGTCCCAGAAGAGTGGAGAAATGTTCATGTGATCCCACTCCACAAGAGTGGTAGCAAGAAGGAGGCAGGGAACTACAGACCAGTCAGTCTTACCTCAGTAATGGGCAAGATTACTGAGGCACTCCTTAAGGAAAGGATAGTGTAACACCTGAATCCAGAGGAGCACAGGATCCAAGACAGCATGGGTTTACAACAGGAAGGTCCTGTCAAACTAATCTCATAGATTTCTTTGACTTAGTAGCCAGAGTGGTGGATCAAGGAGGAGCAGTTGATGTCACTACCTTGACTTCCAGCAAAGCTTGATACTGTTCCACTTAGAAGATTGATTAATAAGCTGGGTAGGCTCAGGCTGGGTCGAAGTTGGTCAACTGGGTGGCAAACTGGTTGGTGGGCATAAAACAGAGAGTGGTGGTAAACGGTATACAGTCAGAAGAGATGCAAGTCACAAGTGGGGTACCTCAGAGATCAGTCCTGGGGCAGTCCTTCAATATCTTCATCAGTGACATTGCAGACGGACTGGAGGGTAAGGTTTGTCTGTTTGCAGATGACACCAAGATCTGCAACAGAGTAGATGATCCAGGTGGGTTGGGCAGAATGAGAAGAGATATGGACAAACTGGCAAAATCATCGGAAGCATGGTAACTGGTGTTCTGAAACCCTGAAGCCACCTATAGGTTGGGAGGAAGTTGCTGGCAATCACAAGAGAAGAAAGAGACTTGGTCATCATCATCACAGATGGCCTGAAATCCTCCAAGCAGACCACTAAAGCAGTAGGTAAGGCTAGAGGGATGTTGGGGTGTATTAGTAGGGTATCACAAGTCGTAGAGGAGGTAATAATCCCTCTTACAAGACACTGGTTAGGCCCCATCTAGAGTACTGCTTGCAGTACTGGAGGCCGACCTACACAAGGACATTAACAAAATGGAGGCAGTTCAGAGATAGGTAACCAAAATCAAAATGGTGCAGGGACTGCATCAGAAAACATATGAGGATATTAACAGAGCTCAATATGTATACCCTAGAGCAAAGGAGGGAGAGAGGTGATATGACCGAAACATTCAAACATCTTAAATGCTAATAAGGTGAAAGAGTCTAACATGTTTCAATATAAGAAAAACAGAAGGACAAAAGAACACAACATGAGATTAGAGGAGGCTGATTAAGGGGAAAGTGAGGAAGTTCTTTTGACAGAAGAATTGGTGGATGCATGGAACAGCCTACCTCAGAAAGTGGTGGATATGAACACAATGCAGGCTTCAAACAGGCATGAGACTGGCATAAGGGAGCAATACAGATGAGTATGAATAGATAGGCCATTAACAGATTACAGGCCTATGGCACATTCATAAGGTAGAAAAATGGGCAGACTGGATGGGCCTTGCGGTCCTTATCTGCTGTCAACTTCTATGTTTCTATGACAGCCACCAGAAATAGGGGTTTTCATGAAAGAAAACAAAGTTCAGCCAGTCAGCTAGCTCAAAAGGTTCAAGGGTCAGTTTTCATCATAAAGTTGAGATCCCACGGAGGAGTGTTCTTCTAATAGGTGGTTTAATATGTAACATTCCTTTCAAAAACGTCTTAACTAGATGATGTTGGTACAGTAACCTGCCATCTAGTGGTTCATGGAAAGCCAAGATATGCAGCTAAATGGACTTTGATGGAAGGGTAACTAAACCGGACTGATAGTGAGGTCAAATAGTCCAGAACCTTCATCAGTGGACAAGAGTAAGGTACAAAGGTCGAGAGGCAGACCATATGAGAGCATTTCCATTTGAATTGTATGTTGCTCTTGTTGCTGGCTTACAAGAGGCCAAGGGAATATTGAAACAGGAGAGACACTTGTAATCTAGTAATGAAAGTGTCCAGGAGCCAAGCGTGAAGGTGTAAAGCCTTCAGGTTGGGATGTGGAGAGACCCTTGACATTGAGTCAAAAGGTCTGGTCTGATTGGCAACAGAACGGGGTCCATACTGACAGTTGTAGGAGTAGGAGAAGCCATGTCTAGCGAGGCCACATTGGGGCTATGAGTATCACTGTGGCTGATTCTAGTTGTAGTTTCAGTAGAGTCCGTTGCAGAAGAGGGATGGGGAAGCATGTAAGAAGAGTCCTGTTCAGAGTTGGGACAGGGCATCTATAGACTGCCCTTGTTCGGGATAATGGAAAAATACTTGGAAGATGTTAATTCACTGGGGAGGCAAACAGATCCAGCTGTGGAGTGCCCCATAGGTTGAAGATTTCTTGGAGTACTTGCTCATGAAGTGTCCATTCATGAATGGGGGACATGGCACTCAGCTGGTCAGCTAACTGGTTGCAATGTCCTGGTAAGTGGACAGCTGTTAGTGTCAATTGTTGCCAGATGGCTTCTTGCTAAACTGCACAAGTCTCCATGCATAGGGTGTGGAATTTCGGACTCCTTTACTTATTGAGGTAAATTACTACTGCAGTGTTGTCTGATTGGATCAGTAATGATACTGGCATGAGGTAGGGGAATGCCTGAAGGGCTAGATGGACTGCTTTCATCTCTAGGAAACTGATATGAAACTGATGGGAGAAGCGGCCACTGGTCTTGTGTCTGATAAGGAACGACGCAGTATGTTTCATCCCTGCAGGGAAGCATCTGTGGCTAACATTTGCATGGAAGGGGGACCGAAAAGGCATTCCTTGATCCAGATTGATTCTGGTTGTTCACCATGTCAGGGTTGACTTTAGAGAGGAATGATCCTGATTTTGTCTTCGAACTGTCCTATTTTTGGTACCATTGATTCTGGAGGGTCCATTGACAGATCTTATGTGGAGACGGCGAATGTCACTATAGGGATTGTAGCAGACATGGCCCCAGAAGGCACAGCATTTGTCTGGCTGCGACTATTTTCTGAGTCTGTATGTGTGACGCCAGAGATATAAGTGTCTCGGGAGGCAGGCGGAGGTAAGCTCTGGCTGTGATTGTATCAGGACAGCTCCAATGTATTGGAGGGACTGTGTCAGATTTTGGGTTGACTTTGGCCAACTGACTGTGATTCCCAGATCTGTGAACATCTTCAGGGTAGCATCTAGGAGGCAAGCAGAGCTACTTTGGAGTCTGCTTTGATTAGCCAATCATCTAGATATAGAAAGATGAAGTGCCCTTTTCTTTGTAAGGCTGCTGCCACCACTGCTAGGCACTTGACGAAAACACTGGGGCTGATGACAGGCAGAAAGGCAGTGCTTGAAACTGGTAATTTTGACCCAGTAGGTAGAAACGCATAAATGTTTGGTGGGCAGGGTGGATGGGGATAAGTAAGTAGGCATGCTTCATATCTAGGCACAAAGCCAATCTCCCTGTTTCAGGATTGGCATGATAGCAGGTAGGATTATCACCCAAAATGTTTGCACTGAATGTAAAGATTCAGTTGTCTGAGATCCAGTATCGGGTCTGAAGTCTCCTGTTCATTTGGGCACTAAAAGAAATGGGAGTAAAATCCTGTTTGATGTTCTAGAAGGAGCACTGGTAAAATGGTCTTTTTGGTCAAAGGGTCCTCAATTCCTCCTGTAGGATGGGTATATGATCTGGAGGATAATGAATCTTCCTTGGAGGCAAGGGCATGGGGTGGAGAGGAACTCGAGTATGACCCTCTGTATAATCTAGAGTACCCATATGACGAAGGCTTTTGACCTGGTGAATCACTCCTTTCTTCTCATCACCCTGCAATCTATGGATTTAGTTAAACATAGTTAGCTGCCAGCCTGCCGTGCAGTGGTTGGATTCTGCTATGATGCCAGCGACCCAGGTTTGGGAACGAGCTCGGTCGCTGGAGGGTGCTGGGAGGAGACAACTTGAGCATCCCACAACTGCTCTTTGTCTCCAGGGAGGGAGGGAGGGCTATGACCCGGTCTTGGGTGACTGCTGGTGGAGATCAGGGGTAGGGCAACCGCTTGGGTTCACTGCTAGGCGGTGCGTGACAGAGGTCGGCTAATGCCTTGATGTTCGGACGTCGCTTAACTAGGGAAAAAGCAGGAAATACCACTTGCTGGCCACCGGATGATGGCTCTGTTCCCGAATGCCTTCAGTACCTTCCGGGGCCTCCTTCTCTGTGGCAGCATCCCGGGCCTAAGTAGAGAGTGTGCTGGGGTCATCCCTCTCGGTGCCTTTCCCCTCAGAGGAGGGGACCCACCGTGAAAGGGATAAGCCGGGATATCCCGGGATCGGCTGTGATTCGTGGGGTTACAGGAGGGCTGAGTTAGGACAGCAGGGCTAACAGGGGACCTGTGGAGCCTGAAGTAGTGGGGGCCAGCGAGTATGAGGAGAGCAGAAAAAGAATATACAAAAAAATATAGTTAGCTGGTTCAACAGCTACTTATCAAATAGGGTCCAGGTTGTATAAGTTCAACTCATCTTACTCAGGTAAGGCTACATTGAATGTTGGAGTACCCCAAGGCTCTATCCTAGGACCACTTCTTTTCTCTATATTCGTAAATGATATTACCTCCAAACTCTCTATTGCCTCCTCCTCCTACTCTAAGCGGATGACATTGTCCTCTATACCAGTGCGAAAAAATGTATCGGACATCAATCTACAACTCTCTTCTGATTTCCAATGTATTCAAACCTGGCTCTCGGATCATAACCTTGTTCTTAATGAGTCCAAAACACAGTCCATGCTATTTGATACCCTTTGAAACTCAAATCACACCCAAACAATGTTAAGGTCTCCTGCCTAGATGGCTCATCTATTGGCCTAGTTACCTCTTTTCAAGTACCTGGGAGTTACTCTGAATCAATCCTTAAACTTTGAACAACATATTTCAAATACATGTAAGTCTGTGAACTCCAAACTAGGTGTAGCTTACCACACTAGCTATGTATTAACCCCTCAGCGAGACTAGCTATTGCCCGAGGTATACTCCTGTCAGACCCTAACCTATGGCATATCTTCTGATGCCGCCATACCCAAAACAAATCTCCATAGGTGGACGTTGCCTATAATAATATATGCTGATACGCTACCCTGTCCCACAGGTAAACACCACTGCCTCCTCTACTCTGATCTAAATTGGCTATCTCCAAATGCCACCAGGCTCTACTCCATTGGCTCTACCATAGATATATCATGATGTCTCAAACTCCTAAATCATGGTGAATCTACTCACCCACAGACCTCAAACTATGGACTATGCTCAACTGACAAATCTCTCTTATGTACCAAAATACACAACCATCAAAGGTTCTAGTGCTTTTGCCCACCACACTCTCCGCTGTGGAACTCTCTCCCCTAGATGTCCGACAGACTCCCACTCATGACACCTTTAAAAGCACTCCGTCCTACCTCATCTCATCAGACCAATGCTCCTGTTTTAAACCTCCTTAGCTCCCTGTCCTCCTCCCTAGCCACAGCCCCATATCATCCCTCACTAAACCCCTGGCTCTAACCCCCAGGCTCTACTCCTATGTCTCTAGGGATACCCCTACTCACCAGACTTGCATCTCCTATACTAACCCTGCCCTAACCAGTCTATACCAGCTTGCCTACCACCTGCTTTTATTCCCCTTGCACTTAATTGTTTCTGTTCTCATACTTGTATTAGTACATGCTTGCATACCCACCCCAGTATAGTTTCATCTCACCTGCCCTTTCACACCCACAAATTGCCTCTCAGATATATCTCTGAAGTTTGCCCTACCATAAAATTTAAATAACCTCAGTTCTCCTAACCCTTCATCAAACTCTCCTAGCACTTATCAATTATGTATCTCATATCTTCCTCTGTCTGTGTATAAAATTTGTCTTCCCCAGGACATATCTGCAGTGTGCCTATTTTATTTTCTTTTGTGTTATGCCCCATGTACTGTTTTGCTCTGCTGCCAATTTGTATCATCCAAATGCTATAACTTCAATATTTGCTCTTGTACTACTCCGAAACCTTGAATACTATTTGTGCTGCAAAACCTGCTGTGTAACACCATTTGCTTATATCTTACTGTAACTACCTTTTATTGTATCTCTGTACTGTTTTACCCTGTAACTTTTTAGGTGTGCCCGAAAATAGTCATATCTATGGCTAGCGCACCTACCTGGTTAACAAAAACTAAATAAATTTGTCTGAAGTGATCATTTGCCAGGCCTCCAGATGGAGGGCAAAATGACCCCATAGCCTCTGAGGGCTGGTCGAGGAGGTGGGGAAAAACCCTGTGGGTCACTGAGGAGGCGGTCTCAGCTCCTCCAGAAGGGAAGAGGGCAGCACCCTGATGGCTGAGGTGTTGCCTCTGGTGGATTGAGCACCGATCTCTGTAGCCACCTTTATTATTAAATATTTGTTTAGTATCTCTGCCTTTTCACAGTCACCCTCTGCCACCCCTCTCCCTTTATTAAGCCTCACTATCCCTCCCTTAGTCTTCCTTCGGCTCCTGATGTACCTAAAAAGGGTTTTAGCCCCTTCTTAACTGAGCTGGCTATCTTTCTCAGTTCGGGCCTTTGCTGTTCTGACTTCAGAACTATCCAGGTTTTCATAAAGGGTCACTAGGCGGACTGTGGGTGGTATTAGCTTCCCAGAGGGCTGTACCTACTGTGATAGTTACCCACGTAATTACTCTGGGTGGAGGCACCATAGATCTTCCATGGAGTGGTCTCTTGCAGTAGGTAATACTTTTGGGTTACCAGCAGAGTCGCTGTGGTGCCACAGGCGACTCTTCTGCAGTTTTTCACCAGGGACTGCCCACATGACATCAGCTTCCTGTTTCCTATATATAGTGTGGGTGGTCCTGGTATCCGCAGCTCATTTTCCCACCATCTTCAGCTCACACAGCAGCTAGTGCAACTTCTGTGTAGCAGTCATCAACGAGAATTTGGGCTATGAAATGAATGTCTACAGATTCTTCAAACAAACAAACATTATTTTGTTCCTGCCATTGCAGCAGGAAGACATACCACTTTGACAACCATACACTTTGTGTAAGGTGTCTGAGACCACACCACGACACCAATTCCTGCAGTTTATGTGAGGAATTTAATCAGAGCAACTCGCTGACGATGGTTGCTTGAAATTCAACATCTTTTGATGGAGCAGAAAATGTCTCTCTTGGAGAACCACGGGCTTGTACCAAGGGCTCTACTCTACTGGTTCTCGCCCAGGCAGAATAAGGAGAAGGAGAAACCCTCCTCACAATCCCTGCTTCATCGCCCATCAACGGCCACCGCTTTCAGGTGTCCCTCCATCGACGGGCGCTGGCCCTCTAACCACTTCTTTGCCGATGGAGGCTCATATCCTCTCTCGACGGTGCTTCCTAGTGCTTTAAATGCAGTTCAGACTATGACTGCACAATTGATGGAGGTTATACCTTATCATTGACGCTGCTTTCCAGCATACATACAGCTGAATATACAGCTGTTCTGTCGATGGGGCTCCTCACCGTCAATGGCATCTGACAATTTAAGTGAAAATAACTCCTTTTCCCTGTGGGCCCATTGATGAGACCCCGCATTCCTCAGGAAAACCTATGGCTTATGCCTTACTAACTGCCCCTCCACCTTCACAGGTGGCTTCCTATAAGGGTCAGATGGACAGAGATCGGACCCTTGTCTTTACAAACCACTAGTACCAACCTACCAGAATGCATGCTGGCTGCTTGAGCCTTCAGCTGTTACAGCTGTTCCCACAAAACAGATCATTTATATCAAGCTTCTCTGGACCATCCCTTTCTGTCCAGCATTCCAGAGGCAGATTCTGTGGTTATTACTGCTGCTCATGACTGCACTGCAAAACCCCCAAAACATGAGCCTTCTACCCTGATAAGGAATCCTGAAGAATTGACTATCTCGGGAAAAGGTCTTTCCTCAGGTTCTGTGAATATCAGAATCTTAAACTATATGGGTCATATGATTAAATATCAGCATACCCTTAAAACAGGCTAGATTACTTTTCTTTTACTTCAGTCACTGAATTTATCAGTCTAGCAACTACTGGGTACCCAGAGTGGAATACAGGCAGGCCTGAAACATTGCCTGGGGTGGCCAGCATTGCAGCTGATGTTGGGGCCCTTGATGGAAAGAAAGGCAGTTAACCATGCAAACAACCCAATTATTTGTAATCCTGAGCCGGAGGGCTCAGACCCGTTGTAACGAGGAAAAGTAAAACAACTAAATGGGTACTACAAATGATTTAAACCACTGTTGTAGGGTGCTACTTTGATTGTACTCATGCTACCAGGATTTGGCTGCACATCAGGTGAGATGTAGACCTCATGGTGAATGATCGATGGGCAGGAGAAGAGGCCAACATGATACATCTTTGATGGTCACAACCTGAGAGATGGTGTTGTGGGGGGCCAAATCCCCAAGTCAGTCTTTCGCAAGTGGTCTCTGGTACAGGGGTAGCGACCTAGGCCAAAGTGGCACAGCCTTAGCCAGATGAACATTTCTAGCAAAAGTTCATGATCTTCTGCTGGTGAAGCCTCCAGCTATGCAACAGTTTCTCTCATGGGAACCAATATTGTCCCATGAAACACATTCAGCACATTTAACTCATTAACTACGCTAACAACAGCTCGGATTCAGTCCAGTTGCAAATTACAGCTTTACTGTGCAAACCTTTCAATTCCAAAAATGTTCCACACACAGGCTGGGTTAATCACTTCAGAAGCTAGTCTTCAGTCCAAATCGCAATGGCAATAGTAACACTTCTTTCTGGCCTGCTGGCAGGCAGTTCCAGATTCGATCCTCCTCTGAACTGGAGGATTACTCACAGGGCCTTCCCTATGAGAAGGCAGTACAGAGCACACACAGGCTCCCTTCTCTCAATGTCTTGAGCTGAAGAACCAACTGACTCATTTCAAACAGTCCCTCTTAATGCAAAGGGCAGAGTTCCAGAAATCCAGTTGGCTGAGCAAGCTGTCAGTTACAGTCTGAGCACTACAATTGGCTGGATCCCTTGGCACCAGTAATAAACCCCTGGTTCTTTCCTACAATAATAATAATAGTATAATAATAATAATAATTTTTATTTATACGGTGCCTTTCTGTTTCCAAGGTACCTTACAATTTAAAACAATTTAACAACCATTATAACATCCAGTAATACTCAACACAGCTAAAATCATAATCAGATAAACAATTCAGTTCTTCAAGAAGGCTTTTGCCAGAGGAAAGTTTCAGACCTTCTTAAATTCCTCTACAGAAGAGCACTCCCATAACCGAAGGGGTAGAGAATTCAAAGGGTGGAGCAGCATAAGCAAAAGCTCTAGAATCAAATGATTTCAAATTCCACGCTAGGAATTCTAGCAACCCCCGTCAGTCGAGCGGAGTGGATCAATTAGGCAGTAGGCTACCAGAAGTTCTTTCAGATAGACTGACCCTGACCATGTAGGGCTTTGAAAGTAGTAAACCAACTTTAAAGATGATCCACCACCGTATTGGCAGCCAGTGCAGTTTAGCAGCAAGGAGTAATGTGACAGGATCTACTACAGCCCATCAAAAGCCAGGCTGCTGCGCTCTGCACCAGCTGCAGGCAATGGATTTCAACCCCTGAAAGCCCTAGATTAAGGGAGTTGCTGTGGTCCAGGTGAGAGGACACAAGGTGTGGACCAAAGTTGGAAGGTAGACAGATGGAACCAGATGCCTAACTCTGGCGATGTTGCTAAGATGGTAAAGGAGGGTCTTCACAACAGCTGACACCTGCAACTGCAGTGTCAGTCTGTCATCAAAACCACCCCAGGTTACGCACCCGCTCGGAGGTCATGAGAGAAACGCCAAGAATAATTCTCGAAGGCACACCAACACCCGACCCCCTATCTGTTGACCCGGTCCACAACCAGTACCTCTGTCTTTCTGAGTTCAACTTCAGCCAGCTAGAATCCATCCACTCCTGGATTTCTTTCAGATAGTTGTTAAAGACCGAGAGATCTCCATCCTGGTTGGATGCAAAGAAAGGTATAGCTGGGTATCATCTGTGTAACAGTGAAACCTCAGCCCATACCTTCTTACAAGTCTCTGAGGGTAGCATACACCCCGAACAACATGGGTGACAATGAGAACCCTGAGACACCCCACAACAAAGCCATTGGGCCTGAGGAAAACCCCAGACACAACTCTTTGTAGATCTCTCCATGAGGAACAAGTAAACCATCTTAAGACAGTCCCGATATTCCACATATATGCCTCAGGCATCCTATCAACACCATGTGATACATGGTGTCAAAAGCTGAGGAAAGATCTAGAAGAACCAAGATGGAGCGGCTCTTCCTATCTCTTGCCATCAGGAGATTATTGAGCACCCGAACTAGCTGTCTCAGTACTATGTCTTTATGAAAACTGGACTGAGAGGCTCACAGATGTCATGGATGCTCAAATGGTCCTCCAGTTGAGCTGCCACTACTTTCTCAATCACCTTCCCAACAAAGGGAAGGTTAGAGATAGGTCTGTAGTTTGTGAAACAGTCTGGGTCCAAGGTAGCTTTCTTCAACAGTGGTGTCACCACCGCCTCTTCAGGGAGCTAGAAACTCACCTGATTCCAAGGAACACCAGACTATCCATGCAAGGACTGGACTAATGATATCACTACAACCCAAAGTTAGGGAGGTCGGTCCAGGGTCCAAACTACAGCACGTAGGTGCACACTCTGGATAATCCTCATGACATCCATGAACTCCAGTTGACTGAAGGACCACCAGGAAAATTGAGGCACAGTGATCTTGCACTGTTCAACAACAACCCCTTAGAGTGTGCTGGCTGCAAGTCCGGTCTGATGTCAGCCACCTTATTAGTAAAGAATCGAGCAAGCTCATCACATTCTAATTGTGAAAAGCTTTCCGAACTTGCAAACAGGCTGGGTTCCACAGTCTGTTCACAGTTGAAAATAGCTGAGCTGGTCGGTTCCGAGCAACCACAATCTCTCTGGACAGGAATTCTTCTTCACGGATGATTGCAGATTGATAGATCAAATAATGGTCCATCAATCTAAGGTGGTCGGCATCAAGAGCAGACTTTGCCAGCGACGCCTAACCTTCACCCGTGTCTCCGCATCTATCTCAATGTCCCATCAAATCAAGGGACTTGTGGTGAAGGAGAGGGCGCTACCTGACTGGAGCAATAGAATCCAGAGCCACTGTAACAGCTGTATTACAAGCTGACACAAGAGTCTCTGGATCATTGCTTCTAAACGCAGGGGACGAGAGGTCAAGGACCGCCATAAGGCCTTGGGAATTTATATCCTGTAAAGGGTTGTACCTAACCATCTCCACAGGGTACGCCTTTCAGAGGGGTGCAAAACTAAACCCCATGATGTAGTGATCTGACCACCTGACTGGCTCCACCCCCATGTCGGAAGTTTCGATTCCTAGAAGGAAAATTAAGTCCAATGAGTGTCCAAATTTATGTGTAGCAGTGGAAACCACCTGTGTAAGGCCCAGAGACGTCATTAACTGGAGGAAGTATTGACCAAATTAGAGAGTTCGTCATCGACCCAGGAGTTGAAATCACCCAGAACCATCAATCTGGGTGATTCAAACCCATGTCGACGACAAAGTCCACCACTTCCTGAAGGAATCACTTCTCATCACCAGATGGACAGTAGATGAAAGCAATTCAACAGCCTACACCTGCTACTACTGTACACTCAAAGGACTCAACCTCCTCAACTAATATCTCCATGAGGCCTAGTTCGTCTTGAGACAGACCCAACCCCCCGATCCACTCTCGGGCAGTGTATCACCGAGTACCGGCTGGAGTCATAGCCTCCAAAATGGGGCCTGAATTATCATCCAGCCAGGTCTCGTGATGCAAGCCAGGTCCACCATACCAACAATATCAGCAATAATTGTAGTCTTGTTCTCAATGAACCTGGCTTTGTTGCTTACCGCCCGAGTTGGATGAACTCATGGGTCACCGGCCATCTCCTCACCATATTCGGTAGTACCCTTGGGTATGGGCACCAGACATGGTGAACCACAGTCTGGTTCTATTTCACCCCAGGGCACCTTCTGGATTCAACCACCCCAATACGGTGACCCCCCTCATCCATCCTCCTCTGTTTGCAACCCCTCGACCTCCTCCTTCTCCTATGCATATATCCAGTGCTCTACAGTGCTGGTAGGTCTCAAACTGGAGAGGGGGAATTAAAGAGCAAATGGCATGACGAGAAGAGGATGAGAGGCACACAACTGTGGGGGGTAAAAGTCCAGCACATGCTGCAGCTATGCTACCAAATAATAAGTACAATAAAACAAACCCACTCACATTATCAACCAACCACACCCAAAATAATAATACACAACCTTAATATAAAACACATTTAAAACACCACCCTAATCCTGTTAACTAAAATCAATTCTATACTTAAATCTGAAGCCAGCTATAATCCACCCACATACATATATAACATACAAAAGAAAATATAATTTAGGTTCTCTCACCACCCAAACAAACAAAATAAATAAACAAAGCAAATGTAAAATGAAATTTTACCCCCAGTCCTCTCACAACCAGAATAGGGTAATTTGGCACTCTCACTGCCAAAATTACCAATTACAATCAGAAAACTAAATCATAAAATATTATACAAAATACACAAGTCACTTGTCTGGTCCCATGAGCCCTGGCTGAAATCCTGGCTCATGACTGGCTGTTCACTCCCAAAATGGTGGCTGATAAAATATACTGTCCCCATTATACAGTCTCACAGGTTTGTTAGTGTGGTGCAGCCAGGAGCAATGTTACTTTAATTCACTTTCCCCACACACTTGTAGCCCTGACAATTCTCTTTCAAATAAGTCCATTTTAAATATAGCCCTGTAGTTCCTGAGTCACTGCCACTATACCTGAATTGAGTGACAGGTAGGTGGCATCTTATGCATATTTATGAGGGGCTCATGCGTATTAATGAGCCCTCACTACAGCTCCATGTTTAAACTTTTGTTTTGTCCTCGAATGGCATTTAAGCTGCAGCTTTCTGGTCACCGCCCCTCACTAAACTGAGAAGAGGCACCAAGACTGGGAAATTTTTGTTTGACCGCATCTGCGGTCAGAATATAAAGGCGCCAATCGTGCCTACACGCAGTGCCGGCAGCCTACAAAGAAGGCCAGCAGCTCATTTACTAAATGGTTAAGCCCAAACTGGGCTAAATAAATAAAATAACTGCATTGCGGAGGTTAACGGAGGACCAGGTGCAATTTGGGCTCAGCAGGGACACAGCAGAGGAGAAACAGCAGGACATGGGACCTAGGGCACTAAGGTAAGCCTCGGAGGAGGGGTTACAGAAACATCAGGTGGTCTATGGAATGTGGCTAAGCCAGAAGTAAATCTGAATCCAGAGAATACTATGAGCAGATACCACTGGTTGGCTGCTCAGCCACTCAACCTCTCACCTCGGGACTCCTTTCTGGATGAAGACAGTAAGACTTTTCCCTCATCTGTTCTGGAACACCATGCCCAAGTTTTCCAACCTCTGTGACAGAATAAGAGGCTCTTCTCCCAATTGACAACCCAGCCAATGTCTCCAACACCTCCAGGGTCCTTGACACTGACCTTCTCACCCTCTCAGCCTACAATGCTTGGATAAGCAGGTTGTCCAGGTAGGGATACATGTGATGTCCCTTCTGTCTCAGTTGCACCACTAGTATGATCCATCAAAATGCATGGGTTGCTGTTGTCAGCCTGAAGGGAAGCACCCATACTGGAAATGCTGCCTCTGAATCATGAACTCGGAAACTTGGTGCAACTGTCAAATGGGGATGTGGAAATAGGCATCTTTCAGATGTATGGATGCCAGATAGTCCCCATTTGGATGGACCAGATAATTGACTGCAGGGACTCTATCCCTTCTTGGGGACCACAAGTAAATTGAGTAGAATACCAGACCCTCCTTGCAGGTGGTACTGGGACAACTGGCCCAATCTGTAACAAGTGATCAAAGTTATCCAGGGTTTGGGCTACCATATGCCTCTTCACTGGGGTTTTGGGGCACAGAGGACTATAGGAAATGACCTCTTGTGGGTAGTGTTGTAAACTTTATTGCATAGCCTAGAGCTAGGATTTCCAGTACCCATGCATCGGACGTTATTTGGACCCATTTCTGGTAAAGGTTATGCAGTCTCCCATCAAGGGCAGAGGGGCAGAGATGGGCCCACATACCTTCCTTTGTGAGTTTACCTCCTCATTGTCCTGCACCTCTGTCATGTCTGCAGGTGAAGGATCCTCTGTTACTGTGGCTCTTAAATCCTGAATAGACTCCCTATTGCACTGGTTTTGAAATTCGAAGGGAGGGAAACCATCTCAGGACTGCCATACACATCCTCACCCTCTTGATGTTCAGGTTGATTTTTGTTGCTGTTTTGACATCAGCATTTGTAACTTATTATCCTGGACATTCTTCAAGATGTCATCCAAACCAGAACTGAACAAAAGTACACCCTTAAAAGCCAGGTTAATGACCTCACCTTTGATACCTGATCTGCAACCAGTGCCTGAGCCAAACACCCCACATGGCTTCCACAATGTGATAAACAGAACAGGCTAACATTCATAACTGTCCACTGTGGCATCCCCATAAAAGTGGATGCCATGGTGATCAGCTGGAAAAATGTGTTCCTCTCTTTGAATCGGGGAACTAAAACTACCTAGGGCCATGGCCATGAGTTCAAGGCTCTGGAAATGATGAAGGATGGATATGAAGTGTGAAGATTTACTTATTTTAGGCAAAAGGCTCACTGGGCCAATTTTTTTCAGGATTCAATTCAGCTTCACATGCAAAGAAGCTTAGATGTCATACAAATACAAAACATTATACAAGATACATTAATGACAATAATATAATATATAAAATAGTACAAGATAGTACCTAAAAGCAGTTACACTCTGCAGAAATTGCAGATAATGAAACAAAGCTTGTTTTAAATTTTCTTGAATTGGAAGTAACAATACAGTCAGAGGGCAATTAATTCCAAAAATTGAACATTGTGAGGAAAAAGCTGTCTTACCCATACAAGTAAAAGATCTTGAATGGCTAACCGTTGCATATTAGATGAACGTAGCAACCTAATATCACCCCTTATATTTATTAAACTATACAATGGAGATTTACAACCCTGACCTAGTATATTATAGGTCAAACAACCCAAGGTATAAGAGTACACCAACTTAGAGGGAGCCAAAAAGATCATTGTATAAGACATAATAGTGCATTTTAAATAGTTTTGCCAAAACAAATCTACAAATGGAATTAAAGGTTCCATTAACTAAATCCAAATCCCTCTGACAGCTTCGTAAACAAAAAGAATTGTAATATAAAGTTGACAGTAATACACTCTTAGATATCATTCTCTTGCCTCCCTAATTAAACAATCCTTAATTCGCTATAAGGCACCATTTTTTAATTTACAAACTTTACTACTTTCTAATATGTGCTGAGTAAGTCAAACATGGATCAAGTGTAATGCCTTAATATTTAGTTTCCATTACTTGTTCTGTAATATCACCTGCTAAGTCACTGATTGTTAAGGGTTCCGCATTGTAATTTGAGTAGAGAGCCAAATAAGATACATATTGTTTTTTAGAATTTAATAACAAAGAATGATTCAACAGCCACCTATTCAAAGCAAAAATCATGATTTAAAGAGAAATTTATGTCACTTATTTTAGTAGAGCTAGAAAACAAAATTATATTGTCAGCATACAGCAACATTCTAGAGTTGCTTGAAACCTTAACAATGGATCTATAAACACTGAGAACAACAGGGACCCCAATATGGACCCCTGTTGTACCCTGTGCTGAAGCTCACCTAATGTCGACTCCACTCCGCCAAGCTGTACCATACCGGTCGAGCAGTTAGATAGGTATAGAACCAATCACAAAAACTCTGAAAGCCCAAGGCTCTCAGTCTCTGGAGCAGCATGGCATGAATGACTAAATCAAAGGCTTTTGATAAATCAATAAATACTGCGCCTGTCAAGAGTCCAGCATCCATAGATCTCAAACTATGATTTGTGAAATGTGCCAGTGCTGTACCAGTACTATGAAGCTTCCAAAGCCATGCTGCTCCATACAGCGAAGATCCCCAGCTTCAAGATAATCAACCAATTGGCAATTAACCAACTTTCAAATATCTTACTTAATGGGAGAGCATAGATGTAGGTTGATAATTATCTATATGGTAAGATTGACCAGATTTAAATATTGGCTTAATAACGGTCTGCTTCTAGACCTCAGGAAAACCCCAGTAGCAGGGACAAATTGAAGATTATTGTCAAAGGTTCATATATAAAATTAGAAACAAGTTTAAGAAACCATGGTTCCAACCCATCTGACCCGCACTTTTGTTAATAGACATTTGTCTCAACATCTTATGTGCCTGTTGTGGTTGAATCATTCTAAAGCAAAAGTTACTATTTAAATCAGGCCTAACAAATACTAAATCATTCGAAAACAAAAGAGATCAATGCCAGTTAAATATCTAGATAAATCATTAAACATTTTTTGAAAATGATCATAAATTTCCTCTGGGTTAGTTATAACAATACATTTTAAATTAATGGAACTGATACCTCTGCTTGTCGTTGGATGGTTAGTTTTCTTATTGTTCCTCAAAATGTTTTTAGTCCCCTAATGAATTTGTCTGTTGCCTTGCTAAAAATCTGATTTTTTCTTTACACACGCCACTTACATTTGTTTCTAAAGATACAATAACAATTAAAACCTGTATGTTATTAGTAGCTTTACATTTTTCCATTGTTTATCTCTCTTCCTCACTAATGCAAATAAATTAGGTGTGATCCATTTGCTATTTTACCTTAACCCTTCTTTTATTAAGGGAAAGTGTATATCCTGAATATCCAGAAGCTAGTAAGAAAAATCAACAGCTGCATTTGGATCAGGAATTGCACTCAAAAATGACCAGTCTATCATTTGTAAATCTAAATCCAAACTATCATAATCAATATTATTATAATTTCAATAACTAATTATTTTAGGAGGTGTTTTCACTTTGATGTACCTCCAAACACAATATGCTGGCATATGATTACTAATACTGTATGGGTAACTCACTCTCAGTTATCCTATCAACTGTCTTTGTTAAAATTCAGTGAATTACAGTATGTTGGTTACTATGATAATTCAATCTCGTAAAGTCCAAAACCAATTGGAATAATCCTGCACTAGAAACCAATAATTCTAATTCATCATGAGCAGTGTCCTTCCAATTAGTACCAGGCTTAGGGAGGGTTATACACAGTACAAAACCCTAAATTAATACTGGTGGCCAGTCATAGTTCTAAGTGCAACCATTCACAAAGTGTAGTTTGTTGAAAACAAGCATCCACACTCACAGCTTCAAGTTTATCCATAACCAAAATTATAATCCCTTCTTACTGCCCTTTCTATCATTCCTAAATACATTATAACCCTTAATTGTACAGATTCCATCAGTATATTAGGTTTTAACCAGGTCTCAGCAATACTGAGTATATTCGCTCATGGATCACAATCCAGGCCTCTACCTCAGCTTTTGCTAATAAAGTTCCAAACATTATTGTGAGCAAATTACAGTCCACTGGAGCTCAAGTTGTAATTACCAGCAGCAGTATCCAGTCCAGGATTGGGCTCCAAATCCCCAGATAAAACAATAGCATTTTAATAATCAAAGGGGCAGTGAGGACCTGTTCAGTTAGTCCCAACACTGGTAAATTCAATTTCTTAATGAAATAAACACTACCGTGACAAAAACATCTTGTCTAGCTAAACAGCACAAGACAATAAGATTACTTTCAATCCGAAAATTAGACTCAGCCAGAATGTTGAAAAATTTAAAGTAATCAATTAATGCAGTTTGGAAAATTTAGTATCGGGCACTAAAAATGTTCCTACATCAAAACACATTAGTCCCAGGATAATCAGCAATACAATATGCATTTTTTTGTTAACTATATTAAACATATGAGAATGTGCAAAACCAATACACAACCTGCAAGTAAAGGCACCTGTGTAACCTCAATAAAACAATATAATATAATATAATATTATGAATTTAATAAAAGGAGATCCCTCTTAACTTTATAACTGGTTAATTATATGTGGTGAGTAAACATTTATACATAAATTAAACAACTCACCACAATAGCAACTTATACAAAGCTATAGACCCATTATCTAATTTCAACTAGGAGTGGAGCTCCACTACTCACACCTACTATAACGAGAGGCACAAGCTTTTAACCTTGTTCTGCCCTGCCTCTAGAAGTGATGTCAGCAACTCCTGATGTCTTACACAGCAAGCAAGTCTTAGTTCTTCAATCAGGCTGCAGTTGAATGAAACAGCACATAAAAAGTACTTTGAAAATTACTGAAGAGATCTTCTTGCCTGTAAGCTGGCACAGATCTTGAGTACAGCATGTACGGTGTCAGTTTATTTAGTTAGTTTTTGTTGACCAGGTAAGTGCACTAGACAAGACAGTGCCTATTTTCAGGCATGACCCAGGAGGTTACAGAACAATGGTACAACAGCAGAACTAACAGCAAGCTGCAGTAAACAATACAGTATACAGAACATTACTTTTGAGCAATACATACATTTTAGGAGGAAATAGGTATAAAACATGACATTTAAGCAGTTAGGGCTAAATAACCCTCAATAGGAATGGTTATGTGCTTATATAAGCCCCTTTACAGAGCTTACTTCTCTGGTCTCTGGTGCCCCCAGCTGGTCGGATGGGTTGGGAGGCCAGGGGCTATATAAGGAGGTTTTGGGAAAGAGAGCTTGTGGGGAGAGGAAGGAGTCAGGAGTCTCAGTCAGCTTTGGCCTTAGGGCCAGGGCTTTGTGCTGTGGTGGGCAATGCCACCCCCGGCCCACCACACTCAACAGTAGCTGGCCTCGATTGGGGCTGGGATGGTGTTCCTGTAACACAGCCTGATTTTGGAAATCACCATGCGATGTTAGGGAGTCAGGGCCTGGGGAGAACTGGCACCTGCAATGTGACCCCTGGCACGACAGTGTGGAGGGGTCCCCACAGTTAGGCTCCGCAGTTTCCACAGGGTCCTGGTGCACACCGGAGGTGGCAGCCCAGCTCGTTAGGGATGCAGCGGTGGCAGCCTGTGTTCTGTCACTGTTGGACTGGTCCTGTGTCCACCTTGTGTGTCAGTTTGAAGACCCTAACAGTCCCAGTGTTGTGGGTCGAGACGCCCCAAGGAAAGTCAGCTGTGGGGTGCTTGTTGCAACGTGGGATGAACTGAAAGCAAAGGTGAGAGACATTTGGTCAGAGAGATGTTCATGTGAGTGACGGTTATTATACAGTAGTGCTGGAGGGAGTTTTGGGAGCTGCATATTATAAGTCTTTTAGGTTGAGTAACAAACTTACCGCCATCATTTGATAGGAGTCTGATTCTGCTCCTGGAGTGCCTGCATCAGATCTCTGGATCAGATCTCTGTATGCTGCATCTTGGTTTCAGCCATGCATTTTATGGACTGCATACTAGAAAACGTTTTGAGCACACACTCACCTCAAAAAGGGAAGCCAGTCAAAAATTCTTTCACATATTTATTGCATGGACAGACAGACGAACAGTCCTGCCTGACGCATTTCAGATAAAAGTATCCTTTATCAAAGGCTAAGGACGTAAGAACATTACACCATTTAAATACTTGAAAAAACCATCATGTGATAAAGTGATGTTATTGTTGCACTGCAACCTCATTGGTTAAAAAGCCATTTTAAATTCATTCACTTCTAATTCATGGTCACCTAAAAACTAAACCACCTAAGCAGTGTCACTTCAAACACACCACTGCTTTTAAAAACATAACAACAGACTCAATTATTATACAGCAATAATATTTATACATTATATTAAAGCACCTAGAGGAAAACAAGAAGGGGGACACAGAATTTTTTTAAAAACACAGTAATAGTTCTCAATGATATAGGCTCATCTCAGGCATCTAATTTAGATAATAAAATCAGGTAGTAATCTTTAACATCCTCTTATAATTGCACAGATATATTTAAGCATAATCTTATAAGTTAAACGAATAAGAAACTTGAATGGATATATCTTAATCAAACAGTAGCAAAGCATATCTAAGAATATGCAAGAAGGGCTGAAATTAATCTCTTTTCTTCAAATAGGGCCATACATCAGTTGACTATTAAGTCCAGGTTTTTATTCGCTTTTAGTGTTAGTATCCAATAGTTTTCCTTAGCAAAACCAAATTGTCAAAGTTATCCCCTAGGATTTCTGCTCACTTTATCAATGGCAGTAAATGTGAAATCATGTAACTGTCTGTGGCTTGCATTAAATGTGTAGCCATAGCATACAGAGAGTCACTTTTTACCATAGTTGAACATGCTCACCCACCCTCGCCTTGAAGCTTTCTTGCTGTTTTACCAACATAAAAGCCTCACATTTGCAGGTAGCAAGATAGACTATTCCAGCTGTATGGCACATTGTATATAGCCTGATTTGAAAATTCTCCTGTACATTACAGCTGGAAAATATTTTGTTTGTGTTACTTTGTCATAATAAATACAGTTTCTACACTTAAAACATCCCTTAGGCTGCTGTAACCAAGTGTTTTGTTTCTAATCCTAAAAGTGACTGTGAACAAGAATATCTTTCAGGGTAGGAGCTCTCTGATAGCACATTCTAATGGAGGTCTGGCTGATAGTTTTGAGTCCAAGTTCAGCTGCCAGGATATGCCAGTGTCTATTAATAATTTTTTCTACCTGGTCTGCCTGTGCCAAGAAGCCCGTAATAAAACTGACTCTCTCAGAATGTTCTACTTCTCTAACTTGTTCATTTAAATGACTCACCCTATCTCAGGATTTAGCTTCATCCCAGGCAGTGAACACTTGAGTACTGTTGTATCCTCTCTGCAATAGTCTATCTGCCAAATGTCTTTCCCTTTGTCAAAGCTTGCTCAGTCGAGCAATTTCTTCGATTCCCTAAAACTGCTCCTTCTGGATGTTAAGCGGTGCTGTGTGTATGTGGGGTGACAACTACTTGCTTCTAAAATCGTGTTACCATGTATCTCCTTATTATAGATTTCACTATCTACTCCATTTTCCTCATTTCCACAATGCTCAAATCCAAGTAATTAATTATTTCTGACTGATATTGTATGTGCATTTCAGATTTGGATTAGTGTTGTGTAGGTAGGCTAAGAACATTTCAAATCTCTGGATGTTCCCTCCCAGATTACTATAATGTCATCTATATAACGCTTCCATGTTTTCAGGTTAGTGTGGTACTCATTTGCACTAGTGTCCCAAACTGCAGTCTCCTCCCACTTCCCAACATATAAATTTGTGATAGACGAGGTGCAGGTGGCCTCCATTGCTGTCCCCTTGATTTGTAAGAACAGTTCTCCATTAAAAGTAACACATTATGTTTTAGGACACATCCAACATTTTTAAAATAAAGGAAGTGGGGGCACTATATTCTCTGTACTGTTTAAATAGTATGCCACTGCATCCAAAGCCCCTCATGAGGGACATTAGTGTACAGCACTTCGATAGCCAGTGTAATCATGTATGTTTCAGGTCCCAATGTGATGTTAGGTAACAAATTCAGAACTTCCTTAGTATCCTTTAAATATAAGAGAAGGGTTACTACCAAAGGTTTATGAAATGAATCACAATATTGAGAGAGATGTTCAGTCAAGGACCCTATGCCACCCACAATCAACTGTCCTGGTGGGTCTTGTAGCGCTTTGGCAAAATATGGAACGTAGCTTTAACAAGTTAATTGGTAATCAAAAAGTCTCTGGTGTCTTTATCTATGTTTTTCTTATTGTAGGCTTCCTCTATTAGTTTGTCTATACAACACTTAATGTCCCAAGTAGGATCTTGCAACAATTTTTGATAGAACTCTCGATTATCAAGCTGTCTCATCACTGCCTGTATATACTGTGTCTTGTTCAAGAGTATCATGGTTACCCCTTTATCTGCCTGTTTGCTAATGAGATCTGCAACATCTTTCAATCTTTTCAGGGCATCTCTTTCTTTGTTACTTACATTGTTAAAATGATTATTCATAGGATTTTTCAAAAGTATCTCCCAATCATTCTCAATTAATTCTTTGAATACTGTTACTGCTGTACAATGGAGGGCAAAAGTGGAAGGATTTTTAAATTCTGTCTGGCTAGGCATGTATTGCTCTTGGTTCACCGGGTCTTTTATTAAAAGTCCTATGAATAATCATTTTAACAATTTAAGTGACAAAGAAAGAGATGCCCTGAAAAGACTGAAAGATGATGCAGATCTCATTATCAAACAGGCAGATAAAAGGAGCTCCACCCCGTACTCCCCATAATTAAAATTATAAAAGGGTCTGAGAAATGGATTTTTCTGATTGGTTGCAAACGTTCTAACAGCCTTATGTTAATCTTTACTAACATACATGTAGAGCTTAGCCATATGCTGAACAAGGTTTAACACTGTTTAAAACATTTTTTTATTATAATAGCAATAAAAGGCTCCCAGGGATTATGTTAATGGTCAGTTAATCACCCTCTAGGGGCATGTGGCACTCGGCTACACCTCGTGCCACAGTACACCCTAGAAGGTGATTAATAATCATTAACATAACCCTTGGTCATGCCTTACTGTTTAATAATCAACTCCCAGTCAGAGTTGGATTATGGGGAAAAACGTAAATTGTGGATTAGAACCCCGGTCTCCACCACCTTCTGCCCGAGTTGATCCTGCATTACCACTCCATGCCATGGGGAGCTCAGCCAGCATCTTCCATTCCCCAGCTCTTAGCTTAGCTACTAGTACCCTGGACAGCGACCAGGGTAGCGCTTACTGCATAGCACTGTAATTCCCCTGCTATCCAGGGTAGCACGGTATAGACTGCGCTTTATTAGCATGCACTATTAGTGTAGCGCTATTCTGACCAGGTAGAATTTAGGCATGAAAATTAGCTGAAGCCCTGATGTGATTGGCTGGACAGTATGGAAGTTGAGGAGAGAAGTCAGCGACTCATGGAGTGGGTGCCATTTGCTGTGGGTGCAAGGACTGAGAAGTTAACTGCAGCACAGAATTTGAGGGAAAAAGAGAAAGGGATATTTCTGCTTTTGGAAGGTGAACTACTGAAAGAGTCATGGCAGAGGCCCCTGCACCATTTGGAAAGGAGGTGACAGTACCATCATTGCTGCTGTCCTGGCTGTAGAGTGTGGTGGAAAAGAGCAGCTCGCAAACTATTGTGCCATTTGTGGTACCTTGGGAGCCAATGTGAAAAGCCTGCCTGCACGCCTCAGTGTTCCCGAGGTGAGCCCCACTGTTTCACCCACCGCCTCACCACACATGCCATCTTGGAGTGGCCCACCTCCCTACAATGGTTACTCCCACTCGACAAGCCTGGACACCTGGGAGGAAATGGACAGGCTATGACTGAGATGGCCTCAGAGGAGAAGGGCATTAGACGCCTGCCCAGCCCTTTCCTCCTCCCTCAAATCCTGCCCTCCTGTGGCAGAGGGAGAGGCCATGGTTGAGCATTTTTGCCATGGACAAGGCCTCCGTGAAGGGCCCTGCAGTAGCAGGTATCCCTTCTTGGACAGTGCAGGCTCACTCTGCCCCTGAAAAAGTGAGAGGCCTGATGTGGAGATAGAGGAGGTCATGTCAGGGGAGGTTCCAGCGATGAAACAGAGATGGCCATTCCGGAGGCAGTGCCAGAGGCCCCAGATAGTGCCCTGACCTCCTTTGTTTGTAAAGACCCAGTTTAGGAGTGGGATATCCCTTGACCCTACTTGTTCCCCTCATTCAGGTACCTGGATACTGTCCCCCTGTTGGCTGTGGCCTGTAAAAACTGGACAACCTAAGACCCTCCGACTCCGGGTTCTGAAATACATCTATGAGTTGACTGCAGGAAGGACAGCCACCAAGACCAGCTTCCGAAGCATCCCTGATTGGTCCCAGGCAGAGTGGTGGTTCCACCATAGGATCTGTAAAAGTACCCTGGTAGGGAATATCCATATATATATGTGTGTGTGTGTGTGTGTGTGTGTGTGTGTGTGAGAAACGTTATGAGATGTCATCAAGGAGTGGTGAGAGGACTGAGTTTACCAGTGAACCTTGGACAAGATGAGGACCCACTGGACGATCAGGCCTTCAGACTAACTGTGAACCAGCAAAAATCATTAGGCAGGCCAAGTCAATGTATGCTTCCACGCGTGAACTGGTATCACACAATTTAAAATGTTTGCAATGATACAGGATGTGGAAGGTCTTCAGCACTAAGTATTGCATCATAAGCCAGGATTTGTTTAGGAGGAGGTCACTAAACCAGACCCGAAATGCTATTTCCCTCAAGACCACACCTAGAAGGCATGACCTGGCAGTGCATCTGCACTCCTCTGAACTTGCAGGATTGTAATACAGCCGCCAACCCCACCCCCACCCCGCGGGTTCCATTGGTGG
Organism: Neoceratodus forsteri; assembly: GCA_016271365.2. NCBI lineage: Eukaryota > Metazoa > Chordata > Ceratodontiformes > Ceratodontidae > Neoceratodus > Neoceratodus forsteri. The sequence goes on from CM057452.1 coordinate 457,973,736, forward strand.
ATTTCACCAAGTTGGACTGTTTTACTCAGTGTGATCAGCTTTTTTGTGTTTCTTTGAGGAAAAAATCTTGCTTCTAATGTTTACCAATATTTAAAGGCAGAATAATTTAAAGAGTTTGCCTTGCCTGTAAGTGTTCAGCTTTGTTGAAAGGACTGCATCTCATTTGGACTTTCAGAGACTATCAATGGGGCTCAAACTGTTGTTTCAGTGGTGGTACCTTGGTACTGCAAATTTTAATATGAGTAGTATGAGGGGTGTGTGTGTGTGAGTGTGCATATCTGTGTATGCAGTAAGTTAGATAATTGTGTTGAAAAAGAAAAGGGGTACACATGTTTCCAATTGTACTGGTTCTCCAATTTGTTTATATTGCCATGTTATTTGATTCTGTGTGCCCTTGCTTGGTTGCCCTTGTTCCTCAAATGTTTTAAAGCTTGTGCTATTAACTGTGTGGGTGGTCTCCATTTGGCCCCTTTGGTGGCAGCAGGTTATGGCAGCTTGGGTAGTCAGTGTGGGGACAGGGACCACCCTAGTATCAGACAATCCGCCCATGGGAACCCGATTGGGTGGGTCACCTGGGACCTCAGAGAGTTAGGTTGTGTGCAGTAGTGTAGTAATGTCCTTCAGTTAGTTTTTGGGGTTCCCACCATTACAGCTGTAAGGCAGCTCTGCTAAGGGACAGCTGGGGACAGAGAGAGGAGCACATTCCTCCCAGTGGGTTCTGTGGTAATGGGCTAAGCATTCACCAGGGGTGAACATTTTGTGTGGTGGGAAGAGTGTAAGCCCCTTCAGGGAGTTTACTTCTAGTTTGTCCTGTGGTTTGCTTGCCAGGTCTCCAGGGACCTGCTGATCCAGGAGGGTTGGGAGGCCAGGGGCTATATAAAGGAGGTTTTGGCACCTTTCGGAGACAGCAGGTGGAGAGAGGAAGAGTCAGGAGTCTCAGACAGTTTGGCTGGAGGGTTAGGTTTGGGGCCGGGGTGGGTGACTGCCACCCCGCCCATTGCCCTCAAGAGTAGTGTCTGGTGTCGTCGGGCCAGGATGGTGTTTCTGTAGCACGCCTGATTTTGGGACCACCACACCACATTAGGGGATCCAGGACCCGGAGGCAATTGAGCCTGCAACGCTACCCCTGGCACTGTAATGGAATTATGCATGGCCTTATCTCAAAAGGAACCCTCCCACTTCTTGGAGCCTCCTCAAAAAGGGATAACATCTCACCGTCAGTCTATGGAGATGCTTGCACTTATCTGTGCCAGCCCATTCCTGCTCAGTGATCTAATCACAGTGTACAAACACTGGGAAACACTTCAGGCCAAGGAGGAAGTGAACAGGATTGAATTAACACCCAAGGATGCCATGACTTGCACCTCCTTCAACTGCAATGTCCAACAACCCCTATTTCCCAGGTTGTGCCTGAAAATAGTCATTTTATGGCTAGTGCACCTACCTGGTTAACAAAACAAATAAATAAATAAAAATTATGAAATAGGAGACAGACTTTGGGCAGGATTCACGAAGCCTTTTGTAAGTTTCCCTCCGCAACTCCTGCTACGGACCACAATCGCCTGCAGCTGTGGCGGTTCCGATTTACAGCTGCAGTAGTTGGCGTGGAGGGAGTTATGGCTGTACTCTAGCAGCCATAGCCCATTCCCACAGCTGCGCCATCTCCCTGATGACACCACCCACAGGCAGCCGTAGATGGTGGAGCCAGTCATAATCCAGCTCCAGCTTTGTGAATACCGCCACTGCGGGTAACCATGATCCAAGAATCGCAATCAACTTGCACAGCGGTTTACCCACAGCTGTGGTATTCCACGAAGTCAGGAATCCTGCCCTTTATACTAGACAGGGGAGGGATGGAATCTTTTCTTAGGCTCCACCCACCCCCTTCTTGGAGGATCATTTCCTTATTATATAGTATGGATGGGTCAGGATTTTCCACTTATCCCTGTATCCTCATCTTGGCCTTCAACAGTGTCAAGGTCAGGGGTTACCTGTAGATCTGGGGAGCATTATCATTCTGCTCTGGCATGCCTGTATGGGCCCCTCATCTGAGGAGCATGCCTTGGGTTCAGATGTGTTGGTAGGGATGTCCTGCAGAACATTAGAACCTAGCAGCTATTTAAGAGCAGCTAAAAGGATTTGCACAACTCAGTCCTGCCACAGGCAGTCAGTATCCTAGGAGCACTCCTCGCCTGGGGGTTCTGGCTGGGGTGACCAAGCAAACATGTTATATTGCATTATACAGTTAGGACAATAAGACCCTAAGGGAAAGGGTCTCAGCATTCTCCTGCAGGTCTTACATCTTTTAAAAAGCATAGGTCTCTGATAAACAATAGTGCCAGGAGCAATCAGCCAATGCAGAGCCACAAAGAAAATAACAGAAAATAAAATAACATAAACCTCTGTTAGCTGACCTGCTAACTTCCTAAACAGCCCCTACAGGTCTGCTGCTGCCCTCTGGCTGCAAGCAATCTAGGGAGCAGGCTCTGATGTTATGCCAAAGTAAAAAAACCCTAGAGCTGTTATACCTCAGAAATAAGCGGAAACAAAACCTGTAGCACACTGAGCTATCGGTCATGCTGCTGCAAAGTAGTTTGCCCTTCAGGTTTTTCTCTTTGTCCTGAGAGGCCAGGAAAGTAAATAGAACCACAGTGGTGCTTCTGGCTCCATCTCAGTCAATGCACTGGATGAGTGAGGAGCATGGACAATCATGAACTAGTTGGATGATGTCCACGACATGTGCTGATGTTACCTTGTTGGGCAAAAGCATGCCCAACCACCAGTGGCATGAATTCTCACAGCCAGGAAGAGCACTCGAGCAGAAGAGGTAGGTGGAAGTCACCTGGCAAGATGCCAGTAATGATGGAGAGGCACATGGTTTGCCCCCACCATGCCAAAAGTACAATCCTAAACAGAAATGCCTGGAGCTGCTGAAGGCTGCAAAGGGAAGAACACCCCACCACCACCACCACCATCACCACCAAAACAAAGCAGAAAGTAAGGACAGCTCTGAAAAGATAGGCAGGAAACTACAAGTAAAACAGGCAGCCCCAGCACTAGAAGCACCACCAAGAGACAGAAAACAACTGTCAAATCAGCTAGCTGCCAGGGAAAACAAAACTCCCTAGAGGAGGAGAGGAAGGAAGGCATAACAAACTGGATGACTTAAGAGTAGTAATAGCAAAACAAATTGCAATGTGTTAGTGGTAGTAGAGACATGGTAGAATGACAATAGAAACTGGGGACAAGAAATGGAGGGGTAGACATTACAAAAGAACAACAGGCAGCATAGAACAGATGGTGGTGGCCCTATATATAAATAATTGCATGAAAAATGTACAGGTCGTACAGGTCAAAAGTACTCTGACCTCCCTTGAAGCCAATTTGGAAACACTCTTGGCCTGATTCTCAAGCTCCCAGCATGGTGAAGGGGCTTACACACAAAGAATGGCATGAAGTGCCCTTGTGCCAAAAGATGTGTCGGAAGCAATTCTCAAAGGCAGCCTTCAACAACAGCGCAGGCTTTGGGTACCAAAGGGGCTTGCACCGTCTGTAATGGACTGCATCATGGTGCTAGGGTTTGTGGTAGACACAGACTGCCAACTTTCTAAATCAGGATTTCAAATTTCTAGAGGGCAAATTCTATACCATTAGACCAGACAGTGCTGGTGTAAGGGTATGTAGAAATTTGCTCTGGAAGGGTTTAGAATCCTATGCTAATGTGCCACAGTACCCCTCCCCACTCCTGATCCCCTTAGTAGAAAAATAATAATGTCCCCGGTGGTCGAGTTGTGCCCCTCCACCCCGATCCTCATTAATTATAAAATGAATGCCCTGGTGGTCTAATAGTCCCACCCTGGCCCTGATCCCTTATTACTTTTTTTATGTCCCTGGTGGTCTAGTGGTCCCACCCCTGGCCCTGACCCTCTTAATAATTTGTTTTAATGTCCTTGGTGGACTAGCAGTCCTGCCCCCATCCCTGATCCTCTTATTAGTTTGTTTTAATGTCTCTGGTGGTCTAGGAGTCCCACCCTAGCCCCAATCCTCTTATTAATTTGTTTTAATGTCCCTGGTGGACCAGCGGTCCTGCCCCTGCCCATCCTCTTAATAATTTTTTTTATATCCCTGGTGGTCTAGTGGTCCCACCCTGGACCCCAGTCCTCTTATTAATTTGTTTTAATGTCCTTGGTCATCTAGCAGTCCAGCCCAGCACTGATCCTCTTATTAATTTTTTAATGTCCCTGATGGTCTAGTAGTCCTGCCCTCAACACCAATCCTCTTATTAATTATAAAATGAATGTCCTTGGTGGTCTATTAGACCCCACCCCCCTGCAGGTAGTGCCCACCACCTGCTCCCCCTCCATTCTGAACCCCGAGCAGGCAACTTGCACAGCCCTCCTCTCACCACCATGGTTGGCCACTGACTGAATGTCACTGAGCACATACTGTATAATACAGTATGTGCTCACTGATTGACATCTCACTCTCTGAGCTGTCAATCAATGAGCATGTACTGTGTGTTATACAGTACGTGCTCAGTGACAGTTCAGTCGGCAGCTCCATAGTGGTAAGAGGAGGAGCTGTGCTGGTGCCGCCTCAGGGTTCGGGAATGGGGGGGCAGCAGTGGTGGGCTCTACAAGCAGGGGAGGTGGAGGTCCACTAGACCACCAGGGACATTAATTTTAAAGATAATAAGAGGATCAGGCCAGGGATGGGACTGCTAGACCACCGGGGACATTATTTATAAGGACATAAAGCTATCTCAAATAAACTGCCCCAGTATATCTCTGTCTGTTTACCTTTGTGCACTCTGGGGAAGTATGCCCTGAGAAGCACCTCATATCTACCTTTATGTTTACAAAGCAAAATCTCGCATTGGCAGAGCAGCCATCAGCTTTGTGCTCCCTCAACTGTGGAACAAGCTGCAAAAAACTTTGAAATTAACTCATCCCATCAGCCTAGCAGCTTTTAAATCTCTATATCTACATCATAATAAGGAGTCCTGTGCCTGTCTACCCTAAATAGTGACTCCTATAAGTCCAAGCGCACTCTAATTACTACTGTTAAAATACTGATCACATCTATAATCGACTCTTCCCTCTCCCTTTTCTACCCCCATATCTGTCCCTTCCACATTCCTTTGACCCTGGTTCCAGCTCTAAATTCTCCATACCGTATCACTATATATCTTTTATATTAGGTTTTATTTGTGTTCGTGCACCTGATATGTATATTTCTTTTACTTTTATGAAAAATTGTGTTCTACCCAAAACTAGCTGTATCTTCTGTTCCAAACATATACTACTGTCAATGCTACCTGCTGATACTTTGTATATACTGTATTATTGTATCTCACTTTATTTGTATTATTGCTATTTTCTTGTGTGTTGCATCCCATGTATATTGTCCCTTGTTCCTTGTTAACAAACCCAGGTCCACCTTGAAATGAGCTTGCTCAATGGTGATCGCCTGGTTAAATAAAGACTTTGATTGATTGATTGATTGATTGATTGATCACTAAGGGGATTGGGGCAGGGGACTGCTACAGTTCATGTCCAAGAGTGCAGCTGCTGCCCGACCGCGACTGCAGCTTGTGGCACACCTTGTAGATACACCATCTGTTTGGTGCTGTGCCACTGTTGCCTGCCTGCGTGACCCATGCACCAGGACCCCATCCATAGTGAATCAAACACAGGGTCCCTGACACACACAATTAGCTAAGCCGCCATTGGCGCAGCATGTGCTGGCTTTGAGAATCGAGCCTCTGGGTTGATATAATATCTAAAACAAAAACGCTAACGGTTGGTACATTATAGAAGTAAGGACAAACTGTCAAATTACAGGCCTATTAGTTTAACACCTGTCTTGGGTAAAGTAATGGAAAACATATTTTAAAAACACATCACAGAAAAATGACTAATGAAGGAAGTATAGATACTACTCAATATGGATTTATCAAAAAAATATAACGTCTTACAAATTTAGTCACTTTTTCAAGTTTCAGGTTCAAGTTTATTTCACCAGGAAGACTCCATTGAGCAAGCTCTTTTACAAGGAGGTCCTGCCAAAGACAATGCAATACAGTGGATACAATACATGGTATTGGTAGACAAAACATAGCCAAGGATAACACCAGCATACAGTACAGAATAATACAAGTATGGAACAGTTTTTGCAATGAACATAACACAGGAGAGCGCTAGTATACAAATAAACAATGGTACAAATATGAAACAGCTATTTACAGTAGGCATAGCAGTGTAGACAAGCAATTGTACAATACTGACAAGAAATGGGGGAATAACTCAGAATAAGGGATAAGTGCTGACTGTTGAGTGGTGTTAACGTAACACAGGACATGCTAACTTATGTGACAGTGGCAGTCTTCCTTGAAGGAACTGCTAATTAGATGTTTGGCAACGTTGAAAGAGAAGAGTTCAGAAAGCCTGAGGGAGGATTGTAATTTGTTCCAGGTGGAAGGAATGGCATAGCTGAAGGCAGCTTTACCAAAGTGGGTGCAGAACTTAGGTACGCCTAACAAAATAATGGATTTTTCCTAAGAGAGTAACAGCTGTAGGTGCAGTGGAATAGGGACGAGATACATAGGGGAGTTTGTTCAGAATGTTTTATATGCCCAGGTACAACTGTGGAACATCCTTCTGGTGGTAAGGGACATCCAACCTATTGCCGAATAGAGGGCACAGTGGTGGTTCTGCATGGAACGCTTAGTATAAAATGAATGGCCCGATGGAAGAGAACATCCAGTTTATGCATACAGGAGGCTGTGCAGCGTTGTGTATAATGTCTGCATAATCGAGACGGGAAGAAAAGTGGCTTGAACTAGCCTTTTCCTAATGTCAGTAGAGAATAGGAATTTGTTCCTATGTAAGAAGCCCAATCTAGTTTTTAGTTTTTAGTAAGATTTTCAATATGAACAGCAAAGGATAGTTTGTTATCTAGCCAAACACCTAGATACTTGAATTCATCTGCAACCTCTAATGAGTCCCATAGTAGGGTTGTTAATAGGTAATTGGGGTGCTATGACTGAGTAGCGAGATTGGAGATTGTAGGTGAAAAATACATTGCCTTTGTTTTATTTGCATTTAGCAATAGTTTGGATCTTAATAGGTTAAGTTGTAGCTGATTAAAATCAGATTGTAGTTCAGTGCCAACATCTATTAGGAAAGGTTTTGAAAGTTAAGGATGGTGTCATCCACAAAAAATGCAGTTTGACTTTATGGATGTTGTCACTTAGGGAATTAATGTCGATTGGAAATAGAAGAGGGCCTAAAACAGAACCTTGGGGAACACCTCTCAGGAGCAGTAGAGGAGAGGATAGAAGCTCGTCTGCTTTGTTACGTTGGACTCTTCCTGAGAGATAGCTGGAGAACCAATTTACAGTAGAGTTATTTAGGCCGTGAGTTTTCAGTTTCAGCAACAGGAGGTTGTGATCTACTCGTGCTGAACGCTTTGCTTAGGTCAAGAAAGACAGCTCCAATAAAGTGTTTAAGATCTAAAGCGGTGAACCAATGTTTTGTCACTTTAGCTGAAGTGGATACCATACTGTGATTTTGCCTGAAGCCAGATTGCAATGGGTTAAATAGGTTCATATTTTCAAGGTAGTCCTTGTTGTGTGTTTACTTAGTTTATTTGGTAGGTGCAGAACAAAAGCAGGCTAGTAGCCTATCGAGATTGTCCCCATACAGCGTGCGGTTATTAATCCCGGTTTGATTATGTGTTAGCCAGGTATCAAAACCTTTTTAAATACGTTAATATTTTCAGTGTCAACTAGGTATTGGGGAAGGGTGTTCCAGATTCTGGGTGCTCTTATAGAGAAAAAGTTGTTTCTTTTATTAGTTTTAGCTCGCTTTACTTCTAGTTGCCTGTTAAGTAACCTAGGGACAATTTGTCTTTGACTATAGGTGACTATAGTTCAGAGGAGTTGTCGAGGCTGTGGGTAATGAAGGACCATAGAGGTGTCTTTGCAGTAGGAAAACTTCAAAATATTTATTCAGGATCAACAAACATAAACATAAAGTGAACTGGATATGACAAAATTAAGAAAAGGCAAGCAAAACAAATAAATATCCATAGGCTAAAAGGCACTAGCTCTCAGGATGCTTACAGCAGCATGTCCAAGTCAGCTCTCTAGAACCAGCTAATCTACCTCATGCTTAGAACATCAGCTTTTTATAGTGATCAGAGGTCATGTGATCATTCAACTCCTCCCTGAACCTTTTCTAGAATATTATAACTTTATTTACAAAATATTTAATCTTCTTTCAACATTATAATGCTTTTACATTGATATGACATTATTTTCTAAAGTAGCAAAATGAAATATAGCCCTTTAAGAGAAGTTTGAGAAGATGAGCTAATTGGAGAAGGACTGCCCTTTAAGGCGGTATACAAGCTACCAGACTCAGGCCGGCCAGCTCCTAAGGGAGTTGCTGCAGAGGGAAGACCCACAGAGCTGCTAGGAACACCAGCAGGACCACAGCACCCTCAATCCTCAGAACATCAAGAAAACCGCATTCAACAGTGAATTTAACTCTCCTGGGTATGTGTATGCAGGACTGACTGGAAATATGGCAAAATGCCACAGTGAGGGTTTATTTGAAGGCAAAACACCTTCATGAACGTGCTACGATCGCACAGTGCTTTTACCGCAATCGCAACGCTGAGAGGAGTGCAGCAACAAACGAGGCTAAACAGATGCATTTGTAGGTGCTGTACCAGAAAAGGGGTTTTGGGTAGTTTTAACACCACAGGGCTGCATTATTACTTAAAACAGCACTTTTATAAAACGGCATACAAACTCACATACAAAGGGCTTCTTAAAGAGACAGAGACCTGCCCTATTACACAAACAGGTCTTTTCTATATGTTTAAGATACTTTCTTTTATTAAAACTTATAACCATTTCTCTTTTATTAATGAAACCTTGTTCCACATGACTGTATCTAAATCTGAGGACTCTCCATTATAACGGAACTCATTATTTCAGGACAAAAAATGTCCTATCATGCTTATAAACATCAAAACAAATATTATTTCTACAGGATATAAATAATCCTGACATTAGCAGGATACCACTTTTCCTTTACTAGAAGGATGGACAATGGGAATTTTATGCACTGGGAAAAAGACATAGATGCAAATGACAGACAAACATACATATAAACAAAATGGGTGCCAGCCCAATGAACAAACATATAAGTAATAAGACAAAGACAAGAAGCAGCAGTACATTCCCAACCCATTGGCATTCTTAGAATAGAGGAAAAGCAAAACAAATTGGAGGGAGTATTTCTCTCTCACATTCCTCCTCACCCAAACCAAACCTATGGATTTGGATTTAGAAGGAAAAATAACCTAACCAATGTACTTATCATCAGATCTCTCAAACCGAGAGATGGAGCCATAGCTCACCCTCACCTAGGGCTCCACCTCGGGGTCCCTATAGAAATATATTTTGAAGAAATAATTAGGAAGGTGTTTCCTTCAAATTATCAAACAACATTACCCCGATGTCTGATGATAAGTACTCTCATTCTCCATACCATATCAAGACAAAAATCAGCATTTCATGTGCTGTTCCTTTTCTGTGTTTAATAGTGAAACGATATGGTTGTAGGCAAGATACTATCTCATGATGCGTGTATTCTTGTCCTTCATTACTTGTAGTCAACATAAGGGATTATGGTCAGTCCATAATTCAAACTCTACACCCACAGATAGAAGCGAAGGGCCTCTATGGCCCACTTGATCGCTAGACATTCTTTTCTAGAACAGAGTAGTGCATTTCTCTTTCATGGAGTTTTCTACTTATGTATATTACAGGGTGCTCCTCCTCTACAATTTGGGTTAACACTGCCCAATTCCATATTTAGATGCATCTGTCTGTGAAATGAATGTTCGAGAGAAATCTGGAGTTCAGTAGTACGGAGAGGAACACAGTCTGGCATTAATGGACTGAAAAGCGTCTTCACATTCTTCAGTTCATTTAACCTTCTCAGGGTTCCTTTTTTTTTGTTAAGTCTGTCAGGGACCTGCTATTGTAGAAAAATTAGGGATGAATCTGCGTAGTAACCAGCAAGTCCCAAGAAAGATCGTACATCTTTCTTTGTAACAGGGATAGGACTGTGTGCCACTGCCGTAACCTTACTTATTTCGGGTTTGATGTACCCTTGCCAATCTGAAACCCCAAATATTGAGTTTCCTGCATTGCTAGGGCACATTTTTGTGGATTTATAGTAAGGTCTGCTTCTGATATTGTGGTTAACACTGCAGATAGATGTTTATATGTTCTTCCCAGGAGGGACTAAATATGATGACATCACCCAGGTAGGCCGCACTATAAGCTGTGTGGGAGTTAACAGGGTGTCCATTACTCTCTGGAAGATGGCAGGGCACCGTAGTATCCAAATGGCATTACTGTAAAGTGAAAGAGGCCGATAGGTGTGCTAAAGGCAGTCTTGTCCTTATCTGTAGGGTCTAAAGGAATCTGCCAGTACCCTTTGGTCAATCCAGGTGCTAAAGTACTTGCACTACCTAAGTGATCCAGAATGTCATCTATCCGTGGCACTGGATAACTATCAAACTCTGATACTGCATTTAGTTTTCTGAAATCTAAGCAAATACGTATGGCCCTTCCTTCTTTCCAACTACCACCATAGGGAAACACCATTCACTGTGAGATGGTTCGATGATTCCCATCTGATACATTCTTTTCACCTCCTGTATCACATCTTGTCCAACCCTCTCAGGAAGTCTATAGGGTTTTGTCTAATAGGCTGAGTTTCTGTAACCCTGATGTGATGATTAACATTTGCTATTCTCCCAGGAGTACTTGTAAAAGTGTTGTTAAATTTATGCAACTCCTTTTCTAAATCGGCTTTTTGGGCTACAGTCAACTCAGGGTTGACTATAACATCTGTCACGTTCCCTATACTTTCTAAACGTTGGTATGCAACATCTAGTTCAGTATTCGACTCGGAGAAGACATTACTAGACTAGGAGGTTGGCCGCTCTACCCAGGCCTTCAACAAGCTGGCATGATATGTGTTTGGTTTTACTCTTTGTCTGGTATTGCAATCACGTATGTTACGGGGCCAGTTCTTTGGGTAATGACATAGGACCTTGCCACTTCATCAGTAATTTATGTTCTGAGGATGGCAACAATAACAGCACCTTATCTCCCTCATTAAATTCTTTGTGGCCTGTACCTTTATCATAATATACCTTCTGTTTCATTTGTTGCTGTAAGTTACTATTATGAGCCTTCTGAATATATGTCATTAGACGTTGACATAACGTCCAAATGTCTAGGAACATGTCTGTTTTGTATATTTAGAATCCTCCCACCTTCTTTAATGATGTCTAAAGGCCTCTTGGGTTATGTCCAAATAAAAGTTCAAAGGGAGAAAAGCCAGTAGACGCTTGGGGAACCTCCCTATAAGCAAACATCAGATAGGGAGGTAAGTGTCCCATTTTCTGCCTTCATCTATCACAAATATTTTTAACATTTGTTTGAGGGTCTGATTAAAACATTCTACCAGTCCATCGGTTTGTGGATGGTAGAGTGTTGTAAATAGATCCTCTATTCCTAGGGCTTGATATAGTCGCTTAAGTAAAGCTGATCGAAAATTGGTACCATGATCTGTTAGGATTTCCTTGGGTATGCCACCCTGCTAAAGATCTTTACCAACTCGTCAGCTATCCTTTGGGCTGTGACCGTTCATAAAGGTATGGCCTCAGGGTATTTGTAGCATAATCCACAACTACTAGTATAAACCTATTGTCTTTTGAACTTTTGGGCAAGGGCCTACTATGTCCATCGCTATCCTTTCGAATAGTGTTTTTACTAATGGCAAGGGTTGTAAAGGGACCTTATCTTGGCCGTCCCAGTTTAGCTACTTTTAGGCAGGCTTCACAGCTTTTACAGTATTCATTCACCTGCTAATGTATATCTGGCCAGTAGAATCTATATAAAAGTCGACTTAATGTTCGATCCCGTCCCAAATGCCCCACCATGGGTATATCATGGGCAATACCTAGTAGTTAGGTTCTAAACAGTGGGGCACTATTAACTGCTCTACCACTTCCCCAGTTTGAGTATTAGTATAAACACGGTATAACAACCCATTTTTGATTTTAAAACAGGCCCATTTGTTTTATCATTTTGTTCCACCTGCGAAAAAAATGTTTTAGTGACTCATCTGTGTTTTTGCTTCTTTAAACTCTGCACTGTACATCTTAACAGGTAGATCCAGATTAGCCTTAGAGTCCTGCTCATCAGTAATTTTATTATTATTAGTCCAAAGTTGTTTCTCTTTTCATTTCTGACTCTTGGTTTCCTGTCTTTTCCAGCAACATCAAACAGATCTTCCTCAAAAGGATAAGTGTGTCCCAATGTTCCTTCACTCTTGGCCTGTGCTCTAGTTGTCATAGCAGAAATATTAGCTGTTAGCAAAGTTTCAAAGTTCACAAAATCATGGCCAATAATAACTGGGACAGGAGATGGGGACCACCCCACTTTCATCTTCTGACTGTGTCCATCCACCTGTACAATTGTCTCTTTTAAGGGATAATGATGCACATCCCCATGGACGATATAACACCAGTCAGACTCCTTGGGTTTTAGATTAGTATCTCAGGACTGAAGTGCGTACTCAATGTTTGTTTACTGCCAGAGTCTATAAGTCCTGTTACCACTTTCTCTCCAATTCTCACTGGTCTTATATAATCACCCCAATTAGCTAAAGCCAGATGGACATCCTCTAGTGTCTTTTGGGGCAAAATCTTGCTATGTGTCCTTTGACGTTACATTTATGGCATACAATCTCTGGCTTATATCCCTTCAGAGCCTAGTACTTGTTTGTTCTCTCTGGTATTACTGTCTGTGGTACTGGTATAGACATATGTAAAATGGTCTTACCATGGATTGAGGTGTCCAAACACTTCTGATAGGTTGTGTTCTATGAGGTCTAGCGGTTATATAGTCTTCGCCAGTCTTATAGCTACTTCTGCTGTATCTGGGCAGTGCTCCTTCACCCACAGCTGCACGTCCTGGGAAGTATACTGTATTTATAAATTGTTCTAATACAATGACTTCCAATATTTGAGTTACTGTCTGAGTATTTGGCTGCAACCATTTCATGCACAGGTCTTTTAATTGTGTGTGCACATCTTGAGGATTATCCATCGAATGAAATTTAAAGGCTCTAAATCGCTGTCTATAGGTCTCGGTACTAATATCATACCTCTTCAGGATGGCCTGTTTCACCTGGTCAAAGTCATTGATATGTGCTGTTTCAACATGGCTATATGCCAGCTGCGCCTTTCCAGTTAAATAAAGGGCCAACCGATGACCCATTGGTCCCTGGGCCAAGCACAAGTGGTTGCTACTCTCTCAAAAATCATTAAAATGCCTCAATATCATCCGAGCTAGGGAGTTTAACCAATTTAATGTCCTTCTGTATGGTCCTTGGTGTAGCAGTGGGCCTGGCAGTACCTAAGGTCTGAATCACTCTCAGGGTATCTGCCACCTGGCTTGGTTTTTCTCTCTATCTCCATTTGACGAGCACAAAGCCAGTGTAATAATTCCTCATATGTTAGGGGTTCCTCCACCTTAGGATCAGCTGCTTGGGCCCCTAAACAGACTTCTTGTCTTCCATTTCTCCTCCTCCTCTTCTTGTTATCTTCCATCTTACAACAGGTTCTGCTCCAGTTAATAAAGGTAGTTGTAACCTCCGACTCGGGACCGTGTGGCGTACCACTCAGACTGCCTCCTCCTCTTGAATTCAGGTCCTGGAATCAGTGCTCAAATTCCACCACAGCATCCCACTTCTGCCACCATCTGTCACAGGCTGTGGGCAATGAAGGACCATAGAGGCGTCTTTGCAGTAGGAAAACTTCAAAATATTTATTCAGGATCAACAAACATAAACATAAAAGTGAACTGGATACGACAAAATTAAGAAAAGGCAAGCAAAAACAAATAAATATCCATAGGCTAGAAGGCACTAGCTCTCTAGGATGCTTACAGCAGCATGTCCAGGTCTGCTCTCTGGAACCAACTAATCTGACTCAAGCTTAAACCATCAGCTTTTTATAGTAATCAGGGGTCATGTGATCATTCAACTCCTCCCCTGAACCTTTCTAGACTATTTATTCCTTTATTTACAAAATATTTAATCTTCTTTCAACATTATAATGCTTTTACATTGATATGACATTATTTTCTAAAGTAGCAAAATGAAATATAGCCCTTTTAAGAGAAGTTTGAGAAGATGAGCTAATTGGAGAAGGGACTGCCCCTTTAAGGCAGTATAAAGCTACCAGACTCAGGGCTGGCCAGCTCCTAAGGGAGTTGTTGCAGAGGAAGAGACCCACAGAGCTGCTAGGAACACCAGCAGGACCACAGCACCCTCGATCCTCAGAACATCAAGAAAACCACATTCAAAAGTGAATTTTAACTCTCCGGTATGTGTATGCAGGACTAACTGGAAATATGGCAAAACGCCACAGTGAGGGTTTATTTGAAGGCAAAACGCCTTCACGAACATGAGCACGATCACGCGGTACTTTTACCAGCGACTCGAATGCTGAGAGGGAGTGCAGCAACAAACGAGAGGCTAAACAGACGATTTGGTAGGCGCTTTACCAGAAAAGGGGTTTTGGGGTAGTTTTAACGCCACAGGGCTGCATTATTACTTAAAAACAGCACTTTTATAAAACGGCATACAAACTACATACAAAGGGCTTTTAAAGAGACAGAGACCTGCCCTATTACACAACAGGTCTTTTCTATATGTTTAAGATACTTTCTTTATTAAAACTTATAACCATTTCTTTTATTAATGAAACCTTGTTCCACACGACTATATCTATATCTGAGGACTCTCCATTATAACGGAACCCATTATTTCAGGACAAAAAAGTCCTATCATGCTTATAAACATCAAAACAAATATTATTTCTACAGGACATAAATAATCCTGACATTAGCAGGATACCACTTTTCCTTTACTAGAAGGATGGACAATGGGAATTTTATGCACTGGAAAAAGACATAGATACAAATGACAGACAAACATACATATAAACAAAATGGGTGGCCAGCCCAATGAACAAACATATAAGAAATAAGACAAAGACAAGAAGCAGCAGTACATTCCCAACCCATTGGCATTCTTAGAATAGAGGAAAAGCAAAAAAAATTGGAGGGAGTATTTCCTCTCTCACAGGAGTGTAATATTTTATACAAAAGAAGAATATCACCTTTGCACCTTCTGAACTGCAGAGAATGAAGTCCTGTTTCCTGTAGCCTACATGGGTAATCTTTGGAGGCCAGTCGAGGACCATTTTTGTGGCCCGCCTTGCATTTGCTCTATGCATAAATGTCATCTTTGAGATATGGGTTCCAAAAGGGTGACCCATAGTCAGTATAAGGCCTAATGTAGGCCCTGAAGAGGATATCAGACATTGTTTGGTCTTAGTAATGAAGGTACATTTTATTTGTTTGAGTAACCCATTAGGCACGGGATTTTTGCACATTGTTCTGAAGAGAGAGTGTATTACTAACTAGGATGCCTAGATCTACATAGATACATAGACAGTGTCGGCAGATAAGGCCTAAGGCCCACCCAGTCTGCCCATTTGAGCTTGTAAGTTTACTTTATGTTTTCTCAAGTCTGTTGTCCCTTAACCCTGACCTTCAGAATTCCTTTATGTCTATCCCATGCAACCTTAAAGGGCCGTTGTGTTTCGATGTGCTGCTCCCCTGTGGACCCTCTTACTTGGTGCTGGTGTACTTGGTGATGGCCTTGGTGCCTCAGATACGGCATGCTTGGCCAGCTTCCCTGGCAGCAGCAGCTGCACAGCAGTCTGGATCTCCCAGGAAGTGATGGTCGGCGCTTGTTGTAGTGAGCCAGGTGGGAGGCTTGGGCCGTGATGCACTCAAGATGTCATTCACAAATGAGTTCATGATGCCATGGCTTTGGAAGAGATGCCCGTGTCCAGGATGAACCTGTTTCATCACTTTGTACTACGTAGATAGAGTAACTCTCCTTGCGGCTATTTCAGTGTTTTGTCGCCGTTTTAGCGGGCTTCTTCACCACTTTCTTGGAGCTCCTTCTTGGGTGCTGCTGGCTTGGGATCAGCCATTCTGCACAAACAATACAAGTAAAATGATACAAGTAAATCTCTCTCATTATTTGTAGCCTTGAGAGGGTGTTATTTGTAGCCTTGGAGGGGTGTTATTTAGATAAGTATTCCTTGGATTATTCTTTCTGAAATGCAAAGCACATTTATCAACATTGAAGAGCATGTTATTACAGTGTTTTGATTAATTTTTCAAGTAACTTGGATAAGACAGGTAATATGGAGATGAGCTTGTAGTTGTTTAGGTCGCATGGGTCACTGGATTTGAACAGGGGCAGTATGTGAGCAGTTTCTATAGGGAGGGACAGTACCAGTGGCAATTGACATATTGAAAAGGTGGGTTATTGGGGTTAAGAGGTAATAGCCTAATTTTACAAATGAAGGATCTATGCCAGCAGTGCTGGTGCTCTTTTGGTGCCAACAGGTCCTCTGCCTCTCTGAAGGTTATGGGGAAAAGGCAAAGGAGTCCTGGTTTTGCAGGTGGGGAGGAACCAGAGCTCTGCGCAGCAAAGAGTCAAATGCCAGCCCAACTGTTGCAAAGTGTGAGTTTAATTTTTCAAGGACTGTGCCTTGGTCAGAGCTTACGGATCCTAGGGAATTTCTTTTAATCGGTATCGATGGGGGCTCTGTGCCCTTCACTGGATTTAATGATTTGCCAGATTTTTGCTGGACTGCCCTTGCACCCTCTAGAGCATTTACACAGTAATTAACTTTGGTGGCTCTGACAAGTTTCGTGCAGGCATTTCAGGATATTTTAAATGCCATCCAGTCTGAAGGGGCTTTAGTGTATCTAGCTGCGCCCAAAGTTTGTCAGGAGGGTTAGCGCTTTTTAGTTCACCTGTGAACTAGGGATAGAGACCTTTAACCCTACATTTTATGAATAGGGCATGTTTGTTTATTAGTTTTGTAAGTGTTGTGGTAAAGATGCCAACAGCCTCATTGACTGAAGTTGCTAAATAAAAGTTTTGCCAGTTTACATTCCTAAGGTCAGATAAATAATTATCTGGCTTAAATTTGTGGAACAATGCTTTACAAAGAATTTAGAGTAGGAGATATGAGTAAGATGCTTTTGGTGTGATTTTTTGTATTGGGTCTAGTTGGCTCAGAGATTAATTGGGAGATGCCTAGTTCATCACATAATTCCTTTAGGCTGTTTGATCTGGGGCTAAGCCAGTCCAGGTCAAGGACAACTGACTCATTGGGATTTGAGTCGATAAAGTTATGGAGGGTATGGAGTAGCGCCAGACCTGCTGAAGGTAGCCTATAGCAGTCAATTATGTTGAGTGTTTCAGTTGAGGACAGGGCTTTTCTAAGAGCCAGACATTCTAATTTTGTTGGTTTAGTTACAGAGAGTATTTCTAAGGCTGAGAGCTTTACATTGGTATAAATGACAAACCCCCCGCCCTTATTGGTCTGTCTAGTTGGAAGGTGTTAAAAGATGGCAGTACTATCTGAAGATCAGGATGGAGCCTTTAACCATGTTTCAGTAACTACCAGGATGTCGGGGTTAGTATGGGATACCCAAGTTTTCATTGCATCTAATTTTTCTGGAGGCTGCCTACGTTGACTAATATATATCATTTTAAACCAGTAGCTGATGCAAATTCAGACAGGGATGCTAGGAGGAGATAGGACCTGGGTTTAATTCGATATTCCCTGAGCATAGGAGCAATATTATGATACTTTTTTAGCATATGTTGTATGAATAAGTATTCTTTCTTATGTGAAGCAGTATCAAAGGACAATAGCGGTAGGCTGCTTTAAGGTAAGATAATTACAACAAGCTGAGGATGTATAAGAGAGTAAGATGGCCTGGAGAAGTACTGTTTGGTGTAATATTAGAGATGAGGCAAGAGAGATAGAAGATTCATCCCATAAAAGGTGTGGATTGAGTGCATGGAAGGGTTTGTCAGTATGTATGAATTAGGTGTGATTGCCATAGACTCCGAGACAGGTAGGGATAAGTTATGAGCAAGAGTACTATTGTGGGAGAATGATGACCAGAATGATTTAAAAAGAAAATAATAGTGAAGAACCAGCTAGGCTATGGTCTTAATGTGTGTACTAATCAATGTGAGTAAGAAGTGCTTGCAGAAGGGCAAGTTCAAAAGGAGGACATATAAGACAGTTGTGCAGTTTATTAGTTTAAGGAGAGGACAGGTAATGGTCAGTTGGGGTTGATTGGATTTTTTCCAAGAGGAGTCAAGTGGAGTTCAGAGCGGGAGGTTGGGATGTACCAAGCGATGGGAGGGCAGGGTGTGAAACTGAGCTGACTGTTTTTCTATAAAACAAACACCACCTTATAGTGGGGGTGGCTGAGAGGAGTGCGAATTACATAGCGGTGCTGTCATAGCTCAGCAGACACACTGGAAAGAGTTGTTGCTGCAGAAGGGCTGGTAGGAGGGGCTCTTGGTTGCTGGCTGCCCATAGAGACCCTTGTGGCAGAGCGACACTGTTCTGGCATCCAGGAGCTGGGTGCAGGGAGCTGGAGAGAAAGAAAACAGTACAATTAAGTAGGGAAGGTTGGGGGTGGGCAGTGGTAACTTGAGTTTGGGGGTGGGATGGCTAAGGCAAAACAAGTCAGATCACAGACCTTAGAGTGATTGGGGTCTGCAGTTCACTAAAGATGTGGCCAGAATCAACTGCACTATAATCATTCAAAGCATACATTCAGAGTGGCAAAGGACAGGTAGTTCACAGTGTTAAGCAGCTCCATAGACAGTCATTAGTACAGCAGTAGCACAAATACCCTTTGCAACAACAGCTGATTTTATCCTAATACAACTACAGTATGGGTAGAAAACAACATGCCCAGGAGCTACTCCAGTGGACAGATGGGGCAAGTTAGACCCAGTGCAGTGTTAAGGGCAGGCTGTATTAGAAACCACTGAACAACACCAACTGCTAAATTGTAAAGCATACAAATTATAAAGAGACTAGACATGCTAGAAATATTTGGGTAAACAACAGACTAACGTCCAAATGCTCTGTATGGTTCAGATATAAAGCTACGATTAATGGCAATATTAGCAGAAGGTAACAGTAAACATGAGAGCAGTGTAAAGGTAAAGGTTTTATGAGCCAGTTAGTGAATTGTTGACTTAAATATACCCAGTGATGTGATTTACCTTGACTTTACAAAGGCCTTTTATCGAATGCCACATGGGAGGCTAATAAGGAAACTGGGATACATGAATATGGACATGAGGTTGTTGGCGTGGATAAGAAAATGGATGGCCAGTAGGACACAAGTTGTAAGAACTGGAGATTCGATATCCAATAGAATCAATGTTACAAGTGGTATACCTGAGGTTCCATATTGGGACCTACTTTATTACATATACATATATGACTTACATGTTGGTGTGAAGCAACATATCCAAGTCTGCAGATGATACAAAACTAGGGGGACCAGCGCTAAATGAAAATGATACAAGAACAATACAAGAAGACCTAAACATAACAAATAATTGGGCTGTCACATGGGCATGAATTTTAATAAAGACAAATGTTGTGTCATGCATTTTGGTAAACAAAATGTAAAAAATGTTTTCTATAAAACCTCTGGTTAGCGTGAGAGCAGGTAAGGGACCTATGGGTCATAATGCAGCCTGTCCGACGCTCTCTTCACATTGCAAACATATCAGTAACAAAGGAATGAGAATCCTGGAAAAATATTAAAAGAATGTTTGCAGCAGGCATAGGGATGTTATTATGCCATTATACAGATCTTTAATTAGGCCTCATCTTGACTACTGCCTCAGTTTTGATCACCAGCAAGTAAGGGCAAACAGCAACCATAGAAGAAGTTCAACAGAGATATACCAAATGTATTCATGGTGTGAATGGTCAGGATTATAAAATAGATTACAATCCTAGGACTGTATAGTCTGGAACAGAAGAGAAAGAGAGGCGATCTTTTGTTACTCTGTACTGTACTTGAAGATGAGAACCTATGTGTGGAAATGGGACTGAAATATATGGAGAATGTTTATACAACAGCCACAGCATGAGATTGCTTAGGAGAAGGTTCCAGACTAACCTCAGGGATCATACTCACAATGAGAGTGGTAGGACCATGGAATGAATTGCCTGATGAAGTGATTGAAGCTACAACGAGTTTAAAAGACTCTGAATACCCACATGCTTATGAAATCGTGACCTTATGAATATCACGACTGAGTAGTGGGGAATAGGCTAGAAGGACACCAGGTCAATTCCTAATAAACTCTTAGTAAGAGAGGACTGTAAACTAAAGAATGCAAGGGAGGAAAGGAAAAGTAAAGAGCAGATTAAGACAGAACCCCAATGCTCTAGACTAACTGTGCCCGCCCAAGGAAATTAGTTTACCTGAAAAGGGCACCATGCTGGGAAAAACAAAAGGAGACCTGTAAAACACCCTAATTGTATGGGGCCCCTAGTTCTATGTATAGAAGCAGTGAAAATGGGGTAAAAGGAAGGCAGGTTAGTTAATCTGAAAGCTGCAGCTTTAGGAGCAGTGCAACGAAATTGGCTACATTTGACCCCACCTTCTTTTCTTCCTAATCAATGCCAGTTGTCTTTCAGTTTATTTTGGTGGTAAAATTTTCAGTTCCCATTATCATTTAGGAATTTTCTGAAAGTTTTAAATAATTATTTCTCAAGAAAAAAGATGTCCACCTCGTTTTTGCATATTATTGAGGACCTGAGGAGGGTAAGAATCCAAACAAAATGTAAATGTACAGTACACAGCATAGGAAGCATGCAGAAAACCCAAATTAACAGTTCTGCCAGTATTTTGCATAACCATAGCAGAAAATTTGCTTTTTGAATAACATTTTCATTGCACTGCTGCCTTAACAGGCACAATTTCTAAATGTGATGGTGCTCCCTGAAAACAGATAGCCCCAACCTGCTGTGCAGCTGTACAAATCTGGCTATAAAACAACAAATTAGCTGGGCCCAGTGGCGCTGAGGGTTGAGGCGCTGGATGCCACATCTCATGCCACGCCGTGACCTGGGTTTGGTAGCAAGCCTCAGTTGTTGGTGGAAGGGCAGGGAGAGGATTGAGAGTCCAGAGGATGGCCTCCCTCCTGGGAGGGAGGGGGGTCTAGACTGTGCTTGACTGTCTCCTGGTGGAGGCCAGGGGTACAGCAAACATTGTAGCAGACGTCGGGGACAAGGAGTGGTGACACCGCAGTGATGCCTTGGCGAAGGGTGCGTGCCACTCCTCCAGTTAAAGCAGAGGGGAAAATGCCTGTGGGTGCCAGGAGACAGTGCACCAGAGCATGCCTCCGATATGCCCTTGCCTGCCTGACTACCCCTGATCCGACGAGATTCAGAATTTGGGGTACTGGCTGCCCCACCTCAACCCCACTCAGGGGGATAAGCCACAGCTCAATGGGGATCGAGGGTAAGTATCGGGCAGGTAAGTGAGGCAGAGGATGACTCCTTGGTGCTCCCCGATGGTTGGCACCAAGGGATGAAGGTGAGATAAACAATAATTTAAAAAAATAAATAAAAAATTGAAGATCGATGAAAATTCTGAGAGAGCTCTCCTACTCTGTCTACACCTTCAGTGGCACAGCAAAGACTGAGAATCGTGGTTCTTGGAGTGTTCATATACCCAGAGTTCTATGCTGACTGACAGATTTGGGCTGTACCCAATTCCAGTGGGTACTCATTACCCATATGTATTAAGTCCCCATTCACAACATGGAGTGATAGAGAAAGGTGTAGAGAGCCATGAAGCGCCAACACAAGGAGTCTAGGAAACATAATTCCTGACCTTGAGGGTGCCATTGTGAGGCAGACCAGGATCTGGTGGCCATAACAGAATCATGGTACACCGACAACCACAACTGAGAGGTGGCCACACTGGGTTACAACATGTTTCAAAATGACTGGGCAGTGAGAAAAGGGGGGTGGTATTATGTTATACAGTATGTAAGGGAAGGTATAAAGGCCATGGAAATACAAGAGCACAGCAGGGAAAAGGAGAGGCTAGAGGTTCTTTGGGTTGGCTTAGAGATGGAGGCCAGGGCCTTAATATGCATGGGGGTGTGTGTGTACAGGCCACCAACACATGGGAAGGAAAGAACAGTTATGTAATCACCGTGAACTGTAGATCTTTGCAAGAATCTCTTTCATTAGGCCACACCTATGGAACTTGTAGCCAGTAGGTAGTAGGACCACTTGAAACTTTTGCAAGCAGTCCACCAGGGGCCGCCTCAGGATGATGTCAGTCATTGGCTACAACATAAACAAGGGTGGCCCTTGCTCCTCAGTTCTCCGCTGGAGATCATACTCAGAGGACTCCTGTAGGGAACAAGGAGAGAACTAGGGCTCTGCCAACCAGGCAAGGCAAGGCAAGAGAACAGGTAGATCCTAATTGAGAAGGAGACAGACAGCACCTACTAGAGTCTCAGGATCCAATAGGAGGAAGGAATGGGATGGCACAGCCTGATAAAGAGATTCTCTTGAAGATCTACTGTTATGGTGAGAACATAACTGTTTTATCTTCTTCGAGGCTATCTCTTCATCAGGCCACACTTGTTTTTATGGAATGAGTGCCAAGCAGTACTGACTATAAACAGTCTGGGTGGCTGGAGCCTACAGCCCTAACAAAACAGGCCTTGAAGCACAGCTAAGCCAAAGCCAGCCCTTTTGCAAAAGGCAATGTCCAAACTGTAGTGTTTAGTGAATGTGTGGACAGTATTCCAGGTGGCAGCTGCACAGATTTCTGCAGGAGACACATTTTGAAACATGCAACAGATGTGGCCATACCTCTAGTGGAATGCCTATAAACAACCCCAGGAAGTTCTTTACCATACTTTCTATAGCAAAAAGTAATATAGTTTGCTAGTCACTTGAACAGGCAGTTTAGAAACTGGGGCACCCTCTTTCCAGGGGCAAATGAAACAAAAGCTGTTAGGACTTCCTGCAGTCCTTTGTGCTGTATATAGTACCTGAGTATTCTATGTACATCTAGAGTATGGAGCAATGTTTCCCTGGATTGGCATGCTCAGAAAAATAAATTGGCAAGTGGATGGTTTGATTTAGAGAAAAATCAGACAACATCTTTGCTAAAAACTTAGGATGAGTACACAAAGACATCCTGGGCCGATTCAAGTGGCTGAGTACGCCTGCACAAGGCGATTTACACCAGACCCTATGGCGAACTGCCTTGTGCCATGAGTTCTGCAAGTCCGATTCCGAGAGGTGGTCTGCACCATGCTGTATGCAGGTTGCACAAAGGTAGGCTCCGCCACCCACTACACCTGCAACCCACTGCGGCATGGCGCAAGGATGGGTTACAGCAGCACCTGCGCCCTATTCCAAAAGGACAGCTGCAATAACCCACTTATGGTATTCCAAGACAGTACATGGTGCAGGGGTTAGACCAGCATGGAAGTGGTCTAAGGGGTATCCGTCCTGGCAAACCAACGGATGCCCCCGCGCAGCACCGTGGTATGCACTGTAGCCTGCCCCCCTCAAGCTCAGTCATGCTCCCCACCCCCGGACTTTGGGGACTTTTCAGGTCCAGATTTTAGTGCCCCCCTAACGCTTGTGCTACTCTGGCCAGCTACCCTCCAATGCTTCCAGGTGGTTGCATGTGCATTTCAGGGTGGGGGCTCCGGGAGAGCAGTTAATCGTGGGCCATGACTTGCGGCACCCGGGTCCACTGCGCCATTCCCTGGGCGCATGCCTGTGCTGCTGCAAGTCACGGGCATAGGTGCCGGAACCCTGCCTGTCTTAGAATAGGCGAGGGTCCCCGGCGAGCACTGCATAGCACAATCCTCAGAGCACACCCACAAGTTGCGCCATGCACCTTGTAATTGGGACCCTGTCTTGTGGAAAATCTAATAAGGAGGCTCACACATTAGAGCCTTTAGCTCTGAAATCCTTCAAGCAGAAGTAATGGCAACTAAAACAGTGCTTTCCAAGAAAGAAAGCGAAGCCACAAGTCACAGCTAGCTCAAAAGGAGCCAAAGCAAGCTTTTCCAAACAAAATTCAGGTACCAAGCTGGGACTGGATTGTGGATGGGAGGCTTCAAGTGCAAAAGGCCTCCCAAAACATAAGGGCCACCTCCAGCTGTGCCACCACATGACCCTTAATAGGCACATGGAAAGCTGAAATGGCATTCAAGTGCACTTTGATAGAGGACTACTGCAGGTCTGAATCCAATAAGGATAGTAGGTACTCTAGAACCTGACTTACCAGACAGGCAAATGATCTCAGTGATGAGAAGTTGCTCACAATGCAAACTGCTTAAGAACATAAGAAGATGATGGCAGATGGGGATATTGTGATCCAGCTAGTCTGCCCGTGAATCCTACCCCCACCCCTATAGGTTGCTTGTTTTGCTTTTACTGTAGTGTCGGTCCCATGCTTGTTTAAATTCATTCACCATCTTTGCTGCAACCACGTTCCATGGGTCTATCACCCTTGCCATGAAAAAGTACTTCCTGACATTTTTTTTACCCTTCTCCCTCTCAGGCATAGGTTGTACCATCTAGTAAGCACTTCTTTGTTGTCCTGGAAAAGTTGTGTCCTGAACTGTGTTTATACCTTCGATGAATTTGAATGTTTCTATCATGTCCCTCTGTCCCTTCTCTGTTCCAGGGAGTACAAGTTCAAGTCCCTGAGTCTAGATTCATATGGCTTGTAATGGAGGCTCTGCATTATCTTATTGGCCCTTCTCTGAATAGTCTCCAAGCCCTTGTCCTTCTTTAAGTGGGGCCCAGAACTGGACACAGTATTCCAGGTGTGGTCTCACCAAGGATCTAGAGAATGATTACTCTTGTTTCCTGCTCGTAATTCCCTGCCTATGCATCTCAGGATACTGCTTGCCTTTCATGCTGCTTTTTCACATTGTTTCCTTCTTAAGGCCATCTGATATTACACCAAGTCTCTTTCGGTCTTGGTCACTCTAGTGTATGCCCATCTAGAATACACTGTATTCCAGGGTTCTGTTTACCCAGATGCATCACTTTGCATTTTTAGCACTGAATCTAAGTTGCCAGTCTTTGGACCACTGTTCAAATCTTTTAAGATTTTCTGTCATAGTAGAGGTTCCTCTAGAGTATTAGTTCTCACACTTTGTGATAGTGAGTTCTCCCAAGCCATGAAAAAGATTTAGAGCTTCCCTCAAATTTGGAAAAAACTCTTGGGCCTCCCACAGAAAAAAAATAACTCCTACTTTGCACAGTACACCAGGAATAAAGTGAAACTAATAAAGTTGACTGAGTATATTCTCTTTATTCAACTTATTGCTCTCCACCCCTGACCTGGCACCCCACGTTATACTTGTCACTCCTTTTTTCTGACTCTTGGACCCTTGTTACTCTGTTTCCTCTCTGTCTGGAACAGCCAAACCTAACCACTTCTATCTTCTCCCTCTTACCCTGTTGTTAAGCAACTTCCTGTACCTCACCTCAGGTCACACCTGAAAACATGCATCAGATCTCTGTGCCTTTCCCAGTCACTAATTAACATATAAATACCTACTGTAGAAATGAGCATTGACTCAGTGTCCCTTTCAAGTTACTAATTTAGAAACATAGAGGCTGACAGCAGATAAGGACCGAAGGCCCATCCAGTCTGCCCATTTCTTTTCTACCTTATAAATGTGCCATCGGCCTTTGCCTGTCAGTGGCCTATCTATTCATACTCATCTGTATTGCTCCCTTATGCCTATCCCATGCCTGTTTGAAGCCCTGCACTGTATTCATAGCCACCACTTCCTGAGGTAGGCCGCTCCATGCATCCACCACTCTTTCTGTGAAAAAGAATTTTCACATTCCCCTTAATCAGCCTCCTCTAATCTCATGCTGTGTTCTCTTGTCCTGCTATTTTCTTATATTTGAACATGTTAGACTCTTTCACCTTGTTAGTGCCCTTAAGGTGTTTGAATGTTTCGATCATATCACCTCTCTCCCTCCTTTGCTCAGGGTATACATATTGAGCTCCGTTAATCTGTCCTCATATGTCTTCTGATGCAGTCCCTGCACCATTTTTGGTTGCCCTTCTCTGGACTGCCTCAATTTGGTTATGTCCTTGTGAAGGTGTGGCCTCCAGTACTGACATAATTTGCATATAAATACGTATTGTAGAAATGAGCATTGATTCAGCATGCCTTCCCCAGGCACTTACTTTACATATACACACCTATAAACAAGCTTTGGCTGAATGGGGACTTCATGGTCAAATATCTGTGCATAAGTAAAGAAACTCACTTGCAATTATCCATATTCAATTTGTTTTGTTTTATCCTTTCACACAAAACAGCCAAAACTTAAAATTTAAATACTGTACATTCTCAGACTTGACTGGGCCTCCTGAACAATTTGGGGCCTCCCTTGGGAGGCTGGCCTCTCATTTGAGAACCACTGCTCTAGAGTATTCACCCTGTTACAGAGTTTTGTATTGTCTGCAAACAGGCAGGCTTTACCCTCTAGACCATCAGAAATATCGCCGATGAATATGTTGAAGAGGACTGTACTCAGCTCTGACCCCTGAGGCACCGCTGGTCACATAACCCTCTTTGGACATGGCGCCATTTATAGTAACCTTCTGAATCTATCTTGCAGCCAGTGTGCAATCCAGCGTACTATCTTATGACCGATGCCTGTGTGTTCAAGTTTTGGATTAGCATCCTGTGTGGGATTTTTTTATGTAACCCCCAGGGGTGCTGCCCTTAGGGCTACCCCTGCCTGCCTCAACTGTGACAGGGTGAGGGCCCAGATCCGCTTGACGGTGCCTCCACCCAGAGGTCGGGGTCAAGACAGTCGAGATTGACTCAGTCACAGCCCTCTGGGTTACTGCAACCCCCTTTGTCCCACTAGTGGCTCACACGAAGTAATGACAATATTTTTCCTGGTACACTTACCCCCGGTTCGTATCTCTCAGCTCACTCCGGGGACCCCTGGAAAGTAAGGTACCATTATCACACTTTCACTGTACAGTATATCCTCAGTAAAACACACTCCAGACAGGGTATAGTTGCAAAACAAACAATCTGATTTATTTAAGGGGAATAACAAGGCCAGGGGAAAACAAGGTGATTGGCTTATCACTATACTTATTTACCTAGGGCTCTGTGCACAGGCCTAAACCTAGTAATCACTGTCCCTGGGTACCAAGCCCTAATGGCTAGTCCCTCATGGCAGCTGGTTGGGGCCCTGACACAAATGAACATTTACTGTCCCGAGCAGATCAGAATGAGCAGAAGGCTCAGTTAATACAGGCAGCAGTATAGCGAAAGATTTTGGCCACTGCTTGTAAGCTTAACAGGAGCTACCCTGACCCAGTACTCACGACTCCAGCAGATACCCTTCCTTCATCACTTGCAGGGCTGAGCCTGAGCTTTAGAAGCCTCACACATTTATATGGCAAACAACAGAGGGTACCTCACCAGGCAGCTGCTTTCGGACCCGAACGAACTCCACGGCCACTTGAGGCGGTAGCACACTCCAAATGTCCTAATGGACCGAAAGTGATTCAGCAGATTCTCCAGTCCTTTCAGGTAAAGCCTGGTAGGTAGCTGTGTCCCTACATAGCCTCCTCCGACCGCATGCCAGCGGATTTAGTCTGAAGCACTGACAAGGCAAAAGCGTCCGCCCAGGCCTTTCCGCCGCGCTTCAGCGTGAACACTCAACGGTGCAGAAGCTCAGAGTTCCCTTCTCCTTCACAGCCACAACAAATCTGCCCCTAACAACATGGAGCACTCCTACAGTTTGGGCGCTACCCGATCCCATTGACTAGTGTCACATGCCAGTCACTTTCTCCGCCTCAGTGGCCCGAAGAGCCTATAGCCCATAATGCCTTTCCCAATTACCAGCAGTTCCTCTATTGGTCAGACGTGCCCACAGAGTCCCGAGGTACTGATTGGTCCAATTCGCAGTTCTAGACCAAAATGGAGGAGATAATTGGAACAGTCTTTACTGCAAAGAAGGCAGGTTAGAACAAACACATTATCATTAGTACTCTACGCTATTATCAATAACCAATTACATCTTTCCAGAGGCCTCCCACTGCACAACATAGCGAGGACGATGCAGACACTTACTGGGCAGTCCGGGCGGGACTTCGGGCATACAACCACACAGCCCCCCACAATTCAGCTTAATTATGACTGCGAACAGGCAGCCCTTAAAGAGACAGTATACGGAGGCTTTAAAGGCCACCGGCTACCCATTTAAAACGGCTTAAACGCCAAACACCAGCCAGACATGGAGCATTTAAATGATCTCCTGGGAAGCTTTTAGGAACCCCTCTTTGTAGGGGATTACATTTATTTATTTATTTATTACATTTTGGTGACTGGGTAAGTCTCTGGGCTCCGAGGTCCCTTTTTCAGGGCGACCCGGGATTACATAGCTATGATAAATAACACAGTATACTACAGAAATAGTATAGTATGATACAGTTACATGTGATGTGAGCAACATTCAGTCGGTGTACAGGAATGTAGCAAAACATAGGAGTAGACAAGAGAATGAAAGAGGAGAGGGTGGGCATTGCTGAAGCAAATTAGACTGTGAGATTCATTTGTCCCTGTGGTAGCCCAGGAGCCCATACAATGGCAAATGGTAGATGCCATCATGTGGGCCTTAAGCCTAGTGCGGAAATCTTTGATAGAGGGTGCTTTCTGCACCCCGGGAGCGAGGGAGTTCCACAGGGTAGGAGCAGTGTGGATGAAGGACCTGCCCCTGCCTTGGTTCTTACTCTGGGGACAGCTAGGATGGCGTGGTCTGTTGTGCAGAGGAGCTGGGGATTGTCTTTAGAGCAATGAGTCCAGAAAGGCTGGGAGGGGCGATGGGCTGATTAATTTGAAGGCTTGGCATAGCAGAGGTACTGGAGGTGAGCGTCCAGTGAGGGCCAATTTAACTGGGATAGGGTATTGCAGTGATGGTTCCTGGGGTTTGTCGGGCAGCAAACCGTGCCACCTTATTGTACAGGACTTGAGTCTGTTCATCTCAAGCCTGCCTACTCTGTGCACTACTGGGGCTACATAGGTGATTGTCGGGAGGGACGCTGGTGGCGATAGAGACCCTTGTTTCAGGTATCAGCTGGTCTTTCAGTCAGTAGAGGGTGCCTCGCTTTCTATGTAATGTTTTAGTGACTTGGTCCACGTGGTTCTTGATGGTGAAGCCCTGGTCCAGGGTGAGGCCAAGGTATTTAGTGATGCCACTACCTCTAGGCTGCTGCCAGACAAGGAAGTCAGGTGTAGGTGTTGTTTTCTATCTTGACCTAGGGATCTTGGACCGAACAGCATGGCCTTGGTCTTGTCCCTGTTATGGACCATTCTGTTATTGACAAGCCAGTTCTTGAGGGATCTCAGGTCACCTTGGAGCAAGGGCTGAGGCCACCCGGATTAGCGGATGTCGATAGATGACGGCATCATCTGCATACTGGACAACAGAGCTCCCACCACAGTGGTCGCTGAGTTCATTGGTGAAGAGGAAAAGAGGAGGGGCCAAGTATCGACCCTTGCAGCACCCTCTTTTAATGGAGCGGTTCTGATGTGGCATTTTGCACTTTACCCCTCTGTGTGGGACCGGTTAAATAGCTTTTGAACCACCTTAGCAAGTGGCTGTCAAGGCCTACATTGCCTAAGCTTGGCTAATAGCAGATTGTGGTTGACCAGGTCAAGACCTTAGATAGGTCAATGAAGATCGCACTAGTAGGGGTCGCCCTTATCCAGTTCTCTGAGTACGCCTGTTGAGAATTTGGTAAGGGCAGTGGCCATCCCCATACCAGGTTCTGAAACCATGCTGGGAGGGCCAGAAGTTGATGGAGCTCCAGGTAGTCTCAGAGTTGCCCATAGATCAGCCTCTCTTGGATCTTAGATAGAGTGCAGAGCATGGAGATTGGCCTATAATTGCTGATAGACTCCCGATGGCTTCCCTTGTGGATTGGGACCACATGGGCCTGTTTCCACTGCTCAGGGACTGCACCCTCTTTGGGACCGATTTATGAGCCAGGTCAGAGGTCTGGCCAGGATGGGGCCCTTCCTTAAACAACCTGTGAGGAATCCCATCTGGTCCATCTGAGCCCGAGGTTTTTAGGGACCTCAATAGAGAGAACTTCCTTTGGTTTGACCAGTCTGAGATAGAAGGTTGGGTGGTCAAGGTTGGGAAGTGACCGCATGCTAGGGTCAGTGCAGGGGAGGTAGGCCAGCCTTATAGGAGTCCAGGTTAGTGAAGTGGTGGTTGAGTGACATGGCAATCAAGGGGTCATCATGAATTAGTTGTCCATTGAACTCGATGGGGCCTGGTTCGGACTTGCTGTTCCCTTTAGTAACCCATTAATGTGGTCCCAAAAAGTCTAGGATTCCCTAGATTCTTTTTCTGAAGTAGCGTGACATAATCCCTTTTGGCAGTTTTGATGGCTAGTTTGCACCTGTTTCTGAGAGTTTTGTAGCTGACTAGATCAGCAGGTAGGAAGAGAGTTGTATTTTTCCAGGCCTTGTCATGGTTAATCATTAGGGCCTTTAATGGGGGATGATCCACTTGTAGCAGTGTCCCTTGGTGTGGAGTTTTTCATGGGCGAATAGGTTGGCTACCGTAAGTGTTCTCTGGAAGAAGACAACCGCATCGCCAGAGAGGGGAGGAGTTTGTTTGGGTACCAATTTATGCTGCTAAGGTAGTTGGAGAGTTGTTTAGGTGAGAGAAGGGTGTAATCCCGAGCAGCCAGGATTTGTGGTCAGAACCTAGTAGCCCTATTTTCCAGATAAAGAATATGGGGAGTGGTCACTCAGGGCATCAGCTAGGGTGCCAGTGGCCTGGATGTTACAGGGGTTGGTCACTAGTGCCCAGTCAAGGGTGGAGTGATTCCCTGTTTTGTGGTTCAGACTTGTAGGTCCTGAGATAACCTGTGCAAGATTAGCTTCTGAATCAGGCCTTTAAGAGACTGGTTTGTGTTTGGGGCCCAGTTCAGGTTGAAGTCCCCAGGATGAGCAGTTCAGAGGGACCTCCTTGCCAATGTCCTTAGGACTGTCTCAAGAGATAGAGAGCATTCTTAGGGGTTGTATACACACCCAATGGTGAGATGCTTGCAACTACCAAGGGTGATGCACAAAGTCTGATTCACTGTCAGAGCTGGTAGTGTGTTTCTGGTTAATCTGCACTGAGTTCAGGGTGTCTTTACATATTAAGACCCCACCCTCTCTTTGCTTGATCTATCTTTTCAGAAGGAGTGGTACCCAAGGGCAGTGACCTCATGTGAGAGAATTTGAGGTTTAAGCCAGGTCTCTGATATGGCCAGGACATCTGGATTGTACAGGTCCAACCAGGCTTGTACTTCCTGCATCTTGGGTCACAGACTACATATGTTCATGTGAGCAATCCGTGCCCTTCGAGGACACCCAGTGTGGGTCCTGTGGGGAGGCTATCAGTAGGTTATCAGGAGGGGTCCTGGATTCAGTTGAATATCTCCTGCTAGGAGCAGGAAGGCAGCAATGAGGCAGAGTGGGGGCTGGGGAGAGGGAGTAGGTCAGTTCTGAGTGTTCATTCTGCAAAGAGGAAAGTAGAGTACTAAATGCCTTTCTTAGTAAATTGTGGGCTGTCAGGAGCAACTGGAGATTGTTTTGGGGGAATAGTCAATGGAGTATGGGGGTATCAGGCTGGTATCAAAGGCTTTGCTGAAGTCCAGGCATACCATGTCCACCACCCCACCCTGGTCCACTGTCCTGGTCACCCAATCAAAGAACTTGATCAGGTTAGTCTGGCATGATCAGCCTGTGGTGAACCCATGTTGTTTGGGGTAGAGATTTCCTGCCTTCCTTAGGAAGTTTACTATCCACTCTTTAAGGAATGTCTCCATGATTTTACCCACTACCAATGTACTCCTCCTCCTTGCTGCCACTTGTGCAAGGGCACCACTGTTGCCCTCTTCCAATCTTGTGTCATCCTATTGCTTTCAAGAAATTCATTACATAATTCTGCTAATGGTGTGGCTAATTCCTCTCGAAGCTCTCTCAATATTCTTGGGTGAATTCCATCCGTACCTCAGCTTTGTCTGTCTTTAATTTCTCCAGTTCTTTCAGCACCCTTTCCTTGTGAAGGGGTTGTGTCTGCACCTCTGTAGGGTGCTATGTTATGTTTAGTGTTGGCCCACTGCTATTTAGCTCACTTGTGAAGACTGAACAAAGAATGCATTGAGTGCTTCAGCTTTGTCTTTGTCTGTTTCACTATCTGACCCTTGCTTGTTAGTATTCTGACTATCCCTCCTTTGTTCTTTCTTTTTCACTGATATATCTGAAAAAGGTTTTGTCCCCTCCTTGACTCTGGGCGTTATTCTTTCCTCCATTTGAGCTTTGCCAATCTGATAGCTTTTCCAGCCTCCTTAAGCTTTTCCTGTAGAGCTCCCTATCATCTTCCCTCTGCGTCTCCTTGAACTGCTAAAGGTTTTTTTCTTTTCCCTAATCTAGTGCTACCTTCTAGAAAACTAGAGAGAGTCCTTTTCCTTTTGATTTAGCTATTAGCCATGTACAATCTGCAGTTACCGTGTTCAATTAATCTTTTATGAACTGCCAGCGAGCTTCTACATCCCCTGTGGTGCTGTTTCCTAACAATGCCTTAATACTGGATCTCATTTTATGGAGATCTGTTTTCCTGAAGTCAATCACTTTTTGTCTGGTGTGGCCTGAAACCTCCATATTATTAATTTGTAGCCAGACAGACCTGTGATCACTGGTTCCCAGATTGATGCTGACATGGACTTTGGATATTTTGGGACTCTTAGTGAGAACCAGATCCAATGTTGCTTTATCCCTGGTGAGTCCACTAGTTGGTTTAATCCCTGCTTCCTTTAGAGTGGTAAGAAATTATCTGCTCATTTCTGTGGAAGCTGTGCAAGTGGACCAATCTATACCTGGTAGACTGAAGTTCCCAACCAAAATCAGCTCCCTTTGTCAGCCATTGTGTGAATGGTCTCAAGGAGCTCCTTGCCCACACCAATGTCCTGGGCTGGGGGTCTGTATACAACACCCAGTTGGATAGGAGCCCTGCTCCCAGCTCCTAGAATGACCCATATAACTTCCTGTTTTGCTAGGTTCTTCCTGAATTTCTGTAGCCGTAATTCTTCCTTGACTGTTGCTTCCACTTCATGGAGTAAGCAGCCCTGGTGGAAGGCCTTCTGGCAGTCACCAGGACATCAACCACCATTTCCCAGATCTAGCAAATGGCTATGTTTTCAGGAGCCATGCATAAAGGTGAAGCTATTGGAGGTCTGGATGGACCAGTATTTCATGTTCCTGTGACAGAAGGCCCTGGCATTACGGGGTACTGGTGGTTCCACTGCTAGCTGTTGCAGTACAGGAACCAGGTTTTGCAAGGCCATAGGGGAGTAATGAGGATCAGAGCTGTTCCCTCCATCTGGAACTTGAGTAATACCCTCTGAATGAGAGAGAAGGGACAACGATCTCACCAGAAAACTCCAGGCCCTGGAGCAAGTGAGCAGAAAAGCAGAAGTTCTGCATTGTGTGAGAACACAAAAGGTCCAACTCTGGATAACTCCATCTGTCTAACCCATTTTCTACCACTGAGGTCAGCAGTTCCCACTTGTGCATTCTGGACTGTGACCTGCTTATCTTATCTGCCACAATGTTTTGGGTACCTGGAACATGTACTGCTGACAGTTCTTGACTGTGTTCCACAGCCCAATACCAGACTCTCATTGCTTCCCTGCAGAGAGGGTAAGAGTGAGTTCCGCTTGTTTTGATGTACTACATCACACTGACATTATCCGTCTGTGGTACCAGAGGACCTGGGTACAGGTGAGCCTGAAAGGTCTGTAGGCCATACAGGACAGTTCACATTTCTAGAACATTTATGTGCAAGGTGCTCTCCACTGTGGTCCATGTACTCTATGTCTAATGGGACCCTAAATATACCCCCAGCCCATCCCAAGGCATTCACAGTTAAAATCTGATGAGGGAGGGAATCAAGAAGGAGCCCCTTTAACAGGATGCTGGGTTCCATCCGCCACTTGAGTGATATATGTACAGGAGAGATTATGAACCTCTGTTCTAGAGCAACTGTTGGAGACTGGTGTTGCTAGGCGATCTGTGTCTGTGGAGTAGAGACAGATAGCAGGGCTACATTGCTAATTTTAAATTTATAACAGGTATGTCATCTATACTTTGAGCAGAAGGAGTTTGTAGCCTTACCAGACCATCCTAGTGCATATTCGTAGTCTGTGGCTGCTGCTTGCTGCTGTTTCTGTTTCTGCAGGGGAAGCCGAAAAGACTGAGCAGATGCCGGACAGAAGCCCGCTCAGGATGGTGAAAAGTGAGAAACCAGACAGTGACACTATTACAAGAGAAGCTGTGCAGCTCTTGTCTTGTGAAGTTATTGCAAAGGTATGTCAATAATTGATTGAGTACTAAAATTTTGAGGTGAACAATTTTAAATGCCCTAAGTTCCCTGTTTCAAGTGTGTAAACGTTTTAAGGTTTTATGCTTGTTATTGTGGAACAGGGCTGGATTTTAACACTTGTCAACTGTTTATAATGATCCCTTTTGTAGCATTTATTTTATTGCAGTAATGAGATGTGATTTTAGGACTTTTGCTCACACTGCCTAGCTGAAGAGCTCACTTGGGTACTCCAGGATTCACAGAGGGGCTGTAAGGGGTAAAGCCTCTCCTTCCAGCTTATTTTCTGAAGGGTGTTGCCCAGCCAGTGCTGCACGCTGACTGCCCCACCCCATGCACGCTTGGCTCTACCTTTATTGCTGCATACTGGTCACATGACATGTCACATGACCACACCTTCCATGTTTTGTTTTTTGTCCACTTTCCCATTTGCAGGTTATAGTTTCTGACCACTAGGAGTTGCTGCAGTGCCCTTCCTTGCCCCTGTTTCTGCCTTCTTTCACCACTCTGTTTACCCTCCTAATCTCCACTCCACCTCACTTTCCCACAACTATACCCCCACTTTAGCCCTTTTTCCCCATAGTTTGCTACTGTTCTCTTGCAGGTCTCAAACCCTGTACTCTTGACACCAAAGTCAGCAGTTCTACCACTAAGCCAACGAGTCAGACTAACTCTTTCAGTTTTTAAAGCTCTTAAAGCTTTCAGCCCCTCCCACACTACATTGTGCCTCATTATGACACTGCTTTCTACTACCAGCACTGCCATGTGGCTTGTAGTGCTAACACTAGCCCACCCACAACTCCCCTATTGGCACCACCATGGTACAGCAGTGGACGCTTACTTCATGCAGTTCTCCCTCATACGGACCTACCCATTCCATACTGCTGTTCCCTCCCAACTGGTACCTAAGCTAATGAAGATGCAACTAAAATTGGCATCCTTGCGCATCCTCCTGCTCCTGCTCCTCCTGTCCAGAGACGTCCATCCCAACCGGGACCTACCCTCCCCCAGGTTACTACTCCTAAGGATCTAATAATCGCCTCCTTAATATATGTAGCCTCCTCAAGAAATTTGATTCATTTCAGGCTGGGTTGCCCAGCATCGCCTTGATGTCACCTCGGGTTTGAAACTTGGCTCAACAACCGCACCCCAGACTCTGCAGTCTCACTTCCCAGTTTTACACTATACCGTGTTGACAGAACCTCAAAAAGGGTGTGGATGTGCACTGTATGTCCAGGACTCATTACAGTGTCTCGTCCTCCCATCCCCAACCTTCGAACATGTGGCCCAATCTCTCATTCTGAAGATCACTTGCCCCAAACAGAGTCCCACTGTTCCTCTGCACCATATATATCCTCCCTGAAATCAGAAGACTGCTTTCCACTCTGTCCTCACCCATCTCCAGACACTTCCCAACAGTGTTGACATCATTGCCCCGGGGACTTTAATATAAACTGGCTAGCTGATGCATCGCTCCCATTAGGATGCTGCAGCCTCTCAAAACATGTCCCAACTTGGATCACTGCCACTAGAATCAATCAGAAGACTGGTACTGCCACCCTCCTTGATCTAGTGCTCACCAATGCACCATACAAAGCAACCCAAGTCAGGGTACTACCCAATGCCCTGTGTGACCACTCCCCAGTGCTCTGTCACTGGTCATATAGTGTTAAAAAGCCCCCCAAACTGATCCTCCAATGCTGCCTCAAACCCGCAAACTTCAGTCCCTCAAACAGTGCCTCTTAGCTAATTACTGGTCCCCATCAAAACCACATTGAACATTGACTCTGCCTCAACCATTTTGTCGACACTCTCAGCGCTACCTGCAACGATGTACCCTAAGCAACCAAAGAGTTAAAGAGGTTGACACACCTTGGATATAACAAGCCCTGCTGGACCAGATGTCAGAACATGACAATCTATGACACATTGCGCTGGATACTGGTAAACCCACTGATAGGCAGCGCTACCAAGAAGCGTGCAATAAATGTACTTGGAGTATTCATAAGGCAAAGGCTGAGTACTATCAAACTTTGCTCACTGCCACATGGGGCTCAGGCTGCAAGTTCTGGGACTCCCTCAAAGAGCTCAGTGGCAAAGTCTCCACTGCATCTCCCTCCCAACTCAGGGCCAATGGGTCTATCACCACAGACCCTGCCCAGATTGCAGATACATTTAATGACTCCTTCTCCGAACCTTACTGGTGTTCTCCCCAACTTCTTCTCCCCCACCCCCAGCACTGCATTGCTCCCTCTCCACCCCCATCCCACTTTAAATCAATATCTCAGCATGAAGCTGCCCTCTTCTACTCAAGGCCCTCAGCAAATCACATTTCAGCAGTGATACACTAGACCTTAAACTGCTTAGACTCACCTTCAACAAAGTTCTCCCCCTCTCACCATGCTTCTGAACCGCTCCTTATCGCTGGGATAGTTTCTGTCTAAATGGAAATCTGCCCTCATCACACACCTATCCTTAAAGCGGTGACTGCACCCTGCCTGGGAACTACCACCCATCTCAATCCTGCTTCCCTCTCAAAAACTTTGGAGAAAATTGTGGCCACCCAGCTAACCGGACTACCTCTCCAAATATAGCCTCCTGTGTCCTGAACAGTATGTCTTCTGCCATAACCACAGTACCACCACAACCTTCTTGGAATTTACAAATGCCCTTCATACATCTCTGGACACTGGCCACACTGCTGGTGCTGTTTTCATAGACCTTTCTAAGGCATTTGATGCAGTGCACCACAAACTACTCCTGGATTCCCTCACACAAATAGGCCTGTCCCCAGAGACCACTGGCTGGTTTGCCAGCTATCTGTCTGAGAGAACCCAACAGTCAGAATTGCCCATACCCTGTCCTCCCCCAGCAAGTCAGGTCAGGGGTCCCACAGGGCCTATTTTTGGCCCCTACTTTTCTCCCTGTTCTTCAACTCCCCTGCCCAAGGCTTGCTCTGGGAAACTACTACTGTGTGCGGCGATGCTATCATCTACAGCTCCATACTGATCCCACAGCCCTCCACTTGGTGCTGCAGAAATCTTTCATGGAAGCTGAATCCTTGTTCATTCAACATAGGCTAGTCTTAAATTACAAAAAATAAAATCCATGGTGTTTGCACCCCAAAACAAGAACATAGGATGACCCTTGCTCATACTGAACTCCCTAAATGACCCCTTGAGCAGGTTACCTCATTCAAATACCTAGGTATCACCCTAGGCTCTAGGCTCACCTACCATGACCACATCTGAATTCTGAGCACCGCTATCAATGCGCTGCATTGGTCTCACTTCACTGGTACAAGCACGGCCTCCCACTAGAAGCTCTCCACCTAGCTGTCTCTGCATCTATACTATCACTCACAGACTATGGAATCATCATCTATGGGGCAGACGACAACATGTACCTAAACAAAATCAGACTGTCCTTAATAAGGCCTGTAGATTTGCTATTGGCTGTGCCAGACTCACACATACCTGCACCCTTTATGCCTCAACCAACTGGCTAAACTTTGACAGGAGGCTCAAATATCAGACCTGCCTCTTTCTAAAAGAATAACAGCAGGGCTACTCCCACCTGCTCTCTCCCCTACTCCAGGCACCATTGTCCACCCACATCACTCTGCAATCGGCGACAACCCACTTCAGGGTACCTCACTGCAAGACCACTTTGTGTCAAAGAACTTTTAGGTACCTGGCCCCTAGCTGGCTCAACTCATTCCCAAACTCCCTCCTCACAGAACCCAAACTTGGCAGTTCAAGTCCCAACTAAGAGACCTAATCACTCATGACTCAGTCTGTGACTGCCCTTGATTTTGACCTACCTACTCCCCATGACTATGGACTTAACTCTGGTCCAGCCACCCTTGGGCATGCCTATATTTTGACAATGGACACCGCAGTCCAGACTAGGCCTGCAAATAACCACCAGGGCATGGCTAGTGCCACCACTTCTGCAGTGTATGTTTTGTTACCTGCTACCACTGCACTATGTACCTATGTTTGGCAGCACTCTAACTCTGTATCACCAGCTGCTTTACTGTGTTATCTGTAACCATTTTGTAACCATTTCTGTAATTATTGTGTCTAGTTGTTGCTATTATCCCTGATGTCTCTGTTTTCAATGACATGGAACTTTTGTAAAGGAGTCTTTGACTCAAAGGTGTTATCCGATATCATCAATAAATAAATAAATAGATTATATTTAGCACAGTCCCAATATTTTGTCTATTATCAGTCATATAAAGCCATAATAAGATACAAAAGAGGATAGACGTTTACTAAACGATCTATCCAATCAGAGCCCAGGCAGTGAGTTTGAAAATTCTTCTTGCTATAAAAGGCACTCGTGTAATTCTGAGAGCAGACACTGACCGGCCGGAGGTGATTAGCAGTAGTAGTAGTAATAGCACGCAGCACGTAGCACACGGTCTAGTCTTAA
Source organism: Neoceratodus forsteri (assembly GCA_016271365.2). Lineage (NCBI taxonomy): Eukaryota > Metazoa > Chordata > Ceratodontiformes > Ceratodontidae > Neoceratodus > Neoceratodus forsteri. The sequence continues at coordinate 458,012,703 of CM057452.1, forward strand.
GCAGGCTGGATAAAATCTTTAAATCATTTTTTTTCTCAGGTTTGTGCTTGGGATTTGTGCTAACTATTATGCTGACATGTAGTAAGTTGCAGAGATAGTAGTTAAGGTCTAGCTGAGCAATGGCATAAAAACTGCGCTGTTAGTCAAGCTGGGTGACCCATGCATTGCAACTGCTGCACGGTACCAGATAAATGTCTATTAAGATACACCTGCATGTGAGTTTCACTCAGAGACACAAGTAAGTAATTGGCACTATATAGTGACATTATCCTTGAAAGTGTGGAATATTTACATTCTTTTTCCTCTAAACACAGGGGTTGAAGGACGGGTAACGGTCATATTAGGCTAATAGAGTTTAGCAATAAGAGCAGTGTATTACTTATACACTTTAACATACCAGCCACTAGTTTATCTTTTTATTTTATTTTGCAGTGCATGGGTCAGTTTATTTCAAGATCGTATACCTGGGGCTACCTACACCAAAATGTGTCCAAAGGCTAGTGTATTCGATCTGAAGTGCGACTCCAAAGGGAAGCAGCAAATTTAATAGAAACACAGATACCACATTGTCAAGAACTTATCCCAGGGAAACTGAAAATAAAGATCATGTTAAAGAGTAACTTCCCCAGTCCTTTTGACTTCCATGCAGAAATTACCCTTCCTGCATTGATTCTGGAATTGTACTTTATTACAGTCCGCTGCAGTTAGTTTTTGTACTCTAAGCTGCTAAAACTGCAAGGTGTACCAGAGCTTCTATAGCAAGACTGCTGTTGCTGTGGGACCAGGGTTGTACTGCTGACATCACAGCAGGGTAGTCAATTTCACCAAAAAAAACTTACTGACAAGGCATTTGGATCTTGGCATAATGCATTGCTAACAGTGTCTTGGAGAAGAGGAAACACAGTATGTACACTGAATACTGGTAGGTTTCCTTGCAACATTGTTGCAACTGCACGGTATTGCACAGTGTGAGTCACTTCTACCCTACAGTGATGTCATCAGGAGATAGTAGCCCAGCAGCTGAACAGCAAAGGCAAGTGCAGCAGGGCTCACAAACAAATCCAAATTATGGAAGGCAGAGTAAACTTGGCCAAAATAACAAATGCACACACCTTTTCAGGTCACCGTCTAGTGCTGCATATAATGACTATAAGCTGTAACTTTTTGGACCATCATGAAAGTTCATCTTTAAAGACTCTCTGAAAGAATTGGGTGCACTAAAGTTTATATAAAACCAGGAGAATATAAACTGTATGACTGCACCAAGGAAAGCTGCTATTGACACTTACATCTTTTGTCCACTGCTTAGGAAGATACATTAAACTTATTTGAAACTATTGAAGCACTGCAATTTATTGAAATATTGAACTTTTATCTAGCTACTTGTTTATCTACCTATGTGTTTTGCTCTTCTGGTTATCTTTTAACTAACAGTTGCCTGGGTTTGCTGGAGTAAGTAGATTAGGCAGTATTAGTTCCCTTCCCGATAGTGTAAATTTACCTATTATCTTACAAAATGGTGAATACAAGGCTTCAGAGGCAAAATCAAATGGATTGCTCTCCTCTGTTAGGACAGTCTATTATTGAATGTGGTAAGTTAAAGTAAAGAACATAAGACAACCAAAATAATAGATCACATGGTCCAGCAAGATTTTATAGAAATGTAAAAACTTCTGCACCAAAACAATTAAACAATAAACAGGGCGAATTGATGGAGTCATTGAATGCAGAAAATATTAGCCTGGAACATTCCCTAGATTGGACTATATTACTGATTATAGTCAGAGTACTGATAATGAAGATTTTCCTAGTGAATTACTCAGTAAGGTAACTGATGTACATCATCTATCAGATTTAAATAGAGCTAATGTTTCTAATGAAGAGGAGGAACTTGCTCTAGGGTTATTATAATAAAAAACCAGCAAAAGGAGCTTTATATTGTCTTGGAGATGGAATTACATAATGTCACTATACAGTTGCAAAAAACAATTCTGGGTATTAAAACAGCTCTTAAGGATAGCAAATATATATAAAATGATGGGAAAGATGAGAATGATATAGATACATAGAACCTATGGTTAAGTGGGTTGGACAGAGATCGGGAAAGATCTAACCACAGTATATATCTGACTGTTTAAGTGAGGATTTAATTGCGCATTTAAGCCATCAATACACAAGCCAGTTTGCTCCTTATGGAACATTAATCACGCTGAAGAATGAAACTGAAAATACCAGATATGATGTAGCTGTGGTTGATGCTAAATTAATGACTTGCTAGGCAAACTGGATGAAGTTTTCCCATCCAAACAATCAGACTCAGTTGTCACAGAGTAACAGGGGAAAATACCATTCTGAGACCAGATTCCTCAAAGGTAATTATTCCTGAGACACCGGAAGCAAATAAGTTAAGGAAAGGTAAGAAGGGTAGGAAGAAAGACAAAATACACCAGGGAATATAGAGGAAAATCTGGGCTAAGGTGTCACCTGATGGTACTAAACCCAGCAAAAGAATAAAATAAAATAAAAATAAAAAGGAAAATAAGACATGAACTAATGGAAAAAAGAAATAATTAATTCTAACCAACAAATACATGATGTAGCTGACGATAGGAAGATACTGTAATAGGAGAAGAAATATCAGTTGAACATATATTTTGTAATAGTGAACTGGGAAAAATCTCCAGAAACTTGAGCACAAACTGCTCCTTTTAAATAGTGTTATCAAGATGGGTGCATGGGGAAAACATTAACCATCTTCCACTTACATATGTGATGAATAATAAAGGATCAGAGAGTATAAATACTAAAGACTCAATTGTAAACACTGTGACAGATATTAATGCTCACCTTATTACGAATATTCCAACTGTAGAAGAAAAAAACATTCTTGCATTTACCACCAAGGTGGATTAGCCACCATATGAAGGTGAGGAATTGAAAAGATTTGCATTCCAAGAGATCTTCCTTCCAGCTGATTCTATTAAACTATGAGGGGCTTAAAGTAACTTTCCCTAACAAGAGAAGTGTAATAGTCAAACAGGGAATGGAATGGTGAGGTTACAGATGCCCAGTGGTGTTATCTCTATTTGGAATGTCCAAAATTAATAGAGAGAACAACTAGTGATATGAATGCTAGAATTGGCAGGTCTGATGGTATTATGAATCATTCCTTTTGGATATTTGAAGCTGGAACAGGATTATATAAGGAATACCTCAGACCAGAAAATGAACCAGGCAAGCCTACTATTAGTGGAAATATTTAGATCAGATTAAATGGGAGACTTGCAGTGGACCATCAGGGAACTTGCAGGGACCATCAGGAAGCTCCACCTTCCTTAGATCACATGGAGCCACCCTTCCAGGCCTAATAGTGTGGACTGGGGATCCGAGTTGGTGGCACTCTTTGTTAATTCCTACAAGACCAGAAAGTGAACATCTACCAATAATATAAGGTGGACTATTCCCAAAGGAAAGCACTATGGAAAGGGAGAGGCTAGGGAAGATCAAATTATTGAGATTAGATACAATAAGAAATTAAATGGGATGCTTGCATTGAAACTAAAATATGTGAAATTTTGCATACAAATGTAGCTTATGAGTTTAAAGAGGGAATACTACGATGACTAGTAAATGATTATTAAAACAATTGGTAGGGATTTTCAACAAATAAGAAGTATCTTGTATAAAGAACAAATAAGCAAGATAAATAAGGGCCTGTGTATTACCTGGTTCATGAAGAATATAAGTACTACAAAGCTAGACTGACTGCAAAAATCTGCAGTCATCCAGGTAAGTGTGACAGGTTAGAATAGGACTTTGTCCCATTTGTTTTGGAGAAAGTGTTTAAATGCAAGGATCTATATTCTTTCCTTTCTCTTCTCTGTCTGGTTATGCAACCAAATTTTCCAATGAGACTTGGACTTGATCAATCCAGTCTCACAATCCTTTGCCTCACTGTCTCTCTATTTTCTCTTGCTGTTTGTTTTTATCCCTTGCATATCTATATCTGCCAATATAAAATATATGAGAATCAATGTATGGAAATGTAGTTGATATTGGGATCACTTTTGTTTAGAAAATTATGTTACTGCTGAAATGTATATATATATTTATAATTTGAGATAACTGTAAAAGCTAGAGGTTACTTGGGTGCAAATGCCTGAGCCTTTGTGAAGTTGCTGTGGGGACCCTCAGGAAGTTCTCAACGTTCTAGCAGCTCCTGAAATTTACAAAGAACAGGATGCTTGCAAAGGATGGGAGTTGAAAAGACTTTATAAAACAGCTAAGCTAAGCTGCAAGGGAGATTTGTTTTACAAGAAAGGTTTTATTTTTGCTTCTGTGCATTGTTATTCTGAACAGGTTTATTTTATTTTATGTTACTGCAACTACAAATAAACAGTTTGTTGAATCTACAACTGCTCCTGGTTTTTCCTATGCTTCCTGACCTGTGCCTCTAAGACAGATGGTGTCAGCCTAAGTGGCATTTAAGCCATGCATACCCTAAAACAAGAGATTTGTGTATGGGTACTGGACCTAGTACCAGGGAAGCACAGAGGAAGCTGCAGCTGAAGTCCAGTCTGCGACTGTACAGCCAAGCACAAGTTATGGAAAAGAATAGGCAATGACAGAACCTAAAAGTTTGATGGACTTTTGAAATGGTGAGCTATACAACAAAAAGAGACTGAGAAGCAGAGAGAAAAAGAAATTCAATGGTTAGAAGCATTGAAGAGAGGAGATGCAGCAACAGGAGCAGCGATGGCTGGATGCCTTACAAGCTATCCAAGGCAGAGGATCCAGCACAGACCCAGATGAGCAACAAAATGCAAGCAACTTAAAGGCCATTAAACTTACTAAGTTGTTGTCCCTCAGATGATACTGAAGCATACGTACCCATGAAGTTGTCAGTATGGCTCAGTTGGTAGCACATCTGCCTCTGGACCAGAAGGTCGGATTCTCGTACCACCGGATTGAACTTGCACCTAAAATGCTGGCATCTGAGTGCAGTATTAAGGGGTGTTGTACTGTCAGGGTGTGCTGTCCTTCGGATGAGAATTAAACTGAGGTCCCTTCTACCCATCCTGGTGTTATCCTGATGGGTATCCAGGTGGAAGTAAAAGAACCCAGGGCATTCTTCACAAACAGTAGGGACATTCCCACTGTCCTGGCCAACATTCCCCTTCCCATGAACCAATTCATGCAATCATCCAGGCTGTGTGTGGGTGTTGATGTGTGATATGGCCACCACTACACAGTCAGTCACTTCACTACCAGTCTAGCATTGCTTGTAAAGCTTTGGGATACACTGTGTGAAAAGCAGTATAGCGCAGTGGTTTAAGGCTCTGAGCTGCAAATCTGGTGACATCCAGCAGACCAGACCTGGGTTTGAATCCCACAGCTTCCACTTACATACTGTGTGACCCTGAGCAAGTCACTTAACTTCCCTGTGCTCCCAGGATGCACCTGTAAAAAGCTTTCAGCTTAGTGTGCTCTCCTGGTTAAACCACTAAAAAAAAAGCGCTATATAAATGCTGATTCTTCTTCTTCTTCTTCTTCTTCTTCATACCTGACAACCTTTGAAAGAGTTGCCACAACCTGCCAGTGGCCAAAGCAGCAATGGACAATCAGATTGGTACCCTACCTGACAGGGAAAGCCTAGCTTCCTACAGCAGTATTAACATTGCACAGTCAGAAACTATGACCGGGTGAAAGCGAAATCCTGAAAGGTATAACATCTCCAGAGATCTACAGGCATAGATTTCAAACTCTGAGGTACAACTCAGTTGACAATCCTTGAGAAGCCTTTGCCCGACTCAGAGAACTCCTGATGAAGTGGATCCAACCAGAGAGCAAAAACAATCCCATGGATCATCGACACATTGCCATGGAGCAATTCATCAACATCTTGCTACAGATGTCGCTGTGGGCAAAGGAAGACTGAGCGAGAATGGGAAAAAAGCTGTTTCATTGGCTGAGGACTACCAACTGGCCAGACAGATGCCACAGTAGCAAGGTAACAGCCAAGCACCAGTAAAAACTCTTTTTCCCATTTAAGCTACAAGCTTGCTAAGAACTCTAGTGGGGTAACAAATCTGTACCAAAAGACGTTATCTGCTATAACTGTAATAAGCCAGGCCATTTTTCAAGAAACTGCCATAATAAAGAGAGTGGCACTGGAGCAGATTTGTCCTTGGAAAATTGGGGCAAGTACCTAACAGATGTGAAGGTGGGGCATAAGACTGTAAAGGACTCATTGATTCAGGAAGCAGATAGACCCTAGTGCATGTTAAAATGCTTGGAAAACACTGTGCAAAGGACCAGGTACTGGTGTCATCTGCATCCACAGGATACTGATACTATCCCACCACCCAAGTGACTCTGACCTTTAAGGGTGTGTCGCACCAAGTGAAAGTGGGGTAGCACCAAAGTTACCTGTACTTGTGATTATTGGAAATGACTTTCAGTATTTACTGACTTGATCAAAGAGGGAGTAAGTCCTGATGTTTCCAGCAGCTGTGGTAACAAGAGCTCAAGCAAAGAAAATTTTAGATGGTGGAAACACTTTTCCTTTCAGTAATTTTGATTCAGACTTGTTTGAGCACAGCTCAAGATCCAGAAATCCAGGAAAGAAAGACAAAGCCTGAAAAATCGCAGCAACAAATGACTGTTGGACATGAAGGGTTAAAATATGAAAATGCTGAAACTAAATTGATAACTGATTGTGATTTTCTTTCAGAACAAGCTAACAATGTTTCTCTCCAGGGTTATTTTAAGCAGCTAGGGTGAAACCAAAACAGGGTGGACCAATGTTTAAAAATGTAATGGATTACTGTACAGAGTTTGGTTAAACCTTAGACACAGGAACAGACTGAACAATTGGTTATACCACAAAAGTATAGAACAGAATTGGTATAGCACATGATAATTCTATGGCTGGTCACTCAGGGAGGGATTGCACCTTTGGCAGATTGCCGTATAGATTTTACTGGCCAAGAATTCATGAAGATGTTTCTACCTATTGTATTTCCTGTGCTGAGTGTCAGAAAGTAGTCCCAGTCACTAGAAAAGACAAGGTGCCTCCTGTTACCCCTACCCTTAATAGATGCGCCTTTTGGGAGAATTGCAATGAATGTGGTTGGTCCTTTAGACAAAAGTAAAAAGAGAAATAGATTTATCCTGGTAGTATGTGACTATGCTACTCGATACCCAGAAGCAGTTCCAATGTGTTCTGTTACAGCCCCAAAAGCTGCAGCAAAGCTTGTCAAAATTTTCAGCAGAGTGGACATACTTAAAGAAATTATTACTGATCAGGTAGTAATTTTGGTGCTGCACTGCTTAAAGGTGAACAGACTGCTAGGTGTCACTGCCATAAGAACTCCCCCTATCAGCCTCAGACAGACAGTCTTGTTGAGCATTTTGACCAAACCCTAAAATGCATGTTAAAAGCTTAAAAGGAAGGGAAGATTGGGACCAATACTTGCCTTACCTACTTTTTGCTTACAGAGAAGTGCCACAGGCATCAGCAGGGTTTCCGCCATTTGAAATGCTGTATGGCAGGCAGCCAAGAGGGCCACTGGATGTGATAAAAGAAACATGGGACGATAACCCTACTCAGAAACAATTTAGATCTTCTTATATGTGTGCCCTAAGAAAACAGCTGGCAAACTATGTTGAAGTTGCCCATAGTAATCGGAAGAGGCTCAGAACTAACAGAAGGTATATTATGACCAAGAGGTAAAAGAAAAGTTTTGAGCCAGATGAAAAGGTTTGCTACTGTCACCCACAACAGAAAATAAGTTGTTAATGAAGTGGCAAGGGCCAGATAAGGTTCTTAGACATACTGGCACTGTTAACTATGAGATTGAGACCCCTGACAAGAAAAATCCTACTAAAATATAGAATGTTAACCTCATCAAGAAATGGGTTGAAAAATGCCAGCAGCTGCCTTACTAGTTTTACCAGAAACTGATAAGGAAGATATTGATGTAGCTTGTGATAGACTGGAACAAACTGTAAATGTTGATGCTGTAAAGGTGAATGTTTCCTTAACCTCAGAACAAACTGCAGACATTTGTAATATGCTAAAGACATTTAACACTACTTTCACCATGGTACCAGGCTGAGCAAGAGGGTTGAGCACGTAATGGTGACAAATAATGTTTGTACTATAGGCAAAAGTCATACAGGTTGCCAGAGCAGTTAAAAGCTGATGTGGTTAAGAAAATACAAACAATGAAAGAATTGGGTATCATTGAGGAGTCGAGGAGTGCTTGGTCATCTCCATGGTAATTGTAAACAAAAGAAGGGTGTTAGAATCTGCCTTGATTTCAGAAAACTTAATCAAGCGTCAGAATTTGACAGTTATCCTATGCCCAGAATAGATGATTTGATGGACAGACTGGGAGTGCAAAGTATATCAGTAATCTTGATCTCACCAAGGGTTACTGGCAAATACCTTTAGCTAAAGAATCCAGAGATAAAACTGTCTTTGCCACCCTGTAGGATTCTATAAGTTCACCACCATGCCCTTTGGTTTACATGGTACGCCAACTACATTCCAGCAGTACATGGATGTAATTTTATCCTCTCACTCTGGTTATTGTGCTGTGTACATGGATGATGTCGTGGTGTACAGTCCCGACTGGAAAAGTCACCTAGAACACCTATGAGCAGTTATCCAAGCTATCAAAAATGCAGGTCTAACTATTAATCCTACTAAATATGCACCAGACATGCAGGAAACCAGATATTTGGGCTGTGTGTTGGGAAATGGAGAAGTTAAGCCAGAGGTTTCTAAAACAGAAGCTGTAGCTAACAGCCTGTACCTAAAAACAAAGAAATATGTCAGGTAATTTTAGGGCTGGTTGGTTATTATCGGGATTTGTTCCCAACTTTGCTGAATTAGCTATTCCCCTCACTGAACTCACAAAAGAAACGGTACCCAAATAATATGAAATGGACCTCAGCATGTGATGAAGCTTTTCAAGCCATAAAGGCTGCATTATGTTCAGCCTCTGTTTTAAGAAGCCCAGACCTTGAGAAACCATTTCTGCTACAAACAGATGCATCCGAGGTAGGCCTAGATGCTGTCCTAAGTCAAAATAGAGATGAGACAGAACATCCTATTCTGTATATAAGTAAGAAATTGCATGACAGAGAGAAAGGGTACTCCACTATCGAAAAGGAGTATTTAGCAGCAAAGTGGTCCATGGAGTCCTCAAACTGTATTTCTAGGAACTGATTTTGTTCTTGTAACTGAGGACAATCCTCTCTGCTGGCTCAATCAGATGAAGGATAACAATTCCAGAATCACACAGTGGTACCTGGCACTGCAGCCATTTAAATCTCTGTGATTCACAAATCTGGTACAGAGAATAGCAATGCTGATTTTCTGTCAAAATATGGATCAGGAATTGAGGGTTTTGATGGTTGAAAAAAACCAATGTATGGGTTTGAAATGTACTTTTGTTGCACTGTAAAAATGGATGCAAATGTGCTTAATTGCTGAAAGCAGAAAATATTAGTAGAGAATAGAAAGCTTTTGGAAACCTGTTTAATAAAACAGGTTCCCTCTTAAAGAGGGGTATATGTGACAGGTCAGAATAGAATCCAGTTCCATTTGTTTGGGAGAAAGTGTTTAAATGCAAGGATCTGTATTCTTCCTCTCTCTTCTCTGTCTGGTTGCACAACCAAATTTTCCTGTGAGACCCTTGGCCTTGATAAACCCAGTCTCGCAATCCTTTGCCTCATACTGCCTCTCTGTTTTGTCTTGCTGTTTGTTTTCTCCTTCATATCTATATCTGCTAATATAAAATATATGAGAATCAATGTATGAAAATGTAGTTAATATTGGGATCACTTTTGATTAGAAAATTGTGTTACTGTTGAAATGTACTGTATGTATTTAGAATTTGAGATAACTGTAAAAGCTAGAGGTTACTTGGGTGCAAATGCCTGAGCCTTTGCAGTTGTTGTGGGAACCTCAGGAAGTTCTCAATGTTCTAGCAGCTCCTGAAATTTACAAAGAACAGGATGCTTGCAAAGGATGGGGTTGAAAACGACTTATAAAAACAGCTAAGCTGAGCTGCAAAGGAGATTTTTTACAAGAAAGGTTTAATTTTGCTTCTGTACATAGTCATTCCAAACAGGTTTATTTTATTTTTATTTTATGTTACTGCAACTACAAATAAACAGCTTTGTTGAATTCTACAACTGCTCCTGGTTTTCCCTATGCTTCCTGACCTGTACCTCGATGACAGTAAGGAAATACATTGAGGCCTTCCCTGCAGAAGGGCTGCTGCCACCACTGCCAAGCATTTGGTAAATACCTATGGTGCAGATGACAAGCCACAGTGCAATAAACTGAATTGGTAGTGTCATCCCCCAAACAGGAATGTCAAGATTTTCTGTGAGGTTTAAATTTTGATTTGAAGGAAGGCATCCTTCATGTTGTGGGAACAGATCCAGTCCCTGCTTGTAGTAGAGGGAGCAGACCCTGTAGGGTGACCATCCTGAACTTTTGTACTCTAAAAGTGCACATCCCTCAGGTCTAGAATAGGCCGAGGTCTCTTGTCCATTTTGAGACTAGGAAGTACCAAGAGTAGAACCATGTATTTCTCTGTTCCAAGGGCACAAGTTCTATAGCCCTTTTCTGAAGCAAATGTGGACTTCCTCCAGGAACAGAGGAATGTGGTCTGGAGGATAGTGTGTTGGCACCAGTGGGTAATCTGGAGGTATTTCTATAAGTTCCAGAGCATGGCCCTGTGCTATGGTTTCCATGTCCCAGGCATTTGATGCACCTCCTTCCACTGATTTAGGTGCAGAGAGATGACCTTCAACAACCACCCCTGTGGTAATGGTGGTTGGAGGGTGTCTAAAGAGTCAGGCATAGCCAGTTGTCAGCTTCTGTTGCACCACCACCTCTAGGGGCTTTTAAGTGAGCACCTGGGTGGTTCTTGGGGATGGGCAAGGCTCCTGCTTGCCCTTACTTTTTATCTGGTAGTAGGATGGTGTCTGGCACCAGCTGGGCAAAGATTATCCTCCGTCTACCCCTTGGTTGGGTATGGTAGAGGAATGTACTGACTTCTGGGTCCTACCTAAGGCCCAGAGGTTAGAGAGGATATCCTGGACATCTGATCTAAGTAACATGTATCCTTAAAAGGTGGCATTGAGAATGGACTGCTATACATCATTCGCAAGCCTGCCACCCTAAGCCAGAGTACCTCCTCATTCCTAAGGCAGCAGCCCTGGCCAAAGTATTAGATATATCACAGGCCAGTATTAAGGTGTTTTCCTACATCAGTCCCAGCTGTGAGAAGTTTGAGAAGCTCCTGTTTGGGTGTACCCTCTTGCAACTTGAGCAGCTGCTTTGGCCTTTCTCCAGAGTGTATTCTGGTACTTGACCATATAGGTCTGGTAGTTAGCAATTCTGAGGCCCTGAGAAGTTGAGGCAAAGTTCTCTTGCCTAGCATCAACCTCCTGGACTCTTATCAGGAAGAAGGAAGCTGAGGTGTTTTGGTGCCTTGATCTATCATGGGCAGCAATAATCACTACAGAGTTTGCCTAGGTTGGCCAGAAAGAAGGATTTCCCTGAGGGAGCCATGTCATCTTGTCTGTCTTTCTTGGTATGGCAGGAATTACATTCAGCCTATGCCAGGCAGCAAAGTGACATCCTCAGGACAGGGATGAGGGGTGGTATCACTATAGGGGGCATCGGGTAACTCCAAGAAATTTATGAGGGATTTTTGGTGGTACAGTATCCTGTTCCTCAAAATCAAGCCCCATGGCAGCCTGTAATAGCTGCATCATAGTAATGGAAAGAGGGGTCCTCTGAGGGACCATGGGGTATAAACCACCAAGCTCTTACTGCAGATAGAGACAGTGGAACTAGTCCTTACATAAGGACTTTCCTCATAGTCTTCAGTCTGTATCATCCTGCATCATGAAATCAGGATTATACTCAAAGTCATCATCGGTCTGGTTGATGGGACAAAGGAGCACACAGGCAAGGATATCTGAGTGTGAGGAGGCAGCTGAGACACAGTTCAAAGATGCATTGCTGTGGGGTTGGAATTGCAGACCCCACTGATGGACCTCCTGGTACAGAAGGATGAGGTAACAGGTGCATAAGCATGCCCATGAAGGACGATAGCACTGCCTGGATGTTGGTACTCATGTGGTTGACAGGTGCACTGGTGGAAATCGATGGAGGAGGCAAGGCCCTCGATGTCAGTGGTGATGCACAGTTGTACTAGACCTGGTGGCACCTGGGGGCTTGCCCCAACCTGGAAGTTAGGTTGATGGTTGGGGCAGCGGGTGGCATCACCACTAGAGCTGTCAATGGTGCTATAGATGTCAGACCTGTTCAAGTTTATTTCCGAAAAACTCCATTGAACAAGCTCATTTTCAAGGAAGTCCTAGAGACTCAAGACAGTACAAGAGAGTAACATGATGAATACAACAAGCGCAACTTATAAATAAGTAATGAACAAGTCAAGACATAAGACTGGACAATATACAATAAAAGGAATAGTATAGTACAAGTTTCATTGCTTGATAATCTAACAATTTCCTTGCCTAACAATAAGAAGCAACCGTACAAATGTAATTGTCTAACAACAGGAAAAACATATATAAGTTTTTATTAAACCTTCTAGTCAGTGAGGTTTGGAAATGCACAGTTAAACAATATAGATCAGCGTAGGAGGCAGTATAGCGCCAGTGATTTAGGGCTCTGAGCTGCAAACCTGGAGACCTGGGTTTGAACCTCACAGCCCCCACTTGCATACTGTGTGACCCTGAGCAAGTCACTTAACTTCCTTGTGCTCCCTGGTTACACTCTGTAAACAAGCTTTCAGCTTAGTGTGTTCTCTTGGTTAAACAAAAACAAAAACGCAGCATATCTGCATGGTAAGGAGGCAAGAGGGAGAGGTGGGAGGCAAAGAGGGCAGAAGGATTGGCAGGCAGGGGAGGGATCAGCTAAATGCAGTACAGGTATTAATGGCAGTTACATGTTTCTACCAAGTAATTACTGATAAAGGAATTTAAAAGCATTTAGAGATACTAAGTGAGTTAATTTGAGCGTGGTTTGTATTTTGTTCCAGACTGATAGGAGGGCATAGCTGATGGCAGCTTTGCCATAGAAAGTACAAAACCTGGAAACATCGAGTGAAATGAGGGAGGTTTTTCTGAGTGAATAGTAGCTCAGGAATAGCGGAACAGACCTGATACATAGGAGGGTAGTTTGTTGAGTAGGGCTTTATAGAGCCATGTGCAGCTGTGCATAATCTTCTGGTGGCTAGGAAGATCATCCTACTTCAGCGTAGAGCTTACAATGATGGGTTCTGGTGGAGGCATTGGTAACGAAACAAATAAGCGGTGGTATAGCATGTCCAGCAAGTGCCGGTTGGCGTTGGAGCAACAGTTGTAGATGAAAGCCACATAATCTAATAGGGGCATAAAGGTGGCTTGGACCAACTGTTTCCTGATATCACTGGGGAATAGGGATTTGTTGTGGTAGAAGAAACCTAATCTCATTCTTAGTTTTTTGGATAGGGCCTCGTGTTGGTGGAGGAGGGAGATTATGGTTGAGCCAAAGGCCTAGATATTTGAACCTGTCCACTACATCTAGAGTTTTGCCCAGAAGGGTGGTGATGGACGGATGGTGGTATTGTTTTGGAGGCAGATTGTGGGTTTATAGGGGAAGAACATTAGTTTGTTTGTTTTTTAGCATTGAGCAGTAGTTTAGATTGTATAAGGTTGATGGGATGGTTCTATAACCTTCAATTGAATTAAAGGCAGCACTTAGGGCAAACAGGATGCTGGGTTGCATAAGTAGAGAGATCTCCAGCAGGAAAAGGGAGGTGGTGCTCCTCGCTCACAGATCTCTGGTGAGGCAGCACCTGGAGTACTGTGTACAGTTCTGCTGACCACATCTCAATAAGGACATAGATAGATTAGAGAGGGTTCAGCGCAGGGCAAGGGCAACTAAAATGATACAAGGGCTGCATGAGACACCATATGAAGATAGATTGAGGGAACTCAACATGTATTCTCTCAAACAGAGGAGGATAGGTGGGACATGATAAGACCTTCAGATACCTAAAGGTATCAACAAACTCCAGGTACAAGACCTGTTCCTGGGTAGGAGTTGCACACAAACCAGAGGGGCATGATATGAAGCTTGAGGGAGGAAGCTATGGGGTAACATGAGGAAGTTCTTCTTCACAGAGAGTGGTGGACCCATGGAACAGTGTCCCCAGGGAGGTGGTAGGGGGTCAGGATGTGGAAGTTTCAGACATGCATAGGATAAATACAAAGGCGTCATAGCACATGGTAGTAAATGGGGGGGAGGGTTAGTTACTCTAAAATGGGCAGACAAGATGGATCGTAAGGTCCCTTCTGCCATGACTTTTCTATGTTTCTATGTAAGTGTTTACCAGGACTTAGTCGGTTTACCTCTGGTTGCCACTAGGGCATTCCGATAGAAGGCGATTTAGCTAATCTGGTAAGCTTGGTAAGTACTGCGCCACTCTTGGAAGACTGACCAATCAGTGGCTGCTTTGTGTGCAGGCTGTGGTCCATAGGTGGTCTCTTTGTTCAGTGCTTGTTTTAGTTCTTTGGTGAACCATGGGCGGTAACTTTTCTGGTTCTGCTTTTGACAAAATGACATCTATGACGGCAGTGCTGAAGAGGGCAGTGGCTTTATTGATTGAGGTGGCTAGATAGACTCTCTGCCATCAGACCTGTGCAAAGGGCAACCTGAAGTGCACGGGAGGTTTTCTCCTTCTCTTTCCTTCTCCGGTGTTTGTGCTTGTGTCCCAGATGATTTCTCTTGAGATTTTGATGACCTGGACCCAGAGGAATGGGCCAGTAACATGGCAGAACACTTCTGCTGGAGCTGCTTCTTCATGCAGGCTACCTGCTGTTATAAAGGTGCTTCTCCAACATTGCCAGGTGACTGTGTTGAACCCTTTGCAAATTGAACAAGCTTGCATGTTGTGTGGTCCGGTCGAGGCAACACAAGCAAACGTCATGCTAATGGCTGGTGTAAATCTTTCACCGCATTCACAGGGAGGAATTTCTAGCAGGAGATGGGAGACATTGTTGCCTCTGTATTGCTCACTTGTGAGACCTCACGTGGAATACTGTGTCCAGTTCTGAGACCATACCTCTGCAAAGACATTGACAGAGTGGAAGCTCCAGAGGAGGACTAATAAAATGGTGCAGGGGTTGAACAAGAAACTATATGAGATGAGGCTGTGAGAGCTCAATATGTATTCCTTGGAGGAGAGAAGAGTGAGAGGGGACATGACTGAGACCTGTAAGTACCTCATTTGGGTGAATAAAGTGCAGGAGGGAATCTCTTTACAGGAGAAGCACTAGAATACTGGGTCATGCTACAAAGCTTAGAGGGATAGTTTAAGAGGAATGTGAGGGGAATACTTCTTCAGAGAAAGGTGGTGGTTGCCTGGAACAGTTTGCCAGAAGAGGGGTCGGGTAAAAACAGTGGGGAGCTTCAAGCATTTGTGGGATAGGCACATGGGTAGAATAAATAGAGGTAATGGAATGTCACCTATGACCAAATAAGAGTGTAGGGTGTAGTGATAGGCAAGGAAAATACAGCAGACTAGATGGGCCTACTGGTCCTTTTCATGGGTTACATTCTATGTTTCTATGAGGTTGATGCAGGATGTTATCCACCTGCCAATCATCCACTTTGCTGCCAGTCTGCCAGGCATATCATTAGCATATGTCACAAACAGTTGGTGAGCCTCACCCTGAACTCCAGTCATGAGCTCCTTATAATAAGTGAGTGCATTCACCAGGTCCAGAGTGTGGAGCCTGCAGCTGGGCTCCAAAGAAGGAATTTTGAAGTACACTGGAAGGTTAATTGCCTGCTTATGGTGGAACTCCGACACCACCTTCTTTAGGAACTTCAGGTGGGGCAAAGGACAACCTTATCCTTATGGAAGACTAGATATGGTGAATCCACTGAGAGCACCTGAGCTCACTAATCCTTCTGGCTGATGTGATAGCCACAAAGAAGTCCAGTTCCATGACAGGTGTGACATCTCACACCTGTGCAAAGGCTCATATGGGTTGCCCATGAGCATAGCCAACACTAGCAGTAAGTCCCATAGTAACAGTGGCTCATTTACCAGAGAGGATAAGTGGTACAGGTGTTTAAAAAGCACCCGGCCACCTTCTGCTGGGCCACTGCCGACTTCACTGGCCCACACCAGTAAGCAGAGATGGCTGCCAGGTGCACTTTCAGGGTTGTCGCTCACAGGCCCAAGAGAGAGAGAGGGCACAAGGTACTCAAGAATGCTCACGAAGGGCAGGCATGGGGATCAAGCTCCTTGCCCTAGCACCAGAGAGAGAACCGCTTCCATTTAAATGCATAGCATTTGCAAGTTGACTCCTACAGGAGGCTTGCACAACATGGAGCACATCTTCCGAGAGACCCAAGGCATGGCACTCTAGCCACTCAGAAACCAGACCAAGAGGTGCAGGGATTGAAGGTACAGATGCAGAACCTTTTATGCCAATATTTATCTTAGCATGTGTGAAAAGAAATATGTTTGAATTCAGAAGTCAATCCATTTTGTGACCTCCTAGATATGTGGAGGTGATAGATTGATGATGTTGTAATGGTGTGTTGGGGTCATGAGAGGACCTAGATATTTTTAAGCAGTATTTGGAAACTACTAATAGTAATCTTGGATTTATTGTAACTGCTAGTTTTAAGTCTGTACAGTTGCTGGACTTGGAAATCATAAAAGATGGGGACGAGGGAGTGAGGACAACTTTATTCAACCTATGGATGCTAACTCACTCCTACACTTTACTACTTCACCCCGCCCACACCACTGGAGACCATTCCTAAGAGCCAATTCCTATGTATCATAAGGAATTGCATCAGGCGGCAGGATTACCAAGAACATGTCAATGTTCTACATGAACGGTTACAGCATAGAGGATATAACAAGATTGTGTAAGCCCCACCTCATGGGTTGGGCTTACTGGGCTTTGTTTGCATCTCCGCCTCTCTGTGGTGTGCCTCATGTCTATTAAATGATTTCAAGCCATTCTACCATACTGCCACCAAGGGGCAGTGTTTTGGCCAGTATTTAAGCCATGGTCCCCGGGAGGAAGGCAGATGAGAAGTCGGTGGCTGTGAGTAGGGACAGTGTCCCGTGGGTGGGGTCCTCCCCTTGACCCAGGAGTCGGCAATGGGCAATGTCAGTGTGATGTGGGGGTGTTTGGTCTCAGAGGGAGGTTGGCAGGAGCTTTGCAGCCAGGGAGAATTTTCATCATTTGTGTGTGGAGGAAGGCAAAGAACAGAATGCAGAAGGTTGGAAGATGCCAGAATCCTCTGCAGTACAGGGGTCCCAGTACCCTATTTTTGGAAAGGGACAGTCTGGCAGTGAGGCTGCTGTAGTGGTGGCAGGACTGTAGCAGGGTTGCAGGAGGTGGCCGCCTGGTGGGCTGTACCTGTGTGGCAGGTTGCAAGGAGGAACTGTTTAAGGAAAGGGAGTGTGGCCTGGGATTCGCTATAGGGCCTGCCATGCCTGTGTCTGGGGTAGGCCCAGGGACCTGCCATGCCTGTGTCTGGGGCAGGTTTGTCAGACCGTTAAGGGCCATGACTCTTTGGAACAGGAATTTGGGAAGAAATAGAGCTGCTGCTATGCTTAGGGGCAGTCTGGTGCAGGATTAAAGAGCAAAGAAAGTTGTGGGCACCGTTTTGCTCAAGACAACCAGTATGGGTAATTAAATGGGAGCAGCTGCGGGAGGCTTAGGCTGCATTCAGCCCAAGGCCATGTCTCTGGCTCAGGTGGCATGGGAGGAATGGGTACTCTCCTGTTAGGAGGTTGGTAGTGTGAAAAAAGGGCTTGTCATGAAGGAAAGAGCTGTTTCTGTCTGAGTGAGATCTCTGCCCGAGGAAAAGAAACACAAGTGGGGTCAGATAGGTCTAAGAGCTAGCCTGATGAAAATTTTTATTTATTTATTTAAAAGTTGATAACTGGGAAAGGCACCATGAGCCAAGGCTCCTTTCCAGGTGCGACCACGGGAAGAGGGGTACAGGAAGATAAAATCTGAAGAAAATGCAAATACATAAAATACATAATGAAACTAAACATCAATATTCAAGATCAGTATTATGTACAACATTATACAGCATTAGCACTATGTACAACAAATTACTCAGAGGGTTGAATACCAGCAGTGAAACAAAGTATGTATAGTGGTGTGCAGTGAGCAGTAGGCTGCAGGGGGTGTTAGGAAGGGAAAAAGTGCAGGAAGTGGCAGGGGTAGGTCTGAGTAGGCGCTTAGAGCATAGAATGAGGGATAGAGGTGGGTTGGGGTGGAGACTGTTCCAAAGGGAAGGAAACCTGTATGAGAAGGAGAGTTTGCCAGTAGAGGTGTGGACTCCAGGAAGAGAAAAGGTCCAGGCGCAGCTGGACCGAGAGTTATAGGGTGAGGGAAGCTGGGGAGAGGAGAGAGCAAGGTAGGGTGGAAGTGACCCAAAACAATATTTGGCTATGAAGGTTAGGCAGTGGGAGGAGTGCCTCTGGTAAGGGACTGTAGGGAAAGAGAGAAGTAGAGATCGCAATGGTGAGTTAACAGAGAAGAGTTAGAGGAGAACCTGCAAAATGCATGGAAAAGGACATCCAGTTTGGCAAGGGAGGTGGAGGGTAGAACAAAATATTATGTCTGTGTAGTCAAGGTGGGGAGGATCCATTTGACTACAAGACTGTGGCATACCTGAGGGAGAGGCAGCCCTTGGGATGGTAGAGTAACCCATGCTTAGGGCACAATTTGCGTGAAGCGTGAAATAGGAAGAGAAATCAAGGAGGAGTTGAGCCAGATGCCAAGGTACTTGTATATAAGGACATTGTCTAGAGGGGTGTTAGCAGAGAAGAAGACTGGGAGTGAGGAAAGCTTAGAGAGTTTCTGTTTCAAACCAAAGGTCATGGCAACTGTTTTCTTGGTGTTCAGTTTTAGGCTATTTGCATTGAACCAGGCTGCAACAGCAGTGAGGTCATTCTGGAGAGGGGTTTGAACAGCTTGTGAAGTCAGGCCAGACAGGAAGAGGATGGTATCATCCTCATACATCTGGATGTGGGAGTGGGTGTAGACAGAGGAAAGGTCATTTATAAAGAAGAAAAGAGAGCTGGTCCAAGGATGGAACCCTGAGGTACACCAGCAAGGATGAGTAGGGAGGGAGATGTGATGCTGTTGATTGATACTGACTGTGAACAGCCAGTTAGACAGAAGCTGAACCAGGACACTGTGGCAGGGGAAAACAATGGAGTATAGTTTAGAGAGTAGGAGCAGGTGGGAAACCAAATTGAAGGCCTTGGCAAGGTCCATGAAGATAGCCAAGATGATCTGGCCAAGATCTATGGCAGTATTTAGCATCAGTAAGGTGGAGGAGGAGGAGGTGATAGAGTGGGATTCTAAGCCAGACTGGAATGGAGAGAGTGTGTTTGAGGAGCTTAGGAAACTGTTGAGCCTAGAGAGATGAGGATTCTTGAACTTTAGCAAGGGCAGGGACATGGGAGATGGGGCAGTAGTTACCAGGGTGGTGGAGTCATCACCTTTGAAAAGAGGGAGAACTATGGCAGACTTCCAAGCATTGGGGCAGTGGCAGAGGATAGTGAGAGATTGAGATGAAGGTTAAGGGGTAGTAACTGAGGGTGCAGACATTTTGAGAAGCCTAGGTGCAGGACATCAGGGCTGGATTTGGAGTGGTTCAGAGAAATAAGAGCTCTCAGGACTTCTAACAGCATGATTGATGGGAGTTGAAAACCTGAGAGATGAAGGGTGGTAAGGGGAGGAGGGAGGAGGGCAGAGACCCAGGCAGAACAGCACAGGATGTGAAATACTTATTTAGGGCAGTGGCAACACGGGAGGGTTCAGAGATTAGTAAGTCTTCATTATGGATTGGGTGGGGGAGTCAGATTTGGGGTGGAAGAGAGAACAGAGATCTACCAGAAGGACAAGGAGTGCTGTTAGAGGTGTGCAGATGTGACTTAAAGAAATCAGATTTGGCACAATGCTAATGCTAACGCAAGTATTCAAGAGGGAATGAAAGGCTTGGAGGAGGCCTGATCACTTAAGATTTTAAACTGGTGATTTGATGTGCCTGAAAGAGCCATTTGTACTCAGCCCATGGAGCTGCTCCTAGTTAATTGATAAAATAATTTCTTTTGGGCGCAATCATTTTACAACGTCCAAAAATAAAGTGTTATCATTCCTGTTAATGGTTGTGGTGGCTGATCATTTAGTCTTATGAACTAAGAAATAATTAATTGAACTTAACTGCTTGAACAAACCCTTCTAGAGGCAACCCACCCTGTGCTGTCAGAAATTACCTGAAGAAGGGGAAACAGTGCCCAATGGGGTTCAAAATATGCCATCAGATTGACAAAATATCCCTTTTAATTAGATATCCAGCTTGAGATGCAGAGGCCACTGGTTCTTAAAGGGGAGGTGGGAGAAAGTAGGAATATTGAAGAATACCTTGGAAGAAGCAAGATTACTAAGGCGAGTAATTGTTTCTTCTAACCTCAGGAATTCTTCAATATTCCTAACTCTTGCAGACTAAGAAGCAGTACCTTTGGAGGTGGGCACAGAAACTATTTTAGAACAGACTCTGCAGAACTGCTGTGCCAAATTTGGCATCACTTCTGGACTGGATGTCCAGGCAGTAGTGCTTTGTGAAAGTGTGTACTGTTCTCCGTGTAGCTGCTTTGGAGATTTCCACTAGTGGGACATCCTTGCAGCTGCTATTGTAGCTGCTGTGCCCTTTGTGAGTAGGCCTGAGGCCTGCTGGGAGCCCTTATTCACTCGAGTAACAAAACTGAATGCACTGAACTATCCAGCATGAAATAGTTCTTTTAAATGCTGGTTTTCCTTTTCCACATCCCCATAGGTTAGGAACAGTTGCTGTCTGTCCTGTCTATGGTCCTTGGTATGTGTTGTGTTTGGAGAAAAACTATCCCCCATTTGAGACAGCAGAAGATGCCACCCCAGAAGATTCTTACTTGGGCGTGTTGCCACCTGTAGCAGAAGGAAGCTACTTGGTGTGGGAGGCCTGCTTGAAAATAGAAGGCGCCAACAGGTAAGGCCACCTTGTTTTTCCAGTTTTGACTGAGAAAATGCCAGGAGTGTTCTGGTCTGTGCCTCCCCTTTCATAACATCAGGACCCCTTGACGAATTGAAGGACAAGGGTGGGCTATCAAGACACCTAGACAAATTGGAGGACAAGGGTGGGCTATCAGAACCCCTACACAAATTGAAGGACAAGGGTGGGCTATCAGGACTCCTAGACAAACTGGAGGACAAGGGATGGGTTACACTTGTATTGAGAAAGATCAGAAAGAATTGAAACAACTTAGTAAGGACTGGCTGGTACAGTTAAATTCAGAGGATGTGACAGATAGTGCACATGGGTTAGAAAGGGTCATTATGCCCCTGATAGCTCTGGTAACCCCAGAGGTTCTAGGTCAGTAATAGGACCAGTTTGGTGCATTTTATACCTCCACTCTTTTAGTATTCTTTCCCTTTTTCATTAGGTATGTTATTTGGGGATCACCAGTGACAATGCTTCCTTGTCAGATTTATCTTAACTAATACCGTGATTATAGGTTTGAATAAATATTAGTATCACTATTGCCTGAAAGGAAATCAAGCAATTGTTGTATCTCCTAATTCCATAATGGGAAGTTATGTGTTTGTAATAGTGTTTAAGTTACTTAATTGTATCATTTTCTAAAAATGGCAGGGACATTTTTGTGTTGAGCTTTAATGTATCCATATCCTTTGAAATGAAAATTAGGTACTCTTCACCATTAATTACCACTTATGGGTCTGTGGCCAGAGGCAATAGGACCCATAGGATCAAAGTTTTGTAGAAGGGAGCCAATGTCCAGTACTGATGGCACCTGCATCTCACGTGGTGCCACACATGCAGCCAATAACCATTGCGGCTCCCTCATGCACCTCAGTTCTGTTTGCCAAGAGAGAAACAAACTGGAGAAAATAGAGAACCAGAAACGTTCTAGCCCAAAGGATAGTGAAAGGATAGGAAAAAGAAACAAAGAACAAATAAAACCCAGCTACCAACTTAGAACTAAGAACAGGGCACATTAGGTAGCACAAGGGAAGATGGGTGTACAAAGCCTTACACCACCAGCCAAACAGAAGGTGGATAGTGGCATTAAAAATAGGCCAGCAGAGGGCTGGCCGGTGGCGCTGAGGGCTGAGGCTGGAGTGCACACCTCACGCTGTGCGGCGACCGGGTTCGAGCGGACTCGGGTGGCGAGGAGGAGGATCGGCGTCCCAATGGATGCTCTCCTCCCTCAGGGGTGGGAACCAAACGCATCGCGTTCTACATCCTGTCGTAGCGGTGGAAGCACCGACAATTAAAGGGATGGGCCGGGCGGTCAGCGAAGTCGGGGAGGGGCGTCGCGGCCAGATGAGTGGTCTGGCATGCGTGTGCGCCACCACTCGGGATGTGCGTCCCAGTGCTCGGCGTCCCAGAGGGTAGGGAAACCAGGGAGAAAAAGGAAACACCTCTCGTAAGCCCTAGATGATAGCCTCTCGGCACCATCCAGGACCACCAGAAGAGGACAGACCCCACTGTGCAGGGGAGAAGGAGGCACTCTAGGGCAGATACCCCAGGTGGAATCGAGATTGAGAGGAAGGAAGGAGAGGCTCCGAGAGCAAGAAGATGGATAAAGAAAGTAAAAAAAAAAAAATAGGCCAGCAGCTCTGAGCATGTAGCTGCTGGCAGAAGCATGAGGAGGATTGCTTATGAATGGGACTACTTGTAAATGAGATGGCATAATGTGCTGAAAAGAGACACAGATTCTTGGAAAACAGGTGGAAAATCTGTGCTATGGGATAGGAACTGATTGAAACTTGTGAGTTAACCCTGTACCTCTTTCTTGCTCAGGAAGAAGAAAGTGGGAACCTGTGTGCATCTGGAGTTGCAGGACTGGACAGTCCAAGGGAGGCAAGATGTGATCATCTCCCCAGGCACACTTAAGGGCAGCGGGCTAAAGGCCCAGATACACAAGGAGGAAAAGTGCATACCAACCAAAAAGTCTGACAGTCAGAAAAAGAATTGCATCAAAATTACCTGCTTCTCCACAGTCACATGAGTGTACCCTGTGTGAAAGCTACTATATTCAGTCCAAAAAGGTGCAGAGCATCCGCCCCATCTGCAGAGCATCTGTCCGGTGAGTTAGAGGGACAGTGCCTGAGGACACATGCTGCATTTAGCAACTAACAGGATATACCTGCAGAGGGAATATACCTGGGCAGAGAGAAGGACAAGAAAGAAAATGAGAGGAAGGAACTACCTTCCTCAGTTAACAAAAAATATTCTTTGAGTACGGGTGAGCCTCTGAAGAGAGCCTAGTCCTCTTTAGTGTGTTTGTTCCTCAACAAAAGGGGAGAGAGCCCCGGAGGGTGTGACTTGGGAATGTCAACAAAAGCCCATGTTACTGCCAGCACTAGCAGGGTGAGCATGCCCAGAGGCCCTGACTCTGTCAGAGTTGGGAAGGTGGTGCGGGGTGGTAATCAATGGAGAAAATACTGTACTTCAGAAAGAGCAGCAATAATCAAGTATGTAATTTTCATATCTTCCAGGAATCAGTCTTCATCACTGAGTCCCACTTATGGGTCAGAGTACCAAGCTTTCCTTTTCTGAGGTTGGAGTTGGCACACCCTGAGAGTAACAAGTTCCCTCAGCTCTCTGTGTGGAGGAAACACCTGAAGGCATGGGCTCCTCAAGGGTCTTGCAGAACTTGAGTCTTGTCAGGGCCAGATGGGCTCCTGTGTCACAGGAGTGCGAGAGTGCTCTGACAGATCTCACCTGACCCTGTGGGAAAATAAATGAGCCCGCTTGATATGGGAACTTAGTACCTTATGCCAGGCCAAAGGTGCCAGTCTAGAGGTCCAGAAACAAATAGTTTGATACCTTTTATTGGACCAACATAGATGTAACAAGGAAAACAGTGCTTAGCTTTCAAGAAAAACCAAGTCCTTCCCGGAAGCTTATGCTTCGAGGATGGACTTTTTGATCAAGCTTAAGCACTGTTTTCCTTCGCTATACCATGTTGGTCCAATAAAAGGTATCAAACCATTTGTTTCTGGATCTGTTTTTAAGGCGACCAGTACAGTAACCAACTAAGACTAGAGAGGTGAAGCCATGTCATCTGCCTAAGGCAGACTGCATTTCCTGCATGCCTGGAGACCATTTAATTGTCATTGTACGATGCCCTTGATCAGCCTTATCCTCCAGGCATTAAGCAGAAAGGCATATGGGTTGCCGACTAATTTGCACTGAGGCATTGAAGCTCAGAATTTACCCAGTTGTAATCACAGACAGAGGTTCAAAGCTGCCTGATGTGCCACAATGCACATGACAATGCATGCCAAGGTAAAACCTCCCACCTAAGGCATTTTCTGATCAGAGTCTGCCTTAGGAGGTTGGTAATGCACGAGGCATCTCGGCACTGATGGAGTCTACTACAAACCCACTGAATAGTTTGAAAATTCACACACACACTAAAGAATGCTGAATGAATGTCTTGAAAGGTATACCATGAAATATCTGTGTAGGCCCTCTGGGACCCACAATCCTGAGGCTTTGTCAAATGATTCAGAAATAATAATGAATTTATGTTACTTGTACAGTCTCCCATATCTTTTAGTGAAGAATATCCAGTCTTAATAAGATTCCAAAGCAATCAGTACCTGGCTGTATCAGACAGAGGTATGCAACAAGTATCTGACACTATATAATTAGGGACCTCAGTTGGTACTGTAGCATTATAAGTGTTGTGGTAATGGAAGAAAAAGAAAACGGATTAAGGAGTCATTGTCCTCTGAGGTCACTGATGGAGAGGAGGCCCTGACCCCAGAGGTTGCTGGTGCTGGAATGAAATGCCTAGAAATGAAAATTACATACTTACTATAATTATTGATCTTCCAGAATATCTTCACCATTCATTCCCTTATGGGTCTATGTTGTAGGTGCTAGGACCCCAAGGAGCAAAGTCTTTTCAGCCAGGAGGTGACCAGCGTCAGCTGGTGGTGCTGCCCATTCAGTCAACATACTAATGTTGCACGTGTCAATTACCTGGTAAACATTGCCAGCCCCTCCCTGCCTCAGTTCTGTTTGCTAGTAGATGAAACAAGTGGGAAAAAAAGAGAGTGCTGTAGACTTCCTCACCGAAGGGACAGGAAAAGGATCTAGGATATAAAATAATAACCAAATAAAACCTACCAAGGTAGAAGTGTTGGGCCTACTGGGTGGCACAAGGGCAGTGGGTATGAAGAGTCAGAGCATATCACCACTAGGGATGCCACAGTGCACCGGTATAAAAGTTTACAGGGTATAGGCAGCTGGCGAGGTCATTATCATGCTGTTTTTGTATTCCGTGATAACCTTTGCACCCAGTATATCGTCATCAGTTTATTTTTCACATCTGATGCTGAGTGTATTGTGTGCAATAGAAGTACCTCCGCTCCTGTAGTATGTTTTTTTGTGCCGTTTCCTGGTCTGGAGGGGAGAAGGATTATTCCCATCTGTCAAAACAATTCAGCCAATCATCATGGCAGATGCATAACTGATAAATAGAAGAAAGCGGCAGAAAACGCTTTTTTCAGAATACACTGAGCGTAGGAAAGAGGCATGCTGAATGACATGCTGTATGTCACACCACCATGAGGCAGAGTAGGCCAAGATAAAAAAAAAAAAGCCCGCCAATGACCCCACAATCCAGACTTCAACCTGGAGCCCACATTAAACAAAACCAGCAGTGAAGTGCCACCAAGTTCATTCCAGGCTGCCAAAGTCTTTGAGTGAGCGAGCAAGAGATGGTTGCAGAGTCAGACAGGAGATGGTTGCAGAGTCAGACAGGAGGAGACAAATCATGCCACGGCAGCAGTCAACTCAGCGATGAAAGGAAGGAGTGACTATTTTCCACCAGCAAGTCTTAGGGTATTAATTATCCGACAGACCTCTTATTATAATCAGACCAGTATGTGTTTGCAATCTAATGAGGCCCAGTGTGCAGTACTTGCTTGCACTGCTAATTAACACCCAGCTCTAACTCTCCTTTTTATCTTGCTCCTGTATGTATACCGCTGCGGGCGTAACCCTCAGGGCATCCAGCTGCCGACTCTGACTGCCCAGAGCTGCAGGCTCACTTGCATAGAAACATAGAAACATAGAATTTGACAGCAGATAAGGACCACTTGGCCCACCTAGTTTGCCCATTTCCTCACCTGATGGATAAGTTGCAGATTCTAATTAATCAACAGCTTACTTCCTCCTACCCCCATTAGAATTGCCTTATGTCTCTCCATGCATTCTTGAATTCTCCCACTGTTCCCAACTCACAACCTCCTCAGGAGGCTGTTCCATGCATCCACAACCCACTGTGAAAAAATACTTTCTAACATTACCTCTGAGCTGTCCCCTCTATCCTCGAATTGTGCCCCTAGTTCTTGCACGTCTCTTTTCTGAAAGATGGTGTCCTCTTGTACTTTGTTAATTCCCTTAAGATACTTGAAAGTTTCTATCATGTCCCCCCTCCTCCTTTCCTCAAGGGTATACATATTAAGCTGCTTTTGTCACTCCTTGTATGTCTTCTGGTGCAGACCCTGCACCATTTTGGTTGCCCTCCTCTGAACAGCCTCCACTCTACAGTATGTCTTTGGGAGATGGGGTCTCCAGAACTGCATGCAGTACTCAGATGGGGTCTCACCAACTGTCTGTACACAGGATAACAGCTTCCTGTTTTCTACTGTTGATGCCTCTCCCTATGCATCCTAGTATCCCCCAGCCTCCTTACTGCCTTCTCATATTGCTTGTCCACCTTTAGGTCATCTGATAGAATTACTCTATGTCTCTTTCGATTTTTGTTGTTGTTATTATCTCACCCCATTGTGTACTCTTCCCTGAGTTTCTGTTTCCAAGGTGCATTATCTTGCACTTCTTTGCATTGAATCTGAGCTGCCGTATTTGACCATTCCTCCAATCTTGCCAAGTCCCTTTTCTCCTATCCACCCACCTTGTGTATCGACCCTGTTGTAGATCTTTGTATTGTCTGCAAAGAGACATACTTTTCCTTCAGGTGCTCTCCAATGTCACTTATAAAGATATTAGGAGGACCGTCCCAGTACCGAACCTGCGGTACCCCAATTACCTCCTTTCTTCACTGTGGACTCCTACATTATTACCCTTTCTGTCCTGTTGCCCAGACAGTTTTTATTGAGGCTACCACCTTGGGACCCACTCCAAGGCTGGCTAACTTGTAATCTTTGTGTGAGACTGCATCAAATGCCTTGCTAAAATCTAGGTAGGCCATATCCATAGCCCCTCCTGGTCTACTACTTTGGTCACCCAGTCAAAGAAATCTATTAGGTTTGTCTTACATAACCTTCCGCTGTGAAACCATGCTGTGGGTCCCTGTGCTCCACTAGCCTCTAGGTACTCAACAGTTCTTTTCCTTCAGAAGTGATTCCATCATTTTCCCTACC
The DNA here is from genome assembly GCA_016271365.2 of Neoceratodus forsteri. Classification (NCBI taxonomy): domain Eukaryota; kingdom Metazoa; phylum Chordata; order Ceratodontiformes; family Ceratodontidae; genus Neoceratodus; species Neoceratodus forsteri. The sequence continues at coordinate 458,040,267 of CM057452.1, forward strand.
ACTGAGGTCAAACTAACTGGTCTGTAGTTTCCGCTCTGCCTTGCTCCCATTTTTGTGAAGTGGAATCACATCCGCCTCCTCCAGTCCTCAGGTACCACCCCATCCTCCCATGATTTGTTAAAGAGAGTAGTCAGTGGTGTTACTAGTTCTACCCTTAGTTCTTTTAGAATTCTGGGGTGAATCCATTAGGCCCCATTGCTTTGTTCACCCTCAGTTTCAAGAGTTTTTCAAAACCCTGTCTTCTGTGAATGGACTTGTATCGACCCCCTATCCAGAGTGTTTCTCTTGTTTGGTTTAGGTACCTCCCCTCCTCTTCCGTTGTGAATACTAAGCAGAAATATTCATTCAGTATCCCTGCTTTTTCACTGTCACCCTCTGCCCACATTTTCTCCCCTTTATTAAGTCTCTGTATCCTCCTTGGTCTTTCTTCGCTCCTAATGTACCTATAAAGGTTTTCCTCCTTCTTAACAGAGTTGGCTATCTTTTCCTCAGTTTGGGCCTTTGCTATTCTGACTGCCTTCCCCACCTCCTTCTACTTTAACTGATAAAGTTCTCTGTCCTGCTCCTTCTGTGTTTCCTTATATTTATTGAATGCTATCTTTTTCTCCTTAACCTTCCTTCCACCTCTTGAGAACCATAGTGTTTTTTTCCTTCATTTTGTTTCGTTACTTTGCTTCACACAAAGGGTTGTTGCCTCTGTGATGCCTGCTAATTATTCCACATTGTTCCTCCACCCCTCCTTCTTGCCCATTTGCTATTGCTTTCTGAGGCACTCTCTCATTTTCCCAAAGTCAGCCCTCCTAAAGTCCAATACTCTTGTTTATGTATGGCTTGACTCTATGGTTGTGTTTATTGTAGAACCACACTGGTGGTCACTTGTTCCCAGATGGCTACCCACTTCTGAATCTGAGATCCTTTCTCCATACCCATTTGAGAGTACCAGGTCTAAGATTGCTCCCTTGCAGATGGGTTCCAACACTAGCTGTCTGAGGCATGCCCCTGTAGGGCATGAAGAATGACCCTGCTCTTGGATGTGCCTGCAGCAAAGGTTCTCCAGTTAACATCTGGCATATTCAGGTCACTCATCAACAATATCTCCCTTTTTCTGTCATTTTAGGATGTCTTCTATTATTTCCTTATCCATTTCCTCCCCTGAGATGGGGTTCTGTACACAACCCCATGTGGATTGTGGTGCCATTTCCTATCTCAGGGGTGACCCATAGTGACTCATCAACTTCCTGTTTGCTCGTTAGTTCTGTTGCTTAATCCCTTCCCTTATATAGAGAGCTACTCCTCCTCCCTTTACCCACCCTGTCCCTCCTGTAGATTCTGTATCCTGGTATGTTGACATCCCAGTCAAGGATCTCTGTGTACCATGTTTCAGTGACTGCCACAATATCCAGACATCCCTCTTCCATCAAGGCCACTAGTTCATGGATCTTGTTACACAGACTGCTGGCACTGGTACTCATCACCATCCATTTTTGATGGCCTACCCCTTTTAGCCCCATCGCTGTCCTTACTGCCTTTTTCTGCATTTACCCCTATCCTGCTCCCTGCTGACTTCCCTACCTTGGTGTTTTCCTCTAACTATTGTGTTTTGTGGGGGAGGCTGGAACTTCCCTGCTCTTTTGGGTGCCTCCCCCTTGGCTGGGTTAATGCTTGCCAATGACATTTAAACCTATCACCTAGGATCCTGGTTCCCCCGGACAGATGCAGACCATCGCGCCAGTATAGGCCTGCATCCTCCAGGTGGTTCCCCAGTCCCCAATGAAGCTAAAACCCTGAGCTCCACACCAGTTTTCAACCATTCATTGAATCCCATGGTGCGGAGTACCCTAGCATCATCCTTGCCATAGACAGGCAAAACCTCCGAGTAGGTTACTGTACATGCTGCTTGTCTAAGGCCCTCCCCAACTCTACAAACTCCTCTTGTACTGTCTGATCCCATTTGCAGCCAGGTCATTTGTCCCTAGGTGGACAATGACATCCAGCTCCCTCCTCATGCAGCTGCTTCGCGATCCTGAGGATTCCTTCCTGTCCCTCTGAGCCATGGCCTCCAGGCAGGCACCTTACCTCCCTTTCCCCTTCCTCCCACTTCACCCCCTAATGATTGAGTCCCCCAGCAGAAGTTGTTTCCTTCCCTGTGGGGTCTCGTACAACCTCCTGTGGGTCTTCTTGAGGAGGTTCCCAGCATCCTCTTTGGTCTCCACTGCAGGTGCTTTCATAGAGGAACCACTCTTCGCCAGAACAGCACATGAATTGTGGAGAGGTACTGTACAACCAGAGGATGCACCTCTGTTCCACTACCCTCTCCTCCCTGAGCCCACCTTGGTCCAACTGTCCTTTCTTGGCAACCTCTGAGGTGGCGGCAGTAGCTCTCCAGGTCCCTGGGTGAGGAAGAGGTTTTCACAGTCTAGCCAGGTCAGCCTGGAGACGGCAACCTCCTCCTCAGACCAGAGAGGTGCCTCCAAATAGGCAGCATCACAGCCTCCAGAATGTCTCCCAGAACACTGCTGCTCACAGCCATTGCACTGCACCACTCCCATCATGATGAAGAATCTAGTGCAGCTGCACAACCCATCGGAGGGCCTCCCATGCCACTCGGGCCGGCCCTGACCCCCCAGCACGATTCCACAACAGTCCTCTGGGCAGGCAGACGCGCCCATCAAGCATCATGGTCGCACCCAGCTGTTTTCCACCTGTAGACCCCTGGAGTGCAGATGTGCAATGGCGTCCTTAGGCGCAACATGTTGACATCTGCCGCACTCCACCCCTAAGTGCACCAGCTCTGATAGTGCCCCAGGTCGTCACCAGGAGCCACTACAGAGCAGTGGAAACCTCGACCCTCCCCGGATAGGAGAAGTCTCTGATGCTCGATCCTATCCCTTCCCTGCCGACTCCTGACAACCCAGGTGCATTTCTGAACCCGGTCACCAGCGTGAAGGTGAAGTGTAGCGCCCAGCCCCCAATCCTCAGCGCCACTGGGCCGGTCCTAGCTCTCCTTCTAATAGCGTTGCTCATTATCACATGCCTAGTGAATTTGCTGCTATTTTTACTTGCTGGCTGCAGTTTATTAATTCAGCATTGGTTGGCAGGGTTAGGGACATTTACTCCAGTGGTCAGTGGGAGGGAGAAAAGAGATAAGAGTCATATGTAATGACTCAGAGCAACGAGACACCCCGAGAGAGAGAGTCCAGCATCACATTTACATTTGGGGGAGACGAGCATTAGAAATAGCAATGGGGCAGTCAGCCATGTCAGTAAACACAAGGCCCTCTTCCCAATTCGGTTACATACACCAGTAGCAAACAGTTTTGAATAATTTCACTCTGCACTAAAGGCAGTGATTTAACTGTTTTTAATCAGCTCAGCAGTACTATGTGTGGGATCATCATCATTATGGCCCAGGTATAATATTTATGTTAATTTGCACATCATGGTGGTAATGGTAAACAGTGGAAAAATACTGAAATATTTGTTTTTCCTGCTGTGCTGCATCGTAATTGCACAGACTAGTTACAGTTGGATAGGCACTGGGATGGGCAGTGAGTACACTGTCAGTTAGAGTGCCACTGACTATAGTGGCTAGAATTAAGCGATGGTGTACATTACTAGTAAACTGGCTGCGATGCCAGCCAGATGCGAAAGTAATCAAGATATGTGTTACGTGTAGTTCATGGTTGGTCATCGACTTAAGTTTTGGTCGTGTTGTTCTTGTAGTATGGTTGAGTAATATTAGGCTGTGCTCTCTATCTCTAATGGCAAATCTGAAAAAATGTTAACCAGTTGTCTGGTTGGCCCAGTGTTCTTGCTGTGTTAACACAGAACAGAGACCCCCTCTGTATCGTGGGGGCTGGGGATTATGCAGCTGTTACCTTACCTGCTTGATTTTATTTCTCTGTAAAAAAATATATATATATATTTTGTTCAACTAGCAAGACATCAGAAATGCATAATATTGCTTAAAATGGGCAATGAAATGAATTTTAAACCTTTTAGAATATTTTATATGCAAGTGGCAAAATTATCACAGTAACAAAATTATACACAGGGAACTCCAAATGGGACCCGTCTGTAATTAAGATGACAGAATGCCAGCTTGAAAAATAACTTTTGTACTTCCAGAATATAACTCCACAATTAGGTAGGAAGCTCCAAAGCACCCCTCTTGAGGAGGGAGACAACAGGAATAAGTGGACAGCATCCAGGGAGACAAAATACTATCTTCTACACGCCTAAAGGAGTGCAAAAAATAATCTATGTCATAGAAGATGAAACTAACAGTGAAAAATCATGAACATCCAACAACGCTAGAGGTACAGCACAGAAAATCCCACTGCACTGCACTGCCCACCCTGCAAACACAGGGATGTATCCTATGCGAGAGCTGAACCCTGATCCAAGTGCTGAGAACCATGCAAGTGTGAGCCATGCTCAGTGGAAGAGTGGAGAGCTGAAGCCCAGTGCTGCATATTGCAGCAACAGAGGTATATCCTATAGGGATATACCCCAAGCAAGGTGAGGGAGGAATGAAGAGAACATGGAGAGAACAAGTTCAATCCCAATGGATTGTTTCTTTTGTTTTTGGTTGGTAAGAAGACCATGAGGACCCTCGTCCAATTTTTTTTTGTTGGTGGGAGGATGACCAAGGACTCTCACTCCCTTTTAATTTCTTGTAAGGGAAAAAGAAAAAATCATTCCACCCTCCAGATGTAAGGGAGGGGAAAGCAGAGTCTCCCACCTGTGAATGACAAGAATAACACAAGCATGTACAAGTATAACTGTGTGAGCTGCCCAGAGGTCCTGGATCTATTGGAGCCAGGGATGGTGGGGGTGGGGTGTGTGTGTGTGTGTGTGTGTGAATGAATGGTGAAGATATTCTGCAAGATCAAAAATTACAAGTATGTAATTTTCATATCTTCTAAGAATCAGTCTTTACCATTCATTTCCACTTATGGGTCAGAGTACCAAGCTTCCCAATTTAGGAAGGAGCTGGCTCACCCTGAGGGAAGATAACCCTCAGCCCTCTGTGTGGGGGAGAACACCTGAAGGCAGGGGTTTCTTACAGGTCTGGTCAGACATGAGACTAGTCAGGGATGGACAGAGGCTCATATTGCCTAGGAGCATGAGGCAGCCCCAGCAACTCGCTCCTGATCCTGTGGGGAAAGAAATGATCCCTCAGAAGTGCAAATTAAGCACTTTATGCCACCACGCCAGAGGTGCCAACCTAGAAAGGCAAAGCCATGCTGTCCGCTGAATGGAGACTGCTGCTCCTACCAGCCTGGAGGCCACCTCTCGGCATCATACGATGACCTTGACTTGTGCCTCGCCAACTCTAAGCCCAGGGCAGAATGGCAAATGGCTTGCCTGGCTAATTCATAGCAAGGCAGTGCAGTAAGGAGCTGACTTAACTGCAACCACAGGCGTTTCTTGTAAGCTGCCTCATGTGTCTGGTGTACAACAATGGACATAAGGACGATGCTGATGTAAAACTCCTCCTGCCCCAGGCATCTACCTGTGCAGAGTCAGCCTCAGGGATCAGTCACACAAAGGGCATTTATGCCAGCTGGGGTTTATAGCACCTCAAACCCTGAAATGGGACTAAGGCATGGCTCTTGCAGATCTCTCGGGAGCACAATGCCTGAGCCGGACATCCCTAGGGCCAGGAACAGCAGAAAAGGGATAGAGCCAGACTATCCTAGAAACTTCCTCGAAGACTTGAGGCCAAAGAGGGATGGCAGTGTTGTCATCACTGAACTCTCTCAAGGAGTCTCAGTGGCAAGGGCACAGCAATGTTCAGCAGCCTCGCATGACCATAAGGAATCTCTGGTACAAAGAGTACTCAGAATTGAGGCCAGATGGAGAGGATTCCATTAAGAGGATGAGCTGAAAAAGTGGTGCTAGAGCCACAGGCCTGAACTGTGCCCAGTCGGACTGTAAATGGCAGCAGTGTAAAGTCACCAGATGTCCTCCCATACTGGGACCAGGTAATAGGACAACGAGGACCCATGATACCTTGCAGCTTAGGAACAGGTGGCAGAAGCCCAGGAGGGAGGAGAAGCCAGGGGTTTCAGGATCTCTGCCAGGGCTACAGGAGTGGTCAACCAACATCTCTGGAGTGACCAGTCGGTGCCTTTGGGGAAAGGCAAGAACAGTGGAGCCATATGTCTCATGGGAAGCTCCGATCCTTACCAGTGACATCTGCCACTGGTTCCAGGGGAAGCTCACCTTCAGGTCATTGCCAAAAGCCTGAACAGTGACACCTCTGGCACCAGTATCAGGTCAAGCAGCAGGCCCAGTGGCAGATCTCAACCCCTAGTAATGGCTGGTGCTGTCCTCTGAACAGGGCACAGCACTGGTTTCAGTAGCACCTCCACATTCATCCCCAGCACCATGAGCAGCACCTAGAACCAACCTGGAATATCGGGTGCTACTGGGCCCAACCCAGTACCGTGGTGGCACTGGGACCCAATCTGGCACTGTGGGTGACACGAGAATAGGTCCCGCATCACTCATGGCCTAGGGACCTCCAGTGGTGACGCTGTCACCAGTATTATGATCAGAACCAGGACCAGGGTTGGCACCACCATGCCAAGGCGGTGTCACCCCTCATCCCGAGGCCATGAGAGCCCTCAGGGAGGGACAACAGTCACCCCATACACTGTACTGAGGCCTGTTCTGGTGTCGACCCTCTATGACACCGGAGAATAGTGCCAGAGGGGACCCACCTTGTGGCTAGCACTGCCCCACTCATCGGTACTATGGACAGTACCAGAAGCCAGGGCAGCACCAGGCCATGACACGGTGGTGATTAATGTAGATCAGGTGTTTAGCTTCAGCCACACCATCAGAGATGTCAGCTGTCCAGGACAGACGAATTGAGAAGTTGGTCACCCAGAAGAAGCCAGCTTTCCACCAGAACTACCCCTAGGGCCTCCAATGGTGAAGCGAGGTCACGGAGGACCCTGTGCTTCCACAGTTCCAGGAGGTACTAGAAAGAGCCCAGGGTAAAGGCCCAAACTCAAGCCTTGGTCTCACAGGTGTAAGGTCTCTCTCTGAAGGTAAAGGGTGGATGACCCTACTTCAGCATGTGGAACTCAAGATTGTGGCAGACCCACACAGAAATGCAGCATAAGCACCAGTCCATATCATGATCCAGGCCAAGGCAGAATTGATACTAACAGTGCTGGTCCAATGTTGCACTGGGGCCCCCAAGTGGGTATCAACCCATTGGAGGGGGCCAGTGGCTTCTTAGCCCTTTTCGGACTCTGCATCACACTAGTCTGGAAAATAATAAAAATGAAAAAAGCAAGTCAACAGCAAAAGCACTGTCGGAGCTGAATCAGCTAAAGGGGAGCTGGTTTGGCATCAAAAGAAAGTGAACATTTTGACAAATTGAAGTACGAAATGCTGATGCAGCAGACTCTGTTGCTCTCAAGGTGCACATTCTATGGTGGGAAAAACAGGACTGAGTCAGGGAGGAAACTGGTGTCGGTTACTGCCTAACTTACGTGCGCAGAACTTCAGTACACATCAGCCTACATAGGTGGTACCAGCAGCTGATATCAGTCCCTCCCAGCAAAAAGACTTGTCCCACTGAATCCTAGCATCTCTGGCTTAGACCCATAAATGGGAATGAATGGTGAAGATTGATTCTTGGAAGATCTGGGCTCTGTCTGAGTCCCTGTGAAACTGAGGAAGGGCACCAACAAACTCTGAATGCTGTTCCTGAGTAACTGGCCCCTAAGGGAACTCAGAGTCTGATGGCAGCTGAGAAGCGGCTGGCTCACACCATCACCAGTAGGGAACAGGACCCCACCCTATGGGGACTGTACACACTCTCCTCACCTGGGGAAATACCCAGTGGGTACCAACTGGATTGTTCCTCTGATGTTAAACTACTTTTGGGTGGTCCTACCAGGCCATCCACTCAGGCAGACCTCTATGCAACCTCAAGCCTAGATAGAGACAGGAAAATGCAGGTACTCCCTGGGTACCCTTCACAGTATATGTATAGTTCAAAAGGTAAGGTTGAGGCTGATCCAGACTAGTACTTAAGGAGAAAGGTAGGAACTTGGCTAACTCCGAAAAAATGTCTTTAAGTACTCTATTTCATCAAAGGTTTGGATATACTGTAGATCACCATGTCATGTTCAGGACCCCTGACATTTACACTTTATAGTGGCTTCTCCAGGGATGACATGGTGTGCTAGAGATCCTTGCATGCTTTCCTTGCTGCTGTCATATGATGTAAGCATTCAGTTTTGGTCAAGTTTTGTTAATTCATGAGAGGAATAGAAACCTTTTCTTAATTTTGTTTCTTGCAGCACGTTTCATGAATTAACAAAACTTTACCAAAAACTAAGTGGATTATAGCTTATATCATATGGCAACAGCAAGGAAAGCATGCAAGGATCTTAGAATAACACCATGTCATCCCTGAGGAAGCTGTTATACAGCGTGAAACATCGGGGTCCTGCAACGATATGGTGATCTATATGCAAACCCTTTGATGAAACAGAGCACTTACACATTTTTGGGAGTTGGCGGAGTTGCTACCTTTCTCCTCAAGTACTAGCCTGAATCAGCCTCCAACATTATGCTTTGAACTATACATAGACAGTGAAGGTACCAGGGAGTACCTGCATTTTCCTCTGGGGCCTCTACTTAGGCTTGGGGGTGCACAGGGCTCCTCACACGAGTGGATGGCCTGGCAAGTCCACCAGAATGGGATCATTCAACATCAGAGGAATGACATGGTCAGTGCTCATTGGGGGATTTCCAAGGTGGAGAGTGGCACAGTCCCCAGAGTGGCTGTGGTCCCCACTGGTGACGGTAAGAGCCAGCCACTCTCGACCGCCATCAGACTCAGCTGGCACTGCCTCCAGCACCAGGCTCAGGGTCAGACTGGCTTGGAGACAGTTCACTCCCTTTTGTTGCAGCTGTGGCCATCCTTGGTACTGGGCTCAATAGCGGGCCCGGCACTGACCCCAGAGCCATCGCCAACCATGATGCCACAAACAGCGCTGGGGCCAGGAATGACCCCAGGGATGACACTGTTGCTGGTGTCATGTTTGGTGCTTTGGGCCAAGACCCAACTCCACCTCTGCAACGGGACATAGCACAGTCCTCATGGTGGTTCCTGCTCTGAAACTACAACTGTGTCGCAAGGAACCAGACATCATGGCCAGCGCTACCCTGCTCACCAACACCGTGAATGGTCCCAGAAGCTGGGGTGGCAACAGGCTGCAACACCTTGGTGTCCACCAAGGGAGACTGAGCATACAGTTTGGCCTCACCACGGGGATGTCTGCTGCCATAGCAGACAGAATGTGGGTGATGCTTGCAGGCAGCCATCCAGAAGTAGTCAGCTGTCTACCAGACCTACTCACTAGGGGCCTTCAATGCCTCAGAAGGGCGAGGTCAATGAGAACCTTGTGCTTCCATGAAACCAGAGGTCCTGGAAGGGACCTAAGGGAAAGGCCCAGTGACCTTACCTTGGTCTCATGAGTGTGACATCTGATTCTGATGATAGGGGTCAGCTGAGTTCACTTCATTGTGTGGATTTTGAGGGTGCAGCAATCCATGGAAAAGCAGACATCGTACTCATCCATGTTGTGTTGAGGGGCCAGGTAGGCCACACAGCATAGAGGCAGTTTGCCGCAGCCATCTGCTTCCCACAGGGCAACAATGCACGTTGGGAGGCCACTGGACTTTCTTCATGTTCCTGTCCCCCTCCTTTTCTGCCTTTAGTATTGTGGAAACTGAGAAAAATAAGAAAGAAAAAGGGACGATGAAATAACTAGGTGGTATTAGTAACACAGTTGTAAAATGCCAGTGGGCATCCTGAAGCACTGTTCCTCCACGGTGTGCTCTCACTGCAGGGAAGAACAGAACTAAGGTGCATGACAGCACACACAACAGTTGCTGGCTGATCGTGTTGTACCAAGTGTGGTCCACAGGTGTAATCGGTACCCAACATCGGCCTCTAGCAAAAAAACCTTGCTCCCATGGGGGTCCCAGTGCTTCTGCCCCAGACCCATAAGTGGAGTCAATGGTGAAGACTGATTCCTGGAAGATTTGTAAGTTTTGTGTTTTAAACTTACTAAACTTACACTAAAATAACAAAGTCTAGTGTATTTAAACTACAACCAAAGAACTGAATGCTGTCATCTTAAATATAGGATATTCTTGTCTCAGAACAGGACAATCAGGACTTAAAGGGCACACAGGCAGAAAGTAAGGAGAGAGAGAAAAAACAGAGGAAAGAGTAAGGACTGCAAACAGTTAAGGGTCCAGAATTAAGACATGATTGGAGTGGTGCACTGCAGTGGCTGTGGAGCAGCAGTCTTCCGGGGAGACGTTCTGGAGGATGCGGTGTTGTCCCATCTGCAGGCACCTCTGGGCTGAGGGAGGAGGTTGCTCATCTCCAGGCTGAGTTGGCCAGAGTGGGACCTCCTCTTCCATCCAGGGACCACCAGTGCCACCGCCCGTTGCCTCAGAGGTTGCCAAGAAAAGAGGCGGTTGGACCACAGTGGGCTCAGGGAGGGTATGGGTGGTGGAACAGGCGCATCCCTCCAGTTGTACCTCCACAATTCCTATGCCATTCTGGCAAAGTGTGGTTGGCCTATGGAGGCACCCGCGAGGAGACCAAGAAGGATGCTGGGAACCTCCACAAAGGAGACCCACAGAAGGGTGGCAGGGGACCCTGCAGGGGAAGAAAACAACTCCTGGTGGGGGACTCCAATGTTAGGAAGGTAGAACTGGGGAGGGAAGGAGAGGGAGGTAAGGTGCCTGCCTGGCACCATGGCTTGGAGGGACAGGAGCGAATCCTCAGGATTGAACGAGCAGCTGCACAGGGGAGGGAGTTGAATGTCATTGTCCACCTAGGGACAAATGATCTGGCTAAGAAAGGGATTTGAGAAGGCAGGAAGAGTTTGTGGAATTGGGGAGGGTCTTAGTCAAGAAGCACGACGGTAACCTTCTCGGAGGTGCTGCCCATCTATGGCAAAGGAGAGGCTAGGGTGTTCTGCACCATGGGATTCAATCAGTGGTTGAAAAACTGGTGTGGAGCTCAGGGATTTGGCTTCATTGGGGACTTGGGGTCCACCTGGAGTGATGCAAGCCTATACTGGCATGATGGGCTGCATCTGTCCGGGAGGAACCAGGATCCTAGGTGATAGGTTTAAATGCTTCATTGGCAAGCTTTTAAACTAGGGGAGGCACTGGAAAGGAGCAGGAAATCCTAGCCCCCAAATAATCATGGTAGTAGTCGGCAAACACCAACATAGAGGTGTCGATAGGAAGAAGGGCAGGGGTAAATGGAGAAAGTGACAAAGGCAAGAAGGACAGGGATGGGGCAAAGGGAGTAAGGCCATCAAGAAATGGAGGGTAATGAGTACCAATGCCTGTAGTCTGGGCAACAAGCTCCTGAGCTGGTGGCCTTGATGGAAGAGGGATGCCTGATATTGTAGCAGTCACAGAAACATGGTACACAGAGAACCATGACTGGGATGTTAACATACCAGGTATATAACCTACAGGAGAGACAGGCAGGGGAGAAGAGGGGAGGAGTAACTCTCTATGTAAAGGAAGGGATAAAAGCAACTGAACAAAAGAGTAAACAGGGAGGAGAGGAGGCACTGTGGGTCACCTTGGAGACTGGAAGGCACCACAATCCGCGAGGGATTGTACAGACCCATGTCAGGGGAGGGAATGGACAAGGATATGATAGAAGGCATTCTTACAATGGCAGAGAAAGGGAGATACTGTTGATGGGAGACCTGAATATGCCAGATGTTAACTGGAGCACATTGCTGCAGCCACATCCAACAGCAGGGCCATTCTTGATGCCCTACAGGTGGCAGGCATTAGACAGCTAGTTCTGGAACCCACTCATGAGGGAGCAATCTTAGACCTGTACTCTCAAATGGGGGCAGTGAGAGGATCTCAGATCTAGAAGTGGATTGCCATCTGGGGACAAGTGACCATCAAACAGTATGGTTCACGTTAAACTCAGCTACAGAGTCAAGCCACACAAAAGTGAGGGTACTGGACTTTAGGAGGCTGACTTTGGCAAGATGGAAGAGTGCCTCAGAAAGTACTAGCAAACAGGCTAGAGGAGGTGTGGAGCAACAATGGGGAATCATCAAAACTGCCATCACAGAGGCAACAAGCCTTTGTGTGAAGCAAATAAACAAATCAAATAGAAGAAACAGCCACTATGGTTCTCAAAAGAGGTGGCTGTGAAAGTCAGGAAGAAAAAGATAGCATTCGGAAGTATAAGGAAACACAGAAGGAGCAGGACAGACAGCTGTACCAGTTAAGGCAGAAGGAAGCAGGGAGGGAGTCAGAATAGCAAAGGCCCAAACTGAGGAAAAGATAGCCAACTCAGTTAAGAAGGGGATAAAACCTTTATAGGTACATCAGTGAGCGAGAAAGACAAAGGGAGGGATAGTGAGGCTGAATAGAATGAACGTGGTGGGCAGAGGGAAAGTGAAAAGCAGGGATACTGAATGAATATTTCTGCTCAGAATTCACAAAAGAGGAGGGGAAGTGCCTAATCCAATTAACAGAAGCACTTTGATAGGGGGTCGATCCCAGTCCTTTCACAGAAGAAAGGGTTCTGCAAAACTCCTAAAACTGAAGGTGGACAAAGCAATGGGTCCTGATGGAATTCACTCCAGAATTCTAAAAGAATTAAGGGAGGAACTAGTGAAACCACTGGCTACTCTTTTTAATAAATCGTGGGAGGATGGTGTGGTACCGAGGACTGGAGGAAGCGGATGTGATTCCCCTCACAAAAGTGGGACCAAGACAGAGGCAGGAAACTACAGACCTGTCAGTCTGACCTCTGTGGTAGGAAAGTGATGGAGTCACTTCTGAAGGAAAGAATAGTTGAGTACCTAGAGGCCAGTGGAGCACAGGACCCAAGGCAGCATGGGTTCACAGCGGAAGGTCATGTCAGACGAATCTAATAGATTTGTTGACTGGGTGACCAAAGTAGTAGACCAGGGAGGGCTGTGGACATGGCCTACCTAGACTTTAGCAAGGCATTTGACACAGTCCCACACAAAGATTAATAGTCAAATTAACCAGCCTGGGAGTGGGTCCCAGGGTGGTAGCCTGGGTAAAACATTGGTGCACAACAGGACACAGAATGTAATTGTAAGTGGAGTCTACTCTGAAGAAAGAGGGGTTACTAGTGGGGTACCTGAGGTTCAGATTTGGTCCAGTCCTTTTAATGTCTTCATCAGTGACATTGCAGAGGGACTGAAGGAAAGTATGCCTTTGCAGATGACACAAAGATCTGCAACAGGGTTGATACACAAGGAGGCGGAAAGGATGAAAAGGACTTGGCAAGGTTGGAATAATGGTCAGAAGTATGGCAGCTAGGATTCAATGCAAAGAAGTGCAAAATAATGCACCTGGGAAACAAGAACCCAGGGAAGAATACACAATGGATGGGGAGGTAGTAACAACAACAAAAAGGAAAGGGACCTGGGGTAATCATATCAGATGATCTTAAGGTTAGCAAGCAATGTGAGAAGGCAGTAGGGAGGGCCGGGGTATACTGGGATGTATAGGGAGAGGCATCACCAGCAGAAAACAGGAAGTTGTAATCCTCTGTACAGACAGTTGGTGAGACCCCATCTGGAGTACTGTGTCCAGTTCTGGAGACCCCATCTCCAAGGACATAGACAGGATAGAGGTAGTCCAGAGGAGGGCAACTAAAATGGTGCAGGGTCTGCAAGAGAAGCCGTATGAGGAGAGACTAAAGGAGCTTAATATGTATACCCTTGAGGAAAGAAGGAGAGGGGGACATGATAGAAACTTTTAAGTACCTCAGTGGAATCAACAAAGTCCAAGAGGGTAGCATCTTTCAAAAAGAGACTTGCAAGAACAAGGGGACACAATTTAAAGATAGAAGGAGGGGTTCAGGGCAATGTGAGGAAGTATTATTTCACGAGAGGGTGGTGGATGCATGGAACAGCCTTCCTGAGGAGGTTGTGGGGTCTAAAACTGTGGGAGAATTCAAGAATGCATGGGACAGACATAAGGCAATTCTTGTGGGGGTAGGAAGAAATAGGCTGTTGGTTAACTAGGATCTGCGGCCTCATCCTGTAGGTAGGAAATGGGCAGACTAGATGGGCCAAGCGGTCCTTATCTGCCATCAAAGTCTATGTTTCTATGTTTCTATGTTTCTATCTTATAGATGATGAGGTTCTGATCCTGACATGGAGAGTGTCAATGCTGGTGCTGTGCACTCAGGTGGGGAAGGAAATGAGGCAGTTGGGGCTGGTGCCACTGCATATCAGCAGGCACGCACAAGTCCTACTTGCAGCACCAGCCCTCCAGAAATGTTCTGGCTCCAGAGGACTCCTAGCACCTGCAACATAGACCCATTAGTGGAATCTGTGGTGAAGACTGATGACTGGAAGATTTGAATTTTCCTGTCGTTTCACCTAATACTGTAGAGAGATATATGCTATCATTTTATTTTCGCTATATTCACTGATGGAATAAGTCAACGAAAATAAAATGCCAGCTAAATTTAACTTATCTTTGCCTAGCTCACACTGCTTTTTCCTGCTGCTCCCGTGTTTCCAGTCCCCGTGTTTCCTCAGAGCAACATTGCAATCAACACCAGAAGACTTTTATTGATGCAAAAATACTTTAATGTTTAATCAAAAAGCAATTCATGGCTGTTTCGATCGACATTTCCTCATATCTTGTCAGAAACATCGGACACGTGGTTACATTCTTCACCTGTCTCCATGGATGCGCTTTCGGGCGTGATGACATCAGGCAATACAGACACCTACGTTAGGGAATCGAAAAGAAAACAAATCAGAAATGGGATAACCGATGTGAATTTCTGTAAGTAAATCATTAAACCTACCAAGTTCAGGCTGTTGTTGTGGGCATTTAGTATCCCAGCTTCAGAAAACCCACAGATACAATCTTGTTGTGTAAAGATAGTCTCCGTGGTTAGCCTCTAGCCAGGCGGGGGCGCCTCCTTCAAGTGATGCTGCTTGAAGTCGATGTTGTACTCTTCACTACCCTTGGCCAGATTGTCTGCTATTATTCCAGCATACCAAGCAGTAAACTGCTTTCCCAGACTGTCCTTTAACAGCTTATTCACAGCAATATCCAAGGGCTGCAGTGGTCAGTGCAGAGGCTGGGATGAATATAGGCGCGATGTTGTTTAACTCTAGTGCCGTCAGGACTTCAGGCGTAGTATGAGCTCTAAAAACATCCAGGAGCAGGAGAGCTTTTTGTTCGCTGGGCAGTTCAAGTTTCTCTTTAATACACTCAAAGTAAGGGACAATAATATTTGAAATGTATTGCAGGGTGGTGGTTTCATTGGCCCAGTGATTAGGTGACTGTGTAATATCCAGTCCAGAGGGAATCTGTATGCTGGGTTGCATGCATGGGTTTTGCCCTTGTAGATTACCTGTGGTGGTAAATAGAAACCTGCCAATGTGCATGCCAACACCATGGAGACTTGACGCTTGTCTCCAAGTCCTGCTACAGATACCTGTTTTGAGCCGGTAGCAGCCATGGTCCACTCAGATACAGGCACCATACTGACACCGGTCTCATCTAGGTTAATGACTAGCTCCACTGGAATAAGTTCTTGGCCACGCAATCTGCTATACGCCAAAAAATGATGCTTTCAAATGAGGGAAATCAGATGGTGCCTTTTCGCTTACTATAGCCCATTCGATTAAGAAACTGCCAAGCCCATTTCATGGACAGTTCAACAGTGCCACCGTTTGCTTTCAGGAGGTGTGGGGCGTCAGACTTAACAATCTCCTGGGCAACAGCAAGTAACACCGGGCATTAACAGCACCCTCGCTTCTCAGCGTTACACATCTTCTGCAGCTTGGCTATGACATCTGACATTAAAAGTGCAGGTCTGCCTCGACTTTGTGTGGTAAGAGCAGGGGACAGCTGAGAGGGGTCAGCAGCGTTTTCTTTAGCTGTTTCATGTAATCCTTTTAAATTTCCTGACAGTGCTCTCATTAATTTCAGTCTGACTTTTCTGGCAGTAATACTGACCGCAGACATTACGCCATGCTGAGTTGCATATTGTCCCAATTCAAACCTCAGCTCGGGGTGTAATGAGCATAAGTATTTGGATGCTTTTTGCTGGTGGAGGGTTGGACAGCTCCTTAGCAACCAGAATAGAAGTGACATTGTGTGAGGTAAAGATCAAAATCTGCAGAAAAGAATTGTGAAGAAATGACAGTCTTTTATTCGTTGTAATCATGCTAATTTATTCTGGACGCCAATACGTAGACGGGATTATGATGGCGAAAATTTTTCTGCCCTGAATTCAAAGTCTTATACACTATGGCCCAGATATTCAAAAGGTTGCTCCATGCGCAACAGGGTTGCGCATGCGCAAGTCCTACATTGCGCCCATTCGCGATATTCAGCAGGAGGCAGTTGCTCCACTGACAACAGGTTGCTAAAAGAGAAATGCAAATGAATGCATGCTCAACAGGAGGGGAGGAACCATGCATAACCTGCGCAACCCGATATTCAGTCGGGTTGTGCAGAGTTGTGCATGCTAACCCCAACCTGCTCTGCACAACCTTGAGCCAAAAAAGGATCAGTTGAGGGCCACCCACAGGTGAGCTGCTGTATTGCAGGGTGCAACACAGCAGCTGCCACCCTGGCTGGCCCCCAACTCAGTCCCTGTGCCCCCCACCAGCCGATCGCGGTCATAACGTAACATGAACCCCCACCACACATCTCCCACAGCCCGATCGAGGGCATACAGTTACATGAACCCCCGCCCACACATCTCCCACAGCCCGATCGCGGCATACAGTTCATGAACCCCACCACACATCTCCAAGCCCGATCGCGGGCATCACAGTTACATGAACCCCCGCCCACACATCTCCCGAAGCCCGATCGCGGACATCACAGTTACATGAACCCCCGCCCACACATCTCCACAGCCCAATCGCAGGCAGAACGTGTATGAACCCCCAGTGCCCGATCGCGGGCAGAGTGTAACCCAACCGAATATCTCCCTGGTGGTCCAGTGGACGTAAAGCCCGATCGCGGGCAGAATGTCACATTATAACCCCCAAACATCTCCCTGGTGTCTAGTGTCCCCCACCCACCCATGAAGCCCTCCACCCCGCTCCCCGCAGCCGGCGGGCGGCAGCATCCCATTCTGCCGCTGCCGATCGACTGTCGTGCGACGCCATTGGTGGAGCTACAGCCAATGGGCGAAGCCTGAGCACAGACATGACAGTTCAGATTTGTGAATGATGTTCATTCACAAATCTGGACTGTCATGTACGGTTAGACTGCACGCCAATTGGCTGTAGCTCTGCACCATGGGCGTGCAGCCCTACCGACAGTCAGTCGGCGGGCGGTGGGGTGGCAGGCGGTGGATGCTGCCACCCGCCGCTACGGGGAGCGGGTGGAGGGGCTTCGTGGGTGGTGGGACACTAGACACCAGGGAGATGTTTGGGGGTTGTAACGTGACATTCTGCCCGCGATCGGGCTTTACGTCCACTGGACCACCAGGGAGATATTCGGGTTGGGGTTACATCCTGCCCGCGATCGGGCACTGGGGGGTTCATACACGCCTGCCCGCGATCGGGCTGTGGGAGATGTGGGTGGGGGGTTCATGTAACTGTACTGCCCGCCGATCGGGCTGTGGGAGATGTGGTGGGGGGTCATGTAACTGTAATGCCCACGATCGGCTTCGGGAGATGTGTGGGGGAATGTAGACTACAGAGATACTGCTCAGATCGGGCTGCAGGTGCTGGTCCCCGACGGCTGCTGCCTGGCAGGGCGGCCAGGCACAAGTCCTCGGAATTGGTGCACCTACATGTAATGGCATGCAAATGGGGCCATAAATAGATGCAAATAGCCTCCCTGTGCTCTGCATAAGTTATGGCCCCATTTGCAAGTCACCTTGAATATCGGAAATTTGAGCATGGCGAATGGTACTTGGCGCCACCGCAAGTTTGCTCAACTCTGGCAACTTGCGGTGGCAAGTTCCACTCGCCTACGCGCAGTCTGTTGTTGGGGTGATATCATGACGAGTTGCTCAATAGCGCAACTCCTTTGAATATCACTGGCCACCCCTGCTAAACTTATTTTGAGCAGCGCGAGGGCTTGCGCCTCAGAATGGCGCAGTTTGAATATCTGGGCCTATATTTTCTAGGTAACTGGTGATGATGGGCCATACTAAGATTTATCACACAAGTCCCCTAATAGGAAGATTATTATTTCCTCCCCAACATTCGATGAGTGCAGACATAATGACAGTTGGTTTAGGTCTTGATTCATATGGAAATTAGGAGGAACTTTGGAAAACACAGAATTGTCTATAGTGCTATCATATCCTTGTTATATCAAGTAACAGTCTTTACATGACAGGACTTGTATCTCACCAACTAATGTGTGAACTGAGAAATGGTTACTAAGAAGCACATACTGGGATGAAGGAAGAACTCTGAAACCTGAACTTGAGTCTCAAGAGATAGATTGCATAGTGAATTAAGCCACCAAACAGGCCTTAATGAAGAATACACTCTACTACCACTTGTGAGAATCTAGACATGTTTGGATGTGACCCTAGAGAGAATTCCCACATCTTCCTAAGAGTTTCCCTATATAAGATACAAAGAGCCCAATTACATAAGATTTTGACACAGACAGAATTGGAGAAACTGTTTTGTGAATAGAGCCACTGGATAATTCAGGTGGATACCTTTACACTCAAAATTCGTTTTTAAATCCTTTAGCCAAGTGCCTATTTTCAAAGTGTCTACAGTCAGGTGTATAGACATTAAAATCCATAGATACAAAAGATTATTGTAAAACACAGTACAGTATTAAATTACAGATACTTAGAAAACAAATAACCAGAAGGGAAGGGATCAGATCAGTTCCAGATCAGTTCCAGTACAGTAGTTTCTTCTGCTATTTTTACATTGTTTCTTGTGGATTTTACTTGGTAGAAGGTTATTTTCTTTCTTACTACTTCTAAGGGGCTACCAGGGTATTATTTTGGGGCTGTTGGAATTTTGAAACCTATTTTGGTGGCTATACACGGGCTCATTTGTTTTGATGTTTCACTGTGTAGCAGGCTGAGTTTGTCGAGACCTATTTCTTCTGCTTTCTTCTGATTTAAAACCTATTTGGTGTGATTTTATTGGGGCTGTTTCTTTGAATTGGAGACCTATATCTTCTAATTTCAGGCCTATTTTGATGTGTTGTTGGTGAGGCTGTTTGAATTGGAGACCTGTTTCTTTCAGCATCAAACCTATTTTTGTGCTTTGAGTGGAATTGTCATTGCTTTTTGCTGGCTTCACTAGCTCGAGTTAAGTGCATAGTGGGGAAGGGTGCTAATGGTCTGACCAGGGCCTCAGCTACCTGATTGTTTCTGGAAGGCACATGCTGGTCCCATCCTCCCTGCCACTCACCCCACCTGTCCCAGATCTGTGAGTTCATTTATACCAGATCCTGACATCACTTCCCCAAAAGGGCAAAGGACATGCACTTGTCATAGCAGAAGCAGACACCCAGGAAAGGAACAGCAGCAAGTGGAGAGGTGACTGCTATCTCAGTGGAAGAGAAGTACCTGCAAAACAAGGGGCTTTCATTGTTACTTCTTTGCATTGTTATTTGCATTGTGGAAAGGAGGAGTAGGAGTTTGAAGAAGGTTGTGCAATAATGACTTAAAGTCTCTTTCTGGGTGTGGACAGGAAGGATAGGAATGTAAAAGCAGTTGCTCAGTGTATCTAGACGTGTACAACAAAATGGGTAAGGGAAATCAAGAAAAGGAGAAGAATGTTTTGCATTGATAGAGAGGAGGGAGACTTGGGGAGTGTTTGGTATCCTTCATCTGGAAAGGTGGGGGGTCGTTGGTGGACAAGGAGAGCAATGGGTAGGGTGGTAGGCTGCAACAACTGGATGCACCAATCTTTCTAAAATTGCCTGGAGGGTGGGGGATGTTTAGTGTGCAACCACATAGAGAAATTTAGAAAGGACATCGAGGGTCTGCAGGAGGAACTAAGACAGGCAAGGCAGACTGAATGCAGGTTTTGCCCAATACTGGAGGGGCAGGAGGAAGATGAGAGAGGCAACTTGAGCCAACAGTGGTGAGGAGAGGGTCAGAAGAAGGGAAGTGGAGACAAAGAGGCCCAGACCGGGAAGAACGATTGCTGGGAAACCAGGTCAGGAGACAAAAGACAAATGGAAGGAGGAGACAGGGACTTGTGAGGGAGGAGAAGTGGCAACAGTCACGGAGTGGAAAGGAGGAAAAGGTTACTATGAAGAGAGAGGAAGGGGCATTTGTGAAGTGTCTTCAGGAAATAGTTTTGCACTACTAGAGGTGGAGAAGGAAGATGATGCAATTGGAGGAGTAATTGATAAATGCCTCAACCAAACCGGAGCGGAGGGAAGTTCTGCTGGGAGAATTGCAACAGGGGCAAAAGGGAAATAATGTGGAGGAGGAAGAAGAGGAGCCAGGAATGAGAGATGGAGATGAATGGAAGAAAGCAGGGAGTAAGAGGGTGGAATCTTAGTGCTGGGGGACTCAATACTAAGAGGAGTCTGGTGGGGTAGCAAGGGGAGAGGCACAGTCACATTTGGGTGGAGGTCATGCCAGGAATGACAGCGGAAAGGGTGAGACAATCTGTTCTGAAATATGCTAGAAGGGGTAGGGACAAGCCTCATTTAATTATACATCTTGGGCTGAACGACTTGGCTGACAAGACAGTAGATAAAGTCCAGAGGAGGTTTGAGGAACTAGGACAATTATGTGAGGGGCAGGAAGATCAGTAACTTTTCAGAGATACTTACAGTGCCCAAGGCAAGTACAACAAGAAAGCTGAGAATAGAGGAATTTAATGGATGGCTAAGAACCTGGTGTCATGCTAAAGGGTATGGGCTGCTGGAGGGTGGGGAGGGACCTGGGAGGACAGTAGTCTCTATGCCTAGGACAGACTACACTTGAGTGAGGAGGGAAAGAAAGTGCTGAAACAGAGGGTTGAGGGGTACATAGAGGAAGTTGGGAATTTAAACTAGGAGCACAGGGTGGCAAGTGGGCAAGAGACATGCAGAGACCACAGGCTGGGAAACCATATGAGTTTAACCCCCATAACAGTGACAAAGGGCAAATGGCAAGTACTATTGGTGATGCTAGTAAGGAGGGCAGGATGGGGAAGGGTGGAAGGTGGTTACCCTAATGCTAGGAGCCTTGGGATGGAAACTGCAGAGCTACAGGTGCTCATGGCATAAGGAGAGGTGGACATTGCAGCCATCACAGAAACATGGGCCACCCAATACAATGACTTGGACCTGTCTGCCCCAGGGTACGGTTATTTTGTAGGGACAGGGTGATTGGGAAAGGAGGGGTGGCACTATGTGAAGGAAGGACTGAAGTGTGAGGAAGGAAGGGAGGAGGGTAGTACGGAGTCACTTTGGATGCAAATCCAGGATTCCAAGAACAGGATTCTCAGAATGGGAGTGGTGTACAGGCCACCCTCTCGGATGGAGGAGTTAGACAGGGAACTAGCTGGACAGATCAGGAGGACCTGCGAGAAGGGTAGTGTGGTGATTGTGGGGACTTCAACATGCCAGGAGTGGACTTGAGTACCCCAACAACCAGGAATAGAAGGGAGCAGGTACTGCTGGATGCCTTCAGGACAGCTTCCTGCTGCAAATGGTCAGCGAACCAACCAGGTTAGGGAATACCCTTGACCTTGTACTGGCAAATGTGGAGTTTGTGAGGGAAATACGTGGAAGAACCGCTGTCAGGGACTGACCATCACTCAGTATGGCTCACACTGGATATGGGCAAGGAAGGAGTGGAATCTGCACAAGAGTACTGACTTCAGGAGGGCCAACTTTGGGAGGATGGGGAAGTGGTAAAAGGGTACCTGGCCAGAATTCAACCTAGTATGGGCACTAACCAGAGGTGGGAGCTCATAAAGCTGGGGATAGTGGAGGCAACCAAAACCTGCTGCAAGGCCCAGAGTAGAAGTCTAGGGCTAAGAAACTGAGCTGGGTGAGCAAGGAGGTCATGGAAAGGTAAGGAGGAAAAGAGCTGCCTTTAGAGATACAAGAAAACAGGGGAGGATAGAGAGCGTGCCTGAAAGAATAGAAGGAGGTGACACTGGCAGTAAGGGAGCCAAGGCATCTACGGAGCTCAGGCTGGCACAAGGCATTAAGAAGAAGGAGAAGAACTCTTAGGTACATCAGGAGAAAAGGAGCTTTAAGGACCACATAGTAAGGATTAGGAAGGGGGTTGGGTGGAAGCAGGGTGTGATAAGGCAGAAGCACTAAATGATTACTTCTGCTTGGTATTTACTAAGAAGAGGGTGATACCCAAGGGGCGAGGACCAGAAACAGGGGAGGGGTGACAGATGGAGAAATCATGGAGGCAGAGTTCGGGAGGGTTTGAAGGCACTGAGGGTGGATAAGGCACCAGGCCCAGATGGCATCCACCTCAGGGTACTGAAGGAGCTAGCAGAGGTCCTTGTGGGACCTTTAGCAGACCTATTTAATGCCTCACTACACTCAGGGTGTGTACCTCAGGATTGGAGGATGGCTCATGTGGTGCCCCTCCACAAGAGTGGCCCAAGGATGAACCAAGTAACTACAGACTGGTGAGCCTCACATCCATCATGGGCAAGCTGATGGAGACTATCCTGAAGGGAGGCTGGTGGCCCTTCTAGAGGCCAAAGGACTACAAGACAGCAGACAGCATGGCTTCATACGTGGCAGATCCTGCCAAACCAACCTGGTGGAGTTCTATGACTGGGTAACTAGGCAACTGGACAAGGGCCATGCAGTGGATGTCGTACATCTGGACTTCAGTAAGGCATTCGACTCGGTGCCATGTGGGAGGCTGGGAAGTAGTTAGAAGGTACAGGGCGGGTGCAAAGCTGGTGAGATGGGTAGCGAACTGGCTTCAGGAAGGCAATGGAGGGTGGTGGTGGGTGGGGAGCTCTCACACGAAGGGTAGTGATGAGCAGCATTCCACAGGGCTTGGCGTTGGGATCAGTGTTGTTTGGGATATTCATTGCAGACATATCATTGGACATCAAGAGCAAAATCAGTCTGTTTGTTGATGGTACCAAGATGGGAGTGGTTGTGGATGACCTAGTGGGATGGTAGGGGTTGCAGAATGATCTGGCAAAGCTTGAAACATGATCAGACACCTGGCAACTGGGGTTTAATGCCAAAAGTGCAAGGTACTGCATTTTGGGGTTAAGAACTCAGGAGGAGTTACCAGCTGGGGAGTGCAGCTAGCCCAGACACAGGAGGAGAAGGATCTGGGGTGCTCATTACAATGTCAATGAACAACTTGGCATAATGTAGGAAGGCAGCTGCAAGGCCAACAAAATGCTGGGTTGCATTGCAAGGTATATCCTCGAGGAAGGAAGAGGAGATGATTCTGCCACTGTATAGGTCATGAATTGGACTGCACCTAGAGTACTGACACCCATATCTGAAGAGGGACACTAAATTACTGGAGGGTGCAGTGCAGGGCAACAAAGATGATGAAGGGGCTGAGGGACTTAGGTAGTTAAACATATACTCGCTGGAGGAGAGGAGGGACAGGGGACATGATTGAAACCTTTAAGTACATGAAAGGAATAAACAAGACAGGTACAGAGGACTATTCAAAGTAAGGGAGGGAGGGACACCAGGGGCCATGATATGAGACTGGAGGAAGAAGGTTCAGGAGGAGATGAGGAGACACTTTTTACAGAGAGGGTGGTAGCTGGGTGGAATACGTTACCTGCAGAAGTGGTATCCAATAGAACAGTGGACTGCTTCAAAGGGGTTGGGATAGGACAAGGGGAGGGTCAATGGAGGGAAGGGGTGAGAGGAGCAGCACGCAGAATAAGGGGTGCTAGCTATTTTATTCGAGCAGACTTGATAGACCTAGGCCTTTATCTACTGGCAAGAGTTAGTATATCTGCATGTTCGTATAAATGCTGTATACAGATGAATACATTGTGAGGTATTCTCAAGACCTTAGAAGCAGTTACAGGTACTGGAGATAGTAAGCATAACCATTAGCTCAGTTTTAAAGGAGGCAACAGAGTCACACCTTCTTAACAAGGCCATAGAGGCATTCAAATAGTTGACACATCTAAAACAGTATGAGTTCTGACCCACAGAAAATTTCCTGAGAACTAATAAAGGGGAGTGACATGCTATGCCTCTGGTAGCATATTTATTGTCTATATACTTGAACACAGACTGCAGCCAGGGGACAGCAATCCAAGCAGTGCCCCCCAGACCATGGTATGGAATAGTTTCTATGACTGAAAATTGAGCGAGCCAGGTTGTCACACAGGATACAGTTATGGGTATCTAGTCTGAGGACAAGAGTAAAATGGCAGGCCCTATTCAACAGTCCTTTGACCCAGGATAGCACACTTTCATTCGCCGATCCTAGATCACAATGTCAGATCAATAACACTAATGATGAAGCACTGGACCAGGAGTTTCTTAATTTCTGGAAGGGAGTGTCTTTGTGCCAGTAAATTAGCCAATTCTGGTATTTATGACTTTAGATACATGGTCCACATGGTCAGTGAATGACAGTAATGGTCATGAATTAAGCCAATGTATTTAACATTTTACTTCTTCAAGGATAGCACATGAGGAGGTAGTAATAATTACTGCCAGGGAGGTCAGTCTTATTTGTGAGCCAAAGAGCATGCTTCTTTTTCATTCATGATGTGCAGGTTTTGTGTGAACCAAGCCTGACACGAATTTAAAATCCTGCTGTAGTCTTAATATCAGTGTCAGATGATCTGGGTTTTTGTGTCTTGAAAATATTACAGCAGCATCTGCATACAGGATTATGTTGGTTGATTTGCAGAAAGAATGGAGATTGTTCAGGAACAGACTTGATAGCAGAGGACCAAGTATGGATCCCTGGGTCACCTGAGAGAGCATTTCTGCATTTAACAGATTGCATTCTGCAAGACAAGTAGTCTTTAAATCAGTCCACCATATCCATGGATAGACCCTGTGATAGATGCTCCTGGCATAGAAGAGCATGGTTGACAAGGTTGAAGGCCACCAGGATGAAGCGAGCACTGCAGAATTCTCAGTAGAGTTACTGCAGTAAACAATGCAATTTCAATAAGAGTTAATCCTTTGTCATGTAGTAAACCTATCACACTGCACTTCATCCTGGTGGGCTTCACTGTATATTGATCCTTCCAGCTCACCTCTGTCAAAAGACTAGATTCTGTGAACTCAAGTAGAGCAGTCATTGCACTAAAATTCTTCTGGAACCCATACTGTTCTTTTGCCTGAAGCTCATGTTTGCTGTAGAACTCTATGAATTGGTTATTCACTATCCTCTCATATGCCTTAGACAGTAGGAAGAGGACAGGGATAGGCTGGTAGTTAGAGGAATATAATAGAGCTGTGCAGAATATACAGTTCTGCTGGTTAACATTCTGATTCTGTGTAGTTTGTGTGAAAATTCTGTCAGAATTTTACAAATTTTTAATTTCAGTTATTTGGTCTAGTTTTCAAAGTACATATCTAAGTGATACCAGATTTGGCAGGTATACCGGTACTAATGACCTTGACAAGTGTACCATATTTCAGAGTCCTAAACTGAAACTGAAAGAAAATTGAGTTATGGGTGGCAAACATTTAATCAAAATGTAAGTTATTTCCATCTAATTGTAAGATTTCTTATCCAAATTTCTCCACAGTTTCAGGATTTAGAGAAATATACAACATGGGTATGTGCAACAAGTTATAAGTTTCAACCTTTAAAGGAACTGTGCTATAGGTAGGCAAACATTTTGCCAGACATTTGATTTTAGTTATCTTAGCATAATTTTGAAAGCATTCATCAACGTTTTACAATTTTGCAGGTAGACAGGTTATTACTACATTTATATATGTACCAAGTTTCAGATTTCTAGCTCCAAAGGTTTGTGAGTTATGTGTAGATAAAATGTTTATGAACTTTATCACAAAAATAAAATGACAAATTATGAGCACCTATCATTTTAAAAGGATGCATCATAAGAAAAATTACTCACCTTAGTAATTGCTTTTCTTCTCATGGAGTCTTGCTGTATTAGGACTTAATGCAGTTAGCACTGCACTCGAACTGCCCCGGAGAGGATAGGTTAACTCCAGAGCAGTCTGAGTTCCACACGCCGAGGGCGCTTGTTCAAAGTTTCACCTGGCTAGTTTCAATGAAACTGCCAGGTTCTTACGGTTAAACTAATATAGCAAGTCTGTGTGGAAAAGCTCTACACTAGCCATTGGCTACCTACCAGTAGTAGGACAACAAAAACAACAACAATCATAGAATAATAACAAAATCACCTGTTATTGTTAGAATCACCCATGACAAGCACTAATAGGCCCCTCTCCCCAAAAGACTCAAGTCCAGAGAGGAGCCACCTATCACTTAACAAAAATAGAATCACCTAGTTCCAACCCAAATGAACAAAAGGGGGAACTAGAGAGAAATTGAAATGGCATGACAGTGCTTGCACTCAATTTGACAACCCCATACTCAAGTAGGAGTTCTGAGCGGGGTAGGAGGGAGGGTTGTCCTAATACAGCAAGACTCCATGAAAAGAAAAGCAATTACTAAGGTGATGTATTTTTCAAACACCATGAAGTCTTGCTGCTATTAGGACTTAATGCAGATTATACAGCAGTACCTCCATGGAGGAGGGTCAGAACCTACTTGGGGAATAGGCTCTGAAGCACAGCTGTGCAAACCGAGCATCTCTCCTGGACTGGACATCCAGGGAATAATGCTTGGAAGGTGTGGACTGTTTTCCAGGTAGCAGCTTGGCAAATTTCCAAATGGAATATTCTAGCAGCTGCTAGAGATGCAGCTGTACCCTGGTGGAATGAGCCCTCAGTCCTGAGGGAGGTTCTACCTAGTTTTTGGTAACAGAACTGGATACAAGAGACAATCCACCCCGCAATTGTCCTCTTAGTGGCAGGTCTCTCTGCCAACTTCTCCCTAGGTAAGGAAGAGTTGGAGGGATTCGAACCTGTGACCCTTGGTGCGTCCAAATAGCAGCTTAGGGCTCTTTTGATCAGACTGTGCAATCTCCTCTCCCTGAGGAGGAATGCTCAGTGAAAATACTGGAAGAGAGATGGATTGGTTGAGATGAAAATCTGAAACCACTTTAGGTAAAACTTTCTGTTAGTCCTAGGACTACCTTATCTCTGTGAAAAGAAATAAAATCTTCTTCTACTGACAAGGCCTGTCACCCACGTATACGTCTAGCAGAAGTGATAGCCACTAGAAAAACAGTCTTCCAAGTCAAAACTTGAGGTCTGACGAGGACAGAGGCTCAAAGGGGTTGTATTAGCTGAGCAATGCAAACATTCAGGTCCCATGCAGGAGCTGGTTCCCGAAGGGGGTTAGTGTGAAGTAACCTCTAAAAAACTTGGAAAATACAGGGTGAGAAGAAAGGGAAGCAGGCTTCCCCGCTGACACAAAAGCAGAGACAGCTGCCAGATGAACTTTATGTAGCTGGCCTAAGGCCTAAGGGAATTTAAATGACCAAATAGTCCAGTAAATGGGCAGATTAGCAGATTCTGGGATAATCTGCTTCAGAACACCAAATGGAAAACCTCTTCCACTTAGAATTGTAAGGTGGCTCTAGTGGAAGGTTTCCTAGAAGCCTTTAAAATATCCAGGACACCTTGAGAAAGGTGTAAATCAGCAAATTCTAACTCCTCAGGAACCAGGCCTTGAGGTGGAGGGAATTGAGGTTCGATACCACACTCTCCCTGTGCACAGGTCAACAGGTCGTGGGTTCTGGGCAAGCTCAGGGAGGGTGGAATGTCAGGGACAGGAGGAGAGGGCACCAGGGCTGTCTGGCCCAGTCTGGAGCAATCAGGAATCACTCTGCAGGGCTGAGTTCTGATTTTACTAGTACCCTGAAGAGGAGAGGGAGGGGGAAAGCATACAAGAACTTCCCTTCCAATCCAACTGAAAGGCGTCCAGTGGGACTGATCCCAGAACTGGAGGCCTGCAACAAAACAGGGAAGTTGGTGGTTGTCTGGGGCTGTGAAAAGATCTATCTGAGGGGTGCCCCATCTGGCAAAACTGACCCCAGCACCAGAGAATTCAGAGCCCATTCGTGATGGCCCTGAGAAATTCTGCTGAGGGCATCCGCCAGGACATTGTCCTTCCTGGAAGGTGAACTGCTATCAGGGAGGTGTTCAGGGAGTAAGCCAGAGACCCAACTTCATTGCTTCGGTGCACAAGGCTGATGACCGAGTGCCCCCTTGTTTGTTGATGTACCACATTGTTGTGGTGTTGTCTGTCCTGACTTGGACTACCTTGTTCTGGACAGTAGTCAAAAAACCTGGAGAGCTAAGAGAACAGCTCTGAGTTCCAAAAGGTTGATGTGGAGCAGAGATTCCTGAGGGGACCACACTCCCTGAGTGGAAAGGTCGCTGAATGTGCCCCCCACCCTAACAGGGAGGCATCCGTGGTGAGGGTGAGGGAATGAAGAACGGGTAAGAAGGGGACCCCTGAGTTAAATTGCTTCGATCCTGCCACCACTGAAGGGCTAGGATCAGGGTTTGGTCACTGGGATTAACTTGGATAGGGGTCCTTCCTTGAGACCAGTAGGACCTCAAGTGGAACTGGATGTCTCTCATCTGAAATCTTGCTCCTGCACGACAGCTGTGGAAGCAGCCATGTGTCCTAGGAGTTGCAAAAAGTGCCTTGCTGGTTGAGAGACCCGCAGGATAAAGGAGGATGCCAGGGCAATGAGTCTGTCCACTCTTTCTCGAGGGAAGAAATGCCCTGGCTGACTTTGTATTCAATTCTGCACCTATGAAAGTTAGTACCTGAACTGGTTCCAGAACCGACTTTGGAAAATTCAACAGGAATCCCAGAGAAGTGAGAAGTTGCTGGGAGACTTGCAAGTGGGATTTTACCTGATCTGGAGACTGACCCACTATGAGCCAGTCGTCCAGGTAGGGAAACACAGCAACCCCTTGCCTTCTTAAATGAGCCACTCACACAGCTAAACATTTTTAGAAAACCCTTGGAGCAGAGGTAAGGCCAAGGGCATTGCTCTGAACTGGTAGTGGCCAGAGGGTAGTTCGAACCTGAGGTACTTTCGGTGAGAAGGCCTGATCAAAATATGAAAATAAGTGTCCTTGAGGTCCAGGGAAGCTAGCCAGTCCCTGGCCTTAGGGAAGGCAGAATCATTGCCAGAGTTAACATTTTGAACTTTGGTTTCAAAAGATGCTTGTTCAGGAACCTTAAATCTAAGATGGGCCGCCACTCTCCTGTCTTTTGGGGTAAGAAAATACCTGAGTACAGACCCTTGCCCTGATGGCAAGGAGGATCCTTCCACTGCCTTGCAGCCCAGCAGAGAAGAAACCCCTGCTTCCAAAGCAAGGGCTTCTGAAGGATTTGCAGGTGGAAAATGTCTGGCTCTCATCTTTGGGAACTGTTTGAAACTGAGAACCAGACCTTGCTTACCACCTCCAGAACCCATTTGTCCAAAGTTAGGGACAACCAGTTCTGGCTGAAATAAGCCAACCTGCCCCCACCGGTACAGGAGATCCGGCCCTGGGCACCCCATCAGGTGCCTGCTTGGCAGCCAGGCTGAGGAGAGGGAGATGGTCTGCCTGTGCCCTGTCCACCCCTGCCTCTGAAAAAACCTCTGTGCAAAGGCCGAAGAGGCCTGAACTTGATAAAAGGCCTGTGGTAAGGCCTGCCTCACCCCTGGGGCATGCCTTGTGGAGTGGCATGCCTCCTTAGCTTGGGCACTTTTGTAGGTAGTTCTGTATTCATCCATTTTCTTCATGTAATTTTCTGTTTGATCCCCAAACAGAGAGTTTCTACTACAGGAAAATCTATAGCCTTTGCCTGAGTATCTTGGGACAGATTAGTGCATCTAAGCCATGCCAACCTATGGAGAGCTACAGAAGTGGCCATGACCCTAGAGGAAACATCATTAACATCAACGGCAGTATGAAATTGAACTTTAGAGGCTTCAATGCCATCAGCAGCCACTTGTTCCAACTCACTAGCCAGCTGGCCCTGGGCCTGCTTGACTAACTGCAATATAGTGTCCCATCTAGATTTCTGATATCTAGCCACATAAGCCATATAATTAGCCTGCCTGAGTCCCAATAAGCTGCCATATATTGCTTTTTCACCATAATCAATCTTCCTGGAATCCTTATCAGGAGGATGTGATGGAATATTAGCCTTGTCACAGGCTGCAGCTTGAACAACACCTACATGACTACACTGCTCGGTGTGAAGTCTGTATCAGGGCCTGATAAAGTATACCTTCTGTCCATTTTCTTATCTACAGGAGGAACGGAATGAGGATTTTTAAAATCTTTGTTGTTTGCTTCCTAAATGACTTATGCAAAGGAATAGACAACCTTCCAGACTCTGGAATATCCATCATTTCTACATAATCAGGCTCCTCTTGCTCATCCACAGCCTCCTCTAAAGGGAGCTAGAGAGTTTCTGCCACCTTCTTATAAAACATAAAATGAGAAGGGGACTCAGACAGCAAAGGGAGATTCTAAGGGTCTATCTGGAGAAATGCCCGTTCAATGGGCACGTCCAGACCTTCCCAGTCACAAATACACTGATCAAATTCCTCCTCCCCTCCTGTGGTTCATAAAACTCCTCAACATCATAATCCTGAACCACTGGACCTGAACGAGCCACCCTTTTCCCAATTGTAGGGGCTCGACAAGTCCCCGAGACAAAGACTGAACAATCTGAATGGCTTTTGCTATTTCTGCAGCAGTTGGAGAGACAATTTTGGACTCCAGACCTGCTGATTTCTTTTGTCTTTTGCTGGAGCTGGTTTCTCTGAACCAGCTTTTCTTTGCCGAGGAAGTCTCGCCTGGTCAGAGGGCACTCCCTCTGGTCCAGTGGGTACTGGACCGGGCTGGCCATCCGGTCAGCGGACTTTTGGCTCTCTCGCCCCTGAGCCGCCCAATCTCTTTCCAGGGTGGCTGCAGGAAATTTTACACACCTGGCAGTCTGACAGAGGTGGTCAGCCCCCAGACAATAGACACAGTGGTGTGTGGATCAGCCTTGGCAAAGGCTTCCCACAGACATCACAGTGTTGAAACCCAGTGGGCAGTTTTTCTTTTGGGTTTCTCAGACATAATGCCAGCCTAACCAACAAACTTGCCCTTTAAGCGGCCGTGCCAGGCAAGACACCTATCGGTTCCTAACCGTGTCATGGGTATTGAAAAAACCCCAAATAAAATTAAGGTTTTTAGAACCGATAAGAACCGGTACCGCACTTCTAAAGCCCAAAAATCGTAAAATAAGCCAACCGATCGGTTCAGACTGAACCGATAATGTATTTCCACACAGACTTTATTTTTAGTACTTACGGTTACCAGATAGAGCTTTTGACCGAAAACGTGGTAATTTTTAAACACTTGCGGTTCAAATGAACCGAGTAAACTCACTTGAACCGCAAAATGAACCGAGCTGAAGGAGCTGATCTCCGGAGCGACTGTTCAGTGAAAGCGAGTAAACAATCTGGC
The DNA here is from genome assembly GCA_016271365.2 of Neoceratodus forsteri. Lineage (NCBI taxonomy): Eukaryota > Metazoa > Chordata > Ceratodontiformes > Ceratodontidae > Neoceratodus > Neoceratodus forsteri. The sequence goes on from CM057452.1 coordinate 458,071,839, forward strand.
AGTTTCATTTGAAACTAGCCAGATAGAGCTGAACAGCGCCTGCTGTGGAACTCCAGACTGCTCTGGAGTTAACCCTATCCTCTCCGGGCAGTTCGAGTGCAGTGGCTAACTGCATTAAGTCCTAATAGCAGCAAGACTTCATGGTGTTTGAATGTCATGATGTTTGGCACAACAACAGAACTCCTGCCAAAATATGTTTATGCCAAATGTTAGCTCTCTAGTGCAGTAGAAGGCTGAGTTATTGCCAAATCAATAATCACAAATTCAACAGAATTCTGCCAAATTTTAAATTCCAGTTATTTTGGTCTAGTTTTCAAAGTATGTATCCAAATGACACCAACTCTAGCAGGTATACAGCTACTAATGGCTTTCCTATATGTGCCACATTTGTAAAGTCCTAGATTGAAGGGTGAGTTGTGGGTAGCCAAATGTTTAATCAAAATTTAATTTTCAGTTATTTCCATCTAATTTTCAAAGTCTTCTTCTCCAAATTTCTCCACAGTTTCAGGATTTGAAGAAAGATGCAACATAGATGTGTGCACAAAGTTTTAAGACTCAAGCATTAAAGAGGGCAATGCTAGTGGTAGCTACACATTTTGCCAAAATTTAGATTTTAGTTATTTTACTATAACTTTGAAAGCATTCATCAAAATGTTCTAACATGTTGCAGGTATATTGGTTATTACTACCTTTATATATCTACATAGATTCAGATTTCTAGTTCCAAAGGTGCCTGAGTTACGGTATATGCAGAAAACATTTTCATAAAATTTCCCACAAACAAATAAAATTACAGACTTTGAGCACCTATTATTTTGAGACAATGTGTCCTAATGTCATGATAGTTGGCACATCGTTAGAGCACCTACCATCAAGTAATTATGCCAAATTTCAGATCTTTAGCTCTATATATAGCCGAGTAATTATCAAATTAATAAATTTCAAAATTCCACAAAATTCCATAGAATTTCATTGAATTCCATCAGAAGTCTGCAAATTCTGAATTTTCTCGTTCCGACAGCTCTAGAATATAAGCATCATCACCTTTAAATACAGGACCTACACACACCCTTTCCAAATGTTCAGAACTTTGTCGGTACTCAGGGACAAATTGAAAATAACTGCAGGGGTAGGTAACTTCCATAAGTCAAAGCTTTTCATATCAATGTAATCAGGCCCCATTCTGAACTTTAATTTAAAGGGAAGGTCCCTCAGCATTTTATTCTGTTTGCCTGTGTAGTTTATAGGCATGAACAATTATTACCTCTACTGCACCTTCCTAATTTTATCAGGATTTAAATGTAAATGAAGGTACTTAAGTCTGGTATGAAAACCTGCTTGACTCATAGATGCTGGAATGGGTGCCAGTAGGGCCATGGCCCTACCACTTTTGTAAGTGACCCTATCACTTTTGCTATCATGGTAATGTATTTAATAGGGAGAATTTACCTTTACGTCCTTGGCCCATCACTTTTCAAACTGTTCCAGCACCACTGGCTTGACTCCATTGCAAAGGTCATGACCCAACTCATGTAAGGTATCCTAGAATTTTAGAATGTTTTGTGCTAAAACCTGTAGTCGTTACACTGTATTAGTCAGTGCTGTTGCTGTCCTCTACAGTCCCTATGGTCTTGTCTTATGCTGGCCATGAAACTTTTTCGAGAAGTACCCTGTTGTTTTCTGTAGCTTAATATGAGTTAGAAAAAAAATGCTTTAGAGAATACAGAGACTTCAAAAGACATGTAACAGAACTGAATGAGAATGTAACTTCTGCTGGCTTGTGTAGATATGCATCATCAACTCCCATGATGCCTTGCACAAGTGGGGTCATGACCTGCAATTGAAACAAACAGGTTTTCACCCCAGGGCAAAACAGAATTAAACAACCTCATTCATATTTAAATAAGTTGCAAAACTTATTTAATGCTCCAGTTAAGGTCAAAGTGACAAAGTTGGGAAATGAGGTAAAGGAGGCCATGCTAGAGGTAGAGCAGGTGTGGAGTGTGTCTTGGGCTTCTCAAGCCTAATACTCACCCATTCCATCTGTAAATAAGGTCAGATGTGTAGACTTTTAAGAGAATGGGTGAGTTGCTAGGCTTGAGAAGCCTATACCCCACCTGGTCTCCTGCCTGATTTGGGAGGGTGGGGTGTTATGGAAACTCTAATGCCTCATTTCCCAACTTTTATCACTTTGACCCTAACTGGAGAATTAATAAAGGTTTTTGCAACTTATTTTCTTACTTTTTGAGATAGTATAATAGTATCTTTATTTACTGTGGGAGCACAGGGTCCTTTGGACCCTGCTCTCCCATCCCTCAATAGATGCGTAAATGTGTGTAGCTAGTGGAAACACAGGGCAATCTGGGACCCTGCGCTTCCATTAATATAGGACAACAGTGAACAAACTGTCAGCATAGCCACCTTATTACCCCATCTCATGTCTGAGGTACAGACAATTTTTTTGAATTACCAAAGCGTAATTCTCTTGAATTGCAATGCCATTCTGCACCACAGGTGCAAAACACATTTTGGGCAGGATTTAAAAATGACAGCTGTGACATACATGAGGTGGGCATAAGAAGGCTATGTTGAAAATCTGGGTCAAATATTTAACATTTCCAAACTTATCAGTGGGCATAGCTTGAATTGCAATGAATGGTCATAACTTTGGCATTTTTCATATTTTGAGCCCAGATTTTGAACTTATTCTTCTTATGACCCCAACTCATAAACCCCATAGGTGACCATTTTCAAATCCGAGGCAAAATCCCATTCTGCCACAGGTGTGAAAACACATTTCGGACAGGTTGTGAAAATGACAGCTATACTGTTTATAAGGTGGTGTGAAAATGACTATTTTGAAAATTTGGACTCAAAATATTGAAAATTACCAACGTTATGCACGTGCTTAGAAACATTTTAATGAACATTCATAACTCAGCCATTTTTAGGAATGTTTTCACAAATTTTCAACATGGCCTTTTGGGACCGACCTCTTGAAACCTGTTGGTGAGATTTCATTATTCGTCTCAAAAGTGATTTCACGCACCATCCAGGAAATCACCAGGGCCAAATAACAAAATGACAGTGCCAGTGTTAATAAGGTGGGTCCCAAAAGGCCATGTTGAAAATGATGTGAAAAAGTCCTAAAATGGTAAAGTTATGAACATAAGTTCAAAACGCAATTGAAATACATTATACAGCATGTACCTTGATTCCTCAGTTCATGGTTCAGCTTTGAACAGTGCAGCCATGTCTTGGACCACAGAAATGACAGAATATGACTCCAGAGGTATGTATAGGTAAGGGAGGGTGGTGCTCAGTGGGATGGTTGGGATGGGGAACATAGAAACTGACGGCAGATAAGGACCGCTAGGCCTATCCAGTCTGCTCATTTTCCCTGCCTACTGTAAAGCCACAGACACTAACTGATCTCCGGCTTTACCTCCTCATTCCTATTGCTAGGGTTCCCTATGCCTATTCCATGCATGCTTGAATTCCCCCACTGTGTTTGCCCCCACCACCTCTGCTGGGAGTCTATTCCATGCATCCACCACCTTTCCATGAAGAAGTATTTCTCGCCTTCCCTTAGTCTACCCTCTTCCAACCTCATGTCATGCCCCTCATTCCTGGACATCTCCTTTTCTGAAAGATGCTACCTCCAGTACCCTATTTATGCCTTTAGGTCTCTATCATATCTCCTCTGTCTCCTCCTCCCTCCAGGGTATACATATTGAGATCTCTCAGTCTCTCCTCATATGACTTTTGGTGCAAGCCCTGCACCATCTTTGTTGCCCTTCTTTGAATTGCCTCCACTCTGTCTATGTCCTTATGGAGATGCAGCCTCCAGAACTGGACACAGTATTCCAAATAAGGCCTCACCAATGATCTGTACAGTGGCATCACCACCTCCTTACTTCTGCTGGTGATACCTCTCCCTATGCACCCCAGCACCCAACTGGCACTCTCCACAGCCTTGGCACATTGTTTGGCCTCCTTTATATAATCAGATATGATTATCCCCAAATCCCTTTCCTGTTTGGTGACCATCAGTTTCTCCCACCCCCAATCCATTAAATCCTTCTCAGGTTCCTGCACCCTAAATGCATGATTTTGCACTTTTGCATTGAATCTCAGCTGCCACACTCTAGACCATACCTCCAGTTTACCTAGGTCCCTCCTCATTTTTTCCACCCCTCCTGGAGTGTCCACCCTGTTGCAGATCTTAGTGTCATCCATAAAGTGATGGCGTGAATGATGAGGGACCGCTTTCTTTTTAGGTAAAAAAAAGCTGTCAGGGGACTGTTTTGTTTTACAGGATTCATAACACTAAATAAATATTGTGGGACACTGAGGTGGGGTCCCCAGTGTCCCACACTGCTGGGGGTGGGCTTGTAATGTTGACACAGCGATTGGGTCCCCGATGTTGGCACTATCAATTAAACAATGGGCTGCGGGGGCATCTGACACCGGATGGGCATCCCAGTGTCAGATTATATAATCATGTAAATATCTAACCATCAAAATGAGGGGGACAGCAGTGCCTGGCTCATCAGTGCAGTGGTAGTGCTACCGCTCAAGATGCCAGTGACCTGGGTTCAGGTGCATACTTGGGTCATTGGGGCAGGCCTAGGGAGGAGGATAGAGCATCCTTGGATTGCTCTTCTCTCTCAGGGTAGAGGCCAGCCATCCCTGTTGCAATACCCACAGGTGGAGGTGCAGCTTGGGATGCCATGGGTGGGGAAGACATTGGTGAGCTCTGGGATGGCCCTTATGTTGTGATGTGCCTATGTCCTTGGAGCTCCCATAATGCTGATGCCCTCAGGAATGGGAGGAGAAAAGCATAAAGACCCCACAGCTGAACCTGGAGACAGCTTCTGTCATGTAGCCCTATCACTCCAATGATCCACTGGGGTGCCTGACAAAGACATAAAGCAGATGGTGGGGAGTGGTAAGGGAGACTGCTCCTCCCTCCCCACTGGGGAAAACCTAGGGCAGCATGGAGGTGGTCCTGGTGGAAGAGGCTGGTAAGCAGCCAGCCCCATGCCTAGGAGGACCTGAGGGAAGGTAAGACTGTGGAGAAGAAGGGGGCATAAACAGCAAATTAACAAAATAATAATAAGGGGATGGTGATCAGAGTGGGGTGACAATAGACACCAGGGACTAAATCTTTTATTTAGAGAGACAGTGATCGGGGAGTGAGGGTGCCACTAGAGACCAGGCCAAGGGTGCTCACACCCAACACTGCAGCTGGCAGCGCAAGTTCAGCTGCAGGTGCAGAAGTGAAGAAACCCTTGGTTCACATACAGAGAACATGGGGAAGTGCTCCTCTCACTAAGCTGGGCAACCAGGATTTTGAGTGCCCAGAAAAGTATTTTGGCCCTAATTAGAAAAAGAAACACCAGAATATAGCTAAACTGGTCCTGTTTAACTAGGTACTGGTGTTTGATTTTTAAAATGACTACATTTTAATGTATTTTCCATGCTTTTTAGTTTGTGGGGGAAAAACAAGATGGCAGCTCAGAGAAAAGATTTTTCTCTCACAAAAAGTATTTTGTTCTCATGAAAAGGAATGGGTCTAGTGAGACAGAATCCTTTTTCAGAGATCAAACTTTTGTCAAACTTTCTCCTTCTATCCTGAAAGTTATCTTCCCATTGAAAACAATGGGAAATGAAAAATTGAATAACTTTGCAACAGATTAATATTTTTCCACAAAACAAGTGCATGCCTTTTCTGTTAGTGAAGCTGTTTCAATCATACAAAATCACACCAAAATTCCACATTGTCTGGACGAAGGTGGTGAGGAAAAGCTGCAACAAATGGTGACTTTATGACTTTTGTACTGACTGTCTGGACCTCAGAATCTGCATATCCAACTGGAACAAAACTTGCCACTTCAAGAGATCTACCCCAAGGAGCAGTGTCTACCAAATTTTGAGCAAATACATTGATCAGTTGCAAAGTTATTAAAGTGCAAACTTTGAGGTTTAACATCAAACATGCTACTCAACCCTAACTATGCGCCCTATAATTAGGGGGATGCAAGATAGGGAATAACTGTACATGCCTACAAGCTTCAGAAAATAGGTTGAGGGAACTTTCCCTTAAGCTTTTATCTATGCCTTTCTGAAGAAGGTTAACATCTTAGCTACTAAGGCAGATCAAGACATTAATATTGCATGTGTCTCATGGTCCTGTGACAATCTTTTAGCCTGTGGTGCCTTAATCCAGATGTAGGAGGGCAACCTATGGCTGGACCATGGACCTCTGAGGTGAAAATCGTGATTACTGAGCATGCTGCTCCTACACCTCATCTACTGCTCTTGTCACAGTGGTGGGCAGGTAGCCTACCCAAGATCTGAGCTCCACTATGGAGGAGTACCGAGTACAATTTGAAATAAATTCCTGAAACTGTAGTCTAACAGCTAAAAATCTACAAACCTAACAGACATAACTACCTGACAGTGTCAACTATACAACCAAATATCTGTATTTATATCAAGACAAGGCTCAGAAGATTAACTTAACACAGCAACAGAAATGAGAACTGAGAGGAAGAGGTGGATGTGGGGGAGGGAGGGCACAGTACCCAAAGGAAAAGTGATGAAGCCAATATCCAGCTGTTAAAATTGAGCAGGATAGAGAGTGAGGGTTGCCAAAATGTTAAATCCTTACAGTACTACCCATGTACTCATGTGAATAACCTCATTAATTAGATGAATGAAACTTTGAATTTGACACAATCTTTAATTCTAGTAACATTTGATGTGAAGGATTTGTATACCTCAATTCTACATGAAGAAAGGTGTATAGCCTTAAGAAATATTTTAGAAGAGAAAAGGGAAGTAAGAAACCACCTAATGAGTTCTTGATGCAATTAGCAAAAACAGTCCTTACCCAGAACTACTCTAAATTTGAAGAAAATGGTTGTGCTCAAATCAAAGGAACTGCCATGGGTCTAGCATGGCATCCAAGATAGTTTAATTTATATATAAATAGTTTTGAGGAACGATTTATATATTCAAATAATTCTTTTGATATGCACATCTTGCAATGGAAACACGTTATAGATGATATTTTACTTATCTGGAGTGGAACAGAACAGAAATTATTAGAATTTTATGACTATTTGAATACCAGAACAGACCATTTAAAATGCTTTGAAATTACGATAGCAGTGAGATTTCGTTTCTAGATCCATTGATCTTTAAGAAACAGAACAGGTTATGTACAAAGATTTATAGAAAATCAACAGATCGTAACACATTACTTAGAGCTGATAGTTTTCATCCTAGGGCATTGGTCGATTCTATCCCCTTTAGTCAGTTCTCTATGGGTAAAAACGAATTGTTCAGAAGAAGAAGAAGATATGGAATTATTTACAAAAGAGATAGAACACGCTTCAGAGAGAGGGTTATGATTATCAGCTACTAAGTAAGGCAAAAGAAAGATTGTAGCAAACAAATAGGGAACTGTTGTCAGAAGTGAAACTTAAAGAAAATCAACAAGATAACATAATAAATAAAAAAAATGTCAGTTAAATACAGCGAGGTATTTTATGATATTAAAATTGTTAACAGACACTCATGTCTAAATTCAACAGCAATGGAGAATGAGCTTTTTCAATAGGTCCTCAGATAGTGGCTAAAAAGGTGAGATCTGGGGTGCTGCTGAGCAGCCTAATAGGAAGCAGCAATCAGACCGAGCTCCTGGGAGGAATTTATTTTAAAGTTAAAAATAACATCTTTAGAATCGGAAATTTTCTGTCGAGAAGTGTTCAGGAACCAACGATACCCCTATTGTCCCCAAGAAGCCTGGATATGGGTAAAAATAAGGAGCTGCGACTGCAGCAGGCGACTTCTTCAGTCCAAGGAGAAACAATAGAGATGAAAGGCCTCACGCAATGTGGAGCAGCAGCGGACAGGCATCGGAGACTACGAAGGAGGCCTCTTAACAAACATACTCTCTACCCTGCATCAGCTAGTTAAATCAGTGCAGGAACTTGATAAAAATTCGATGCTCTCACTCCTGAGTATCAGCTTTGGAGAATCGGATGGATCAGTGTGAAACAACTGTACAGCGAGTGAAACCCCAGTGTTAAAAACTGTGGATGCTACTACCAAACTAATTACGGCAAATTCACTTCTTCATCAACGCTAGAAACGGTAGAGAACCAAGTGAGGGAAAAGAACTTAAGGATTCTGAGACTATCAGAAGGGGCTGAGGGTGAAGACCCCTTGTCTTTTGCCAGAATGGTGCTAACAGGTATCCTGGGTCTCAAGGAGTCAGATCCCCCATTCCAGCTAGAAGACCTACTGATTACCCCTGCCGAGCGACAATGGATCATGCGGCCCCATGAACTTTCTTGGTTGTGTGCACCAGCACTGGAGATAGAGATAGAGCCCACAAGCAGCGAGGTGCCAGAGAGTGTTGAAACACGGAGAGGACACTATTCAGATGTTCCGATCTCTCCTATAGCACCCGACACACACGCAAGGCCTTCGATGGAATCCAGGGTCGCCACGGGCTTAAAAATTCAGCATCAGTTACTGCTCCCAGCCAAACTCTGTATTGCCTGGCAGGGAAACAATATCTTTCAACGGAAGTAAGAGATGTGGAAAAACTGGTTGCTAAAATCGAATCAGAGTTGGCAGATGAGGAAGAAGTAGATTCTTCAGATGCAGACTGAATTATAAGGCAGGTTTGGTAATTTAAGATCTGTTTACTAAAGTTTGGCCTTGAGACTTGAGGGACTTGATCACCTAAGATAATAACTAACTATAAACTGAAACAATAGACTCTGGACACTCTTGGGCAGTACCTTGTAAGGACAGATGGATCTTGAGGCAGAACAGCAGTCTTAAAATCTGGACTGTAAATGTATAAATTAGCTTTTTATTGAGCAGTATACTCCTGGGAGGTCGTTATAAGATTATACTATCTTTTGGCTATTGTAGTATTGGGGATTCACTCAGACAGGTACAAGTCATTATGGTAATATGGCATTATCTTTTCCTTTATTCTTTACATGAATCCCTTGGGGCTTCCAGGCTGCATGCAATCTTTTTCTTTATTACTGTGCAAAACTAGATAAGTACTTCCCTATGATGTATCTTTAGAGGGTGTCTTGCATAAATACTTTGTAAGAGGAAATCGCCTTATTTTGTATAATGCTATCCTCCTGTGTAAATGTGCTGTAAGCTTTGCTTGCAAAAACAATAAAAATAAAAAAAAGGTGAGATCTTTAAATGACAGATTAGTTCACACTGACCATAAAATTCCACAAATAGGAAAACAAAGCTACTTTACAAAGAAAGAATTAAAAGGCAATTTCAGTTGTGGTAGATATATTCACTGTAACAATACACGCTGATTAAAAGATTAGATATTCTTTAGAGGTGAGGGTTTTGTAATACAAGACTTTTAACTGCCAGACTGAGGGGTTATTTATGGAATGAAATGCCCTGTGACTTAATGTATATTGGGAAAACTAAGAGATTATTGAAACAAAGAATAGGGGAACATAAGGGCTATGTAAGGAATAATGATTTTACCTCACCAATAGCTGGCCACTTTAATGAAAGGATGATCAGCTCTTCTCTACATTTTTGGGAATTGAGAAGGTAAGAAGGAATAAAGAGGGGTGACTTTAATGAAAAACTGTTGTATAGAGAAGCATTTTATATAAATTATTTTCAAACTACTAATGCTAACTTTGGCTTGAATGAATGTATAGACTGGCAGCCTTTATTATAGACTAGCCAATACTGTAGTCCTTTTTGCAGTTTTTGCTTTTTTTCTGTTTAAGGTAACTTGATTAACCCACTAGTAGAGCTTCCTCTTTCTGATAATCCCCTGCTTATACTACACCTTCACTGATGTTTCCGGGAGGAGGGCTGCTATTGGTCTCGCCCTTAGGTACTGCAATGGTCAATGGGAAAAGTCTTGCTTTATTTATTCAAAGAATTTATTTGTTTAACAAAAACTGTATGGACTGAAACCTTTACTTTATAATAGTAAGGATTGTTGTCTTTTTTTTTTTGAGCTGGGTTTTTGAATTACTCATCTATGGTCCCTCTTTTTCTTGAATTCAATATTAGCATAGATAATGCTTAGAAAGGCAGTTTCCAATTATTATTGTAGTTATTCTACTGTCCGAAGGGGGAGCTGTAATCAGTCTCTACCTATAGATATTATTATAACTATTATAATAAGTCCTGTCTGATAAAAATAAAAATTAATGGGTTTTCTTCAATAAATAAGCCCCACCACTGACACCTTTTTGGTGCCGCTTAGGAGGCGGGTCTGCCGCCAAGGTGAGCACCTCCTGTATTTACATAAGATGTTCTGACATCGTGACTTCAGATTCAGATGGAGCATTGTTTGAATTAAAATGGACTAGAGGCCTAGCGTTTTACTCCCACTTGAAAGAGATACTACGCAACAATACCAGGTAAACTGAGAGCCTTAAGCCTTTAAGAAATTAAAAGTTTTAGTTAAAATAAGTTGAGGAAACCATGTAGCAGTTCAATGTTTATGTTTTACAGACCTTTGAGTCGGTAAAAGATTGAAATACGAGAACCTTTGGGGAATACACGCATTCCCACAGGTAGTGTATTTATATAGGTTCATAGATAAATTCAGGTCCATAAGCTACAATGAGCCATATAAAGTACCAGCCACTAACTCAGTGGACTTAGCTCCATTTATCTTCTCCCATATACCTATCCAGTAAGTTCTTAAAATGGCCAAACTACTAGCCTCCACCACCTGCCTAGGAGACCATTCAAACATTCACCACCCTCTGATTAAACCACTTCCTCTTCGACTCGCTCTATATCTCTCACCTTTTAACTGTTTATCATGAACCTCTTGCCAATTCTCACATTCTCCTTTCAGTTTAGTCCTCCTGCCTCACATAGTATACCATCACTCATTGATTTATATACGTAACATAAATCTCCCTTATTCTTCTATATGTTGAATATAGTCCCATCTGGAACCATATTCTAATTTGGCCACCACTACGATTTTTTGGTGAACCTCCTCTGAACCCGTTCTGCCCTTTTACTTCCCATAACACTCTGCACTGAACAAAGGGGCCCCATATTCCAAAATAGGCTCACCAGGGATCTGTACAGGGGCACAAGAACCTCTTCCTTCCTACTTCTGATGTTACATAACAAATTACCTATAACCCTATTGGCTTGACTAATACAGGCACTATTGTGCTTATCAAAATCAATTTATCAGTGACAATTACCCCAGAACTTTCTCACTGTCTGTGGCCATAATTATCTGTGATCTTAACTTATACTGCGCCTATCTTATTCTGCCCAAATGCATGACTTTGCATTTTGTGATGTTAAACTCAATCTAATTTTTATGGCCCAGTTCTCCAAATGGGTCACTTGTTCTGAAATGTTATTACAGCATCTTTATTATTTACTATTGCCCCTATCTTAGCATCATCTGCATATTTGTAGATCCATACTCCTTCAGATACCTGCATGCTGGAAATCAGTACATTAAAAAGCCTTGATGCCAGTACAGACCCTGGGGACCCCACTAGTCATTCCTACCTCTGTTGATAGGTCATCTCTAATCCAAACCTGTTGATATCTGTCACATAACCATGATGTTATACATTTTCTAGGATAGCTCTCAACTTCCATTTCCTACAAGATCCCAAGCAGGACACTATGTGATACAGATTCAAAGGCCTTCCTATAGTCCAGATATAAAACATCAACCAGTAGCCCAACATCCAGTGCCTGACTCACTGCTCAAGAAATGTAACAGATTGGTAGTGCATGATTTTCCCTGATAACTCATACTGAGAAACATCCAAGTGTTTCAAGACTTTTAAATTATTTTCTAGTAGTCTTCTATAAAACTCTCTATCATTTTACCAATAATAGAGACTATGCTTATTGGGCTATAATTTCAGGTCTAGTCTTGTCACCTGATTTAAAAATGGGTCTAATATTAGCCATCCTCCACTCTTTAATGTCACACCTCCTTCAATGATTTATTAAAAGAGCAGTCAATGGAATAGAAATTTCTTCTGCAAGTTCTTTCAGAAAAGTTGGGTAGTAATCATCTGGTCCTCAGATTTTAATTTGTTTAATTTCATTAATTTCTCCTTTACTTGTTGTATAGTTATAATCAAAACTTCTGTCGCTCCTTCCCTCTCCACCACATCAGATTCCTTACAAGGACATTAATGTCCTTAGTATAGACACTTTGGTAATATGCACTCAACAGGTTTGCCATACCCTATTATACAATGGCAAGAAAAATACTAGCCTTCCTATTGTCAACTAGACTGGACCCGTGATGTTATCCCAGTACAACATCACGGGTCTAGTCCCAGCACACAAATGACCGCATGAACCTATTTTAAATCACTACACACTGCCCACAATGAGTGATCCTCTTTCTTTAGTCAGCCCGCTTCCACTCGCAACCTGCCTCCCTTACTCCCGCACCTTCATCATAAAACTAAAAATCTCCAAACATAAAAACATCTCAACCTGAAACGTACTATTTTATATTGGTACAGCTGTTTCCTGACCATCTTTAACTGCCATTCAGATTCTGCCCCTTCCCATCAGCTCTTCCACTACAGCGCGTACAGCCCTCAGCGCAATAACTAAGGAGACCTTGAGCTTCACAGCAACCAGTTTTCCCGTGACAAATCTCGCCCCTGCATACAAATTAAACCATTACAGAACCTCAGTTCAATCTATACCCTCTGCCTAACCGCACTGCTCACTGCATTCTCTATTGACAACCCTACACACACACAGTAATGGCAAGTGTGAGACCATGCTTAGTGTGTCTTACCTGATCATTGCCACTTCTTGCTTTTAACATTGCAGGACCGACAGATGGGGAAAGACTTAAAATAAAAATGAAAGCTGAAAAAAAACACTGGACTTGACAGTACACCTCAGCAAAGTAATGACACAAAGAAACAAACAACACATAAAGACTGAGGTGCAGACTGGACTGCAGAGCCACAGATAAACAGGGCAGCTCCACCTACTGGCAAGAAATCAGCACTATTTTGTTAAACAGTCACCTCCTCATAAAGAAAAGAAACAAACAGCAAACAAACTAGTTTTAAACATATTTTCATCTTTTTTTTTTTTTTTTGACTCATGAGCCATTCTATAATAGCAATAATGCACTCCAGGGTGTGTGTTGTGCTGGATAAGCGTCACTTCTGGGGTGATTAGTCACACTCAGCCTGCGGCCTGGAGGCTCTAACCACCCCAGGCGTGATGTTATCCCAGCACAACACACACCCTGTCATGCATTATTGCTTAATTCATAGAAACATAGAATTTGACGGGCAGAGGCAATCGCTTTTGGCCCACCCAGTCTGCCTCCATTTCATTCTTCTGATAAGCTGCAGATCCTAGTTAACCAGCAGCCTACTTCTTCCTACCCCCACCCCCAGAACTGCCTTATGACTATCCCATGCATGCTTGAATTCCACCACTGATTTTGACTCCACAACCTTCCTCCGGAAGGCCGCTCCATGCATCCACAACCCTCTGTGAAAAATACTTCCTTAAATTACCTCTGAGCCGCCCCTCTATCTTCAAATTGTGCCTCTTGTTCTGCACACCTTTTTTTGAAAGATGCTACCCTCTTGACTTTGTTGATTCCTCGAGGTACTTGAAAGTTTCTATCTATGTCCCCTCTCCCTTTCTTTCTCCGAGACTATTAAGCTCCTTAAGTCTCTCTTCATATGTCTTCCGTGCAGACCCTGCACCATTTTAGTTGCCCTCCTCTGGACAGCTTCCATCTTGTCTATGTCTTTGGAGACTGGGTCTCCAGAACTGCACACAGTACTCCAGATGGGGTCTCACCAGCTGTCTGTACAGAGGGATAATAACTTCCTGTTTTCTACTGGTGATGCTCTCCTTATGCATCCCAGTATCCCCAGCCCTCCTTGCTGCCCTCTCACATTGCTTGCCTGTCTTTAGGTCATCTGATATGACTACCCCCAGGTCCCTTTCCATTTTTTGTTGTTAGTATCTCACCCCCATTGTGTACTCTTCCCTGGGTTTTTGTTCCCAGTTGCATTACCTGCACTTCTTAGCATTGAGTCTAAGCTGCTACATTTGACCATTCCTCTAACCTTGCCAAGTCCTTCTCATCCTTTCCACCCCACCCTGTGCATCAACTCTGTTGCAGATCTTAGTGTCATCTGCAAAGAGACATACTTTTTCTTCCAGTCCTTCTGCAATGTCGCTTATAAAGACATTGAAGAGGACCGGTCCTAATACTGAACCCTCGTACCCCACTAGTAACCCTCCTTTCTTCTGAGGACTCCATTTACTATTACTCTGTGTCCTATTCTCCAGCCAATTCTTTACCCAGGCTGTCATCTTGGGACCCACTCCCAGGCTGGCTAACTTGTATATTAATATTTTGTGTGGGACTGTGTCAAATGCCTTGCTAAAGTCTAGGTAGGCCATGTCCACAGTCCCTCCCTGATCTACTACTTTGGTCACCCAGTCAAAAATCTATCAGATTCGTCTGGCATGACCTTCCTCTGTGAATCCATGTTGCCTAGGGTTCTGTGCCCTCTGGCCTCTAGATACTGACAATTCTTTCCTTTAGAAGTGATTCCATCATTTTCCTATCACTGAGGTTAAACTAACAGGTCTATAGTTTCCTGCTTCTGCCTTGCTCCCACTTTTGTGAAGGGGAATCACATCTGCCCTCCTCCAGTCCCCTGGTACCACCCCATCCTCCCATGATTTGTTAAAAGGGTAGTCAGTGGTGTCACTGGTTCTACCCTTAGTTCTTTAGAATTCTGGGATGAATCCCATCAGGCCCCATTGCTTTGTCCACCTTCAGTTTTAAGAGTTCTTTCAGAACCCTTTCTTCTGTAAATGGGCCAGTATCAACTTCTGTATCCAGAGTGTTACTACTGTTTGTTTTATGTACCTCCCTCTTCCTTTGTAAATACTGAGCAAAATATTTGTTTAGTATCTCTGCCTTTTCACAGTCTCCCTCTGCCCACCCTCCCTCCCTTTATTAAGCCTCACTATCCCTCCTTGGTCTTCCTTTGCTCCCTGATGTACTCTATGAAAGGTTTTATCCTTCTTAACTGAGTTGGCTTATCTTTCCTCGGTTTGGGCCTTTGCTGTTCTGACTGCCTTCCAGCCTCCTTTGCTTTAACTGGATACAGTTCTCTGTCCTGCTCCTTCTGCGATTCCTTGTACTTCCTGAATGCTTTTTTCTCTTGAACCTTCACTGCTACTTCCTTCTCGAGAACCATAGTGGTTTCTTACATCGTCTTGTTTTGTTTATTTGCTTTCACACAAAGGCTCGTTACCTCTGTGATGGCAGTTTTATTATTCCCCATTGTTCTTCCACCTTCCTTCCTGCCCATTTGCTAGTGCTGCCTTAGGCACTCACCCATTTTAGGCAAAGTCAGCCTCCCCAAAGTCCAGTACTTTTTGTCTTTGTATGGCTTGACTTATTGCTGTGTTTATTGTAAACCATACTGTTCGATGGTCGCGTTCCCAGATGGCTGCCCACTTCTACATCTGTAATCCTCTCACCATCTCCATTTGAGAGAATTAAGCCTCAATATTGCCCTCCGAGTGGGCTCCAGTACTAGTTGTCTCAAGGCATGCCTCTGTAGGGCATCTAGAATAATTGCACTCTTCAAAGTGGCAGCTGCAACTGCACTCCAGTTAACATCTGGCATATTCAGATCACCCATCAGCAATATCTCCCTTTTTCTGCCATTCTAAGTATACTTTCTATCATTACCTGTCCATTTCCTCCCCTGAGAAGGGTGTCTGTATCTAACCCCTATGCGATTGTGGTGCTATTGCCTGTCTCCAAACTCTACCCACAGTGCTTCTTCCTCCCCTGTGTACCTTTTGTTCTGTTGCTTTTATTCCTTCCCTTATGTAAAGAACTACTCCTCCTCCTCTTTTACCCTCCCTGTCCCTCCTGTAGACAGTGTATCCTGGTATGTTTATGTCCCAGTCATGGTTTTGTGTACCATGTTTCTGTGACTGCCACGATATCCAGATGTTCTTCCTCCATCAAGGCCACTAATTCAGGAAGCTTGTTACCCAGACTACGGGCATTAGTACTCATTGCTCTCCATTTTTGATGGCTTTACCTTCCAGTGCAGCATCCCCCACTGACCGTTCTACCTCTGTCTTTTTCTCATTTAGTACCCTGTTTTGTAGGGAGGCTGGGATTTTCCTGCTGCTTGTCAGTGCCTACCCTTTGACTAGTTTAAAAGCTTGCCAATGAAGCATTTAAACCGATTGCTCAAATGACTTGTTCCCTTCCTGGACAGATGCAGACCATCCTGCCAGTATAGGCTGGTGTCCCTCAGGTGAACCCCAGTCCCCAATGAAGCCAAATCCCTGTGCTCCGCACCATTTTTTCAACCATTCATTAAACTGCATGGTGCCAATTACCCTCGCCTCCCCCATGCTTTTGACAGGTAGCACCTCTGAGAAGGATACTGTGTGTGCTACCGTCTTAGGTCCCTCCCCAACTCTGCAATGTCCTCCTGCACTGCTCTAATCTCATGATGAGCCAAGTCATTTGTCCCTAGGTGGACAATTACGTCCAGCTCAGAATCCCTTGCAGCTGTTCTCGTGATCCTGAGGATGCGCTTCCTGTCCCTCCAAGCCATGGCACCAGGCAGGCACCTTACTTCAGTTTTCCCATCTCCCCAGTTCTATACCCTAATAATTGGAGTCCCCCACCAGGAGCTGCTTCCTTTCCCTTTGGTGTCCTCTGCCTCCTTTCTGTGGGCCTCCTTGTGACAGTTATCATCAGTCTTCTCTGGGGTACACCCATAGGGACTATGCTCCCCAGAATGGTGTATGGATTGTGGAGGAACAATTGACTGGGTGTGCCTCTATTCCACCCTTCTCACCTCCCTGGAGCCACTGTGGTCCAGCTGCTGTGCTTTCTTTGCAACCTGCTCCCTGGATGGGGAGGTTCCCTTTCTACTGTCCAGTGTGGCCTGGGGAAGGTTTCCTTGCTACTGTCCAGTGCGGCCTGAAGACGGGCAACTTCCTCCCTCAGGGCAGATAGTTGTCTGCAAATAGGGCAGCATCTCATCCTCCAGAAGACTCCCGGAAGACTGCTGCCCCACAGCCATTACATTGACTATTTCTCACATGTTTATCTAGTTTTTATTTTTATTGTATTTGTGCGTGTGCGTGCATGCATGTGATTTGATTATATAGAAATATATATATATATTATACAACGTGTATGCTTATATTATCAGTGCAGTGTGCTAGAGAGGATATGACAGTGAAATGCATCTTGCACTCGAGGAAATGATGTCAGAACCTCAGGTATAAAGGAACTATTTCCAGGGGTGGTGGGGTGAGGGTGGGAAGGAGTTGGGCCTAAACTGTGTCCTTCAAAACAATCGACTAAAGCTCTCACCCACCACTGCGATGAGACCCTTCCTGTCAGCAAGATACCCTACACAACAATTTGACAGAGAAAGTACCTGCTAATCAAACAGAGAAAATCCAGACATCCGAGTCAGACACAGGTAAAACCTCTCCAGCCCGAAAACAGCCTGGTGGTTTGTTAGCCAGAAAGGAAAATCAAATATGCAGTTATTTCAGCCCTTCTGAGGATGCTGACAAGATAAGCAGTTTTAAAACCCCTTTCTGAATTAAAAACTAAAACAAATACCAAGCTCTGCCACTTTAAAAGTGAGGAAATCTTCTCTCAGATGTAAGCAAGAGAGAGTAGTTTAGTTACAGATAATTGTCCAAAATAGTATATTCCACGTAGCTTCTCAGTTGTTCCCAAGCACTCCTGTACACAACTTAGAAGAAGATGGAATTCATCGCCTATTTGTTTCTTATGATCCCTTATAACAGTAATCTGATTATTATTACTCTTCCTTAAACTACCCACATAACTGTAAAATTCTTTTTGTTATTTCCTTTCTTTAAGGCCAGGTCTAATTCTGCCTTTTCTTTTCCTTTTCTAATACTTAACTTACATTTCTTTACTAGGAATTTATACTTTGACAACCTACTAGGAGAGGGTTTTAACTTATACTTCTTGTATGCCTTATTCTTTTATTTGTCTATGTCATCCATTTAGGTACCCTTTCTATTATATTTTATTGCTAATGGAACACACCTCTGTATACATGTCTGAAGCACTTCATCTATAAATTGCCAGGATTGCACCAGGGATTTATCACCAACTTATTCCAACTATATGTTCCTAAAATGTGTCTTATCTTGACATAATCTGCCTTTTGTAATTCCTTATAACTGTTTTCCCTGGATACTATGGAACGTTTCCATTAACTCTGCCCTGACCATGTTGTGGTCACTGCTACCTATGGTTCGATTACTTCCCACTTCCTTACTCCTACCTGTATAATACAGAGAATCAAATCCAGAAGACTATGGCCTCTAGTATTTTCAAACACCATCTGTTTAAGGCAGTTTATTTGGCATATCTCCAAAAATTTTCTTCCAATATCCCTCCACCTCCACTGACTTCCACAGTATCCGTAGGGAAATTAAAATCTCCATAATAATAGTATTTACTTGTTATCATCCCACTATCCAGTAAATCAAGAAATGCCTCATTTTCTTGCTCAGTCAGGTTGGGTGACCTGTAACAAATCCTGTCTCTTATATTTCTCTTACCCATCCAGATAGAGACCCATAGTTGTTCTACCTGATTCCACAAGTTTTGCTTTTAGGTGCAAGGAATATATACTCCTACCCTCCCCCTTTTTTTCCCACCCTAGGTTTATGAAATAAATGATAACCTCAATCTCATCTATCCAGTCATCATTCTCTCAGCCAGGTTTCTGTCAACCCACAGATGTCTATATCATCTCTTTTAAGAGTGTACCTAAGTTTGTCTATCTTTTGTTTCACACTCCTTGTATTTACAAGCAACATTTTTACTCCTTTTATCTTTGTTATCCTATCATGCAATTGCTCAGGTTTCCTCTGCTTGCCTCCCTGTAGTTAGTTTAAATATTGATCCACATATTTCCTAAAGGATAGCCCTAGGACCTTTGATCCACTCCTGCTTAGATGTCTTCCATCTTGGGCAAAATAATGTGTGTTTAGGTCAAATTGTCCCATGTATTTATACAATTCATACCATTCACAGTACACCATCTCCTCATCCAATTGTTAATCCTTTTTATTTTCTGATTTATCCTAAAGCCTGCCTTAGGAACTGGTAATATTTCAGAGAAAACCACATTTGCATTTATTCTCTGCACTGTTTTTTAAATATTCATTAACTGTAGGTATATTTGATCCTCCCTAGTTCTATACAGGTCATTCATTCCATTCCATGTATTATGATTAATGGGGTATCTGTACCTTTTTGACTATTTTGGGGTTGTGGGTTGATATCTGCTAGGGTAGCACCTAGCAGATATGAGCTTGTCACTTTATCTTTTAACCCTTTTGTGTGTGTAGTTATCAGTATATCTGACACCAGTAATGTGTATCCTCCTCCTTTATATTATATAAGCAGGTATTAAATATTTTGGCTTGATTTTGAGTTAGTTTTAGAAGCTGAGGGGTCCATTTACTCTTTGTATCTTTCCAGACTGTGGAGTCATATTTAAACAGAAAAGGAAAAAAATTTAAGCAAAGGAAGTCAGAGTGGAAATACAAGTGTTCATACAGGTAGCTTTGCTTTCAGTATTATTTAAATCTTGCATGTACAACTTTAACTGCTTATCTGGCAAAGTAATATGGATATAAGTTTAAAAGGGTATAATTAACTTTAGAGATTTGTGCAGATTACGTAATTAGGATTCATGATGTTTTACGTTTTTATTGGTACAACATTGAGTATGTCTAAGAATCAAAGAGATACATATTGAACTCTAAAGAGTGAATTTTCCTCGAAAATGAAAGGCTGCAACTTTAGAATCAGTTCCTGCATATATTGTTATGAACGGTAGCTGCAGTCAAAGTAATATGTTTAGAAGTATGTATTAGGTAATTAGTTGGAAAATTGTATTTAAATAACTTATGTTTAATTTAAATTAAATGCATTTTTCTAGTGAAGAAAAGTGGAGTCATCCCAGTGTAATTAATAAAGGATATTGAAGTGGAACATTTATATGAGGTAATTAGATGTAATTGGAGAATGGTTCCTTTTCTGTTTATGAAAACATATTGATTTTAAAATGAAATGTCCTTTGTTTGAATATATATATTTTATATTTAATTTAGATAAACCAGTCTTCCCTGAAGAAGGAGTGTTCTGAAACGTTGGATATTTATGACTGGATTATAACTTGTAAATAAACAGACACCTATTTGTTAAAATACTTTTTGCAGTCTATTTATATAAGGTGAACAGGCTGTTATGCCAGTAACTTTTCCTAAGTAGCATCAGCCAGATTTTTACTAGTTTTAGCCTCTTCCCATTTTTCAAGGGAATTTCTGATATATTTGTTATGCTTTTTGAGGGAGGCTGAGCTGGAGAATACTCGTTGGTACTACCGATGTCTAAATTGTCTTGCAAAATCCCCACAGATAGCCAGCAAATTTTAAGCAAATTGAAGAAAACACAAATGGTGAGAAATTCAGAGTGCGCCAAGGGGTGCAAGCCTGGGTGCAGTACAACTGGGCTGCGCCAGGGCATGGACCAGGTGATATTCAACAGTGATGCGCCATGGCTCAGCACCATTGAATATGGCACTGAGGGCACATGACTGCACATGGCACAGTGGTACTGTGCCAGTGCAAGTGGCAGAAGAGGAGCAGGGATGCGCCAGTGCAAGTGCGGTTGCACTAGGCACATTAACCATGATATTCAGCGCTGGGCATGCAAATGAGGTGATTATGCATGCAAGACATAAATGGGGTCATTGCATGTCATTATGGCTCCATTTGCATGTGGTGCACCAATCCCCGGCAACTTGCACCTGGTGCCCTGCCAGGCTGCAGCCATTGGGGACCGCACCCTGCTGACCCTTGGTAGTCTTCGCACTCCATTCGTCTGATCATGGGCATATGTTTCTATATCCCTGGTGGTCCAGTGGACTGCATTCCAATGCCCAATCATAGGCATATGTTATTATATCCCTGGTGGTCCAGTGGAACCCCCAGTGCCTGATCGCGGGCAGAAATACCGAATTACACCCTGGTGGTCCAGTGGTACTGCCTCCCACCCACCCACTGAGGCCCGCCACCCATCAGCACCCCAAGTCAGCGGCAGGTGGAAGCACCTGCCTGCATGCCTCTGGCTGCACACGACTGACAGTGTACAGTAGGTTCTGTATGCGCTCATTGGTCCACTGCTTGGGCCAATGGGGAACAGACATAATAGGTCTGATATGTGTGAATGAATGTTCATTCACATTTCGCCTGTGTAGCCATTTTGAGAAGAAAGGAGAGGTGTGTTGTTAAGACTACCAGGAAATTAATTTGAGAAGTACCTCTGAGCCTGTGCATGAATAGAGTTAGTGTTATGGGAAAAAGTGTGCCAACCACACTGTACTAGATATCAGTTTGGGCACTGTGACAAACAGAGTCTGTGCTTGCTTGCACCAGAAGAAAGCTGCTGTGCATGCACGCCGCCACAGCATGTGAACTGCACAGTGTACAAGTAGCATCTCCGTGTGCAAACCAGGAAAAAGTCACGTTGGAGGAAGGATTAAAATGTCTGCTGTTCATCGTGTCAAAAGCCTTTTCTATCAAACTGCCAAACTTTGGAAGACCCAGGGTCTAAAAGAGATGGTGGGAGAAAACCTCCAGCACTGGCAAACACACACTTGTAATGATAGGCTCCATGGATGGTAAGAGAAGAGGTGGAGTAGCTGGTGGGTAACTGTCAGGAGACCAGAAAATAAAAACTATCAATCAACACCATTGATAATGCTGAAATAATAAAATAAATATGATTTAAACCAATTCTGACCTATAGTACACCATAACTGTCCACAGCTAAACTTGAACATTAACATATAGAATAAGTATGGAGGTGGTGTGTGTAACAAGAAGTTTAATTCTCGAGGTGTTAGATGCTCATAAACCCCAAGAGTGAAGCTCATATTAGCATCTAACATTGAGGGAATATGTAAACTTCAAGTTTACACATCAACTATATTTTATTTTATAGAATTGCTGGGTCTCCTTTTCGCCACAGCAATTATATAAAATACAAGACGTCTGCTGCAGCCACGCTTGTAGTTCCATTTTCGGCAGCACCTCAGATTTTCAATATGGAGATTTTTAAATGGTGGTCTAAAATGTTTTTGATGATAGTGGAGACATGTTTTGTTTGCCACCTATATGTGGAAAATTACTAAAAAAAAAACAGCAAGTGGCAGGTAGGACAAACTGCAGCAGGTGCATGTGCAGAGTCAGAAACCACGAGGCATTTGCCATTATAAATGCTGCTTTATAACTGCAAATTAGGCACGATTTCCAGTGGGAAAAAGGGAAGACCCATTAATTATTAAGTGGATTATTTATATGTAATTGCTGCAATATATTTTTGCAGATGTGGTATGTACTGAGCTATTCCATCATTGCTGACTAACCTGGCTTGATATTTTCTGCAAAATAGAAATGCAGCTAAATATACCATCTCTGGTCTAAACCTATATCCAGTTTATTTCTGTATAATTTGTTTGTCCTAGCTTGACTTTTAAATCTGTACCCTATGTTACTGAAGCTTGCCCTTTTGGGCTCAGGATACCAATCGTGTCCTTTTACTTTATTAGTTTTCCTGCAGCTGCTCGTTTTCGGCTTAAGCCACATCTGGTTCGTTAAGTTTAGGAGATTAAGTTACCCCACTTTGTTTTAAAGTGTTTTTATTAGTCATGTAGGTCCTTTTCTTTTCTTTACTGTATCTTTATATTTAGTTTTACCTATTCATCTTTAGCTCACTCTGTTAAGTTTCAGCAGAGTAGGGATAAGTATGTTTTTTCATTTTCACCACCATTGTCTGATATTACTTCCATGGACCATCCAAATCATTGCATTATGGCAGGTATTACTGCACGTTCAGTACTGTTATTAAAAACCCTAGGTAGCTATGCTGGCCTAAAAAGGAAAAGGAAGGGAAAATTGTTTCACCAGGAAAGGCACACTAAGCTGAAGCTTGCTTCCAGGTGTGACCTGGGTGCACAAGGAAGTTAAGTGCTTGCTCAGGGTCCACAGTATGCAAGTGGGGCTGTGGATTCAAACCTAGGTCTCCAGGTTTGCAGCCCAATGCCATATACCACAGCACTATACTGCCTCCAAACTTCAAATACCCTGTTTTTCCAATACGCTACTGGTTTACCTTTTTTTTTCTCCTGGAGGCAGATAACATAGAAACTAACCTGGCCCTTACAGTGAGAAGTTTTTTCCCCATAAAAATGTTCTCAGTTTCTTCCTAAAAGAGACCTTCTTGTGAGATGGTCCCTTGCCACATATCCCTCCATCCTCCCTTTATCTGAAACATGGCTAGATTCCACCATTCCAGACTCAGACATTAACTTTCCACGCTATGCAGTTTTTAGATCTGATTGGAACAGATATGGAGGTGGTGCAGCTTATTTGTTGATGCTTCCTTTCCCTGCTCACTTTTCTGATCAGACAGCATGGGTGGGATGATCAATTCTGTTTTTGTTCTCTAAAGTTATCTGGGAGGAAAATTTTAGTTGGCATCCTATGCTGCCCTCCCCAAATTAAAATCAGTCAAATTTTCTCAGCTTTACTCACTGATTCATGGTCTTCCACAATCAGTTTTATTGCAATTTTAATGCAAATTGGTCCTCTAGTAGGGGCCCTCAGACTGAAGAATTCTCTCGCTCTCCTTGGCCTGAATCAGTTAATCAAAGAGCTTACACGATTTGACCAAACTGTAGGGTCTCTATTTTTGTCTCCTGAGCTTCCAATTAGTGTTTCAGGTTTCCAGGGAACTTATTCAGTGACCATGTGATTACCTTATGTAAAGCTAATCTTTCCCTCCCAAAGTTATCACCAAAACCATTAAGTTTTATTGCTTTAGGAATTTCAGCTTGGAAGCATTTTGTCTTGGATTGTCTAAAATCAACTAGGGAAGCTGTCTTCTTTCTCAAATGTGGATACAGCCTGAGATTGTTTCTTTAAGCAATTTAACTTATCTTGTGACCAACATGTTCCTTTTTGGAAAAAGAGTTAAATCCAAACATGCCCATGGGCCACCCTTTTATCCTTACCCAGTTAAAGACACAAGATACGTTGTCAGTGTCAGTGGCTCAGTAGGTAGTGTCACAAACCCACTCAGCAGGTCAGTCCTCTACTCCCAAAGTGCCAACCTCTGAGCGCAGTCTTAGAACAGTTAACAGAACAAGGTAACCCTCTTGTCTGTTTTTGTGGATTCGAATCAACCTTTGGTTTCAAGTTCTGAGGATTCAAACTGTGAACCTCTTGTTAACATACCCAATGTACGGGCTCAGATAATTCTGTCTTCGGGGCCAGATATCTTTGCCTACAGGCACTGAACCAGGTGTACAGAAATGAACCCTTAAAAACTGTAATAAAAGACCTCAGATTTAAAACGCTTACCTTTTTCCAGTTTGGTATTACCATTCAAGCTTATGTAAAGTGTCTTCTTTAACCATATATACTCTACTTGTAAAGGAAAGAAATCAAAGACAGACCAAATAAGCTCTAAAAATAGAATTTTACTATAATAGATAAAAAATATGTAACACATAAAATACAGAACTATTATATCACAAGACATAGAGATCTCTTAAAACCGGTTTTAACAGTGCAATTCTTACTACAGTACTTAGATTTGTCTTTCTCTAAATACCTGCTTAAAGTGCTCACAGGTGTTTCTTTGTCAGAGTCTAGATAGAAATGTCTCTGAAGAAAAACAGAATAATGTTTAAAGCTGTTTTTTTCCACCTATTTGCATGAAGTCACCTAGCTCCTCCTGTCAGAATATATCAAAAATATATCTATATAAAACAGGATATCCTTTCCAAGTATTAACTTCTGCAACCTCAGCATAACTCGTGTTCTTCAAATTACTCTTTCATCTTATGATAAGCTTCCCCTTCCAGGACATCAAAGCATCTTTTATGACTTTGCACTAAAACGTCATACCCTGCTCTTCTTCCTCTAAGCGTTATACAAGTTTATGATCTATCTTGGCAGTTAGGTATCTTCTAGCCTGTAATTAGTGTAATTAGCCTTCCATGTAACACCTTGTATCTAAAACCTGTGTGTGTGTGTGATGTGTTCACATGCTGTTTCAGCATTTCATGGGAGACAGTTCATAACACATATTTTTTATTTTACAAAACGTTGTTTCGTGGTTAGCTCCTCATAGCTCATGTCAAGGCTTCTCCTGAGCTTATGGAATTTAGCTCTGTATGATTCAGCAGTTAATTCAAACTTTTTAACAGTGCAGCTTTAAGTTTGCTGTAATCATCACTGTCCTCATTGTTCATTTGACCCAGTGCATCCCAGGCTTTCCTGGTAAGTAGCGGGATAGCTGGAAGCTCCAGGACTCTCTAGGAATTTTAGCCTGAATACAAACTTTTTCAAAAGAATTTAAAAGGCATCCATATCCTCCCTCTTTAAACTCAGCTATTAATTTGGAATTCAATTTGTAACCCAGTCCTGCAGTCCCAGTTAAACCCAAGCCACTTACCTGCTCTGGTGCAGCTGGTCGGAGTCGTAGCTTCTCCAGTTCATGTTGCCTCTGGTGCTCCTCTCTTCTCCTCTGCAGCTCGCTGGCACTCACGCTCCTCACAGTCTGCCTCCTGCCTCTCTCATTCTCTCTTCTCCTGGAACTCCAGCTCCATCCTTCGCAACTCAATTTGCAGCCTGAGTACTGCTGGATTCAGGATACTGGTGACCTTTCCCTGCTGCTGTGGCCCTTCACTGGCAGTGGCCCTTTGTCTTCCTCATTGGATCTGGACACTGCACTGGCCACTAGCCCTGCCACACTTGAGATTTGGTCCTTTTCAGTCATGGTCCGGGTGACTGCTCTGGGTATCTGCTACCATCAGGGCATCTACGAGGTTCTGCTTGCTGGCTTTCACTGCAAATGGGACTCCTCCATCCCTGCCAAACTGCTTTATGGAGTCTATAGTGTGCCTGCTGTAGTCAGAAATCATCTTCCCTTTACTACTGCTACTCTGACTTGCACTTTAGAGAAAAAATAAAATGGGTAGGAACTTGACTGTACGCCAAGTGCTATAGTTCTGTTTCCTGTTAAAAATAAATCACTGCCTTTTTCTTTCTTTGCAAGTGAGCTTACAGTCTCAGCTGACACACTGAACAATAAAAGCTTGTGATACCAAAATTATCCGCAGCTGCCAACCAATCTGTCACACACCCATTCAGCAGGTCAGCCTCTACTCCCAAAGTGCCAACCTCCGAGTGCAGTCTTGGGAACAGTGAACCCTCTTGTCTGTTTTTGTGGATTTGAGTAGCCTTTGGTCTCAAGTTCTGGAGGATTCAAACTGAGAACCTCTTGTTAGCGTACCCAATGTACAGGCTCAGATAATTCTGTCTTCAGGGGCTAGATATCTTGCCTATGGGCACCTAACCAAGTGTACAGAAATGAACCTTTAAAACTGTAATAAAAGACCTCAGATTTAAAACGCTTGCCTTTTTCCAGTTTGGTATTACCATTCAAGCTTATGTAAAGTGTCTGCTTTAACCATATATACTCTACTTGTAAAGGAAAGAAATCAAAGGCAGACCAAGTAAGCTCTAAAAATGGAGTTTTACTGCAATAGATAAAAAATATGTAACACATAAAATACAGAACTATTATATCACAAGACATACAAATCTCTTAAACAAAATAGGTTTTAACAGTGCAATTCTTACTACAGTATTTAGATTTGTCTTTCTTTCTAAATACCTGCTTAAAGTACTCACAGATGTTTCTTTGTCAGAGTCTAGATAGAAGTGTCTCTGAAGGAAAACAGAATAATGTTTAAAAGCTGGTTTTCCCACCCTTTGCATGAGGTCACCTAGCTCCTCCCTGTCAGAATATATAACAAAATATATCTATATAAAACAGGATGTCCTTTCCAAGTATTAAATTCTGCAACCTCAGCAGAACTCATGTTCTTCAAATGACTCTCTTTGATCTTATGATAAGCTTCACCTTCCAGGACATCAAAACATCTTTTATGACCTCGCACTAAAACGTCATACCCTGCTCTTCTTCCTCTAAGCGTTATACAAGTTTATGATCTATCCTGACAGTTAGGTATCTTCTAGCCTGTAAATAGCTTCTTGCCTTCCATGTAACACCTTGTATCTAAAACCTGTGTGTGTGTGTGTGTGTGTTCTCACATGCTGTTTCAGCATTTCTCATGGGAGACAGTTCATAACATATTTTTTTTATTTTACAAAAATCATACAGCACTCAGAACTGGCTGTCCACGCCACAATCCTCCCCACCTATATTGAATTTGGGGGTCTATCTCCTGCATGGGATGAGCTTCCCAAATCAGTTCACTCCTCAAAGAGACGAGACAGGCCATCTGAGTTCTGGTTCCTGGCTCCAGCTCTATGTACGATTATCATATCATACCCTTGCAAAGCAAGACTCCATCTTAGCAATCTACCATTGTTCTTTCCTATCTGCATCAGCCAAACCAGGGGTTGTGGTCAGTCTGCACCACAAAATGCTGCCCATATAAGTATATGGCTCAAATTTCTTTAGGGTGCACACATGGCAAGACACTCCTTTTCCACTGTAGAGTATGCTTGCTCCTGGGAAGTTACTTCCTTCTCAGGTACACTACTGAGTGATCTGTCCCTTGGCTGTATGTCTGACTCAGTACTGCCCCAATACCCATGTCTGAGGTGTCAGTCTGAACTATAAAGGTTTTGCTACAGTCAGGACTTGTCAAAACAGGAGCACTGCACAGTGCCTCCTTAGTTTGGAAAAGGCTTTCACAGGCTGGACCCCAGGTAATTTTCTTAGGCATCCTTTTCTTTGTCAGGTCAGACAGGGGAGCAGCCAGGGCACTGTAATTGGGTACAAATTTTATGTAGTACCCTGCTGTCCCTATAAACTCCTGACCTGCTTCTGTGTTTCTGGTCTGGGCCATGCCTGGATTACCTTTATCTTTATTTGGTTAGGCCGAGCTGTCCCCGGCCTACCACATGCCTGAGGTATGCTACTTCTCCCATGGCCACCTGGCACTTCTCGGCTTTGACAGTGAGCCTGGCCCTCATATCCTGCCCAGAACTTCTAAGGTGGGATAGATGTTCCTCCCAGCTGGTACTAAAGATGGCAATGTATCCAGGTATGCCACGGCATACTCCTCAGCACCATTTAACACCTGGTTCACCAACCTTTGGAAAGTGGCTGGGGCATCTTCATTCTGAAAGGCATTACTTTAAACTCAAGCCTATCAGAGTGATGAAGGATGACCTCTCCTAGCTCTGTCTGTCAACTCTACCTGCCAATGCCCTTTGTCAGGTCAATGGTCGATGGTAGGTCCCCTCCAACTTGTCCAGGAGTTCATCCGTCCAGGGCATCGGTGAGTGTCTGACTTCATGACTGCATTCAGTCCATGATAGTCCACACAGAAACAAGTAGAGCCATCTGGCTTGGGCACAAGGACTACGGTGAGGCCCAGGGTTGTGGGATCTCTGAATTACCCCTAATCCAGCATCTCCTCCGCTTCCTCCTAATGTCCTTTTGGACAGCCTCTGACACCAATATGCTGTCCACCGTATGGCGCTTGTATCCCTGTCTCCACATTGTGTGTCGCTAAGGGGTTAGTCCAGGCTTGGTGCTAAACAATGGGGCAAAGTTGCTAAACCACCCTTATTTTCTGGATCTGGTCCGGGGCCAGCTGGGGAGACAGTTTTACTACCTCCACAGAGGACTCCCACTTACTTTCTTCCAGCAATCCAGAAGGGGTCGCCTTCGCCTGTCCCCTCCCATGACTACACACTGCAAACACCATGTCAGCCCTATTTGCATATGGCTTCATCATGTTGACATGGTACATCCTTTCTGTCTGTCTTCTGTCAGGTAACTCCACAATGTAGTTCATGTCATTTACCTTCCTAACCACTTTGTACGGGCCTGCCCACTCAGCCTGCAGCTTGTCTTTCCAGACCAGAATAAGAACCATGACTTCCTGACCCACCATGTACAAGTGAGCTCTGGCTCTGTGGTTGTACCACACTTTTGTTTCTGTTGGGCAGCTGCCAGGTTGCTCTGGGCTGTCCCATAAGCTCCTTCAGTCTTTCCCTAAACCTAAGGATGTAATCCACAATGGGAGTTCCCAGGGTGGCATGCTTGCCTTCCCAGTCCTCCCAGATCAAGTCTAGGGGCCCACATATCCGCGTCCATATAAGAGTTCAAAGGAGAAAATCCTGTCGACTCTTGGGGCACTTCCCTGTATGCAAACAACAGGTGGGAAGGTATTTCTCTCAGTCCCTTCCATGCTGTTCAGCAAATGCCCAGAGCATTGACTTTAGGGTACCATTGAATCTCTCCACAAGCCCATTGGCTTGTGGGTGATATGTTGTGCATCTCTGCACCACCTCACACTTCTCCCATAAACATTTCATCAGGTCCGACATGAAGGAACCCCTCGATCAGTGATTACCTCCTGTGGAAACCCAACACGGGAGAAAATCCCAGTAAGGCATCTGCCACTTTGTCCATCCTCAGTGAGGATAGGGCAACTGCCTCTGTGTACCAGGTGGCATAATTCACCACAGTCAGGATGGATCTCTTCCTGAGGATCTGGGGTATTTAAAGGCCTCACAATATCCATTCCCACCATCTGGAATGGCTCCTCCACTATGAGCAAGAGAATAAGGGCAGCTTGGGTTTTCTTGCCCACCTTCCCTATTTCTTGGCACCGTGACAAGACCTGCAATACCCTTCACCTGCTGGGTGAAGTTAGGCCAGTAGAAATTCTGGGCTAACTGCTGTGTAGCGACGATTCCCAGATGACCAGACAAGGGAATATCATGTGCAATTTTAAGCAACTTCTCATGATACCCCTGGGGAATGACAAGCTGCCTGCCTAGCATCCCTCCTCTGCCTGTACCACCTGAGTATACATAAGTCCATTTCCCAATAAACCTTATGTCTGCCGTCACCTCCCTGTGCTCTGTCAGAGCCTGCCCAAGCCCTCAGCTTTCTAAACTAGGGTCACTCTCTGAACAGCTGCAAACCCCTCACACGTTCCCAAGGCATGGGACAGGTCCCCTCAGTCACTAAACTAGGATCCCTAGCACTAGCATCAGGGCCCTCAGGATCACTGTCAATCCCAACCCTCTGACAATGGGTCACCCCTTCCTCTTCGAGTAACCCTCTGTAGCTGTGTGGTTACTTGCTACTGGGGAAATTTCTACCCCTTTTCATTAATCTCCATATCAGGAGACAAAGGCTGGGGAACCAGCCTCTCAGTGGTTTCCACAATGGCTTCTGTGGGGTTCAGGGAACTACACTTTCCCTTGCCACTTGGCTATGGGTAACTGCACATGCCATCTCCTGTTTGAGATTGCTGCCCAGGATCACATCCACTGCTAAGGTTTGGGCTACAGCTACCTGATGCACGGTTCCCCTGTTTCACCCAGTCCAGGAGAACACTGGCCAGTGGCAATGTTTTCTCTTCACCAGTGAACCCTTGTACAGTGATGTATTTATTGGGTATAAGCTGACCAGGCTGTACTAGATCTCCCTTTACCAATGTCAGGATGCCCCTGTGTCCCTTAACCCTGCATCTGTACACCATTCACCATGACTGGGTGCATGTGTTTCCTCATGTTCACTGGCATGCTCCCAGGGACACATAAACAACCCACTTTTTTCTAGCACCACCTTGAATATTATTGCTCACCTTTTGGGACACTGTCTGACAATATGCCCAATTTCTTTACACAACCAACATTCACTTCTCTTTCAGAAAAATCTTTTCTCTGAAACCTGGGGCTAACTGGTTTCAGTGGAGGCAGTGAGGGTATTAGCTGCCCTGAAGGTGTGCTTTTCCCTTCTGCACTGCCACACCCACCCATTCGCTCTCAGAGCA
Source organism: Neoceratodus forsteri (assembly GCA_016271365.2). Taxonomy (NCBI): domain Eukaryota; kingdom Metazoa; phylum Chordata; order Ceratodontiformes; family Ceratodontidae; genus Neoceratodus; species Neoceratodus forsteri. Next base: position 458,102,897 of record CM057452.1, read on the forward strand.
GGTCTGCTCTTGGCATAGTGGTCCGAGAGTTCAGCAGCCTCTGCACTGTTTTGGGATCTCGGTCCTCCAGCCAGGTTTTCAGCTCAGCTGGGCACGCCCAGAAAAACTGTTCTAACAGAATCACATTTTCAATTTTATCAACAGAGTTTGCCTCAATTCCTTCCCACCAACATTTTAAAACTGACATTGTTTCGTGGCTAGCTCCTCATAGCTCATGTCAGGGCTTCTCCTGAGCTTATGGAATTTAACTCTGTATGATTCAGCAGTTAAATCAAACTTTTAACAGTGCAGCTTTAAGTTTGCTGTAATCATCACTGTCCTCATTGTTCATTTGACCCAATGCATCCCAAGCTTTCCCAGTAAGTATGGGATAGCTGGAAGCTCCAGGACTCTCTAGGAATTTTAGCCTGAATACAAACTTTTTCAAAAGAATTTAAAAAGGCATCCATATCCTCCCCTCTTTAAACTCAGCTATTAATTTGGAATTCAATTTGTAACCCAGTCCTGCAGTCCCAGTTAAACCCAAGCCACTTACCTGCTCTGGTGCCGCTTGGTCGGAGTCGAGCTTCTCCAGTTCATGTTGCCTCTGGTGCTCCTCTCTCTCCTCTGCAGCTCACTGGCACTCACGCTCCTCACAGTCTGCCTCCTGCCTCTCTCATTCTCTCTTCTCCTGGAACTCCAGCTCCATCCTTCACAACTCAATTTGCAGCCTGAGTACTGCTGGATTCAGGACACTGGTGACCTTCCCTGCTGCTGTGGCCCTTCACTGGCAGTTGCCCTTTGTCTTCCTCATTGGATGTGGACACTACACTGGCCACTAGCCCTGCCACACTCGAGATTTGGTCCTTTCAGTCACGGTCCGTGACTCGCTGCTCTGGGTATCTGCTACCATCAGGCATCTATGAGGTTCTGCTTGCTGGCTTTCACTGCAATGGGACTCCTCCATCCCCGCAAAACTGCTTTATGGAGTCTATAATGTGCCTGCTGTAGTCAGAAATCATCTTCCTTACTACTGCTACTCTGACTTGCACTTTAGAGAAAAAATAAAATGGGTAGGAACTTGACTGTACGCCAAGTGATATAGTTCTGTTTCCTTGTTAAAAATAAATCACTGCCTTTTTCTTTCTTTGCAAGTGAGCTTACAGTCTCACTGACACACTGAACAATAAAAGCTTGTGATACCAAAATTATCTGCACCGCTGCCAACCAATCTGTCACACACCCACTCAGCAGGTCAGCCCTCTACTCCCAAAGTGCCAACCTCCGAGCACAGTCTTGGGAACAGTTAACAGAACAAGGTAACCCTCTTGTCTGTTTTTGTGGATTTGAGTAAACCTTTGGTCTCAAGTTCTGGAGGGATTCAAACTGTGAACCTCTTGTTAGCGTACTCAATGTACAGGCTCAGATAATTCTGTCTTCAGGGGCTAGATATCTTTGCCTATGGGCACCTAACCAAGTGTACAGAAATGAACCCTTAAAAACTGTAATAAAAGACCTCAGATTTAAAACGCTTACCTTTTTCCAGTTTGGTATTACCATTCAAGCTTATGTAAAGTGTCTGCTTTAACCATATATACTCTACTTGTAAAGGAAAGAAATCAAAGGCAGACCAAGTAAGCTCTAAAATGGAGTTTTACTGCAATAGATAAAAAATATGTAACACATAAAATACAGAACTATTATATCACAAGACATACAAATCTCTTAAACAAAATAGGTTTTAACAGTGCAATTCTTACTACAGTATTTAGATTTGTCTTTCTTTCTAAATACCTGCTTAAAGTACTCACAGATGTTTCTTTGTCAGAGTCTAGATAGAAGTGTCTCTGAAGGAAAACAGAATAATGTTTAAAAGCTGGTTTTCCCACTCTTTGCATGAGGTCACTAGCTCCTCCTGTCGGAATATATAACAAAATATATCTATATAAAACAGGATGTCCTTTCCAAGTATTAAATTCTGCAACCTCAGCAGAACTCATATTCTTCAAATGACTCTCTTTGATCTTATGATAAGCTTCACCCTTCCAGGACATCAAACATCTTTTATGACTTCGACTGAAATGTCATACCCTGCTCTTCTTCCTCTAGCGTTATACAAGTTTATGATCTATCCTGACAGTTAGGTATCTTCTAGCCTGTAAATAGCTTCTTGCCTTCCATGTAACACCTTGTATCTAAAACCTGTGTGTGTGTGTGTGTGTGTGTGTGTGTGTGTTCTCACACATGCTGTTTCAGCATTTCTCATGGGAGACAGTTCATAACACATTTTTTTATTTTACAAAAATCATACAGCACTCAGAACTGGCTGTCCACATCACAGGTAGCACACTCGCCTCTGAGGCCAGGAGATCAGAGAGCTGTGGATTCAGTTCTCACATCTGACACTTGGGTTAATATCCCAATACTGACACTATAGTGCAGCATGAGGGGTGCTGCACTTCTGAGGTGTTGTCTTTGGATGAGACATTAAACCAAGGTCCCATCTGCCTGGATTGGTGGTAGTTTAGGTGGGTGTTAAACATCCCATGGCACTTATTGAAAAGAGATGGGGAATTTTTATTTGAAATTCATGACAAAATATACACAAGAAACACTTAACATAAACAATGCAAGGAAGGGAAGGAAAAATCCACTTTAGAGCCACAGTGTTATGCAAACAAAAAAAATATATTTTTATACAACCCAAAAAGAGTATAACTAATTCATCCAATCTTGTCTTTCAAGAAAGGTGTTGTGTTCCACTTTGCTTTCCATACTGTAGCAGAATAATGTGACACGTCATATTGGTATTGTACTGCAAGTTCTGATTCTATAGACTGAATAATCTGTATAGGAGAAATGATCTGTTGTTGGGTAACTAACTTACTTGGCTTGCCATAAATTGAATTTTATACAGGGAAAAATCAGTCTAATTGTACTAGGGTCTATTTCCTGAAATGCATTGGCAAAAGCTCCAATTAATTCATTATATGAAATAGATTGCCATCTCATGTCTTTCTATATTTGTGAAACTAACTTCCAAAATTCCTTTACAAAAGGACAATGTATAAAAAATGTTCCATAGTTTCTATTATTGTACAGCATGAACTTCTAGGACAAATCCTTTCTGCCATGCTTTTATGTTTAGCATTACCCTTAATATTTAACTTTCCATGGCAACTCAACCAAACAATGTCCCACATTTTAGGAGGGGTCCGGAATCCTTCAAAGTCTGTAACACTTTTGGTGGTAAATGTCAGGTATTCAAAAGCTGGGGAAATATAATAATTTTGTTCTTGAATGGTTTGATACACAACTTTTTCGATATACCTCCTACTTGTATAGGGTCTCAGTTTCCATTTTCTCAATTTCTGTACTGCAGATTTAAAAACAAGGGACTTTACAGTATGTGTTAGGAAGAATTTCATTGGTTTTCCATATATTGTAGAATGGACTATACCATACAGAAGCAAAACTGTCCAGAGTGCTTGGGAAGGAATCTCTGGGTTCCATGTATTATTTGAAAAGAAGATACTATAAAATGTACTATCGGATTTATTAATGCTAATCCTCCTGAATTTATAGGTAAATATAGTATCTCCTTTAATAGGATTCAGTCGGCATCCCCAAATGGCAGAAGACTAATCCAAGTAATGTCACTTCTAGTTCCTGTGGTATTGGGTATACCATACTCAAATACAGAAATATGGGGAAAAAGTTTTTAATACTGCCACTTTTATTTTTTGTCTGCTGCCAACTCTTCCATACTGTTATTTTTGTTTTCCAATTTCCAATTTTTCTGACCAGTTTAAAGAAATGGAAATTACGTACTTACCATAATTGTTGATCTTCTTGGACAGTCTCCATCACTCATTCACACTAGTGGGGTATCACCGAGGTGCTAGGACCAAGCGGAGCAAACATTTTTCAGAAGGGTTGGCACCTAGACAGGACCACGATGCGCGGCATGGCGAGACTAGCTGACGCCTGTGTAGGCTATCTCAGCATCAACCCTCCAACCACCTCAGTACCTTTTGACTGAGTTGGTGCAGCGAACTAATGAAAATAATTTATTCTGACTTTCTGGGCCTGAGAGGGCCCAGATGGCCCTTGCAAGAAGGGTCAGAAGAACAATGTCTTCACAGCCTGAACCATAGGACCATGAAGACCAGAAAAGAAAACGAGTGAACCCAGGGATGGTGGGTGGCCATGTGAATGAGTGATGGAGACTGTCCAAGAAGATCAACAATTATGGTAAGTACATAATTTCCATATCTTCCTGAACTAAGTCTCCATCACTCATTCACACTAGTGGAGAGTACGAGAAACCAACAACCCTGAGTAGGGTAGTAGGGATAAGATTCACTCAGAAAGGATGGCCAAGGACTGTCCTGCTAATAAAAAGAGCTGTCTTGGAAAGAGTATCTAGAACATAGTGCTTACAAGATAAGCGCTTGAGTTGTAACTCACCACTTTGCAGATGGCTGCAATGGGCACAAAATGAAACTCTGCCAGGAAGCAATAACCACTCTAGGATAGCGGTGAGAACCCAGCCTCACAATTTGGTCTTGGACAAAGTTAATAGTGTCAAAGACATGTACTAATCTAACGTAAAAGGACCTCAGGAACTGAAAGAGCCGGAGATAAAGTCTGCTGGTTCAGGGTAGACCGAAAAGCGCAGATGGAAACCCCACTACAAGTATGGTTGACCTGCAACAACAGGTCCAGGAGCACTTGAACCCCTTACTTGGTGAGCAAAAGAAGGTCCAGGTGGGATAGCCCATCAAGGAGAATGGTTTCCACTTAGTCACTGAAACCTTCCTGATGGAAGGCCAAAGCACAACTTAGAAGCTCTTGTGGTGTTCTAGTAGAACCAGACCCTACCAACTTCATATTCCAAAAGGAATCATCCTGCATGTACAACTGTAGTAACAGTCTCTGAACTCAGGGAAGAGAGGGAAAGTGTACAGGAGGACATGTCCACTGCGTAAAAACAGTCCGACAGAAAAAACAGGGGCTGGATTTCTAAGGCAAATAGAGGCAGATGTACATTGAGGAGGGATGCAGCAGGACCAAGTTAGGGTAAACCCATTCGCTGAAAGTGACGGAACTCAGCAGAAGTGACTCAATGCGGTGAGGCACCACTCACTCCAGCCTTCCTGATGGGAGTAGGAAAGGACTCTAGTTTGCTTGCTTAAAACAAATATCACAGCTCCATCATGCACTCAGAGAGGGTAACTTGTGAGTGACTGGCACTGAACCAGTGTGCAGGAACCAAAGGTGTGAATATTTGAAAAGCCATCTCAGAGAAAGACCTACTTGACCTACAGTCAAGAAAGGAGCATGTTGTCTGTTAAGTTGAAGCAAGCAAGGAAGTAGGAAGTTCCGACTTGCTGGAGAGTCCCTTCTGTTGCTGTGAGGCTCTGATCAAGGAAGAAAGCCTGATAAAAGGGGACCAACAGACTGGGCAGTCACCTAGGTCTAGGAAATATCTCTGAATAAGAGAAATCTCTCTGAGAAAAGAGATGACCCATACCTCTGCTGGATCGGACTCCCCTAGGGGTAGAAGAAGTCAAGTACTCTTTACCATAGTTTAGAGATGACCGCCTCAGAGGCTGAGGTGGAACCTGACCAGATCCAAAAGGGTGGTATCAGCTAATTTCAGCTAGGCTCTGTGCTGTGATAATTTTCTTTTACCATTAGTCTGAGTCTGACAAGGCTTTCAGGCTGCTATTTTGCAAGGATTGCCTGATACAAAATGATGAAGATGTCATCCATCTGAGGGGTAGGAGGATCCTGAACATCCATAACTGAAATCGTGACGGACCAATAATCACAGCTGTTAACCACCTGTGCCGATGAAGCCACCAAAGGGCAGCATCACAAGGGGCTATATACCCCTATCAAAGGAGTAGAAGAGCCTGTGTGGCTCCTGACCATTGAATTAGAATGTTCTACAGAGTGTAATTGTCCTGATGACTGAAGATAGTCTAGACACAGAAGCGTTTGGTCCACAGGTGCAGTCTGAAATATTATAGTGGACCCCTCAGTGAGGAACAACTGAAAAGATCTTCCATCATGGAGTCTGGTGATAGAGAAGGCTACTCCTCCAGTCAATAAATGAGTCATCTGCTGTATCACTGAAAAGTAGGACAGGGAGAGACTCATCCAGATGCACTTCTATCCCAGAAGGACCCCTAAGGAGACTTAGGACAGAGCCTCTAGAGACTCTGTCATCAGGAAGGGTGTCGAGGAGCTTGGTACCACTTAAGGAGCTGAGAAAGTGCTGAGTTGAATGAAGGATTCCACTGGCAGAACAGCACAAAAGAGTTCCATCAGCAGAAACCATTGGATGTCACAAGATCCCATGCAGACTGCCACTCACTAAGATCTGTGGAAAAATAATCTGCAGAACAGGACTTCATCCTGTGGAAAACATCTCACCACAAGCTCCACGGAAGAAGAGGTCTGCAGAGGGAAAAATGCGGCACTAGTTCTGCCTGACAGCACCAGCTGGCATTGCCCATGGTACCAGCATCACTCATGGCACAGGATGGCACCATGCAGTGCCTATGCCATCCCGCACAACACCTGAGGGCACCCACGGTGGTACCTGCAGGCACCCTGGCACCCATGGCAGCCATGGCACCCTGGCAGTCATGGCCCCTGTGGCACCCATGGCACCCTGGCACCCATGGGTGCCCAGGACCACCTGTGGGTGCCCAGCACACCCATGGCGCTGGACCTGCAGTGCCACCCATGGTGTTAGCTCCAGCACCAGGCACCAAGGAGAATGCCAATGGAGAAAATCCTGAGGAGAAAGGAAAAAGAGGTGCCTGTGCTGGCCCCTGCAAGGAAAGAGGGAGGGGGCAGGCATGAGGGGTTGACGATTGGCCTGCACACAACCTGACCCAATCAACCCGCCCAGCGAGTCCAGGGCCCGTAGGTCCCAAAATCGGGAACACTGGCCAGAAAAACTGGACAAGAACCCCTGCCCACAGGAGCGCCCAGAGGTGAAATTGCTCACCGAACTCCATCAAGAACAGAGATGGAGTCCGAGTCAAGAACGTGGCTGCTAAGGGTGGGACCAAGAGGAACCCACCAAAGTCAGTTCAGACCTATCGCCCTCCCGACCAACAATCCCCATGCAGACATACCAGAGGGCAACCTCGAAGCGCACTGATTCTTCTTCCCCAATGAGGAAGAAGAGCTCAAGGTTGCTGAGCCGGATCCCTGAACTGCCAAATTTGTGCTTCAGTGGACTGTCCTCCCCTAGCACAGGATTGTCCATAGTCAGACCCCCCTTAGCAAAGGGCAGTGGACAAGACACAGCCCTCTGCCATAACAACTTTCAAACAAAGTCTTCCTACCACTACTGCTACTGCCTAAGGATGACTCCGTTGATGGCAGGTGAGAATTTCTTGTTTTCTTCTTTCTTCTTCTTTATAATCTTTTTCTTTGTAGAATAAGAAAATACTACTAAAAATGTTAAATAAAACAAATACTAAAACAGCTAAAAGCTGCTGTTGTATAGACGAAACTTGACTCCAGCAGATGAGCAACGTCGACATCCAAGCGCTTTTCGATGCGGGAAAAAGGAACTGAGGTGGTTGGAGGGTCGATGCCAAGATTGCCTACACAGGTGTGAGCTTAGTCTCGTGGTCCCGCATACATGCGTGGTCCTGTCTCGGCGCCTACCCTTCTGAAAATGTTGGCCCCGCTTGGTCCTAGCACCTCTGGCACTATCCCACTAGTGTGAATGAGTGATGGAGACTTAATCTAGGAAGATGCATTATTTCATCTCCCAAATGTGAGTCCTAATATAGTAATATTATCATCTGATATTGGAACACCTTGTATTTCTGCAAGTGGCATAGAGGATGAACTTAGCCAATAACCCCTACTTTTTCTTTTATTTACTATAGCTCCTGTTTTAGTGAGTAATCTTGAATAATTTTCCATACATTATCCAATGACTTCAGATCAGCTAAAAAATACACACATTGGCCCAGATATTCAAACTGCGCCATTCTGAGGCGCAAGCCCCGCTGCTCAAAATAGTTGCTAGGGGTGTGGGGTGATATTCAAAGGAGTTGCGCTTATTGAGCAACCTTTGAATATCACCCCCAGCCACAGCACTTCCAAGATGGCGCAGTGGAACTTGCGCCACCGCAAGCTGCCAGAGTTGAGCATAAACCTGCTGTGGCACAAGTACCATTGCGCCATGCTCAAATTTCCGATATTCAAAAGGTGACATGCAAATGGGGCAATAATTTATGCAAGGCGAGGGGCCATTTGCATCTATTTATGGCCTCCTTGCATGCCATTAGCACGTGAGGTGCGCCGATCCTCGAGGACTTGCGCCTGGCTGCCCTGCCAGGCAGCAGCCGCCGGGGACCGACTCCACCCTGCAGCCCGATCCGGCAGTATCTCTGTGTCTACATTTCTCCCACACACACATCTCCAAGCCCAATCGCGGGCATACAGTAACATGAACCCCCACCCACACATCTCCCACAGCCCGATCACAGGCATACAGTAACATGCCTCGCCCACACATCTCCCGGCCCGATCGCGGCAGAACGTGTATCAACCCCCAGTGCCCGATCGCGGGCAGAATGTAAACCCCCAACCCGAATATCTCCCTGGTGGTCCAGTGGACCGTAAGCCCGATCGCGGGCAGAATGTCAAGTTACAACCCCCAAACATCTCCCTGGTGTCTAGTGTCCCCCCACCCACCCACGAAGCTCCTCCACCCCGCTTCCCCGCAGCCGGCGGGCGGTAGCATCCCACTGCTGCCGCCCGCCGCCGCCGCTGATCGACTGAACTGTGCTGCACGCTTATTGGTGGCACTGCCAACGGCATGTAGCTCATAGTCATGATCAGTTCAGATTTGTGAATGAACATCATTCACAAATTCTGACTGTCATGGACGGGTTGAGCTGCACGCCCATTGGCTGTAGCTCTGCACCAATGGGCGGCAGCCCTACCGACAGTCAGTCGGAGGGCGCGGGGTGGCAGGCGGGTGGATGCTGCCGCCCGCCGCCGCCGGGGAGCGGGTGCGGGCCGTGGTAGGTGGGGGGACACTAGACACCAGGGAGATGTTTGGGGTTGTAACTTGACATTCTGCCCGTGATCAGGCATTATGGTCCACTGGACCACCAGGGAGATATTCGGGTTGGGGGCTTTTACATTCTGCCCGCGATCGGGCACTGGTGGGGTTGATAGCAGGTTATGCCTGTGATCGGGCTTGGGAGATGTTTGGGGGCATGGCATTGTATGCCTGTGATCGGCTTCGGAGATATGTGGGCGGGGCATAAGCTGTATGCCCGCGATCGGGCTTTGGGAGATGTGGGCGGGGGTAGTTTTAAGTTCTGCCCACGATCAGGCTGGAGGGGGGGCACAGGGACTGAGTTGGGGGCCAGCCAGGGTGGCAGCTGCTGTGTTGCGCCCTGCAATACAGCAGCTCACCTGTGGGTGGCCCTCAACTTGATCCTTTTTTTGGCTCAAGGTTGTGCAGGCGCAGGTTGGAGTTGCACATGCACAACTCTGCACAACCCGACTGAATATCGGGTTGCGCAGGTTATGCATGGTTCCTCCCTCCTGTTGAGCATGCATTCATTTGCATTGCTTTTTGCGCAACCTGTTGTCAGTGGCGTAACTGCCTCCTGCTGAATATCGCAGAATGGTGCATTTTTGACTTTATGAGTAACCCTGTTACGATGGCTAACCCTTTGAATATCTGGGCCATTGTCTGCATATGCAGTTACTCCGAGTTCAAAAGATCTTCGCTTAGGCCGAATTTCTTTAATAAGTTCTGATTTTGTAAAATTTTAATAAGGGATCAAGACAAAATACAGTATATAAAGAATAGGGCTCATTGGTCAGCCTTGTTGTACCCCCTTTAATTCTTATGTATGATCCCAAATATCCATTAATCAAGGAATGGAAAAAGCATTTTATATAATGTAGCTATAATATATGGATATGGCCAAATAATACCATCCTGTCCCATAAAAAAATCCCTGTAATACAACACTATCCAAAGTGATAATACCATTGTTGCTCCCGATAATACTATCATTCAGAGGTGATAATGCTATCGCTTCAGCTCTGAACGATAGTATTATCACAGAAGTGACACAGCGCATGTGCAACTCTGCCTGCCACGCAGACCCAGTTGCCAAGGTCCCACATTTGTTCCTGCACAAAGTGATGGCGTGCATTCTAATTGGCAGCTTTCCTCTGTGGGGCGGCAGAACAACTTTAAAAACATGGCTGCCATTTACCCTCGCTAGTGGACGCTCACCCTATTTCTTCACTTTTCTGTTTTTTTTTATTTTTTATCACCGTATTATATGCTTCTTCCTCCATTCGCTGAAGGGCAACAAAAGCAAAAGGTAGGAGTTATTGCCACAGAACATGCCAAATTTAAATGTGACAGATGCACGAATGAGTGGGGGGTGAGTGAGCGAGCGAGCGAGCTTTCAGCCTGTCAGCACAGCGACAGTCAGAAGTCCCACAGAAAACACATCATTTTTAAAATGGATCCATATATTATAAAATATAAAATAGATGAGGATTTAGCAGTAAGACCATCGAGAGGTTTTGAGATTTTAAGAACCTCTCGAGCCGCTTCCGAGGTTCCAAGTCTCCAAAACCTCTCGATGGTCTTACTGCCTTGTAAACACCTTCATCTATCTATTATTCTATTTATCCATGAACAAAATTGGCCTGGCTACCATAATGTTCTACCACTCTAAATAAAAGGCATGTGAAACTTTATTGAAAGCCTTTTCTTGATTGAGAGAGAGTAGGTAACCATATATCAAATCCTCCTTACCCTGTTCTACTAATTCTCTTATAATCAGTAAGTTCTCGGAAATAGAACATCTGGGGACTGAACATGCCTGTACAGTAGATATTACATATGAGATCAGAAGTCAGGATTTTCATTAGCATTTTCAAATCTGAGTTCATCACACTTAGTCGCTCCAATTATTGATATTGGTTTTTCACCCTTTTGAATAAAAAGATCTGTATAGAAATGCAAAAATGAAATTAACCGTATTTGACTGCAATATTCAATTAAAGATTACAAAAGTATTTCAGTCAATCGTTCTCTGAATTTTTATAAAATTCTGTAGTGAGCCCATCTATGCCAGGAGAAGTATTATTTTTCAGAGATTTTATAGCTCAATTTCTTGACGGGATATTGATTAATTAATGCTTCCTTTCTTTCCTGAGGGATATCAGGAAGATGAATATTGTCAAGATAACTTTTGATTTCAGAATCTGTTTTATTATATGGACTATACATGTTATTTAAATGTTTTTGAACTTCTTTTAATATTTCAACAGTCTTTGTAAGACACATTCCAGTGTTAGTGTGCAAAGCTGTCATTGTTTTATTTTGTATTCTAGGTTTACAACTTAAAAATACATCTCCATAATTTGACTTTCCAGGGGTCCCTATTTTATGTTCAAATAACAAGGAGGAAGCTCTGGAATACAGTAATGCTTCCATTTCTTGCTTAACTTTAGTAATTTGAGATATGGATACCTGTTTGCCCTCATTCATGTGAGAATATAATTTAGCTAGATGATTCCTAAGTAAGAGATATTTTAGGTATTGGGAGGTATGTTTGGAAAAGGCTTGGGACTTCAATAGGGTTTGTAAACTCGCTTTGGTTTCTCCCATCAAATACTCAAATCTTCAGTAAACAGGTTATGGACATACGGGCCCGCAAGAGGTCTTTTACTTTTACCCAGAATTACATCATTTAATAAAGCATTGTTCAATTTCAGTACCTTCTCCCAATAGGTATACTGTCTTCTAACCCTAATATACTGGTCACTATCATATGGTCTGAAGTTTCTAGTGAGCACAATTCTGCTTTTTGTACTTTACAATATTTTGAAATAAAATCAATCCTAGTAGACTGTTGTCCTTTACAAAAGTATACCTTCCTTGTGCATGTAATTCTCGGTAGGAATCAATTAACCCTGATGTGGAAAGAATGGTTTTAAGACAGTTAGTATCACAAAAGGATTTCTGAGTTCTGGTACCCTATCTAGACTGGATAACACACAATTAAAATCTCCTGCCCATATTATATGCTTTGTTGTAAATTGGTAAGGTTTTATAGAGGAAAATAACTTAACTCTTTTCTTTTTGTCTGAGGGGCATACACACAAATCAACCTCCAGGCTGTATTTTGCATATTGACATCTAATAGTAATGCTCTCCCAGGTACAATGTCCAAAACCCTATTTACAATGTAGTTATCTCCATTAAATAATATGCCCACACCATCGCATGCCTCGGTACCATATGAAAAATATGAAGGTCCCCAACACCATAAACTTTTAGCTGCAGAAGTTAAAAAGATGTATTTAATCTTGTATCCTGCAAAAATAAATGTCATATTTTAAATCAGAAATAATTGAAAAGGTCACCAATCTACGTCTAGGATTTTAACACTGTTCACATTTATAGTGGCAACCTTTAGGAAGCTAAGACCAGGTGTTAGTAAAAAATTGGGAGAGGGAGAAATCAAGACATTTTTCCACATCTAGTACTCCTATGGGGTGGTTTTCCTCTCAGAGTTTTTTGCTCTTTAGAGCAGGACAGGGTTCTGGTTCTCCTTCCAAATCTGAGGACATGATTTGCTGTGAAGAAACAGTAGAGGAGGTTTCTGAGTCCTCCCCAGATTGGATTCTCCAGTTATTGTAGAAAAATGTCATATTTGTTGGACATAAGAATCCCCTGAGGGATGTGGCAGCCTTAGCAATTTTAGATTTGGGTCCAGTCTGCTGTAAAGTTATTTTTCTTGTAACCTGCGTCACATTCGGGAGGCATGATTTTAACTGTGTCCTCTTGAATAAAAATGGGTTCAGAGTCTGCTGCTACAGGTACTTGTGTACAAGGGCTTCATATAAGTCTACAGTAACTAGAACACTTTCTTGGGGAGGGGGTTTGGATCTCTCTGGATGTCCATCTCGGTAGAGTCATTCCGTGATGTAGAACCCAGCTAACCAGTACCTCCACAGTTTCCGATTCTCAGATACTACTTGGCTGGTTTCAACTGTGGTTTCTGATCTAGCTCTTTGGTCTGCCATACTTTTCTTTTGGGCTTCTTGAATAATTGAATCCTGATTTGAATGCTTGGATCTATTATGATTTGCCCAGGACATGCTCTATAAGTATGCCCACCTTCCTCACATAAATTACATTTCATCTAATTTTTACAGGTAGCACTTGTATGCCCATATTCTGGACATAGATTATATTTAATTCTGTCACACATGGAGCTTAAATGTAACAGGGATCCGCTTCTGAAACACGCCTTAGGCTGCCGTGAGTAAAACAATTTCCCATTCCCTCCCTAAGAAGAAACTACTGGGAAGATGCAAGGCCTGTGCTAGAGCTTCGTAGTTTAATTTTTAAACCACTACCCCTCAGTCCAAATATGTTCTTCATCCATTATGGGTTGAGGGGGCCTAGAAGTTTGCATCGCTGTTGTAACTAGTGGGAGATGTTGTTTACAGCTACACTCTCATTACGGAAAAGGATCGAAACCATTTTAATTGCTGGCTTAGTAAGGGAATACTGTAGCATGAAAAGTCATCCCCAGTTCTGAATATTTAACTTTCTATATTTTGCCCAAAATCTATTTAAACCCTGTGGAGTTTTAAAACTTATGTCATATAGTGTCTCCTGAAGCATGTATCAGTGCATACAACTCATTTGAAAAAAAACTAGCGATTCTTTAACTAATTTTCTACCCACATACAGTCTACCAGGGTTATTCTCTAAGCCTCTAGATATTGTAGCGGACTGCATTCCGTGCTGTGCTGAAAAAATTGTCTTTTTCCCTAAAAGCAGCACAAGTGTTTTTGGCTCTTTCAGCTGCTGTTGTTGCAGGAGTGACTAGATGTTCCTTATCCATTAGTTCTCCCCAGATTTGCTGTCTATCACTGGGCCCTTCATCTCCAGAGTCACTTTCCATAGTCTGTTCGTTAGCTGGAGCTGTGTCTGAGTGTACCACATCCTCTGCATGGAGATCAAGGTCCGAGTCAGTTATAAAGTTAGGCAGAGGAGTCTCGATACCTGAATTTTGCTTTTGTTGCTCTCTCTGAGCTTCTCTCTTGGGGATCTTGGAATGGGGCTATGCAGGGATCTGGCATCCATTGTCCATGCATCTTGTGCCATCCAGCCTTAATTAAGGGATTTTTCCAGTGCACCCAGTAATTTTGAATCCCAGCACAAGGTGCAGTATTTGCTTGTGAGCTGGGCCATCCATTCTGAACCCCAAAGTCTGTGAATCACTCAGCGGCATTTTAATATTTGAGCATTCTCATTAATTGGGACGGTAAGATTATTCACATTTTCAGTTGTTTGGTTTAGATTTGGCACAATGTCAGCCTCTTCTTGAGTTCTAACAGGTACAGCCTGTGCATCCGATGGGCCCATAACTACAGCTCAAGTAGCTGCCACGTCGGCATCAGCTGGAATCACATTGACAGGGCCCTGCCAGTTTCAATGTTCAAAGGTTTCAGGGGAGCTACTTTTGCAGTGTTTTCACATGGCACAGTAGGAATAAAAGAGCACAGTACCTGTTGTTTGTTCAGTTGCTTCCAAATCTAGTTTCTGCTTATCTGACATGGATTCTTTCGCTGTCACGTCTTCATGCAATAATGACAGCAAGACTTGCCTTTTTCTGCACAAAGCTTACGTAGCCATTTCTCTTCTTGTAAAGCCATATTCTGAGAGATACTATTATCGGCATCAACATCATCTTCCATTCTTAAATCTTCACCTTTTTCTTTTCTGTAGTACTTCCTTCAGTTGAGTGAATGATCTCTTGTCTGGGCCTGCAGGGAGGAGATCTGCTCACCTGCAGGTTCACCAGTGAACTGACCAGTGTCAGGAACAGAGGCCATGAGTGCAGCAGCTCCCTACCTCAGAGTAAGGGAATTTTGTTTTATTAAATATTCAGAGCATCACAACAGAAAACAGTCAAATTGAATCATACAGAAACATAAACAAAATGCATGTCTTCAAGTAATGGGAACATCTGAATCAGTGACCCAGGAAGATTTTTCACACATTCTGAATATACAAATCAGTTTGACAAGATTTTTCTTTATAATAAAGACATCTCATGTCCTAGAAATACTACCAACAAGGTCTTCATATGAAAGTAATTTTTGTTGCAACGTAAATAAACGTCGCCCATTCCAAATATACCATTTGATGATAGAAAAAGCACAGTCAATGTACATGAATCCCAGTAAGACTATTCCCTATCATACACACCATAAATCAATGTCTCATAAGAGACCAAACCAAGAGGTAACATATCCCAACAGGTGGCCAAATAAGACCAGAAGGACTGGATAAAGGAACAAGAAAAAATAAATGATGCATAGTTTCCGACTGTGCTGAACATTGTGGTCTACTACACAGTCTCACTTCAAAGCTTTATGCTTCTGATTAGCCTTCACATTCAATTTATCGTGGCAGCAAAGCCACAAGACATCCCAAAATTTACAAGGAATTCGCTTATTGCAAAGCAGTCTCAAAAGACCAGGCACTGAGGAAGGAGGGCCCAAAGGAAAGGTAATGGACTCCTTAAAATAATGGTCTTGCACAGATGAATATAATAATTGTTTTGATTGATGCAGAACATGGCTAGATGTGATACCCCACCATTTTAAATGCACAAAAATCCTCTATAATAAGATGGAGAAAACGAACAGATTTAAAGATTTTCAAGGAACCCAAAACCCAACCAACATACCAAGCCCGAGTTTAATCCCAAACAAAGTCATCCACCAAGTGGTCATCTGACAACAAACGGGGTGAAGATTAGAAAACAGAAATTGAACAAAGAAAAATAACACCGGGTTAACCATGTTTAGAAGAAGAAGAATCAGCATATATATATAGCGCTCATACATCCAAAGCGCTTTACAAGCAATGCTAGACTGGTAGTGAAGTGACTGAATGTGGTGGCTGCCATATCGCACATCATCACCCACACACAGCTTGGATAATTGCATGAACCAGTTTATGGGAAGGGAATGTTGGCCAGGACACTGAGAATGTTCCTACTCTTTGAAGAGTGCCCTGGGTTCTTTACTTCCACCTGGACACCCATCAGGACAACACCAGGATGGGTAGAAGGGACCTCGGTTTAACGCCTCATCCGAAGGATGGCACACTCCAGCAGTACAGCACCCCCAATACTGCACTCAGATGCCAGCGATTTTTAGGTGCAAGTCCAATCCCGTGTGGACGAGAACTCAAGACCTTCTGGTCCAGAGGCGGATGTGCTACCAACTGAGCCACGCCATCCAAACTTTCAAGTACAAAACATTACATTTTATGGGGTTCAATCTGCTCCCCAAACTTCCGGAAGAATAGACCATAAAGGGCAGCATCCCTTCCTAGGAGGAGATAAAATCACGCTAACATATAAAAAAGAGGCAACAGATAAGTCCTGATCAAGTATATCCTCCTAAGTTTCACCATACTACACCTGTTCCAACCATCAACCAAAGCCTTCCCTTGGTTAATCTTCAAATTCCAGTTAAAAGATCTTGCCTACTAGTATCAAAAGCAATCCCCAAATTGTAATGGGTCCATCTGTCACCAGGATACCAGCCAAGGCTGTGGCAGACAGTTCCATCCCAAGACTTTTGATCACACACCTATCCTTATTTTGTGCACACCGAAAAATACTGTAACAAGCACAAAAGTCAAGCACCCTGTCAAGATTGACAGGAGATTACAGAAGCAAACAAACATCATCAGCATAACCTGCCACAGTCCATGGTACATGATGTCCGAGACCATGATAGGAGTAAAACCGAAGATTGTTCAAAATCCGAAGGAGGGATCAATACTAAAATGAACAACAGAGGACTTAGGGGCAACCCTGATGTACTCCTCTTTACAGGAATCAAGGGTCCCAAGAATCCATTCACCAGTGGCCTGATAAACACAAAGCGATAAATAGCTTTCAACCAATCAATAAAGAGAGCAAAGATACCATAAAGTTGTAAAGTTACTCAAAAAGTCCTGATCCACAGAGTTAAAAGCCTTCCTCTGATCTAAAGATACCACTAAGCCATTTGTAGAAGACAATGATCCTGATTCGAAAACGTCCTCAGTAACAAAAGCTGGTCCATCATTACCTTTCCTGAACAGCACATGACTGAACTCGGGAAATGATGCATGCTGCAACTGTAGATAACTGACGCGCCAAAATTTTCATAAGAATTTTAAAATCCATATTCAAAAGGCAAATCAGCCTCCAATTATCTAAATTTTCTCGAACACCCTTTTATACAACATAGTTACAACCCTGTTGTCGATCTAAAGGAAAATGTTCCTCCTGTAACATATAGGTGTAAACATGGGCCACTTCCTGGGAAATATAGGGGGACAATAAGCTTATAAAGTTCTGATGGGCGACCATCCTGTCCAGTACCTATCCTTTAGGTAGTGCCACTACCGCTCCAGTACTTCAGTCAAAGAGACCGCTGTGATCAAAGCAGCAGCCTCAGAACTAGACAAAGCAGGGATATCCAGTAGACTAAACAAGTGGGAAAAGCATCAGCATCAGTGGTCTGTTTATCAAATTGCATCCCCAAATAACTAGACACTACCCGCATGATGGCCGATTGCTGAGTGACAATTGACATATCAGAATCCCAAACAGCTGTCATTTTCTTCCGTTTAATCCGAGTATTCAGCTAATGAAAGGACAAACATTGTCCAATGTCCCCCGAGTAACAAAACGCTGCTGCATAGTTAGAGATGCCATTTTTTCATGAAAATCTCGCAGATCTGACATTGGATAGTCTGAATCTGTCCCCCATAATTGTGCCGAGTAGTACAGGTCAGACCCATCAAATGTTGCAGCTGTTGTCTGAGTTTGATATCTCAGTTTCTCAGAGTTGGAAACATGCCTGCTGGCAATTAATAAGGTCGTGAATCAGAGTTAAGACTTTCCCACCACAGGAAAGGGTTATCAAACATCTCGAATAATGTTTTCTTCCTGCACAACAAATACAAGATCTGATGGTGAGCCACCCTCAGAAAGCAGCAAAGTATTGAACTTCCAAAGACCCAATATGAGGGGGATCACATGAACCCACCACAATGGATAGTGTCTAGTGATCTGAATATGCTACAGACTTCACCTGGGCAACCTGTACCGAATCCCTTACTGAGAAAAAATAAATCTATGCGGGTGGCATGCATACCCTCTGAAACATAGGCGCACTTTGATTATGAAGTGATTTATAGACATCTTTCAACTGGGCCAACTGTACAGTAGAATCCAAAATGACATATCACAAAAATCTTTGTGGTAGAAGTACCACTTCTTTGATCATGGTTAGTGAGACCACAATTAAAGTCACCACCTCAAAATATGGCTTGTGCCGAAAAGAAAGGGGTGTATCTGAAGAAACATATCAATCCTCTCTGCCTTTGATTGTGGCACATTTATTTATTTATTTATTTAAACATCAGTTTAATAACCTTTGAGCCAGAGGCTCATTTACAAAGGTACCTCATCATAGAGGACAACAGACAGTAGCACAAAAACAACAGTTAATACAGATTCAAGCAAGTTACAATTCAGGGTTACAGTAGGCAAAATACATAGGATTGTAAAAGTTAAGAGTTAGGGTAGGGGGTGAGAGTAGGAGGGGGTAAGAGGGAGAAGGGATGGGGAGGAGAAAGGAGAGGGAAGGCCAGGAAGGATGGTGTTAAAGAGAGGAGGAAAGTAGGAGGGGGGGAGTGCTGCTCAGCGAGCATTGTCAGAACATTTTTTTTTTTTTTTTTTTTTTTATGGCAGCAACACCTGTGTGAGATGAACAGGTGGTTTCGGAGGCTGAGTTTAAAGGTTGCTAATGTGGGAGAGTCAGAGATACTGGTAGGGAGTGAGTTATACCAGGTAGGTGCTCTGTAGGGAATGCCCTTTGGCCTTGTGAAGTCCTAGCCCTTGGTATGAACAGAGTTGTTTTGGATGAGCTGTGGGTGTTCACAGCCGTGCAGTACGGCTGAATAGAGCCAGCTAGGCCAGTGGGAGATAGGCCATGCAGGGCTTTAAAGGTGAGCTGGCAGGTTTGATACATGAGCCGCTCATTCAGGTTGAGTAGGGTAGCCAAGGCATAAAGCTGACATGTGCGTATGTCTAGGTGCACTGGTGATAAGTCTGCAGGCTTTGTTAAGTGTAAGGCGGACCTTGCTGAGGGCTGTCTGATCAGCTGACCCATAGACCGGGAGGCCATATTCGATGAGAGATATGACAGAAGAGGTGACAGCAAGGCAGAGGACATCCACAGGGAGACATTTTTGTGCTGGTAGAGAATGCCCAGCCGCAAGTTGGCTGCAGAGTTCAAGGAGGAGATATGGTCATGGAAGGAGAGGGCAGGGTCAAAGACAATTCCCAGGTATTTATAGATTGCACAGGTTCGATGGGGATTTTGAGGGTGGAGTGAACAGTGAGGGATATTTGCTGAACTTGTTTTGGGGGTGGGAGAAGAGCATTGTTTTTGTTTTCTTTAGGTTGATTATGAGTCGATGCTCAGAGAACCAGGTTTCAGCGGAATCAAAAGCAAGTTGGAGAGAACTCTGAAGCAGCGTAGGGTTACTATCAGAGGCAAAGAGTACAGCATCATCAGCATATAGCAGGATCTTACCCGAGCATGTACTGGGTAGCGAGTTGAGGAAAAGGGAGAAGAGTAGAGGTCCAAGAATAGAGCCCTGAGGTACCCAGAGTGAATAGGGCAGGTGCTGGAGAGATTTCCACTAACTTTCACACATTGGGAGCAGGCTGAGAGATAGCTGGTGCACCAGGAGACTGGTCCAGTGGCAAGCCTATGTGGTCCAGGGTAGTTAACAGGAGAGGATGCGATACGGTATCAAAAGCTTTAGACAGGTCAATGAATACCACGCCAGCCAGGGCACCAGTGTCCAAGGAGGTGTGGAGGAAGTTGGCAAACCCAGGAGTGCCAGACAGTACTTATGACCAGCTCTGAACCCATGTTGCTCAGAGCAAAGAACATTGTACTTTGAGAGGTAGTTAGAGACTTGAGTGGCAACAATTTTCTCCAGGGCTTTGGGGGGATTGAGATGGGTCAGTAATTACCTGGCAGAGTCCTGTCGCCACCTTTGTGGACAGGAGTAATCAGTAGCAACCTCCAGACAGCAGGAAATTGTCTGAGGAAAGGGTTTGTTAAAGATGCATGTGATAGGGGCGAGGACCTGATCCAGGACCTGACGTAGGAGGCAGGGATCAAGGAAATCGTTACTTATGGCGTTACCTTTTAAGGCTTTAAGGAGATATGGCCTAGTTTCTTGTAAGGTGACACAACGCAGGTGGAACAAGGGCGTGTGATGGGAGGGGCAGAACTAGGGGTGGAGGACTGAAGAAGTTACCAGGGAGTACTGAGCTAAGGTCGGTAAAGGAGTTATTGAGGTGAGTGGCAATGAGGGTAGAATCAGTGGAGACAGTACCATTGATGTTAAGAAGTGTGGGAGAGGGGACCGGGGTGACCATTCAGCTGCTTGACGTCGTCCCAGAAAGACCTAGGGTTCCCCAAGTGGAGGTAAGGGAGGCTTGATAGTAGTCCGCCTTTGCTTTATGGATAGCCCAGGTGCACCAGTTTTCGAGCTGCAGCATAGGTCTGCCTGTCAGATGGTCGGCCAGAGGCAACAGCAGGTGCCACAGATTATCCGCTGCTTAAAAGCTGCCTCAGTGTAGGGGTGAGCCAAGGAGCATATCTTACTTTGGACCTATGGGCAGTTATAGGAGAAGATGTCACAGGCAAAGTTGAAAGTGTTGATAAAGAAGGACAGAGCCATGTCAATGTTAGTTGCATTTATCAGTGGGGACCAGTCTGTGTGAGCAAGGTAATGCTTTAGGTCTTTCAATCCCCGGGTCTAAGCCACCTTTGAGAGTGGTTTTGACTGAGGTGTGGGCTGAGAGGTTACCCAGCTGAAGAGAACAGGGGTGGTCACTAAGACAGTCAGGAGGATTTGGATATTGTGGGCGCAGCTTGGCCTGTTAGTAAGGACCACATCCAGGAGAGTGCTAGTGCCCCATCTGGGGTTGATTCTAGTAGGCTGGGAGACTAGTTGGGTTATATAAATTGCAGCAAAGGCCTCATGAGCGGAAGAGGCTGAGTGGCAAAGCCAATTAATGTTCAAGTCACCCACCAGAATTTGGTCAGAGGGGTTGGGTAGGGAGGTAATGTAGTCAATTAGTGGGCCCAGTGCCTGTGATTGGTTTTGGGAGGTATGTAGGCCATAGTCAGGAAGATAGGACCTCTAGAAGGGTCAGGAGATAGTTTGATTGTTAGGGCCTGGGCATGATGGTCAAGGTCTGGGGAGGGAGGCTAGTCCAGCGAGCGGGTCCTTTAAGTAGATGGCACAACCCCACCTCTCCTACCACCCGGTCCAGCCGGTGGAGGGTGTAGCCAGGAGAGAGACCAGGAGTTAGGGGTGGAGTCAGACAGCCAGGTTTCAACCAAGGCAGCCACATCTGGTTTATGAACCAACATCCAGCAGTGTAGTGAGTCCAGTTTTTCAGGAGGCTACAGATGTTCATAGATGCGTCACAGTCCAGTGGATTTCAAGGGAGGGCTAGTGTTGCCAGTCCCAGGATTGGGATGGATGTTACCAGACAGAAGTAGGAGGAGGAGGGCTGCTCTTGGGAGTAAGCTGCAGCAAGGAGTTTACAACGACTGAGGTAGGGATGAGGGGTGTAGAGGTGCAAGGGATAGGAGCGTAGTACAGACAGGACAAGCAAGCATGACGAGATGCAGAGGGGGCAAGGGGAGTGAGCGAGGGGTGACCACATGATCGGTGGTAGGTAGAGGAGCATGCAGGGTGAGTGAAAGCCACAGGAGGGGTGGGGCAGGGTGGGATGTGGGGTGGGTTGCAGGCAGATCTCTGGGGCATAGGAACCACTCAACAGTGGGGATATAGTACCCCTAGGGAGGTGACTAAAATTAGAATTAGGGAAGGAGAGGGAGGAGAGGGCGTAGGGTGATAGACATGCATGGCGGTGGTAGTGCCATTGTTTTTTTTTGTAGAAAACTAACAGGGGCTGGGATGGTAGCTGGAGGGGAGAGGAGGGATAGAGCCTATATGGGACCAGGGGTGGTGGCACAGCAGTAGGATTGCTAGGGAAACAGAGCCCACTGGTGGCCAGCAGGTATAACCTGCTAATGGGAAAGAGGGGACTTAGGTTCAAGTGCACACAGGAAGTAGCGTGCACAACCCGAACCAATAAAGCTACGGCCGCCCCTGGGTGGAGTGGTGGTTGGGGCGGGCGGGGCAGGCGGCATGAGCGTCATTGGGCTAGCACCCCACAGCAGATGCCCGCCGGAACAATCAGTGGACTGTGGGCAAGAGTCCTTTGGTTGTACAGCTGAAAACACCCCACGGTCGACTAGGGCAGGAGTAGATTGCAGTGCAGCCATTTACTTGGAATGTTCAGCTGGTGTATCAGTGAGGGCTCCAGGTAGAGCAACTTTCCTCCGTCCCTGCTGCGGTCAGCAGCATTCAGTCGTGGGGGTCCGTCTGAAAAAGGTAGCAAGCAGGAGAAAATTAGTATGCGGCGGGAGGATTACAACAGCTGATCTTTGGCTTCACACTGCATGCGCAGATACGTGCTACGCCAGTTACACTACACAATGGGCACCACTTAATTATGTCTGCCTGAAATTGATCTGCACAGCATTCCAGCAAGCCTCTTCCTTAGCTTTAATCTACACAGTTTTACTGACTTCCTTCAGTTTTAGACTTAATCTACACATGAATATGGATAGTGCTACAAGGAGAGCCTAGTTTGTTCAACAAACATATCGTTACTAGATCAGGCACCTTCTAAATACATTCACAGGTCACAGGACCCTACAGCCAGCTCTAACAGGCAATTCACTAACATCCCAAACCTATCTTTCCAGCGTACTAGTTGAGCAGCTTTATATCGTTTGTGCACCCCAGAACACTACAAGCACTAACAGTGTTAACTAGTACAGCTAAAGAGCAGTCAGCTTGCACATATGTACACATTTAATTCCATGCTAGCTTGTCCATCAAGGCGACCAACTCCGAGTCCCCGACCACCCTCTCAGGTAGCACCCACAGCAGATGCCCGCGGAACAATCAGTGGACTGTGGGCAAGAGTCCTTTGGTTGTACAGCCGACATCACACGGTTGACTAGGGCAGGAGTAGATTGCAGTGCAGCCGTTTACCTGGAATGTTCAGCCGGCATATCAGTGAGGGCTCAGGTGGGAGCAACTTTCCTCCGTCCCTGCCAGTCGGCAGCGTTCAGTGCGTGGGGGGTTCCGTCTGAAAAAGGTAGCAAGCAGGGAGAAAATTAGTATGGGCGGAGGATTACAACAGCTGATCTTTGGCTTCACACTGCGCATGCGCAGATACGGGTGCTACGCCAGTTACACTCACAATGGGCACCACTTAATTATGTCTGCCTGAAATTGATCTGCACAGCATTCCAGCAAGCCTCTTCCTTAGCTTTAATCTACACAGTTTTACTGACTTCCTTCAGTTTTAGACTTAATCTACACATGAATATGGATAGTGCTACAAGGAGAGCCTAGTTTGTTCAACAAACATATCGTTACTAGATCAGGCACCTTCTAAATACATTCACAGGTCACAGAACCCTACAGCCAGCTCTAACAGGCAATTCACTAACATCCCAAACCTATCTTTCCAGCGTACTAGTTGAGCAGCTTTATATCGTTTGTACCCCAGAACACTACAAGCACTAACAGTGTTAACTAGTACAGCTAAAAGAGCAGTCAGCTTGCACATATGTACACATTTAATTCCATGCTAGCTTGTCCATCAAGACGACCAACCCGAGTCCCGACCACCCTCTCAGGTAGCACCCACAGCAGATGCCCACCGGAACAATCAGTGGACTGTGGGCAAGAGTCCTTTGGTTGTACAGCCGAAAACACCCCATGGTCAACTAGGGCAGGAGTAGATTGCAGTGCAGCCGTTTACCTGGAATGCTCAGCGGCGTATCAGTGAGGGCTCCAGGTGGGAGCAACTTTCCTCCGTCCCTGCCACGGTCGGCAGTGTTCAGTGCGTGGGGGTTCCATCTGGAATGTTCAGCCGGCATATCAGTGAGGGCTCAGGTGGGAACAACTTTCCTCCGTCCCTGCCGCGATCGGCAGCGTTCAGTGCATGGGGGTTCCGTCTGGAATGTTCAGCGGCGTATCAGTGAGAGCTCCAGGTGGAAGCAACTTTCCTCCGTCCCTGCCGCGATCGGCAGCGTTCAGTCGCGTGGGGGTTCCGTCTGGAATGTTCCAGCCGGCGTATCAGTGAGGGGCTCCAGGTGGGAGCAACTTTCCTCCGTCCCTGCCGCGGTCGGCAGCGTTCAGTCGCGTGGGGGGTCCATCTGGAATGTTCCGGCGGCGTATCAGTGAGGGCTCCAGGTGGAGCAACTTTCCTCTGTCCCTGCAGCGGTCAGCAGCGTTCAGTGCATGGGGGCGGGGTTCCATCTGAGACATAAATAATAAGTGCCTCAAATTTTAACATCCAATAGCAGAACCCTCCAGGAATCAAATCCAACAATTTAGAAGCTGAAAGTCCAAGCTAAACATAATCCCTACCCCAGTACATGCACCTAATCCAATGGACCAATAAGAGGGACCCTTATACCATTCCCATTGGGCAGTGTGAACCTCAATGTCTGTGTGCAGACGGGTATCCTGTAAAATATAACTTCTGCATGAGTGGACACCAAATGGGAAAAACACCACCACGTTTTTAGGGTTTTAACACTATTGACATTAATTGCCAAAAATTCAGTGGGCTGAGTTGACACATTAAAAGACTCAAGGTGGTTTATGCATCCTTGTTTCACCAGCACCGAAGCCGTTTCTTTTCCTTTAGGAGCAGGCTTACCCTTCAGGGGACCCACAGGCTTATCACCCACATCTCCCAATTCACTGGATTCGAATCGAACACAGCTCAGCACAGTGGGAATCCTCTGAAGAAAGTTCAGAGCCTTTTCCACCAAACCAGGTTCCTGAAAATGTGGTTGATATCTATTAGATGTCTGAGTTTCTGAAATCTTATGTACCTTTGAAGCAGGTTGCCGCCAACTCTGAGATCTGGTCACCCTTTGTTCAGGATCAACAACAGGGTCTGACAAGGTAGGGGCGGCATGTCCGTGGAAAAAGGCATGGGCTGTACTTGTAAAGCTCCTTGATCCTGAGGAGGTAGAGACAGTGTATCAGGAGGTCGTTTCCACCCCAGCAGACAAATCCACTACCTAACCTACCACAGCAGAGGGGCAGAACAAAATTCTGGGGGGCAACGTGGAGAAATCAGGAGAAGGTCCAGAACTTGGATCTTCAGGTGCTGGAGGTGAGGGAACCCACCAGACTTCACATTTGCCCCTCTGGGCAATTGCCACTAGCAACCTTTGTTCTTCCAGATCCCCAGTCCCAGATTTAGCAAAAGCAGCCTGTTCACATTCCATATAGGAATAGCCAGAAAGGCCACATAGATTACAACAAACTGCTTCTGAGCAATGCATAGACATGTGGCCCAATTTACTGCAAAGGGAATAACATACCTTATCACAAGCACTACTAATATGTCCAGGGCACCACATTTATAGCAAGTTTTGGATTGGCCCGGATAAAACAAAACTCCTCAGTCACCCCAAAAAGAAAGAATTACCAAATGCTGCAGCGAACCATTACATCATTCAAAATGACACAGATTTTCCAATCCCCCGTCCAAATGTTCTCATTATCAAAAATGGTGTAGGAGCCCCCAACATAGTACAACGTTGCTTGAGCGAAAAAGCAAATCGGTCACACCCACACCCTCATTACGAACAAGACAGTAACATTTTTTGAGCAGGCCTAGTAAGAAGAATAACCTCAAAGGGGACCACAAAGGTGTGCCCTTCACTTTGTTATATCGGACCCAAAATCCTCCAACCCACTTTGTAACTTGAAGCTAACATCAAAGAGCCTTCCTCTGATACATGAATTAGGGCATACAACTCAGTAGCTAGAAACTGTAAACTGTGCTTAAGCAAGATTTTACCCACATACTCCCTATCGGAAAACTTCTAAACCCGTTTATAAACTATACGAACAGCATTGTGACACTTAGCAGGGAGTACTTTTGTTTAAAAAGAAGCATAAGTCCTGGACTGAGTGTTATTATCATCTCCTCGAGGCCAGCCAGAGTCCTTAGCAGTCGTCAAGGAGGGAACCCATGAGGGCAATCCACAGGAACACCGTCAGACCCAGAAATGTCAGGCTGCCCATCTCGGGAACCTAATGCAGCCATCTGCGCAAAGAGTTAAGTTTAGGATTTGGGGTCAATTCTAAATCCTTATCAAGTGTCAAGTCCAAATTAGTACCGGAGCCACACAGGAAGCCTGAGAATCCACAACATCAGGTACCAGGAGCTTTTATGAATGCCCAGAATACAAATAGGGCAAACCCTGAAGTCCATTGATTAGAGACAGGCAAGCGGACTCATCCCTCTGCCTTCAAAGAGTGATCCACTGACCAAGGCTCAGGATCATCAGTCACAGAGTCTGCCCACCCTTTCTGCGGGACAGCTAGTTTGAAAATATGAGGCTCCGGTAGCAGCCGAAAAGGAAAAGACTGAGACACCCTCCTGCTGAAGGTGTTCCATCTGAAACACCACAGGCGGCCTGGGGGACGAGGCACAAAGCCGCTCCCCAGACACACCCGCTGGATGAGTATTCTGGGCTGGTGCTATCTCCTGACAACTCCCGCCAGTCACCAGAAAGTCACTCGGTCTTTTGGAGCGCTGCTGTTGCAACTTCCAGCTCCATAGTCTCTTCAGTAGGCACAGAAACAGAACCAGAAGAAGAATGTAAAGAAGTACCTTCAGTTACCAGCAAAGGATTCTGCAATAGGTCCATAGAGACAGACTGAAAAATCAATCCCAAATCCAAAGCAACATTGCCATAACAGCAGCTCGATCTACAGCTCCCTCTGGACTCTCCATTCCTTCCTCAAATTGAACAGCAGCATCAAAAAGGTATCCACATCACTAGCATCACCCAACAACGGTGCAGCAGACACACTGTGCTCCTCTGCGTCCAGCTCCATTGCACTTCAGATGGAGACTGATTCTGCAACGGACAGCATAGCCCCCTACTGTCAGAGTAGGGAATTTCCCAGTGCCTGGCCAAATTTCCCTCATTCACTAAAAAATACCATCAACTGCTTAATCTGGTTCAATGTCAGTTGCTTACCATCCGTATCCCCCTCCCCGGTCACCCCTGAAAAAGGGACTTCTAGGCCTAGTGGGCTTACTGGGTCACCAAATCTCAAAAACAAACAAGCATTACATCAGAAGGCCAAAAACTGGGTACACCGAGTCATGGCAAAGTTTTCAAAATTCTGAAAATATTGCATTTCTGTCATTAGGAAATCTAAATCATCTTTTCTCATTAAATCTAACTAATTCTAGAAATAATCCCAATAATTTTTGGTGCATGGTATACTCTGTTTGGAAGGTGCCTTCAGAGTCCTCCACTACAATTGTCTTATTGTGTGGTTCATCAGCTACGCTAAGGAGGGTGTTTGTGCTATGTTTAATTCTTCACTGAGGCTCCAGCTATGTTGTTAAACAAGGCTAGCTTATCCTCTGCTGGCATATCTCACATTCCCCTTGCAAAATTTCCTTTTTCTAGACCTATATTTTGTTTTAGGTCTATGAAGACTGATGAAGTATACAATTGTTGTGTTTCGGAGAGGACACTGGGAATCAACAACTTAGATTATTTTTATTTAAATCCAGTGCTGGTATCCTGGCCTCTCCTTAACATTTATTCAGTGGCCTATGCAGCCAGTATGATGTTATGTTTATGCAGCTGTGTTACTTGGTTTGGACATTCGCACTCTCTATTCCAGAGGAATTACCACCATGTGGGGTACCAGAAGGAAGGAACCTCAAAGAGGGTTCCACCCTAGAAGGTGACATGGGACAATTCCCTTTGCTGAAGGTACCTTAGCAAGGATCCCACAGAGAGCTATGCCACTGGAGGAGGAGGGGAGGATGGTGGGGCAAAGAAAAGTGCTTGAGAGAGAGGCTCAGAGAAACTGCTTATATAGCACAGGAAGGGAGAGTGGCTGGCTGCTTGTCCACTGAACAACAGGCATAGTCTTCCAATTCAGTGGCCTATGCAGCCAGTATGATGTTATGCTTGTGCAACTGTGTGACTTGGTTTTGGCCATTCACACTCTATTCAGAGGAATTACCACCCTGAAGAGGTACCAAAAGTGAGAACTCTCAAAGGGTTCCGTCCCTAGAAATGCCGTGGGATGATTCCCTTTGCTAAAGGTACCTTAGGAAGGATCCCAAGGAGAGCTATGCCACTGGAGGAGATGGGGAGGATGGTGGGGCAAAGGAAAAGTGCTTGAGAGAGAGGCTTGGAGGAACTGCTTATATAGCCCAGGAAGGAGTGACTGGCTGCTTGTCCACTGAACTACAGGCATAGCCTTCCAATTCAGTGGCCTATGCAGCCAGTATGATGTTATGCTTGTGCAACTGTGTCACTTGGTTTTGGCCATTCAAACTCTCTATTCCAGAGGAATTACCACCTGTGGGGTACCAAAAGTAAGGAACTCTCGAAGAGGTTCCACCTTAGAAGGTGCAGGGGGACGATTCCTTTGCTAAAGGTAATCCTTAGGAAGGATCCCAAAGAGAAATGTAGTAGTATGAAGCATGTTAGCAATCAGTAGCTGTGCGGCATGGTAGTAGATAAGGCATTAGGCAGCTTGATAACGTAATGACATGCGAGGTTAGCAATGGCATGAGTATGATGAGTTGCACTGGAGATTGAGGGCCTCCTAAGGAGAGAGGAACGCAAGTAGGGACACCATCCACCTCCATCCAACAGTGGAACCTACCTAAAGGAACTAGGGAACACTAACTATGGCTAACGGTTATGACCTGAGGCATGGAGAAAAAAAAAAAACCTTGAGGAGAAATCTCGGGGATACAAGGCCTAGGTCACCTTCCTCCAGGCTTGAGATGTTTATTTTGTGACGGCTCTGCTGCTGCAATTTAGAAACCTAATAAAAGGGGTGGAAAATATTCCAATTTAGAAAGCTCTCCTCGATCCCTCTACAGGGAATGCCGTGGAAGGTTGCGAGTGCTCTGCAACATCGGGGCAACCAAGGCGGGAGGAGGAGAGCATCGACTGCTGAGGCACTCACCTGACCTACTCATCCTAAAAACAAACCAGGTGAGCCAGAGGCAGTCATAGGAAGAATGCAGTGAAGGTGCCTTGTTAGTAGAATACTAGAGGCCAAGGAGATCACTGTAACCACCCTTCACGGCTAGTCTTAAATTCCACACAGGAGCTGCCGTTGAGTTTGAATGGCTAAAAGCCAGGGCCGGAGGAGGACATTCCCAGCTATGGGCCAGGTGAGAAGGACTCACCCGAGTCAGGCATGCTCAAGTTGCGGACTTAGAAATGCAGGCGAGACTTCCGGTGATGTCACGAGCATGACTGCATGCTAACCCGAGGAGCTCCTCCACAGTCCCAAAGTAATATAAAGTATTCCTCAGTTTTCCACAGTTCAACGGACGAATTGACAGTTCCTTCATCTACCAGAAATGGCAGGAAATCGTTGAAACCAAAGAATCTGAAAACAAATGCATCCTCAAGTAAAATGAAATAGTTGGTGGGGCTGAGGCCTTGAGGGTCTAACCGACTGCCATCGCGATTGACGCCAGGCCTCTGAATCCTCAGAGGAACTAGACGAGGAGGTTTTGAACCCAGCTGAAAACATAGCAGAAACCCTCCAGCAAATATTAAAAATGGTCACCAAAATAGACACATCACTGGCAGATCTTAAAAGGATGTTCATACCTTGGATCAGAAAGTTTCAGAAAATGTGGCACAGGTTGTAGAGCTCACAGAAGCCCAAGACACAAGTGAAAGACTGCTACTGTACCTTCTACTGCGGGATCGGGACAATCAACAAAGAATGGAGGACCTAGAAATAGGTCCTGACGCAATAATTTTTGGATACACGGTGTCCCAGAGTGTCAGGAGGGGTATGACACAATAGCTGACTTTGTACAACATTTAATTCAGTCGATCCTGTCAGTCCCATCAGATCTAAATTTGGAGACAGATAGGGCCCATCGATCATTAATTGCAAAACCCTCAGACCCAGCAGCGAGGCCATATTCCCTAATAATTTGAATGGTATACTATCAAAGCAAGGAATGGTTACTAAAGGAAGCTTGGCACCACAGGGACTTAAAATATCACGATGCACCTAATTTCTTTGACCAGGACTTTTCAAATGTATTGCAGGTGTAAAGCAAAGCCAGAGGTATGGGGAACTAAAAGTAAAAAAAGATATTCGAGCTCAGATCCTCTATCCAGCCCGATTAAAAATTCATCTGGAATCAGGGGCACAATCCTTTCCTCTGTGGTCAAAGCAATTCCACTTCTGAAAAGAACTGAACATCCCAGTGCGGACTTAGAAATAGAAATATTGGAGAAAAAGCTTTGAAGAAATGTGGTCCCCGAACACGAGCGAGCCAGCAGGAAGAGGGGTCTGCTGGCGCCTTCCACATGAAGCAGCGATAGATATTGGAAACTGTTGGTGAGCTGATCAACGGAACCAGAACAACCAAATAGGCTCCTCACCAACCAAATTGCAGAGGAGATAAACTGTGAACTCACTGTCACTGGTACTGGTATTGTGCTTACTTTTTTCTTTCTCCCCCACCATGCCTGCCAGTAGGGTGGTAATGGGTAATGAGGGATTGGGGAAAGCTAGTGGGAACAGAGGGACTGCCAGTTAAGAGGAATTCTCGAGGTCTCACATCGGACTATACGGGCAACCCATGGAAATAAGCTATTTTAAAGGAAGGATCATTTAATATTAATTGTAAAAATGAGCATAATTGTGGGTTCTTGAGGCAGTTGCTGGGATGGAAGGGGAAGGGAATTAACACAGGCCGCACAAGGTGGGAGCGGAATGATTGTGGGGATAGTCAATGGATGGAAGGGATTTAGGGGTTTCTATTGTCTCATAAAGTGCAGGAGAGCTGTAAAAATATAGCTAAGGGGCCAAAGAATACCATAAAGAAGGACCAGGGAAAGTTGGACTTGTCTGTTAGAAAGGAATCCCAAGACCCCATAATGGGCAAACATTACTGGCAGCTCATGGCTATTTCGTGAACGACTGCTAAATAATACCTGCAAAATTATCAGTGGTGTGAAACCACCTGGAATGGGTGGGTGGGATGGAGGGAATTCATAAAAGTCACATAGAGCTGGAGCCAAGTGATTGTAAGGATGGTTGAGAGGCGGAAGGAAGTTTAAATACAGTGTGGGAGGGATGCAAAATGAAGGTAAGGGCCAAAATTACATAAGAGAGGAACTTTTAGACATAGGTCAAGGAATGCTTGGGAAAAGAAGGCATTATCATCCATGTCTCCAGGGGCACAAAGGAGGCGGGAGATATGGTTCTAAAAATGAGTGGCTGGGAAGGGATGCTTCGAGGATGCAGTAAAGTATAGTGACGTCATGCACTAGTGGTGAAGGACACGCATCATAGGCATGAATAACCACAACCTCCAAAAAACAACTGCAGGTGGTCAAGACTAATTACTAGCCACAACAGGCTAGTAGTTCCTGGGAGTCTGAACAAGGTTATAAGAAGTGATCTAATCTGAATAGTTCCCCAGTTAATAAGGAACAAGCTGTTAATAGTTCACGGTCACATGTCATTGTAAATTGTTAAATTGTTTGTGTTTTGTTTGTTTTATATTATTCTGTTATGGTGGAATGTTATATGAATCCATTATATGCAAGAAAGGAGGAAGGATCTTGAGTCAGAGGGAGGAGAGCCAAACGGACTTGATATCCAGGGTACAGTGGCTCAAAAAGAAAACAAAATGATGCAATTGAACATAGTATCCTATAATGTTAAGGGCATCAATTCACCAATTTATTTATTTTATTTAGTTTTTGTTGACCGGTAAGTGCACTAGACAAGTCCTGCCTATTTTCAGGCACAACCCGGGAGGGATACAGATGAATGCCAACTGACCTTGAACCAGATTAAGCTGTTGGTGGTATTTGTAGTGAATGAGGAAATCTGGCCAGGACACGGAGAAATTCCCCTACTCTTTTCGATAAGTGCCATGGGATCTTTAACATCCACCTGAACTACCACCAATCCAGGCAGATTATTTTAAATGCACCAGACTGCAAACAGAGTTAAAACATTTAACATGTGACATAGCTTTGTTACAGGAGGCACTTAAGCCCATTGGAACATGCAAGCTCAGGGCAGCATGGTGGGTCGGTGAAGCACTTATCACACAGTCAGCTAAAAAGCTGGGTGGCAGTCCTGTTTAGAAGAAATTGCCTGTTTCAGATACAAGAGGTGGAGGGAGCTTTGTCAGGCAGATTTATTAGAGTATCAGGCAGAATTCAGGATCAATTGTGCATCTAATAAATGTCTATGCTCCAAACGAGATACAGACAAATTTTTAATGAGATATTCCATAAAATATCAGAGCTCTGGGAGGGCAGTTAATCTTGGGGATTTTAATGCGGTTGTATGCCCAACAACCGGGTCAGACATCACAAATAAAATGGCAACCAGAAAACTCAGGATGCTGTTGGAGGAAGGGTTAGTTAGACATATGAAGGTCACTGCATGGGTGGGAGAGGATTACACATATTACTCAACAGCACAGAGATCCTACTCATGAATTGACATGGTGTTTGTGCGTGAACCTGATCTAGATTTGTGCACCTTCTCGACCATACACCCCATAACATTGTCAGATCACGCACCAATGCTGGTTCAATTATCCTGGGGCAATATAAGTAGAAATACAGTATGGATGTTAAATGTCTCACTATTAAATGATAAAACCTTCCAGCAATGTATATCCTAAATGGTGAAGGATCTTAAGTCTGACTCCCAATTGAGGATACATGGCCTTAAATATGGTGGGACACAATGAAAGCAGTGGTTAAGGGACAAATAATAGGTTTCGCTCTGCTAAAGAAAGCATCAATAAAAATGGCAAGCTTTAGTAGAGAAAACAGGAAATGGGAAGTGAAACACAAATCTGATCCAACAAATTTAAAAGTGGTGGGTGAGCTGACTAAGGCCGGGCAGAACTACAGGACGTGGATAATAAAAAGCAGGGGATCTATGGTTCTCCAATCAGAAATACTATGAGGGGGACCAAGGCAGTCAAACTGCTAGCCATGCTGACTTAGGAAGGCTGAAGCGAATAAGTATGTGCAAAGTATCAGAACTGGGAAACACCCTAATATGGTATGGAGACAACCACAGGACATTGCTGCACAGTTTAGGCAGTACTATGAGAATTTATATAGAAGACAAACAACCGGGAGGTGATACAGGAGATGGGAAAATTCCTTCAGACTTTGGCCCTGCCAAAACTCCCAGTAGAAGCCAGCAGGTGCTCTCTACCCCAACATGGAACAAGAACTGTACTCTGCAATAGCTCAGTTACCAACAGGTAAATCCTAGCCCTAATGGGTATCCAGTTGAATTCTATAAAACTTTTACAAAATTCTAGTCCCCATGCTAAAACTGATCATGAACTCAGTTATAGATGAATAGAAATTCCACAATCTTGGTCAGAAGCCCTGATTTCAGTTATCTTCAAATTGGGAAAGCCAGAAGATTTATGCGAGTCATACAGGCCAATATCATTATTGAATCAGGATTTTAAACTATTAACTAAAATAATGGGCAATAGACTGCAGCACTACCTTGAACTCCTGATCCACCGGACCAAGTGGGTTTATACACCACCGACATCTTTCGGATAATATAAGAAGGATATTAAACATTATAACAGCCACAGTTAAAACAAATACCTCCCACTTAGCCATTCTCTTAGATGCAGAAAAAGCATTAGCTCGCATTAATTGGGCATACATGAAAGAAACCTTAACATACATGGGATGGGAAATTTCTTAAAGTGGATCTTGTTAGCCTATCAAAATCCCTCAGCTAGAGTGAGAGTGAACAGGACTGTGTCAGATACCTCTTGGGTCGGATGAGGAAAGAGGCAGGCTGCCTTTGTCCCCACTTTTATTAGCATTAAGTATTGAACCCTTGCCCAGGCTATTAGGCAAAATAATAGCATTGAGGGTATTGAAGTAAACAAATGATGAACAAGGTCTCCATGTACACAGATGACACCTTAATTTACTTAAATAATCCTGAGGCCTCCCTCCCTTTACTCTTAGAACTCCTGAATAGGTTCGGAGAATATCAGGCTTTAAGGTGAGCGAGGGAAAGTCAGAAATGTTAGCTATTGGGGAAAAGGATCCAACCCAGGTACACTTTTTCCTGGGATAAGGACAAAATAAGGTACCTGAGCATACAGATACCCACCAAACTGTCAAACTCTACCTCCTTAATAATGGGACACTGAAAAACAAGTTTTATGGATATAAACTGTTGGCAGGACATGCCTTTGACTCTCTCTAATAGAGTTGAGACATCAAGATGAACATACTACCCAGATACTTATTCCTGTTCATGAATCTGGCAATCCCATTTAGGCAAAGAGACTGGAAGGAACTTAGATGGAGACAAGTAGATTTATCTGGTCAGGCGCCCTAGAAAAGATGGGAGTTGTTATCGAAACCCGGAAAGGGGGATTGGCAGTCCCAGATTTTATAATTACTTTCTGGTGGCTCAAACCCTGCCAGTACTTACCATGATTTCTCCAGGTTGCAAAGGTAGCTGGTATACAATGGAGAAAGATGCCCACCCAGAAATACCCTCAAGTACCTGCCATGGATAGCCCTTATAACAGACATAAATAAAATTAAAAACCAATGGTCCAGACACACAATGGAAGTCTGGTTGCAAACGAGACAGAGGTGGCAGATTCCCACACCAGTGTGGCCTTATATACCATAATTTACCTCCCCATTTCCTAAACACTAAAGTCCATGGTCTTTTAAACTGGAAAAGTAGGGGACTGACCCATCTTAATCAGTTCATGCAGGGGAAGTTCTTAAAAGCATGGACCTACATAGGAATTTAACCTCCCGGACAGATTTTTATAAATACTTACAATGTAGGCATTACATTGAGAAGAGGTAGGTGTGGCAGCTCTGTCCAGTTCCACAGCACCACCACTGGTCAGGACATATCAGAAAGGTCATACAAAAGATTGAGGGGTTCATTTGTACATTTATAGACACCACAAGAGGGAGTGGGCACCCTACATGTCAAAACATAGAATATAAGTGGCAGGAGGAACTGGACATTCGGCTGTCAGACAAGGAATGGGGTATGACTTGGTCAGGGATCAGTAAAACATCTAGATCCCCAATATGGAGGGAGTATCACTGGAGAATGGCCTGCAGATTCTTTGTTGCCCCAGTTATCTCAACGCATTATACCTCACCCCCACAGATAGGTGTTGGAGGGACTGTGGGGTGAGGGGACAGACAGCCATATCTTTTGGAGTTGCCCTCAAATTAATAATTATTGAAAGAGATCACCCAAGCCATTATAGAAATTCTTCTTCTTGAGGGAAGTCTGGATGGGAAGAATGTGGTGTTGGGCCTTCCCGAGAGAGTAAGGTCAGGTGCCCAAAGATATTTATTTAACATCTTAATAGCAGCTGCTTTAAAAGCATCACACAGCACTGGCTTAGCACAAACTCCTTTCATTGCTCCAATGGGTTGCTAATGTAAATTGTATTAAAGAAACTGAGGCAGCTATAGCACATCTGAGGCTAATGACTGACAGGTTTAATTCCAGATGGTTGCCCTATTTTGATTTATATAGAAAAAAGTATGGGTTTATCAGTACTAGATCAATACATACTTCTGTGGTAAAAGGATGGTGGCAGGGCATGGCTGCCTCCCCGACCCCTCTACAGTGGTGAGTGATGTTAACTGATTGTAATACAACTGAGTCAGCCAGAGTATTAACTCCCTATCAGTTAGATGTTTGATTGATTATTCAATTACATTATTGTTCTAATTGAAACACAAATTATATATCGCATGAGTTTGATTCCACACAGAATAAGTTGCACAGTTAATTGTTAGTTTTTAGTTGATATTTATTTATATTGGAAAGTGTGATGTACAGCCTATATAAGATAACAGGATGGTATGGTATAGTTCTATTTCATCTATGCAGGAACAGTGGGAATTAAAGTGATGGTAATTTTCGGATAATAAGACTTTCTTGGAAAATACTCCTTCTACCAGAAGACAGAAATCCTTCCTGCAAACATAAAACAAGGAAATGAAGATACTTTAAGTAAAAGCTATACTTAATTGAATGTAACAAGATTTTCTGTAATGTAAAATCATTGTAGAAATGTACTAAACAAATTATTTTTTAACCAAAAACCATGTAATTTCAAAAAAAAAAAAAGATATGCAGAGCGAGACCACGGCTGCAGGAGGCCTGTACCAGAATGGTATGGCTGGCATGTCCCAGAAAACTGAAGAGTAGCTGAATGAATGTTGAGTGCTGGGACCTCAGTAGGTCGGATGGTAATAGTGAGCATTGAGCAATGATTGCTTAGGCAATGAGTGGACCTGCACCTAGGTCAGTAAGGCAGAGTAGCAATGGTCAGACCTGCACGTAGGGCTGTAAAGCAGAGCAGCAATGGTTGGACCTGCAATTAGGTTGGAGAAGCATCAAATATGAATAGCGGGCAAGCCAGCCAGGTATTCAAGGAAGCCAATGAAAGGTGACAAATACTCTGAGGATTTTGGGTGGCAGAGGCAGGATTAGAACATAAAGTAAGTATGCCACGGGCCATGACTCCCCAACACCTCACAAGTCCCGACCAGAGGGAAAAGCAAGAAAGTGATGGAAGGCACTGAGACTACATGCAGATATTAAAACTAGTTTACAGCATGAGCAGTAGCTTAGCTGACCACCAGAGTATAATAGCAAAGTACAAACAGAAAGTGCAGCAGCTGTATTGAGTAACTATGAGTTGTAGGATTCAATGAACATAGAGTGGAGGAAACAATGCTCTGAAGCAGCTATTGCCAGGCAGTGCAGTGAAACAACAGCAATGAGGTATGTGGTATGAGTTGAAGAAACAGGATTGAGCTTCATAGATTAAGGTTCAGAGTGAGCCTGGACCAGGTGAAAACAATTAAGGTGCATAGCATGGACAGCAGCTATGTAGTATGAGTTGAAACACACAGATAATGATTGCAGTTGCATTGCAAGAAATGAGAGCAAGTAGCATGAGCTCTGAATTAGCAATATACAAGGAGTTTAGAAACAGAAGCCCCCAAAAGAAGGCAAAACAAAGACACACAAACATAGAGGAATAGGAACAAACAACACAAAGAAGGACACAGCCGGAGGCAAAATACAAACCAAATGCATGAGAACAGACAATACAAGTCCAGCAGAAGCAAGCAGAAGCCAAAATAGCAAAGGCGGGGGGTGGGCCTAAGCCTGCAGCAAAGGACAGACTTACAGAGCCTCCGGCTGCAAAAAAGAAAAGTGCTTGAGAGACAGCTCAGAGGATTGCTTATATAGCAAGGGAAGGGGAGTGGCTTGTCCACTGCACTCACAGGCATAGCCTTCCAATACTTAATTTATCTCTTACTACTCAAACCTTTCCTTCAGCTTGGAAATATTCCTTAGTTATCCCTCTTCATAAAAGTGGGGCTAAAACTTTGATACAGAACTATCTCCCTGTTCCCTTGCTTCCCATAGTTTCCAAATTTATGGGAAAATTGTCCTGTCTCAGATTTTTATTTATTTTATTTATTTATTTAATTCTTGGATTACAATTAACTATGAGTCAGAAGACTCTTTTGCGTAGGTTCCATGTCATACGACAAGTAACAATACAGGCAAACAAATTACTAAAACAACCATCATATGGATAAGTATAATTTCAGTAGACAGATTAGTGCATCATAGTCATACAGAGCAAAGGCTACTTGAGTAAACTGAGTAACAGAAAACATAAATTGCACATAATAGTTAAAAAAGATAATGTTGCCTCATACAGGAGCGGCAAACAGCTGGAGGCAGACAAGAAATGGCTTTGATGGTGTGAGCTAGTCCACCTAAAAATAGGCTTCATCCAAGAGATGTGGAGGGGGTGGGAGCTGGCATCAATGGGGGTTGTGGGAGAGCAGAGGGCATGAGAGGGCTGGGGGCAGTCACAGAGGCTGGGGAGATGAAGTGCAATCTCAAGAGTTGTTTAAAGGGCCCAATGTGGGTGAGTCAACTGTGCCTGCTGGAAGACCCTTCAGCCAACTGGGAGCCCTATAACTAAAGGACCGTTGGGCCTGACATGTGACAAAAAGGGACCTGGTGTGCAAGGTTTGGTCCATTTCTTGTGGTACAAGAGCAGGCAAACCGGGTTAGCAAGAGCTAAGAGTTAGGGTAAGGCCTAAGCTAATCTTTTCCCATATAGTCAAGTGTGGTACTTATTCTGTCACTAAGGTTGAGCAACTGAATCACGCTGTAGAGGTCACATGTATGCATCCTACTGTGCATGCACAGGACCAGCCTGCAGACTTTATTTAGGGCTAAGCAAATTCTTTGTAGTGCAGTGTCAGTAGCAGCACCATATATGATAAGACCATAATCCACTATTGAGAGGATGAAGCATGTGACTGCCATCCTGAGGGATTCTTTGGCATACAGTGTTTATGCCTCTATAACACCCCTAGCCTACTGTTGACTGTTTTGATGACCATGTTGATGTGTTCTGAAAAGGACAAGGCACTGTCAAGGGTGATCATAAGGTACTTCACAGTCTGCACTTGTTCTAGTAGAATCGGAGATTGTTCCTAATATCAAGTGAGGCTGTACTATGTCTGTTGTGAGGGTTTGAAGAGCATGGTCTTTGTTTTTATAGTTCAGGACCAGTTTGTTACTACCGAACCAGTTTTCAACCGCAGAGAATTTATCTGTAGACTAATGGTTAATGCCTGGAGGTTCTGGTGGCTGGTGAATAATACTGCATCATCCGCATATACTGTAGGAGAAGGTCATGGGACATGCAAGAGGTAGAGATTTGAGGAAGAGGCTGAACAATAATGGACCTAGGATAGATCCTTGAGGACCCCAACTGGACAGGTTTACTGGCGGACAGTTTATCACCAATTTTACCTGCTGGGATCTGCCTTCAAGGTAACTTTTAAACCAGGACGCAGCTCCAGAGGAGGCAACGATGGTGATGAGGCAGTCATGAAGCAGGGTGTGGTTGATAGTATCAAAGCCTTAGTGAGATCAATGTACACTGATCCCACTAAGTGCTTCAATAAAGGCATGGTGGATAAAGTCGGTGCATTGAAAAAGGGCAGATGTGGTGCAATGATTTTTCCTGAATCCATGCTGTTTGGGGCATTTAATATTGTACTTTGCAAGGAACTCTGTTAGCTGGTCAGTTACAATTTTCTCCAATGCTTTTGAGAGAGGAGGAGGCTGGAGATGGGGCAGTAATTAGAATGCTGAGTATGGTCACCACTCTTATATACTGGGGTAACTATAGCAGCTTTCCATTGAGAGGGGAATTGCCCTAGGCGAGTGATTTGTTCAAGATTATGGTAAGGGCAATATAACTGCATCCAATGTTATGCTTAGCAGCTTCAAATCAAGTGAGTAACTGCTGTAGCACAATTTACCTAAGCCTTTGGACGGGTATTTCTTGGCAATACTGGGGATATTGTTTGAGATAGAAAGGGGGTGAGCTGGGGTATGTTTGTACTGGAAAGTCCAGGTGGGGGAGGAGGGGGTCAAAGAAGTCTGGAAGGAGTACACCACTTAGATCGGTGAAGGCAGTGTTGAGTGTGTTAGCTATGATTATGGGATCTTGGGTGATAGATACATCCACATATGGCATGGAAGGAGGATTTGCTGGGCTTCCCACTGAGTTATTTTAGGTCATCCCAAAATGTTCTACTGTCACCCCATGAGTTAGAGAGTGCTTCTTGTGATAGTTTCTTTTGGCCTGCCTGATGGCTAGGGTGCAGGAGTTTCTGGCTGCCCTGTAATTTTGCCAGTGTGGGGTTGCCAGTGGCCCATGCTATATGCCACAGGTGATCTCTATCAGTCATCAGGGTAAGAAGAGAATGATCCATGGGTTAAAAGCTGCATTTTTTTATCTTTTCTTGGGGCTGAAAATATCACAAGCAGTGTTAAACTTGTATATAAAGTGGTTCAGGACATGGTCAACACAGGTTGCAACATTCGGCACTGACCAATCCTGGTTCGCGAGGAGATGGGCTATTAACTGGTGTAGTTGTCCCTTCTTGAGATCCGGTGAATGGTGGATTTTTCTTTTGTGTGGGTCAGGGAGATTTAGTGGACCAGCAGCAGGTGACAGAGAAGTGGTCATTAAGGGAGTCAGATAGGATGTTGATGTCTGTAATTTTGTCAGGCCTGTTAGTAAAGATGAGGTTGAGTAAGGTGGCTGTACCAGTCCTATGATTCTGTCTGGTGGGCAAGGTCATGACCTTGGTCAAGTTAATCACAATGGTTGCATTTTTGCAGATTTTAGATTTGGCGCCAACCAATTCACATTGAAGTCACCCAGAAGCATAATGTCAGCCGAGGGGTGGCGAGATGGTCAATAATTGCACTGAAGCCTTTGGAGTGGTCACAAGGCAGAACATAACTGCATACAATGGTGAGGGTCTTGCCATTTTGCCCAATGAGCAGCTTAACTGCTAGAGCATGGGAGGGTTCCCAGTGACAATGGCAGGTAGGGCATGTTCCTGTTGGGGGCTTTTATGTAGATAGTGCAGCCCCCACCCCTCTTCCCAACCCATCCAGTCTAAAGAGGGAATAGCCAGCAAGCTGGATGACACTATCAGGCACCTTGGGGAGAGCCATGTCTCAACCACTGCTAAGATGTCGGGTTTCTGTTGGAGTACCCAGACCCGGAGGAGATCAGTTTTTGCTGGAGACTTCTAATGCTTATGGAGCAATTTTCAGACCCACTTGGTGATTGTTGTTAGGCTGTGGGTGCTGATGAGGCCCAAGGTTAGGATGTATGTTCCTGAATAGTAGCAGTAGTAGTAGTAGTAGTAGAACCAGAAGGTTCTGCAGGATGAGGAACTTAAGTGCCTTTACTAGGATGATAGGTTTATGGTTTCTGGGTTTCGATTAGTGGTGATGGTGGTAGGATAGGATAGGTGAGGCAGTGCTGAGAGAAAAAGGAGGGTGGGAGTGCAAGTGTGAGATTGTTTGGGGTAGCAGGTGGAATGTAGTTGTTTTGTGGATGTATTAGTTTCCGAGGCACTCCGGGTGCCCCGTGGGAGGAAGAGGGAGGTAGGTTCAGCATACCTTGCATTATGGTGCTGCAGATGAAGACCTACACCAAGAAGAACAAGTATTAAAATGAACCTAGGAAAGCAAATTTTAGTATGGCTTACTAGTTTGCTAAGGGGTAACTTAGGTGAGCTTTGTCCAGAGGTGTGAAAATCTAAGCATGGCTTTGAATGATATGGGACAGCTCCTCTTAAGACACTAAGACAAGGAGATAGGAGGCAGGTTCATGGATGGAGAGGTGGCACCTGATTGGTGAGGGGTGGTATTCTTGTCAAGAGCAAGGGTATTTTTTTTTTTTGCCATTCACATTTTATTCCATTTTGCAGAGACAGAATATGAATATAATACATAAAACATCCAGATACTTATGTGTCAATAATGATACATAAATTGCCAATAGTAGGACACCTCTGCAAAGCCCCCACGCCCGCCTCCAACCACCCACCTCCCCAAACCATTTCACCCTCCCCGCACAAGGTGCTACATCTAAGTACGGTCTAATAGAGCATATAACCTGCTACCTACAAATAAGAATAGATACAAACAATGGGGTCCA
Organism: Neoceratodus forsteri; assembly: GCA_016271365.2. Lineage (NCBI taxonomy): Eukaryota > Metazoa > Chordata > Ceratodontiformes > Ceratodontidae > Neoceratodus > Neoceratodus forsteri. The sequence goes on from CM057452.1 coordinate 458,144,833, forward strand.
GATTTTCTCAAAAGGGCAGTTGATTGTGTAGGACTGCTATCATCCTCTCAACCCTAAGACTTGCAGAAACTCAGCTAACCATTCAGAATAAGTAATCCTAACGCTATCCTTCCAATGTTTAAGCACAAGTTTTTTCACTGTTACAGAAATCAAGGCCATATAAAACTTTCTGACTCTGACCGAAAAATCGGACATGTCCCGAGTATACAAACTTTGGGGCTAAACATGTCCTCCAATCCTAATAAAGGATTGGCTTTGCTCTTATCTCCTCCCACAAAGGGATAATTTTGGACACTGCCAGAAGATATGTAAAGATCTCCCCAGTCCAAGCCGCATCTGTAACATTTAGGATCCTTCACAAGATTCAAGTCTGCCAGCTTTTGGGAGAATAATAAATATTATGTAAAACTTTAAACTGAGTAAGTCTTAGATGATCTTGTCGAATAAATCTATGACAGCTCTGCCAAATCTGCGACCAATCTAAGGTTGCTTCGAGAACACTTTACCCAATATGAGCTCGGGGCTAGATTCTCTGTAAAGGCCCATTGGAACAACACCAAGTAAATTTTGGAAATTGCCTGTGAGATTCCTACCATTGGGCCTATGTCTGCCCAAAATTGGATCACGAGGAGAATTGTGACCCCTACCAAATTTTTGAACTAATAAATGACGAAGTTGAAAGGTCTTAAAACTGTCTTTAATAGATGGCTTAAACTTATTCATTACATCAACAGATGAGATTAGGCCTCCTCTTCATTAAAACCCTTAAAGAACAGTCCACGGTAGAGGCAACCAGTCGGCTCTGATAGTTTTATTACCTATTAGCCATTGAGGGTTACTCACAATAGGTTGTGCCCCATCCATAGTTTGTTCATGATCTCAAAAATTGCAAAGCTGATTATAAGTCCTTAAGAAACCCCAATAGGAGACTTCCTCAAAGGGAAGGAAGTGTTTACAGGTAACATAGAATAAAGCCTCCGAGGTAAAACCAAAACTTTTAATGAGACTAATTTCTATGTTAACCCACAGCGGCACATAACCTGGTACTGAAATACTACTTTTAGGCTGGGCCCACCTGCCATACTTATTTAGTTGGGCTGCTCAAAAATAGAGAACAAAATGAGGTAATCTCAAGCCCCTAGCGACTTAGGGCCGCCAATTTTGAATAAGACATCCTTGCCTTCTTGTAGCCCCATACAAAATCTCTATTTTCCGTGGAGTTTATTGAACCATGATAAAGGAATCCAAACATTCAACATACTTAGGGGATAGAAAAGTCTGGGAATACATTCATTTTAACAATATTTATTCTACCCCATAATGATAATGGAAGTTGCGCCCACCTTTTAAGTCCAAGTCTATGCTATGAACCAAGAGTCCAAATTCAACTGGCGTAGTCGATCCAGACTCTTAGTCAAGGCAAGCCCAAATGTTTAAAAGATCTGGGACTCCATCCTAAACCCAAATCAATTATTTCTCGCTTAAATAATTTATAATTAAGAGGGTAGACTATCGTTTTATCCTGATTCAGCTTATAATTGCAGGAACTAAAATTATGTATTACCTTTAACAGGTTGGGAATAGACCAACTAGGCTGAAATATAAATCAACAGATCATCCACTGACGCGTGATTTTAATCACTTGGTCCCTAACTTTGATACCTACAATCTCACGACACATCACAATGTTCCTTATGAGAGGCTCCAAATACAAATTGAATAATAGCGGAGATGAGGGACAGCCCTGTCTCGTGCCGACATGTAGTCTAAAAGGGTTGATATGGCCCCATTACAAGTAATTCTTGCAGAAGGGTTTAAATATAACGCTCTAATCCACCCACAAAATTCTCAGAAACAAATTTACCCATTACCATGAATAAAATTCCCAGTGGACCCTATCAAAAGCCTTTTCGGCATCCAAGGAGACCACACGCCATTGGGAGGTCGGTCTCCTCGGAGACCGAAGACATGAGCCAATGTTCTAAAATGGTCCGCTGAGGATCTACCCTTCATAAAACCCTGTTCAGGCCCTATCAATTTTGATAATATTTTATTAATGCGATCTGCTAATATTTTATCAAAATCTTAATATCATAATTTAACAACGAAATAGGTCTATAACTGGCGGGTTTCTCAGCAACCTATTAAAGCGGGATCAAAACTATAAGTAGCTTCTAACAGGGTCCCATCTAATTCCTTCCCAGAGAATATATTGAAATAGTCTAAGTAATAACGAGGTCAATTGAGAAGAGAATACTTTATAAAAATTAAGCGAGAACCCATCCGGGCCAGGCGTCTTGTCAATAGATAGATTCTTAATAGCTGCTTCTATCTCTTGTTGGGTTATCTCAGCATTGAGAAAAGCACAATCTAAATCATCTAGCATGAGGGTGCAAGGCTCTCTAAAGCATGAGATCTCAGATTTGGATGGAGGAAGCGTCATTTCACTAAATAAAGACTCATAATATTTCGGAAAATTGAACCATTTCCTCTGGGGTAGTTTTAATACACCCATCCTCTTCGATATGATCCTTCAATCAGGCGGAAGATTCAAGTTAGCAAGACGCTAGCCAGGAGTTTCCCGGATTTTCCCCTGATCCAAATAATTGGCTCTAGTTTTAATTATAGCTAACTCAGCCTGCTCCCCAGCATTCTAAGATACATATCCTTAATTTTCACAAGCTGCTCCTTATCTTCTTCTTTTGGATTTAAAAATACCTGAGATTCCAAAGATCTAATTTGGATTAATAAATCCGACATAATAGCCTCCTTTTCTTTCTTTCTTTTAACGGCCGAACTGATCAATAGGCCTCTCATGTAGGCCTTAAATGCCCCCAAAAATATCAGAGACGGACACTGTCATTTAAGTTAAGCAAGAATGAACTCCTCTATTTGCTTGACAAAACTGGGCAATTTTGGGTATTCACAAAATTTGGTCATTTATTTTCCACCTATTACCCATACGAATGAGTGAAGGAAGGAGACAGTGACCTCTACCCCAGAATGGTCTGAAAGAGGGTCCGCCATGATATTAGAGCTAAGGACTCCCTTAAGCAGGTCACGAGAGAAATATGTAGTCAATCGGGACCCGATCCATGGACAGGAGAAATGAAAGTATATTCCCTAGATTCCGGATGGAGCACCTCCAGACATCTGTCAAGCTAAACGATCTACTAGATTGTCAAAAGCACTGAAGAGTGTGGAATGTAATTGAGACCTGACAGATCTATCCAGTGAAGGATCCAAACATATTAAAGTCCCCTCCCAAAATCATAGGAAGTTGATTAAATGGAAGGGCGCTTTAATAAGCTCACCATAAAATCATGGTTATCCACATTAGGACCATATACAGACCCAATCAGAATCTCCATATTCTGTAATTTCCCTTTCACTAACACATATCTACCTTCATTATCTTGAACCACTTTCAGAGGGTAAAAGGTATTGATCTATGCACTAATATCATAACCCCTCTACTCTGTGTATTCCCCTGGGACAGTAAACTTCCCTATTTGCAACCTCCTCATACACTTGGCCTCTTCTTGGAGCAAATCGTTTCTTGCAAAATACTACCTTGCCTTTACAGCCTCTATGTGTTTCAGAATCCTAAATTGCTTAGCCTTAAGCCGTGCCCTTTTACAGTCCAAGTGAGAAATTTAATTGAGATATCTGTCCCCATGTTTATTCATTGAAATCATACCATGTTGAGACCGTCCCAGTACCACAAAGCCAACAGAAAAGCAGATATCCTTGTGCACCTCCCCTACAAATCTAACCCCTATCACCATTCAAACTCCCTTCCCTCTACATCCCCCACACTCCTAACTCTCTATACCCCCCAGAAAACCCTTCATTAAGTACACCCCATAAACCGGCTCAAAAGAAAACCCCTGCCCATTATCCCACCCTCCTGTTTCTTGCTTACCTATGACCCATGACACCGACCCACTTGACCCAAGACTCCATCTCCCTCCCGCCACCCCTTGACTATAATGATGAAACTCCGTCCTCTGCAGCTTAAACTGACCTAAAGCCTCCAACATAATGCAGTCCACAACCACAGAAAAGGAACATGTCCAATCAAATAAGCTGCGCAACTAACAGCTAGCTAGGAGAATATCTACATCCCCACTAGCCCTAGGAAGTGAACAAGCCAATATACATAGAAACTTCCAGGACCAGCACTCACCCAATGTGTTTAAACTGATTCAGTTCCCCTAGTTAAGTAATAACTAACACTTAATAAACCAACGTGTTAAGCAAATTATAACATTCGGTACCCTCCTGAGGCTAATCGTAATAACTGTAACAGTCCATTGCCCTTTAGACAAAATATAAAATATTCTTTAAACAAATGTACACTGTCCACAATGGACTGAAAATAAACAATTATCATAACAAAAGTAAACAGGATACACCCAAAAACAGGTTTCCCCCTCAGCCACAGCTATCCGCTGAACCACACAACATTGTCCCAGTCCATTGTGCTCCAAAGTTTAAACACCATACATCTAGTTAAGTCTTGTTTTTCCAGTTAGGAACACCCTCTTTCAGTTCCTTTTCCTCCTTCAGGAATCCTTGAACAGTGCAGGAAAGGCCCTTGTAATGCAACGGTGGCTACCTCACAAGAGTCAAAGGCCTTCCACTCATTAGCAATCAAAACCTGAAATTTAGCTGGGTATCCCATACGAAATTTAATGTCTGCAGCAATCAGCCTTTTAACAATCGGGTGATAGGCAGCACGCTTTTGCCTGACCGAGAATGGTAAATCTTGCACCACCCTAATTGGAGCCTTCCCAAAATATTTCTTTATTCTCTCTGCCTTCCCAAGAAAAGCTGTTTTCCTGATAGTTTAAAACTTGAAAATAAACACTCTTGGCGGCCCATCAGGAGGAGGTAAAGGGTGCAGAGCGGTGAGCCCTCTCAATAACATATGTTGAACCAAACAGAGAGGGCTCCGCAATCTTCTCCGTCAACTTTGAGAATTTAATCGGGTCAGGGCCCTCAGCTCTCTCTGGCAACCCTAAAACCACCACAATATTGCGGCGGCTCTGACCCTCCAAATCCTCCACTTTCAATTCCAGCTTGCTAATGCGTTGAGTCAGCTTATTCACAACAGGCTACATTTTCTCCTTGTTCCCCTCTAGGGATTTAATCCGAGCCTCATTATCAGATGTTCTACGAGTAAGGTCTTCAATAGCACCCGTGATATTTTAATTTCCCCAGCCATATCCTGCACCGCCGACTTGAGTAACGAATCTCCTCCAAGAATCGGCGCTAACGTAAGAGTTCCTCCGCTGTGCTGGCTTCTTCCGACCCCTGTGTTACCAATGAAGCCGAGGCCTTTGATTCTTGACTGCCTTTTCAGGGGTCCGGAGGAGTATGCCTGGGGGTGGTTTTCACATTTCCGCCTCCATGCAGCAAGTGGGCACAGGTTCTCCTCTGCACCCAATACCAGAAACGTAAATTCTCTACCACCAAACGGAATAAAACAGTAATGTTAACGGTGGTGGGCCGGAGCTCACGGAGAGCAGCTACCCGCGGTTCGCATCACGTGACTCCCAAGAGCAAGGGTATTTAATTAAGGTGGAGGGGAGACGAAAAATTTGTAACTAGAGGCTGCCAGCCTAATTCATTCAGCAGCTTGTCATGTTGGGCAGAACAGCCTAAAAGCGTAGGTATTTTCCTTTCTGTTCTGTGTCCAAAGTGGGTAGGAATGAGAAGAAAGAGTGTTACAGTTTGTTTAAAATCAGCAGCTTCTCTTAACAGTACAAATAGCTTTTTTTTTTTTTTGTGCAGGAGCGATCGGCTCTTTGAAAAAGAAAAAAGCAGCCAGTTTTAAACTCTTTGGATACCTTCGTCTGAGGACAATGGGTGGGCAGGTGGCAAGCCGACTGACAGAGGAGCACCACCCAGTGAGGGCTACGGGATCCCCTTCATCTGGGAACAACAGGCGAGGGGTGGCCAGCCAACCAACAGAGGAGAGCACCATCGAGTGAGGGCTACAGGATCCCTTCATCTGGGGACAACAGGTGGGTGGCCAACCAACCAATAGAGAGAGCACCACCCAGTGAGTGCTATAGGATCCCTTCATCTGGGGACAATGGGCGGGCGGATGGGCAGCCAACAACAGAGGAGAGCACCACGCAGTGAGCTCTGAGTTATTTGGCTAACTATCAGGGTATTTCTAATTTTCAGTCAGGTTTCAGGTCCAAATTCTCTACCCAAGTGGCACTGATTAATGAAAGGGTATTTTGTGGGCTCTTTTGATCAATCACGCTTTGCTTTTAAATTATCTTTTATTTTAACTCTCTTTCCTCCTGGTACAGGCAGGGGACTTACCCTTCTGAGCACTTAGACCTCACACCTGCATCCCCCCACGAGGTGGCTTGGACTGAGAGGCCCACAGCTTGCCCTCTGTGGCAGGGCTTATTGAAGGAGAGAGACCGAGATCTACCAGCGGACCCAGCCAATGTATGCACTTGGTGCGCCATTTGGGAAGAGGTCTGGGGGCATCACAGTGCTGCTGTCCCAGAGGGTTTTCCTTTGAGGTCCCTGGAGGTACAGATGTGCAATGATGTCAGCCAGACTCGGTGCACTCCTGCACCCGACCTATAGATGTCTAATGATGTCTCCCCACTGAAGAGTGGCCCTGGCTGTCGCACACCCAGCCTCCACTGGGTGTCACTGGTTTGTCGGAAGCCACACTCTTCTTCTCTCCCCGCCCCCAAGAAGAGGAAAGCTGTCCCTGGGATGCTTATTCTACCTTCCCCAGCCAACTCTCTGATGCACTGCGCTTCTTCCTGAACATGGGTCATCAGTGCCGTAGGTGGTAGCGCCACTGGTCTCCCAGCTTGTCTTATCTTTCCAAGGCTTTTCTTCAAATGTCACCAACTAGTTTTCATTCTTACTTTGAGAGAATTCAATCTGTTTCTTGGAATGGTTGTCTTTAATCTCCTCTTCCTATCTTCACTGGAGTTCCACAACTTGGAATGGTTGTCTTTCCTCTCCTCTTCCTATATTCTCTGAGGTTCCACAGCAGTCTACAGTATACTTGGTCCTATCTTGTGCAATCTTTTGTAGATTCACTACCTTGTCATGGATCTTTGCTCAGCCAGACTTTATAGCTGATGACACTGTGCTTTCCTATGCTCACAGATCTTTTCTTTTGCCTCGACTGTGCAGAGCAACTTTGAAAAGTAGTGAAATGGGTCTCTGATAATCTATTACTCCTAAACAGTAAGAAGACTCAAGCAATGCTGTTTGGTCTCAGCACTCACTACCTTCCACAATCTCCTCTTTCTCCATTTGCTTAAACAATGATCCACTGGAGCTTTTACTGAATTTAATTATCTCCTTACTTTTTATTTATTTATTGAATAGAATCGAATTACAATCCTTTGAGTCACAGACTCTTTGCAAAGGCTCCACGTCAGATACAGGGGTGGAGGGTAAACAAGTACAGCAATAACATACAGACAATCATTATTGACAATACAGTACTGGAGACACAGTCCAGGCATTAACTTAGATAAACTGGTGACAGACGTAGGCAGCAGTGTGTAGGTCATGAAATAGAAAGACATGAAGGCAAGAGAAAGACAAGAAGGCAAGGCTTATCGTGGGATCTAGAGAGACCTCTAGTCGGAGGAAGGAGGGTACGAGGAAAACAAGCATTGGGCAGGGTTAGCCACAGTCACATATGGCAGATTCAAGAAGTTGAGCTTTGAGGCCTGCTTTGAAATGGTAGATGCTATGGGTCAGAGAGAGTGGCGGAGGTAACGCATTAGCCAAAGTGGGGCATGGTAGTAGAAGGATCTTTGGCCAGGGATGTTCTACAGCGGGGATAAGAAATGAGGGTTGGCAGTGAGCCTTGTATTGCTGCGTCTGATGGGGGCAGCGCTGACAATGGGGAGAGAAGGCGGCGGGGGGCTTGCTGGAGATGTATCTTTTGCGAGGATGCAGGTGTGGTACTTTAGCCTTGTTGGAAGTTAAGCCAACCAGCTAGAGCATAGAGCTCATAGGTATGGGTGGTGTCGAGCCAGTGACTAGACGACAGGCTTTATTCATGGCAATGTTAATGTAACGAGTGTGGTGGGTTCTGCTGAGCTATAGATCACAATCCCTGTAGTCAATTAGGGAGAGGATTGAGGAGGAGACTGCAAGCTGCATGGCCTGTGCGGGTAAGCAGTGTTTCATTCTGTAGAGGATACCTACCCTGGCATTGATAGTGGACGAGAGTTGAATGTGACTATGGTAGGAGAGGAGGTGTCTAATGTGATGCCCAGATATTTAAAACTATTAACTTGTTCCAGAGAGGTACCTTGTGTGTTTTTGATTAGGAGCGCAGCCTGACTGTGAGGGCTTTGGCGGTATGCAAAGATCATAGCCTTAGTTTTGCTATAGTTGATGATCAGGCGGTGTTCAGTGAACCATGTTTCAAGTTCCCAGAAGAAGCCCTGTAGGCAAGTTGGAGGGTACTAGGATGTGGGTGTTTCCAGAACAGGACCGCATCATCAGCACAGAGTAGAAGACGACTGCTGCATGCCTTGGGAGAGAGTTTAAAAGAGGGTGAAAAGAAGTGGTCCAAGTATAGATCCCTGTGGACCCCCTGCAGACTGCTTTGCAGGAGGAGATGGTGGCATTTATTCTGACTTGTTGAGACTGGCCTGAGAGGTAATCCTTAAACCAGGCCATAGCCTCAGCGGCCACATTTAGCTTTGGAAGAACACTGAGCAGGAGTTCATGATTGACAGTGTCAAAAGCCTTGGACAGGTCAACATAGTTTGCACCAGCGATAGAGCCTTGGTCAAGGGCCTCGTGTATGAACGAGGTGAGTTCCGTTAGTGCAGTGACAGTGTTATGGCCAGTCCAGAAACCATGTTGTTCCTGGGCAGAGAAGGTTCTGTTTAGTAAGGTGTTCAGTTATCTGGTCTGATACTAGTTTTTCGAGTGCTTTGGAGAGAGGAGGAAGTATTGAAATTGGTCTATAGTTGCTGGGCTTGCAGCCGCCGCTTTCAAAATGGGGGTGATTGTGGCTCTCTTCCAGAATGAGGGAACTGACCGAGGCAAAGCGAGGTTGAGAATTTTAGTAAGGTGTGGTAATGTGACATCAAGGGTCAGCAGGATTAGTTTAAGATCAAGGGAGCTGCTGAAACGTGGTATTGGCACAGCATTAGCAATGTAGTGTTTGCCTCAGGCAGGAGATGACTCTCAGCCTGAAAGGTATAGAATTGCCATTATGCAAGATGTCAGGAGGTGTGTGGGAGGGTGGGTTGAAGAAATTAGGAGGGAGGATATGGGAGAGATCCGAGACGGAGTTAAGGGCTTCTGCAACAGCGGAAGGATCCTGGGTGAGAGCCCCATTAATAGAGAGTTGGGTAGGGGAGGGGAGCAGTTTCCCACTAAGTTCTTTTATGTTTTTCCAGAATTTTTACTATCTCTCCCAGGAGGAGGCAAGGGTTTGTTGGTAGTACGCCGCTCATTCCGTAAGGCCCAAGTACATTTGTTGCGGGCCTCCCGGTATAGTTGCCTATCATGCATATCGCTTGGGAGTCAAGGGCCTATGCCATAGGTTGTCCCTTCTGCTGGAGCAGGTGTAGAAGTGAGGTGTGATCCAGGGTGTGGTTCTGGTTTTACTGCTTGCTTCACGTGGGATATAAATGTCACAGGCCTTGTTGAACGTGGTTATAAAGTGTGAGAGTGCTAGGTCAACTGACTGTGAGGTGTAGATGGGGAGCCAGTTGCTGTAGGTGAGATGGGCTTTGAGTTTTGCAATACCACCTCTTTTTAGCCATCTCTGTACAGAGATTTGAAGTGGGGCAGTAGGCATTTTACCAGACCACCAGCAGATCACTGGGGAATGGTCACTGATGGTGTCAGGGAGCACCATGACATGGGAGAGGTTCCTTGGCCTGTTGGTGAAGATAAGGTCTAACAGGGTGGAGGTCCCAGATCTAATGTTCTGTCTGGTGGGGAGGTAACAAGCTGGGCAAGATCATATGCCATGGCAGTGTCTTTAAAGCTGGATGAGGCTGGGATAGCCAGTTGACATTGAAGTCACCAAAATGATGGACTCACCCATGTTAGGTAGGAGTGAGAGACTGTGGAGGAGGAATCAAATGTAGGTTTTGGCTTCTAGGGGGATATAGGCCGAGGTAATGTGAAGTGTTTGTGAATCCAGACTGAGTTTGACTGTAAGTGCTTGGGCCATGGAGTGGTGAGGGGTTTGAACTACAGTGGCTTGGTGTGACGATTTAACATATATTGCACAGCCACCCCTCTCCTGCTGGATCCTATTGGACCGGAAGATGGAATAATTACTGAGGGAGACCACATTGTTGGGATATTTTCAGAGATCCAGGTTTCTGAGAGGGCTAGGATATCCGGTGCATGCTGGGCAACCCAGCCTTGGAGGAGGGTGTGTTTTTAGGCAGACTGCAAATATTAAGGGTGGCTATCAGTAGGCTCCCCTTGTGCTGCTTGGTGTGGCCGTTGTACTGGGTGGTCCAGGGTTAGGTGGACATTGCCAGATAATAAGAGAAGTAGAAAGGCGTTTCCGCAGGAGGCCAGACTGCAGAGCTTGGATGAGTGGCGTTGGGATTGGTAGGGAGTAGGGTTTTAGTACTGGTGGTGGGTACTGGGAGACAGGAAAGATGCCAGCTAGTAGGGTTGGGATATGGAAAGGCATGAGTTTGGGGCTTACCAATGTGAGGTATGCTTGTGGTCTGATGGGGGAGTGCTGATGTACAATGCTTATCTTGTAGAGGCGAGGCGGGTTAAGTTGAGGGTGTGTATGAATAAAGGTCAGCAGAAACCTTTTGGCCTGTGAAGGAGATGTTAGAGGGACTGCATCTGTAGTAATCATAGGTACAACAATGGTACTGTGGGGTTTGACGCAGTGTGGGTTGGGAGCCTCGGGGGCAGTAGAGTGAATTGTAAGAGCTTGGAAATCAGGAGGGCTGCAACTAGTGAGGACAACATGTATAGGTGGAGAGAGAAAATTGCAGCAGCAGCCACTAGTGTTAGTTTTGTGTAACCTGCAGCTGGAAAAGTGAGCTGATAGGATATTTCACGATGTCACTGACCAACCCTGGCTATAAAGTTGATAGCTGAGCAAGGGTGGTGTTGGGGCAGCAGGGCAGAAACACAGGAGCAAATGAAATCACTGCTTGGCTGCAGCTTACAGGCAGAGAAATGAAATCTGCAAAGCAGCCTGTGTTTTGGAGTTAAATAGCAGACTGCAGCCTGTGTTTCACAGTTCGATAACAGCCTGGGTTCTAGCCAGAGGCTCTGTTTCCAGAGCCTGAGTAGTCCAGCGCCAGGGGAGAGTGAGCAAAAGGCGCCAACTTTGAATTCTGAGGCGTCCTGTTCAAGTACCTGTCCTTCTTCGGGTGGGAGCCGAAAGTCGGGAGGGCTCCTCTCGTGAAATGCCCTCGCGACCCTGGGGAGAAGAGAGAGAAAACAGGAGTTTATAGGTATTTTACAGAATGGGCAGGAGAACACAAAGGTGAGCCTACAGGGACAAAAGAAGGAAACAGGGGAGGGGTAGGCAGAGAAGCAATTCAGACTAGGTACAGCACAATATAATTTCAGTACAGGAGCAGGGGAAAACTTAAGTTATGCTTGCAATCCTAAATTCAAAATAAAAACTCTTGAGGCAAAGGTTCAAGCCCTGCTAAGACTTTCGCAAATGCTGCAGCCAGGCTAAACAACACAGGAGCAAATTAAATCACTGCTTGGCTGCAGCTTACAGGCAGAGAAATGAAATCGCAAGCAGCCTGTGTTTTGAGTTAAATAGCAGACTGCAGCCTGTGTTTCACAGTTCGATAACAGCCTGGTTTCTAGCCAGGGCTCTGTTTCCAAACCTGAGTAGTCCAGCGCCAGGGGAGAGCGAGCAAAAAGGCTTTTGACTTTTCTTTGACCTTTAAAACACAATGACAAAACCGCCTCAAAAGTCCACCTATGCCTGGGGCGCTAAAGCATGCCAGATATTCTCTGTCAAGTTCAGACTGCAAGCACATTACTGGGCAAGCTATTCTTCCTTTTTGGACTATGGTGACATTATTTACCGACATGCTCCTGATCCATACCTTCTTCCCTTAAATACCATTTACTTCCAGTTACTTTGTTTCACCTTAAAATCAAAATGGGATGAACATCATTGCACTTTACTGCCTCAATTAAATAAGCTATTTCCACCTTCCACTAGTTATCCCTCATTTAGAAATCAAATAACAAGATCCCTAGTTACTTAACAGAAAGGTTAACTGTTCCTGCTCACAAATACAGCTTCAGAGATGTGTCTTATCGTGGCTTCTCCTCACCAAATTTTACACACACTATGGCAAAGATTGTCTCTCATAGGCCCCTTTTCTTGGAACAATCTGTCCACTCAGTTCAGAAATTCACCCACTCTCTGGACTTTAAACATGTCTTAAAAAATTGTTGATGCAGGAAAGTACAGTTACATGAGAACTTACCATAACAGTAGATCTTTGAGAGGATCTCTTGCAGCAGGCCACACCTCTAGAACTACAGTGGTAAGGCACTAGGACCACATAGAAACTTTTCTAGCTAGCAGTCTACTAGGAGCCACCCATGCCGATCCTCCCATACAACTGTGGGCGGCCCCCAGCCTACTCAGTTGTACCACCAAGACCATAAGCAGAGAATCTCCCACTGGGGAATTGAGGCAGGCTGGAGGCCCCCCATGTGAAACTGAAGGTGAACCACTCTGAAGAGACAGAGACAGAAAGTCCTGAAGTCAAGGGGGATGGAGGGTAGGACAGCATGGCCTGCTGCAAGAGATCTCTTGAAGATCTACTGTTTGGTAAGTTCTTAGTAATTCTGCACTGTCTTCAAGTATCTCTGGCAGCAGGCCACACCTCTAGAATGAGTCCCAAGCAGTTCTGATAGAAGAACCAGTCTGGGTGGCTGGAGACTATAGGCCTATGAAAGGAGGCCTTGAAGCCAAGCCAGGCTGAACCCTGCTCTTCTTCTCAAGGTAATGTCCAGACTAGTATTTGGTGAAAGTGTGGACAGTACCCCAAGTTGCAACAGCACACATCTCAGCAGCTGACATTCTGAAAACAGGCACAGAAGTGGCCATGCCACTGGTGGAATGGTCACAGACAACCCCAGGAAGTTCCTTACTGTACTTCCTCTAACAAAAGTAATACAGCTGGCCAAACCATTTGGACAGGCACTGTTTAGAAACCAGGATCCTTCTTTCCCAGGGTGAAGGAAATGAATAACAGCGAGGACTTCCTGCATTCCTTCTTATGGTGTGTATAGTAATGCAGAATTCTATGCAGTAAAGTATACAGTAATCTTCCCTGGCCTGGCATGCTCAGGATAATAAACAGGGAGGTGGATGGTTTGATTTACAGTAAACTCAGACACCACCTTGAGTAGAAACTTAGAGTTTGTACAAAAAGACACCCTGTCTTTGTGGAAAATCAAATAAGGCTGCTCACACGAGAGCCTGCAGCCCTGCAATCCTTCGAGCTGAAGTAATATCAACTGAAAATAATACTTTCCATGACAGAAAGCTTAGCTCAAAAGTCATGGCTCAAAAGGAGCCACAGTGAATTTCTTAACATGAAATTTAAGTCCCAAGGCATAACTAGATTGTGGGTGGGAAACTTCGGATGAAGAATGCCTCACAAGAAAGTACAGGACACTTTCAGATGTGCCACTGTGTGGCCTTCAACAGCACATGAAAGGCCGAAATGGCTGACAGGTGCACCTTAAGAGATGAGTGTTGCAGACCAGATTCTGAGAAGGACAGCAAATACTTCAGAATCTGATTCACAGGCCGTCCGTGGCACTAAGGGTTGAGGCGCTTGAATGCCACACCTCACGCCACACCGGTGACCTGAATCTGAAGCGATCTTGGGCGCTGGGGTCAGCAGGGGAGGGAGAGTTGAGCATCTGATGACAACTCTCTCCCGAGGGTGGGTGGGCATGTCGTCCTGCTCCATGCTGTCTCCTGGTGCAGGCCGGGGCAGTGCCAGAGCAAGAAGAAACTATAAGCATGGCATTGTGACGTGCGCTTTCATGGCTACAAGGGGAGGAACAGAAAAGGAAAACCACAGTGGCTGCAGGCTACATGAAGTCCCCACCAGCACGCCACTGCCTCAGAACCGCCCATATAACCCGATCCGGATATGTGTCACGAGGAGGATGGCCCTCTCCCTTCCACCCGGGCGAATCTGTGGGGGACCCAGGGCTTGAGGGTACCAGGGAGAGGCGATTGGGAGTCTGAGGTGGACCAATTCCCTGACTGCAGGCCAAGGAGAATAAACAAATAATGAAATAAAAGAGATTCTGAAAGGTTGCAAATGACGGGAAGCTGCCCACAGAGCAAAGTGATTCCATTTCAGAGAATCAGTGGCCCTGGTGGAGGGTTTCTAATGCCCTGAGAACATTGGCCACTTTCTGGTATACCCCAAACCTACCCATGGCTATGTCTTCAGGAGCCAGGCATGGAGGTGTAGAGACTTGAGGTCCGGATGGACTGGGGTCCTCTGTTCCTGTGACAGCAAACATTTGCAGAGGGGAGGGTACCAGAGGTTCCACTGCCAGCTGCTGTAGTAAGGGAACCAGATCTGAAGGCCAAAGAGGGCAATGAGGATCACAGTGGTCCTTCCAGCTGAAGTTTGATTAACACCCTCTGAATTAGAGGGAAGGCATAGAGAAACCTCCCTTTCCAAGAGGGACAACGTGTCTTGCCAGAAAACTCCAGGCGCTGGGCGAGCAGAAAAGCAGCAGTTTTGCATTGAGTGGGGTCGCAAAAGGTCCAGCTCTGGATCACCCCACCAGTCAAACAGGTCTTGACAACTGATGCTAGCAGTTTCCACTCATGCATCCTGGACTGCGACCGGATTAGCTTGTCCACCAGAATGTTTTTGAATGCCTGGAACATGGATGGCTGACAGTTCCAGATCATGTTCTACAGCCCAGTATCAGATCCTCATCGCTTTCTGACAGAGAATGTATGTGGATCTCCCTTGTTTGTTGATGTAGTGCACAGCACTAATGTTTTTCATCTATACAGATGGGTCTGGAAGGCTTGCAAAGCATACACAATGGCCCTCATCTTTAGGACATTGATGTGAAGGGCTGCCTCACACTGGACCACATCCTCAAGTCAGATGAGGCCCCAGATGAGCCCCACAGCCCAACCTGAAGTGTCAGTGGTGAGAATCTGCTGAGGGGATGGAATGAGGAGGAACCCCTTTCAACAGGTTGCTATGTTCCATCCACCATACCAGCACCTTTTTGATCAGTGAAGAGACCAGAACTTGCTGTTCAAGGTTGTCGGTGCGCTGATCCCACTGGATCCTCATGTGCAGCCTGGCTAGAGAAACCGTGACAATGGCTGTAGCCATCAGGCCCAAGAGCCACAGGAAGGCTCTGACTGTAACATACTGGCTGTTGTACAGCAGCTAGGCCTGAGCCACCAAGTCATCCACCCTGTTCAGTTGCAAAAAGCAAGGCCCTTAGCTGAATCCAGTACTGCCCATGTACTGCAGGTGTTGACAAGGGTCCAAGACGGCTTGGGCAGACTGATGGTAATCCCAGGGCATGGAACAATTGCCAGGTATGTGCCAAAGTCCGGAGCAGTTGCTCCTGGGACTGCACTTTGAGCAACCAGTTGTCAGATAAGGAAAACATAGAGTCCTTCCTTCCAGAGGTTGCTGCTACTACCACCAAGCATTCCATAAAAATTGATGTGCAAAGGACAAGCTAAAAGGCAATGCTCAGAACTGGTAGTGCTCCTCCTGGAACAGGAACCTGAGGTACTGCTACTGGGAGAACAGACCCTGATGTGCAGGTATGCATACTGCATTTCTGGAGGGCATATCCAATCTCCCTGGTGCAAAAGGGGCAGTAGGCCTTGCAGAGTCACCATCCTGAACTTGTACTGGATGTAGTAATTCAGGTTTTGTAGGTCCAGGATGGGCTGTAAATCCTGTGCATTCTAGGACCAGAAAGAAATGGGGTAGAACTCTCTGTTCCTTTGATCCTCTGGATATGGTTCTATGAGCCCATTTTGCAACAACATGTGAAGTTCCCCTTGCAGCACGGAATGTGGTCCGGAGGGTAGGTGGACTGAACTGGAGGTTGAGCTGAACACCACTCGAGAAGTTCTAGAGTGTGACCTTTCTATGAGTTGTAGGACCCAAGCATCTGTGGTAATCTTTGCTCTTTGCTCTTAATGCCCTCCCTTCCCTCATTACTGTGATCTATACCATTCTCTGGCCTTATCATCCCTTGAAAACTGATGCCTTATTCACTGCGCTAAATTTATCTCCAAGTTCTGGCTAAGTGTCCTCCCTTCCTACCTCTCCTCCTTGCTCACTCTTACCCCCATGCCCTCAGATCCACTGACTCCCACCTACTTGTAATCCTTGGCATAAGTCCACCACTGGCCAAGCAGTCTTCTCTCACCATTTCCCCAAAATCTGAATGACCTGCCCCTCAAATCCATCATTCCTCCTCTGTCAATTCCCTCTCTTCTGCCCTTGCAGACTACTTCATAGTAAACTGCTCTTGCCTCTAACCCCTGACTGCCTCTGCTCCTCCCTCCCAGCCTTACCAGCAGCTTAACAAATGCTATTGCCTGGACTATTCTTAGCCCAACAGATGCACTTGCCCTATAGGCATTTAATTGTCCTAATTTTTTTTTTCCCTGTTCTTGATTACTGCTTCTTGAGAGTCTATGTCTGTACTTGCAAAATCTGTGTAACCTTCAATGTATATTACATAGTCTATGTACCAATGTTACTGTATTAATACGTATCCTGTGTCCTCTGCACCCCCATCCCATCCTACCCCACCCCAGGAGACGAGCAGCTTCTTGCTCAGTGTGCCTTTCCTGGTGAAACAATTTCAATAAATAAATAAATAAATCTCCTGCCACCCATCCAGGTGCATGGAGACCCACCCCCTCACTAACTCCTGCAGAGCTGGGAGGGTTGAGCAACAAGTAATGCTGAGGTAGCACCTGCAGCTGGGCATGCACCTCCTCCCTGAGGACATTCTCCACAGTGGAGATAGGGGTAAACTTAGGTCTGTTGCTGCTCTATGTTTGCCTGGAGATCTGGTGCCCGACTTGGGGCTATAGGTTGCACGAAGAAAGGGCACCTTCTGGCCACATTTGGCTGGGTGTGGAGTAGAGTGGACCATCCACTGTGTCCTGCTGGTGGGCTGCAGGTCAGAAAGTATGACCTGCACATCTGCCCTGAAGAGCTTGCAGCATCTGAAGTGGACATTTAGGATGGACTGTCGTATGTCAAGGGCAACGCCGACACCCTAAGCCACAAATGCCTTCTCAGGCAGATGCCGACCACAGCTGCTGTAGCGGAGGCATCAGCGGAATCATAAGCAGACCTCAACAGGAGTTTGCCCATATCTTCTCCAGACTGGAGGCTTTGAGCAATTTTTGTCTCTGGGAACCCTTCAGAAGGTCCTGGCTGGCAGCTTTGGTCTGTCTCAGAGTTTATTCTAAAATTTGACCATGTGGACAATATAATTCAGGATCTAGATGGACAGCGTAGAGAGGCAAAGGACAGTTTCTCCATAAAGTCCAGCTTTCTGGACTCCTTGTCTGGGGAAGAGAGCAGAGGTGCTTAGGTTTCTTGGACTGATCATAGGCAGCAATGATAACTCACAGAATCTGCCTGAGGTTGCTCTGCAAAGAGAATGGCTTCCTTGTACGCATGGGTTATGCCCCTATAATCCCTCATACACCTCACACTGTATTCTTGGTCTGTTATACTGTGATACTGCTATTGTGCATTTATATATAGATATAGGCACACATATACGCATGAGTGCTAGGAATGTGCTTTGCTGCTAACATATACTAATATTGTCATGCATGATTCATTATACCTCACTATAATACATTTATCTAGATTAGTTTGTCTTTCATAGATATTCCATATATAATCTACCTAATTACTGAGATGATGACTCTGAGGGATCATCAGTGATTATTATACTTATATCTCATATAATTATATGTAGTGTGTTTTTACACTGAGGCAGATATGCCACGTGTAATAGGGCCCTGTCATCAGTTCTCTTTGTCTAAGCAAGCTGACACAGAGAGAAAGCCTTTATTATGTCTGTTTTATACTGTATGTAAGCAAGAAATGCATGTAGTTTGAACCAGTCAGAATTTCTTTTGTCTAAGCTATAATGCTAACAGAAGCATATTCTGTCTCATATGATACTCATTAGTAATTCTGTCTCTAAGTCATTATCAATGGAGAATGATTTAGGACCAATACACTATTCCTCATATCTGTAACTATGAGGTAATCTCTGTTGCTATGTTGTTATCTGTAGTATATAGTTGTCTCCAAACAACTGTACGTGGGCTCTGGACACTACCAGTTCATCTCTAGAAGGTTAGTACCCTCTGGCAGAGAGCTGGAGAGCTTGGAGAGAGAGACAAGATCTTAGACAACCTAAGATCTACAATCCTGGAGATTATGTACATTATTCAAGAGAAGTGGTAGAAATCCATCTCCCTTGTGATTTTCTTTGTCACATGCTTGGCATAAGTAGTATAATAAACTTTATTAGTACTCCTTGCTTGTTTACGAATGTTTCTTGGCAGACTCGAGACACAAGAATCTGTATTATTATTATTTACCCAACACACCAAGAGTATTTAGATTACATAAATGAGCCTTGAGTGGAGTGTGGATGTTTATAAGTTTAATTTTAATTTCCTCTGTAATTTAAAACACTGGGCAAAGAGATCCCCAGTAAAAAAACAAGCTGAAAGTGTCTTACGTTTAAAATTTTCGGTCTGTTTTGTGTTCCACAGTGCAGACAAAACAATCTATTGGCAGATGTTCAATTTCTATGTAATGAGTTGTTTTATTTATTTATTTTTCCTATTCTTTCTCTGTGGGAACACAGCTGTGAGGATCCAAACAAACATTTTGACTGCTTTCTTGTAGATTCAAATCCTAATGGGTATATAATCATCTAGGAGTCCACATACACCAAAGGCTGTTTGTGTCCTGTCATGAACATTGGTTGCAAACAGAGTTTTTGATCCACAGACAGCTAAGGATTTCTTATTTTATATGAGCGTTGAAATATATCAGTACTGAGTTGAGGCTGGATGCTTTAACACACCAAACTGCTTATGGTGGTAGGTGTGGTTTTACTGAGGTAGCAGAATCGAATGGTAGCCCTATAAGGGATATAATTGCCCATTATGGGGACTTGAAAAATGTTACCAATGATCCTGAAGGATTATTAATTGCAATGTTGTTTAATTGTTTTGATGCTGCTCTAAATGAAATATATGTTTGGAATCTGAGTATGTTGCTTGCAAAATGGAGAATGCTGCTTTCAAGCAGGAAATTTGTTTGAAACAGGCATCTCATACAGAGTAGTTAGCCGGACTACAGTCTGAGCTACAATCTCAATGTCTAGAAAATAAGTCTCTCCTTAATGAGAAGCAGCCTCGACCTGCATGCCTTAACAGATAATGCTGAAAAGGCAAAACTTATTAGTAAAAGTTTTTCAAACTAATGGTGTTCTGGCTAGTAATACTGATTTCTTACGTTTTGAAAACAAGGAACTTAGAGTTAAGTCTGAAGTAATTACGGAAAGAGTTAGCGTGCTGGTATTTCAACACCAGACCTTGACTGATCAGCATGATTCAGTATGTTTTAATTACAACAGACTTGAAATGAAGGTTTTGAATATAAACTGTAACATCAGCTTTCCCTGAGAAGACTGAATGTACAGCTTTTCTTATGTAGTGCATTAATACCTTAAGCTGCAACATTAAAAACAATGTTGCTACTATCCAACAACATCCCGGTGGGAAACCCACTTTACATTTGATGGGGAGGCACAACCCTGATTCTGAAAGCCCGTGGCTGTGATATTTTCAGCATCACAGGCCACGTTGAGAGGAGGGTTACAGGTTTGATTTCTGAGCCTGAGCTGACAACTGTTTCAGCACTATTTTCTCACCCCAATGGCTACTGAACTACAATCCATAGCGGAGAACTATGTGCAGCTTGCACAACACTTTTCTCTATTGTGCAGGCACCCTAATACTGCCAGCACTGCCTGCACATGATGCAGGACTCCCTCCACCAGTGACACCTGCATCATCCCATACTGTGGCATGCACTACAGGTAAGAAGGTACAAGGTATCCTAATACTGATATCATTGTCTTTTCTTTTGGGATCACTAACCATGGTCCCAGCATTGGTTAATCCTAACACAGTTTTAGGACATTATTTTGAAACTGCCACATCAGATAAAGCAATCTCAAGCAGTTTTAGCCCAAACATACAATGGACACATCAGACCTGTTGCTTATGCATCCCAGATGCTTGCCCCAGTGCAGCTGAAATACAACCTTTGTAAAAGGAATCTTTTGTTACATACTGGGCAGTGAGATACTTTATGTACATCATTGGATATACACCCATTGTACTGCATTCCAATCATTTGCCAACTAACTTTTGTTGTCAGACAGAGTAAAAGATAACTCTGTATCCAATGTCAGACTTGCATACTGGTCTCTCATTTTACAGGATTATGAGATCACTGTCCTTCCTATCTAAACTTCATCCTTGTTGGCCCATGGCCTACAATTTGCAGGAGAGACTCATGATTGTTCACTCCAAACCCCTGACCTACCTGTCCCAGTGCCCTTTCGACAACCCCAGAAAGTGTTAAAAGACACCACTGTATGTCATGTTTTGACTGATGACTCAGCCACACATACCAACGAGGTCAGATAGCAGGGTTTGGAATTCTTATGAACATCCTAGTGATGACAAGAGTGTGCATGGCTAGTATATATACGATTCACAGGCAATGTTAAAACCGACTGGCAAATAAAATTAAAATCAAGGAGGTGAGGAGTCTCTTAATTACCACAAATATTTGTGAATGGTTTAAAAGCTGGAGCGTCCTTGAGAAAGACACAGCTTGTGTTAAGAAAGGAATAAACAGATTTTTCCTTATGTAAAATGATACCAGCACTCCATGAGAGGGTTAAGTGTTGCAGTCTGACAAAATGTCCTCGAGATAATTACAGAAAGCACTGCATATACAATGTTTTTATTACAGTTTGTAATTGGGTCTGTTTCTTTCTAAACTGAATTTCTTTGGCAGAATACAAACTTCTGTTCCAGTTCTCTGATATTACCTCTGAGAAATACAGTGACTTGCTTGTGTACATCACAACTCTAACCAGTTTAAATACTGTACATTCATAAGGTTCGAGCATATTGTAAAATGGAAACCTTATGCTCCATAAGAAGAACTGTCATTTGAGGGCAGTATATAGGTTCCTTTATAAAGGAACTGAGGAATAACTTTCAGAAATAGCTCTTATAATAAAAAGTGAAAATGACATTCACCTATCCAGTGATGGCCTACTCATTTGGAACATCACTGCTGTAACACTCATGGGAGGCAATACAGCGCAGTGGTTTAAGGCTCTGAGCTGCAAATCTGGTGACATCCAGCAGACCAGACCTGGGTTTGAATCCCACAGCTTTCACTTACATACTGTGTGACCCTGAGCAAGTCACTTAACTTCCCTGTGCTCCCAGGATGCTCCTGTAAAAAGCTTTCAGCTTAGTGTGCTACTCCTGGTTAAACAACTAATAAAAAAAAAAACCACTCAAGAAAAGTTACAGGCAATTCCTGAACACCTGAGAGTAGATTTAAACTACTGTACCAAGTACATGATACTCCCAACTGGTGGACACCAGTGAGTCAGTAAAACCCTAGACAAACTGAAATCCTCTGTTAGATGGTCACACATGAAAATGATGTAGAACACTACATTAGTAACTGTTTGATCTGAACAGAACAATCCTATACCAGCTAGGACAAATGCAGTTATCCCAAAGGCAAAGTCCCTGGAACGAAATCCAGTTTGACTACATTGGCCTTATGTCAACCACTAAGACCAACTAGTTTGCACTAGTGATCACCACCAATTTTCCAAATGGTTTAAAAGCTATCCCAAAACAGAACAACACAGTCAAAGTGACTGCAAATGTCTTGGTAAACCAACTATTTACCTGGTAGGGTTTTACCCTAAAGGTAAATTCTGATTACAGGGATCTGGCTTTATAGCCAAAGTAATGCAGGAAATTCTGGATTTGTTATGGGTAAAACAAAAGTTTTATATTCCTTACAACCCACAGTCATCAGGACTGGTGGAATGGGCTAACAGGCAGATCAAAGTTATGTTATAATAAACTTGTTCAGAAAACCAAAGGACTGGAATTCATTATTGCCTTTACTCCTTATGGCAATAAGAGGGACATCCTCTGCAGGTATACAGAATACCCATTTTTGAAATCATGACCAGACGGTTCATGAGACTCCCAGAACATTTACTTCTGGACCTGTGTATTGCCACTCCTGATGGAACATCAGTAGATAAATATGTTAAATATCTTAAAAAGACATCCAAAAGTGCACTTGTTTGCTTCACAATGTATAGACAAGGCCCAGCAACAGGCCCTATCCCATTGTAAACAAACTCAGTCCAGCAGTCTACCAAGTTAGACTGCCTCACTATAACAGTCATTGATAAATGGCTATATGCCAATCAAATGAACCAGTTTAAAGGAAATTAAATTATTTTCCATACCCCAATGGGAGGAATAGTGCTAAACTGTTTTCTCTTTTTCCTTTAGGTTCCAGAGAGAGATGCTTGCTTTTATGCTTATTATTCTTTTAGAAGTACAGGTCTTCTTACAAGCCCAAACTACACATTTTATTGCAGATAAGAACCAGTGACCTAATCCTAAACAGACTGTTGAGGCAGAGTACCTCACAAGCCCACATGATTTAATTGCATCCTGTGGAATTCACTCTAAAGTCCTAAAAGACATGATCATTGTCCAGAAGGGTAGTGAGGCCCTACTGAATGTTATGATCATTGCTTTGGATCAATTCTAGAAGTCAGACTTGATCTGGACCCTGCTTATATTTTATTGATAATCAGGAATTTTGCATCCAAATTTATATGGTAATAAAAGCCATTAGATCTTAAGGTTTTTAACCCTATGATGCACCATTATTTATGACACTTAATATTGAGTGCCCAAAATAGAACCCTGGCCCAACCAGTGGTCTAACAGCCACTTCAAACCAGGTACCCTAGTTAATAATGTGCAGTTCATGCACATCCCAGTGATTTTAAATCTCACCCTTTAGAACTTGGATGATTGTTATATGTTTAACAACAAACATTTCCCACATTATTATTTTTTTCATAATGATGTGATTGGATACCCTGGCAGCATACCAGGTACTCATTAATGGCCCCTATACAGGGACTGATAGCACCACACATATACATATACACACACACACACACAGGATTTTCACATCCTGACTGCTAGTGGTACATCTTATGAGAGTAAACCTACCCAAACACACTAGGCGTTTTGGTTTGGTTTTCTTATTTATAAAAAGAAAAACAGGTTTAGACTCAGGCCTATTTAGCTCTAACATATCTGTTTGAAATAGGTCTGATATAGCCATTATTCAAGTGCATATGTTAAAGGTTCATGAAAATATGAAATATAATATCATACCCTCCCAATTGCATGGTATACATGATTTTGTTCAATAAGAGTAATTTACATTTATAATATTAAGGATATTGTGAAGGATTTGACCTGACAAATGTTCATATTAATGAATTAATTACTGCTCACATTAAGGATGCAGATGAGCATCACATAGCTAGGAAAGTCCTTTGCACTGCCTACAGCTCTTATGTTCTTACAACCCTTTGGTTATCTCTTCGAGATCTGAAATTAGGATATATCCTTGATCTCATAAATGACAGGCGGTATGGGTCAGTGGCATTTGCCACATTTGCACTTCTATTGCATGTGTTAACAAATGTTTGTTTGAATCTAGCACTATTCCCTTGTCAATGAAAGGAACCTTGGATATGTCACCACACACACCAGTATTGCTACATGTTTTGAAACTTATTCCTGCACAATCCAGGAAGCCATGTTTGTGACTCTCACAGTGTCATTGACGCATCTTCATCTGGCAACATCCATCTCTGATCGTCTGGCAACCATCCATTCTATTGATCATCTTGATGGGAACTTTTATCATGGAGCAGTTGAAACTACTTCCTTTCCTTGTTTATCATGAGGTCTTGGAATCGTGACTGACTCTGAACATTGAATGTCGTACCTGAAAGGAACATCACCTTTATGCAGGCGTCACATCTTCCAACTTTCTTACCAACTTGTGAATACAGGCCTAATAACTGAAATTGGGCTTCCATTTGGAACTTTCAAATAAACTGTATTCAGTCCAGCCAATTAAGATTCTGCAGTCAAGCTCATTGTTATGCATACTATGAAGCTAGTCTGGGGTACAGGCAGTCCCCAACTCAGCAAGAAGACTCTTCTTCATTTGATCTACAATCAAGAAATCCATTTTCTTCACTGCTTGTATTCCAAGCCTGGCTGGCACCTCATACAAACTGAGTACTGTTATAAACTTTTACACTTTGTGCAGCCGTGTGATCATCTTCAACTGAACACTGTTGCTGTTCCATTGTAAAACTCAATGTGCAATCTAATGCACCCTGCAAACCTCGAAAATAATGCTGCCTCCTGAACATTTTGATAAACCTTTGAAAAATCTGAATGCATCAAATCTGAACTATGAATCTTCATCTGATACTTGGATTTATCCCTGGAACTGTTAAGTAGTTTATGAGCTTGTGGACATTGACATTTAGTGTCCTGTCTGACTTACCAACTGAAAATGCCATCCTTCAAGGTGGTATATTCTGCTGATGGGGAATATTGTGTGGTGACCAACTATACATTCTTCTGATAGGGACTAAAAGTTATGCAAACTGAACTTTCCTAACTTCTTTTTTATTCCCTAAACAGGTAATAGGTTATCGGTAATCACACCTGTTCCCATCCGGAACCAGATATAATTAAATCTAGTCATATCTTGATGCTCTATCTCAATTTTACTTATTTTTAATATCCATACAGGCAACTTAAGTTTGTCTCTTCAATTTCTTCCCAATAGGACAGATAGACATCTGATACATATCAGTATTTACTGACTATTTTGATATTGGAAAACCCCATTGTGAAGTTTCATTTCAAATGTTTATAGTAATACAAGGTTTACCAACATTTTCCCTTATAATTACGTTTTATTGTTTAAAGAAAACCCTGAAACACTACTGTGACCAGTTAATTTCCTCTATCAGGCTAGTGCCTTGGCCCTGTAGAAACATAGAATTTGATGGCAGATAAGGACCACTTGGCCCACCCTAGTCTGCCCATTTCCTACCTAACAGATAAGCTGCAGATCCTAGTTAACCAACAGCTTACTTCCTCCTACCCCACTAGGACTGCCTTATGTCTGTCCCATGCATTCTTGAATTCCCCACTGTTCTTGACTCCACGACCTCCTCAGGGAGGCTGCTCCATGCATCCACAACCCTCTCCGTGAAAAATACTTCCCTCACATTACCTCTGACCCACCCCCATCTTCAAATTGTCCCCTTGTTCTTGCACATCTCTTTTCTGAAAGATGCTACCCTCTTGGACTTTGTTGATTCCCTTGAGGTACTTGAAATTTCCATCGTGTCCCTCTCTCCCTTCTTTCCTCGGGGTATACATATTAAGCTCCTTTAGTCTTTCTTCGTATGTCTTCTGGTGCAGACCCTGCACCATTTTGGTTCCCTCCTCTGGACAGCCTCCACTCTATGTCTTGGCGGAGATGGGGTCTCCAGAACTGCACAGTACTCAGATGGGGTCTCACCAACTGTCTGTACAGAGGATAACAACTTCCTGTTTTCTACTATTGATGCCTCTTCCTATGCATCCCAGTATCCCCAGCCTTCCTTACTGCCTTCTCACATTGCTTGCCCAACTTTAGGTCATCTGATATAATTACCCCAGGTCCCTTTCCATTTTTACTGGTGTCAGTATCTCACCCCCATTGTGTATTCTTCCCTGGGTTTTGTTTCCCAGGTGCATTACCTTGCACCGTTGCATTGAATCTGAGCTGCCATACATTGACCATTCCTCCAACCTTGCCAGTCCCTTCTCATCTCCTTTCACTCCATCTTGTGTATCAACCCTGTTGCAGATATTTGTCTCATCTGCAAAGAGACATACTTTCCTTCCAGTTCCTCTGCAATGTCACTTATAAAGACATTTAAAGGACCGGTCCCAGTACTGAACCCTGCGGTACCCACTAGTAACCCTCCTTTCTTCACTGTGCCTCCATTTACTACTACTCTTTGCGTCCTGTTGTCTAGCCAATGTTTTATCCAGGCTACCACCTTGGGGCCCACTCCAAGGCTGGCTAACTTGTGTATTAATCTTTGTGTGGGACTGTATCAAATGCCTTGCTAAAATCTAGGTAGGCCATGTCACAGCCCTCCTGGTCTACTACTTTGGTCACTCAGTCAAAGAAATCTATTAGATTCATCTGACACAACCTTCCATCGTGGAATCCATGCTGCTTGGGTCCTGTGCCCCACTGGCCTCTAGGTACTCAACAATTCTTTCCTTCAGAAGTGATTCCATCATTTTCCCTACCACGGAGGTCAAACTAACTGGTCTGTAGTTTCTGCCTCTGTCCTGCTCCCACTTTTGTGAAGAGGAATCACATCTGCCCTCCTCCGGTCCTCAGGTACCAACCCATCCTCCATGATTTGTTAAAGAGTAGTCAGTGGTGTCACTAGTTCTACCCTTAGTTATTTTAGAATTCTTGGGTGAATCCCATCAGGCCCCATTGCTTTGTCCACCTTCAATTTTATTAGTTCTTTCAGAACCCTTTCTTCTGTAAATGGACTGGTATGACCCCCATCTTCAGGCGTTCTCTTGTTTGGTTTAGGTACCTCCCCTCTCTTCCTTTGTGAATACTGAACAGAAATATTCGTTCCAGTATCTCTGCTTTCACTGTCCCCTCTACCCACATTCCCTCCTTTATTAAGCCTCAGTATCCCTCCTTTGGTCTTTCTTGGCTCCCTAATGTACCTATAAAGGTCTTATCCCACTTCTTAACAGAATTGGCTATCCTTTCCTTGGTTTGGGCCTTTGCTATTCTGACTGCTTTCCCAGCCTCTTCTGCTTTAACTGATAAAGTTCTCTGTCCTGCTCCTTCTGTGTTTCCTTATATTTCCTGAATGCTATTCTTTTCTCCTAACCTTCCCTGCCACCTCTTTTGAGAACCATAGCGGTTTTTCCTTTATTGTGTTTTATTGATTTGCTTTACACAAAGGCTTGTTGCCTCTGTGATGGCTGTTTGATTACTCCCATTGTTTCTCCACTCCTCCTTCTTGCCTGTTTGCTAGTGCTTTTCTAAGGCACTCTCATTTTCCCAAAGTCAGCCCTCCTAAAGTCCAATACTCTTGCTTTTGTATGGCTTGATTGTATGGCTGTGTTTATCGTGAACCACACTGTTTGGTGGTCGCTTGTTCCCAGATGGCTACCCACCTCTAAATCTGAGATTCTTTCTCGTCCCCATTTGAGAGTACGGGTCTAAGACTGCTCCTCCCGAGTGGGTTACAATACTAGCTGTCTGAGGCATGCCCCTGTGGGGCATCAAGAATGACCCTGCTCTTGGATGTGCCTGCAACAAAGGTGCTCCAGTTAACATCTGGCATATTCAGGTCCCCATCAACAATATCTCCCTTTTCTGCCATTCTAAGGAAGCCTTCTATCATTTCATTGTCCATTCCCTCCCCTGAGATGGGGGTCTGTATACACCCGTGCAGATTGTGGTGCCATTTCCTGTTTCCAGGGTGACCCAGAGCGCTTCATCTGCTCCCTGTTTACTCTGTAGACGAATGGTGTCTAACCACCATCTTTTGTTTTGTTGTCACTTTTGCAATTAGGACAACAAAGAGGATATTAAGCATGGGTTATGCCCCCATCATCACACACACACCTCACACTGTATTCTTGGTCTGTTATACTGTGATACTGCTATTTTGCACTTATATATAGATATGGGCACACATAATATATGCATGAGTGCTAGAATGTGCTTTGCTGCTAACATATGCTAATATTGTCATGCATGATTCATTATACCTAGCTATAATACATTTATCTAGATTAGTTTGTCTTTTATAGATATTCCATATATAATCTACCTAATTACTGAGATGATGACTCTGAGGGATCATCAGTGATTACTATACTTATATTCTCATAGAATTATATGTAGTGTGTATTTTACACTCAGGCAGATATGCCACGTGTACTAGGGCCCTGTCATCAGTTCTCTCTTTGTCTAAGCAAGCTGACACAGAGAGAAAGCCTTGTTATGTCTATGTTTTATACTGTATGTAAGCAAGAAATGTCGACATCTAGTTTGAACCAGTCAGCATTTATTTTGTTTAAGCTATAATGCTAATGGAAGCATATTCTGTCTCTTATGATACTCATTAATAATTCTGTCTCTAAGTCATTCTCCAGTGGAGAATGACTTAGGACTCAATATATTATTCATCATATCTGTAACTATGGGTAATCTCTGTTGGTATGCTGTTACCTGTAGTATATAGTTGTCTCCAAACAACTGTACATGGGCTCTGGACACTACCAATTCATCTCTAGAAGGTTAGTACTCTCCGGCAGAGAGCTGGAGAGCGAGGAGAGACAAGCTCTTAGACAACCTAAGATCTACAATACTGGAGATTATGTACATTATTCGGAGAAGTGGTGAAAAATACATCTCCCTTGTGACTTTCTTTGTCACATGCTTGGTGTAAGTAGTATAATAAACTTTATTAGTACTCCTTGCTTGTTTACTAATGTTTCTTAGCAGACTCCGAGACACAATAATCTGTATTATTATTATCACACACCCTATACACCAAGAGTGTTTAGATTACACCCTGAGGGGCCTGGTACAATCTGTCTGCCTTTCTGGGCATGGCAGAAACCAAACTGAGCCTGTACCAGGCAGCCATGAGTGGCATCATCAAAGGAGGAATGATCAGAGAGGAGAATCTGGCAGTTCGAGGTATTCTGTCAGGCATCTCCTGGCAAGAACATGCTCTTCAGCCTCAAATGGCAGACTGGAACTGCCTCACCCGATGAGATGAAAGAGGGGTCACTGGGGATCTCAGGGTATATCTGGTCAATTTCTCACCCCTGAAGAAACCGTGGATGTAGAGTGAGGGGCTAGCAGCTCCCTCATCATCAGCTCCTTCATCCTCATCATCGGGAGACAGTAGGTCAGGGTGGTATTTGTCCTCATCTCCACTCTGAAATGGGTACTGGCAGTGTCAAGAAGTGAGGGTGAGCAGGCTGCGATGCTGTGGAAGGATTGGGCATGGGGGTAGCTTGGGAGCCCAGGCAATGCCAGCTATGGGGAGGGCAAGGTGGTGCATAGCCTGGAGATTGTCGTTGGGCAGCTATGGGCGCAGATGGGAGGCAGGGGCCGGCATCAACAGCATGGCCAGAGTGGGCCATGGGAGGAGCTGAGGCCCTGGTGTCAGGCCAACATCCTGGGCAGTTGTCATGGCAGGTTGAACCCTCCCCGAAGACATCTCGGCCTGCAGTGATTCCAGGCAAACTGGGTCCTGGATGTCGGTGGGTAGGTCGAGGATGGTGGCAGGAAGGCAAAGCCCTGAGTTGCTGTACCGACACCAGCTGAAGCCGGACCAGCAGGGCTCCTGTTTGGAGGTCCAATGTAAGAGGAGCTGGAACAGTTATTCAGGTATATCTGAAAGAAGTGCAAGATTTGGGGGTAGAATGTTGCTAAGAGCGAGGAAGGATGGGAGGTGAGGAACACAGGAAGGCAGAAACACTAAAATACTTGGGTTGCTTTTTTTACTAGGGAGAATGATGGGCCCCCATTGGAATCTGGCTTTAATAGGAAAGAAGAGAATAAGCACTGAAGCAGGGTGGGCAAAAATACAAGGAAAAGAGTGTTGAAAAAGGTAACTCAGCCCCCCACTGGAGGATCGTCAAAAGCTAAGGGACTTAGGTTGAAGTTGGCAAACTGGGTGGAGAACTGGCTAGTAACTGAATCCTCTCACATCCCTTTATTTTTTCTTCCTTTCTGCTCCTGATCTAGCCACTTGTGGTGCCAAAGCTCTAGGTCCCTCTCCCCTCACTTCCATGCCAGTCACTCTCAGCCTATTTCTCTCCATTTATGCCAAATTCTCACCTCTTTAGCCACCACTCTGTATTGCAGAACCCTAATTTCTCACCTCTTTTCCTTTGTCTGCTCCACTCCTGCTGTCCCTCCACTGTCTCTGCTAAGTGCCAACCCGCTCGTTTAGTCTGATCTACCCCATCTCTTTGTCTTTTCTCCTCTGCCCCACCCCTTTTACATCGAAAACCCTCCCTGCCCTTATTTAACCTGCTGTTCTTTCTCTTCTTTCCTTAGAGACCCCAGCCCTGACAGGGTTGCTCAGGCAAGCAGCCGCCACATGTAGCGCTTCCAGTCGGCCACATTCCTGGACCCATCCCGACCCCTTCCAGCTCACCAGGTACAGCTCTTCTTCAGACTTTCAAGTCCCTAATCTGATTGGGCACTGGTATTTGCGGCTCTGTCAGCGACTGGATGCTCAGCTCTTTTGCCTGGCCCTGATTGGCTGCCACATCACGGTCCTTGAGAGCCTGCCAGCGGCTCTGTGCTGTGGGCTTCCCGGACTTGGACCCTGCTGGCTTGGCTGCAACTTGCTGCCTTGCTGCATGGACCCTCGCCACTCAGAGCATATTGGACCAGTATTTTGTCCGTCCGCCCACCTCCTCTATTAAATGCACAGTAGCTCCTCCTTAATCCATCCCCCTTCCTATTGGCTCTTGAAACTGTTCTTGAACTCTCCACCTCTTCTCTCTTGACCTCAGTATCTCTTTCTCCTTAATGTCATAGCCCCAGTACTAGTGTCCCTAGTCTCCTCAGTGTGCACCTGATCAGCAGTTTGCCTCACCTCTTTAACTCAGGTGCTTCTGCCTTTCCAGTATCCATTGCCACTTTCACCCCTCTAGTAGTACAGTACCTCTGATTTTTCATTGGAGGAATCCATAGATTTGTACTTCTCTCTCTCTCTCTCTCCCAACCTCCCATCATGTATTGCCTCATCCTCTTCTTAATCATATCCCTGCCAAGCCTCTCCATTGGACCTTTTTCAAATGCTAACTCGGGGTCCATTTCACCTCCTCATCCTTCCTTGTCCCTACTCTTGACCCCATGTTACATCATACCTCCTAACTGCCACAATCACATCAGTCCTCCTTTTGCCACTGTCTTGCTGCTCCCAGGTCACCTTTCCCCATTTGACCATTAGAGCATGCTCCTCCTCTCTATAAACTATGATTTCCTCTCCACCCCAAATCTTTGTCCTCCCCGACAACTTATGGGCACTCTCAAAGAAGAAAACTCCTAATCTATATTAAGTGCCTTCTAAAGAAGCTGCTTTTGCTGCTCTTGCTGTGCTTGGGAATGTAGAGGTAAACCGGGACCTCAAACACCCTTGCCTCCCCAGATTTTGCTTCTGCACCTGGCCTAAAAATGATGCTAATTAACATCCTAAGCCTTATTAAAAATTTGACCAACTGCAAATCTGGGTTGCCCATACTGAACCTGACTTCATTATAATGACAGAGTCCTGACTCAAAAACCTCACAACCGACCAGCAAATTGCCCTACCAGGCTATAATCAACACAGGTCTCATACAGCAACCAGAGGAGAGGGGCCGTCGTCTATCTCAGAGATAAATTTAACACCACTGATGAGTGGTGCATGACCAGAGCTGAAGGAATTTGAGTTGGTATCACTGAAATGCCACCTCCCTCCTCCAAAACCCTTACCATTATCGGCTGCTACAGGTCACCATCTGGCAGTACAGAAATCCATAATACCTTGAAATCGCTTGTCACCTCCAC
Source organism: Neoceratodus forsteri (assembly GCA_016271365.2). Classification (NCBI taxonomy): domain Eukaryota; kingdom Metazoa; phylum Chordata; order Ceratodontiformes; family Ceratodontidae; genus Neoceratodus; species Neoceratodus forsteri. The sequence goes on from CM057452.1 coordinate 458,176,788, forward strand.
CAATAATGAGACCATTATTCTTGGGGACTTGAATATGGATTGGCTCACTCCACAAATCAAGTGGCATCAAATACCTCTGCGATGAACTTGGTCTAACTCAAGTCGTCACTGAGCCCACTAGGCCAAATACTGAAACTAATTCCAATAGTTTCATCCTAGGCGTCGTCATCACCAGCCATCCCCATAAAATCCTGAACCCTGTCATCCTCCATAATGATGAGTGATCATGGGATCGTGGTTTGTACCCTGCCCAGTATAAAGTCACTCAACACCTAACTTATTACTAAATGGTCTTTCCGTAAGTTTAATCCAGGCAACTATCTGTCGGACCTAAGAAACATTAAATGGCAAAGCATCTACCTAGCCTCCACAGCAGATGAAGTGGTTGTTATCCTCAACGATAATCTTACATCCCAGCTAATAAGCATGCACCCCTAATAAAACTCGGGTTCACAAGTTCTCTCATCCTTGGTTCATCCCAGACCTTAAATCCACACTCACTCACTGGGACAAACTATGGTCAAAAGCAAGATGTACTAAGTGGTGGCTGACTAACGAGCATTCAGAGCAGCTAAGAATGCCTGTATTAAACACATATGTACTGCCAAATCAAACTATTACATCACCACCCTCGAGCAGGCCAAGGGAACTCTACTAAAATTTGGACAACTCTAAAATAGGTTGAAGGTTGTGGGCTGCCCCTCCATGATTCACACCAAAGGTGTCGACAGCGAAAACCGTGACCAGATCCTAGAAGCACTCAATTTGCACTGCGATCACCAGTTTAGCGTTCAATTCATCCCCTATGCTGGTCTTGTCAATCCTCCTCCTCCAGTCAGCAGCCTTCCTCAATATCCTCTCTCTCTCTCTCTCTCTCTCCACCCCTTTTAACTGGAACCTGTCACCTTCAAAGAAGTAGAAGACCTTTTACTAACCTGGATACTAGAAAGGTGGCAGCGCAGATGGGTTAGAACCTTTTTAAAACTAGGATGCTTTACCTTACGCCCCCATTCTCCACATATTTAACCTCTCCATTGACAGCTACAGTTCCTTCCTGCTGGCAATCTGCACATATCACCCTTTATTCAAATCTAGTGACTCCTGCAATCTCAAATACTACAGACCCATCTCTTTCTTGCCTGTCCTCTCTAAAATCTTTGAAAAACTCATCTACTCCCAATTAAAATACCATATCAAAACTCACTCTCTCCTCAAATCCCTCCTAATCTGGCTTCAGTCCCAATCACAGCACCATCTCGCCTTCATCAAAATTACAAACAATTGGGTTACCAGCATGGACTCAAAAAGGTCACTGGGGCCATCTTTTTGGATCTCAGCAAGGCATCTGACACCGTCGACCATGACCTAGTTGTCAGCAGCCTCCTTAACCTAGGTGCCATCCCTCAACTGCCCAGTGGTTCAACAGCTACCTCTCGGGTAGATCCTAGAAAGTTAAGGCTGATGGCTTAGTATCATCCCATTACCTGTCACTAGGGTGATATCTACTCGTTACTATAAAGCAGTGTTTCTCAAATGGTGAGGCTAGCCTTCCAGGAAGCCCAGTCAAGCCTAAAATGTACTGTACCAAAGTACATAAAGCAGCAGTGAATGTTATAGTGAAAATTGTGGAGCTAAATAGAAGTTCAGAGAACTTACCGTAACAGTAGATCTTTGAGGATCTCAGTCATCAGGTTACACCATAGGAACTTCACCGTCGGTGAATGGAGAATCCACAGAAGATTTTAAGCAGTACAACTGGGCCACCACGCCGTCAGCTGACACCGCCAACCCTATAAAGGCGTAGGTGGGCCCGCGCCTCAGTTCTTTCCTCCGGAGATGAAGGGAGCAAGGCTGATGCCCTGGGATCTGAGGAGAGTGAGGGACCCAGCTCTCAGAGAAATGATAGAAACAGCAGAAAGCCAGGCCCTGAATAGGAGCCCCACAATGGGGATGATGGGAGGGAATAGACCTGATGACTGAGATCCCCTCAAAGATCTGCTATGGTAAGTTCTTACGTACAGTGCCTTCAGAAAGTATTCACCCCTTGGATTTTGTCACATTTTGTTGTGTTACTACCAGAATTTTAATACATTGAAATGATTTTTCCCCTTGATTCACACAGCATACTCAACAATTTAAAAGGGCAAAAATATTTTTGTTGTGTAACAAAAATTTATGAAACATTAAAAACTGAAATATCTTGTATACTTAAGTATTCACCCCGAGTCAATACTTTGTAGAAGCGCCTTTGTCAGCAATTACAGCTTTGAGTCTTCTTGGGTATGTCTGTATCAGCTTTGCACATCTGGATTTGGGGATTTTCACCCATTCTTCCTTGCAGATTTGCTCAAGCTCTGTCAAGTTGGATGGGGAGCGTCGGTGAACTGCAATCTTTAAGTCTTTCCACAGATTCTCAATGGGATTCAAGTCTGGGCTTTGGCTGGGCCACTCAAGGACATTCATCTTCTTGTTCTGAAGCCACTCCAGTGTTGCTTTGGCTGTATGCTTGGAGTCGTTGTCCTGTTGGGCGTAAATCTTAGCCCCAGTCCAAGGTCTATTGCAGACTGATGCAGATTCTCCTCAAGGATGTGCCTGTATTTGGCTCCATTCATTGTTCCCTCTATCCTGACAAGTGCCCCAGTCCCTACCGCTGAAAAGCATCCCCATAACATGATGCTGCCACCACCATGCTTCATGGTAGGGATGGTGTTACAGGTGATGAGCTGTGTTCGGTTTGCACCAGGCATAGCGCTTTGCATTCAGGACAAAGAGTTCAATTTTTGTTTCATCAGACCAGAGAATCTTTTGCCACATGGTCTCAGAGTCTGCCACGTGCCTTCTTGCAAACTCCAGGCATGCTATTATGTGCCCTTTTTCTCAGGAGTGGCTTCCGTCTAGCCACTCTCCATAGAGGCTACATCCATGAAGTGCTGCAGAGATTGTTGTCCCTGGACAGGTTCTCCCATCTCAGCCCTGGAACTCTGTAGTTCTGTCAGGGTGGTCATTGGGTTCTTGGTCACTTCCTAAGGTCCTTCTGCCTGGTTGCTCAATCTGGGAGGATGGCCTGCTCTAGGAAAGAGTCTGGGTGGTTCCGTAATCTTTCCATTTCTAATGATGGACTTGACTGTGCTCCTGGGATCTTTCAACACTCTAGAAATGTTTTTATACCCCTCCCAGATCTAGGCCTCCTCACAATTCTATCACGGAGTTCTCACGGACAGCTCCTTGGTCTTCATGATAGAGTTTCTGCTCTGACATGCACCGTCAACAGTGGGACCTTATATAGACAGGTGTATTTCCTCTGAAATCATGTCAACCATTTGAACTGACCACAGGTGGACTCCATTCAAGTTTTAGAGTGATCTCACAAGGAAATTGGATGCACTTGAGCTCAATTTGGAGTGTCATAGCAAAGGGGTGAATACTTATCAACTCAAGACATTTCAGGTTTTTTTTAAATTACATATACAAAAATTCTAGAAGTTTCATTCCACTTTGACTTTATAATTTGTGTAGATACGTGACAAAAATCCCATATAAATGTATTTTAATTTGAGTTTGCAACATCACAAAATGTGACAAAATCAAGGGAGGAATACTTTCTGAAGGCACTGTAACTGTTCTATCTTCTTGGGAGTATCTTGTCATCAGGTTACACCATAGGACTAGTCCCAAGCAGTGACAAGAGTATATGGACAGTTTGGGAGGCTGGATCTCCATAAACCTAAGACAGGAGAGGTGGAACAACCCACTCAGTCAAGGAGTTTCTTAAACTTGAGACAGAAGACCTTGAAAACAGAACCAGTGAAGGAACTCCATAAAACTTAAGACAGAAGTCCTTGCAGAGCGTCCCTGCCAAATCCTGCATATGCTCTAGAAACGATGACCAAACTGTAATGCTTGGTGAAGGTGTGGACTGTACTTCAGGTGGCAGCAGCACAAATGTCAGTGGCGAGACCCCTTTGAAACAAGCCACAGAGCAGGGTTCGATTTTAACACTGTTTTACTAGCTCAAAACCTAGTGTAAATTGGCCGGGGTCAGTGCAGCTCTCTACTTGTTCATCTTGACTAGAAACATAGAAACTGCAGGTTTTCTATGGCTGTTGATGAAGTTAGAAAAAGTCCCCTTTAAGCTCTAGTCCTCATGCCAATCTATCTGTGTTCCAAATGGCCTGATGTGAGTAACAGCTCATTAGAAGCTGCAGTTATCTGGCAGTTCAAGAGTGAGAGCCATAAAGACTCAATGTGAGTCATTATCACTCCACTGTTTGTTAGGACTTTCAGCTACTGTCAGGCTGTGGTCAAGGGTAGAGTGCTATTAAGTCACTAGCTTCCAGTTTCTGATTTGCCTAATGATTTGTCCCACATTATTATGACAAGTGCCCCTCACTTCCCTACATTTTGAGTATCCGTATTCAACACTTCAGTGATAAAATGCTAAGAGGTATACAGGGTCTGCCCTACAGGTGGTGAATTTTATCCCAGCCTCACCACAGCTGCTCCATCTCCCCTCAAATCTCTCAGCTCTACTTTCCCTGGACACCACTGCAGACTAGACTCTGAAATACCATCCATGAATCCACAGCTACAATTAAAAGCTGGTGTAGAGGTCCCCAGCTCTTCTAAATGGACCATGCCAGCCAATGCCATCCATGCAGTCCCACCCTTATCCCACACAGCATGTCCTTCCATCCTAAAAATAAAGCTTTGGAGCATGCATGGTACAAAATAAACCTTAATAAAATATATAATTTGAAAGGTTAAAAATAGGAATTTCTGGTGTGCATAGATCACCCTATATAGAAATAGAGGTAATATAGTGTTATGCCTGTGTACCGTTTCCCTTGGCTGATAAAAGGACAATGTTTTAAAATAAAATATGCTATTGTTGGGGCAGAGCATGTTAAAATCACTACTTTTAAAAGCCCCTTAGGTTTGTGTAGCCCCATCCCCAAATAAATCCTAGATCTGCCCCTGGCTGACATGACACTATACAAACCATCTAGAAATGCTGGTTTCCAGCTGACCACAGGAGTGGGGACTGAGTGTCTTTCTCTGCCTGACTCTGTTCATTGCCCCGTGGGAGGTGGTGAGGTGCACGATGATGTCAGTTATTGTGTGTGCAGAGCTAGGACTGCTTGACTGAACATTTGCTGTTGTGGTATATTCTGATTTGGTGGTGTGGGGGCAGAAAGAGGAAGAGGGAGGGCCATGGTACAAAACAATGGGAGGCACAGTGTTTGTGATGGCATGCAGTCTTTTTCTGATGGTCAGGAAGGAATGTGGGAACAGGATAAATGTACAATAATCAGAGTATTTCTTGGAATGCATTTTTCCTGTATAAGTGATCCAAAATTTACCATTATAATTTTGGGCTAGTGCAACCATCTGCAGACTAGTGCAATTTTGAATCAACTTGTCCTAATGGCTAGTGCAAAAAAGTTAAGGTTGACCCCTGCCACAGAGGCTGCCATGCCTCTGGTGGAGTGAAACTTTGACAGCACCCGCAATTCTTTGCCGTACTTATTGTAGCAGAACACAATGCAATTTGCCAACCATTTGGATAAACATTGCTTAGAAAACTGACGCACTCTCTACCTAGGTGAAAGAAACAACTACCTAGACTTTCTGGACTCCTTAGTCCTGAGAAGGTAATATTGTTATTGGCACTTACTTAATCATGTATTAACCTTGAAGTGTTCCTTGATATGTATTCCCTGTCCATGATGTTTGATTCCTGTACTGTTTCACCTATTGTAAAATGTGCTAATGTAATCCTGTACTGCTCCACCTATTGTAAAAATGTGCTAATGTAAGCCCACCCAACTGTACATTTCTGTATTCGCTATTCAATATTCAGTGTTTGTATGTTGATCTGCCTCACTTGTAACCCTTCCCCAGGTGCTGCCATGAGGCGAGCATCTTTTTGTTCAGTGTGCCTTTCCTGGTGAAACATTTTCAATAAATAAATTTCAGAGTTCTGTGCACATCCCAAGTATGGAGCAGTGCTTCCCTGGAGTGTGCAGCTCTGGAAAATAAACAGAAAGGTGGATAGACTGAGTGCAAACTCAGAAACCACTTTAGGAGAAGCCTAGGATTTGTGCACAAAAACACCGTCTTTGTGAAAAATCAAATAAGGCTCCTCATAGCAGAAGCTCTGAAATTCTTCGAGCAGAAGTAATTGCAGCTAAAAGAGCACTTTCAAGAGAAGCATAAATTGCAAGTACTTAATTAGGCGCAAAAAGGAGTACAAGGTCAACTTCTCCAAAATAAATTCAATTTCCATGCGGGTCAGGAGAATGGATTGGGGGTTTCAGATGTAAGATGCCCTGAAGGAAGGTATGGAGACATCCAGTTGAGCAATAGTCACGGTTACCCATGGGCTCGTGGAAGGCAGAAATAGCTGAAAGGTGGACCTTGAGGAAGGAATACTGGAGGCCTGAATCAGACAAAAGATCAGGTAGTCCAGGACATGCTTCACCAGGCAGATGAAGGGTCATGGGAATGTTTGGCAGCCCAGATGGTAAACTGTTCTCACTTCATGGCATAAGGGGCACAAGTGGAGGTCTTGCGAGGCAGCCACTAGGATGTCTGCCACCCTGCTGGGGATGCCAAACCTGGTGATGGCTACATCCTCAGAAGCAACCCATGCAGATGGAGGGACCTCAGATTGGGATGGACCAGGGTCCCCTGATCTTGGGTCAGCAGATTCCTGCAGAGGCAGAGGGACCGGAGCAGAGGAAACCATATCTGGCGAGGCCAGAATGGAGCCACCAGGATCATGCTGGCCTTCCATCTGCAATTTGATCAGCACTTTCTGTATTAGTGGTAAAGGAGGAATGCATACAGAAATCTCCTGCTCCAAGAGAGGACAACGCATCTAGCCAGAAAACTCCAGGCCCTGGATCTAGCGAGCAGAAAGGTACAGTTATGTAAGAACTTACTGTAACCGTAGATCTTCAAGATGAGCTCTTGCAGCAGGTAATACCATTAGGACTAATGCCAGCAGGTGTTAGGACCCCACAAAAAGTAGCTAGCAATCTGAGGTGGGGAACTGCCCCAACGTCGGCTCCTCCTGACATCTGGAGTGGTATAAAGGAGGAGGTCCTAGCACCATCTCAGTTCTCCCTTGGGAGACCTGGCTAACACAGAATTGGAGAACCGAGCAGGAACTCCCCAACACAGTACAGGTGCAAAACTCATATCTGGGGGATGGATGGTAGGAAAGCCACCTGCTGCAAGAGCTCCTGTCAAAGATCTACTGTTGGGTAAGTTCTTACATAACTGTACTACCTAACCGAGTGGCAGCTTTGCAGCAGGTAATACCATTGAGACCGAGTCACAAGCAGTACCCAAAGATAGGCCCCGGTCTGAGTGGCAGGTGGTAAAGAAAACTGAAACGTAGGCAGATGCGAGTATCTTATGAGAGTAGGCCCTGCAGGATGGCTAGTCTAAAACCTGCTCTCCTCCTAGAAACAATGTCTAGCCTTTAATGCCTGATGAAGGTATGAACTGTGCTCCATGTCACAGCAGCACAAATGTCTGCTGAAGAGACATTCCTTAAGGAAGCAAAGGAAGCAGCCATGGCCCTGGTGGAGTGGCCATTAACTGGACCCAGAAGGGTTTACCATGGTGCTGGTAGCAAAGGAAATACAGTGCACTAGCCAGCGGGCTAGAGACTGCTTACAGACAGGAGCCCCTGTCATCCTTTTGCAAAGGAGACAAACAGCTGGTCCGTCTTTCTGGAGGAGCGTGTTCTGTGAAGGTAATACCTTAGGATTCTATGGAGCGTCCAAGGTGTGCAACAGTGCTTACATGGTTGGTAAACTCAGGATAATAAACTGGAAGGTTGATGTCCTGATTCAGTGTCAGGACGGACACCACCTTGGTAAGAACTTGGGGTTTTATGTGGGGTCACCCTGTCCATGTGAATAACGACATATGGTTCCTTACACATCAATGCCTGGAGCTCAGAAACCCTTCAAACTGAAGTAATGGCAACCAAAGGAGAGCTTTCCAAGAGGCGAAGCATAGCTGGCAAGAAGCAGCTGGCTCAAGGGCAGAAAGGTGAGTTTCTCCCGGACAAAAAGCAAGTCCCATGGAGGAACAACGTCCATCCTTGGAGACCTGATGTAAGACCCTCTGAGAAACGTCTTGCAGACATTCAATTATGCTGGAGTTCTCTCCCAGTCAGCTCATGATATGTGGAGACTGCACACATGTGAACCTTGATGGGACGAATAGCTCAGGCCCAAGTCCAAGAGGTGGAGAGATAGTCCAGCACATGTCTGACTGGACAATCCATGGGATCTATGGCATGGGCCACAGCCCAGAGACAGAAATGCTTCCATTTCAGGCGTAAGTAGTTCTAGTGCAGGGGCTCCTCGCTGCAACCAAGACCTCTGCCACCCTGCTTGACACTCCTAGTCTCTCTTCTGCTAAGACTTCAGAGCCATGTATGCAGGTGAAGAGAATGAAGAACAGGATGGACGAGTGTCCCTGTTCATGTGAGAGCAAGTGGGTGGAGAGTGGCAACTGTATTGAGGTTCCAAAGATAGCTGCTGTAGCAATGGATACCAGATCTGTCGAGGCCACAGGGGCAATCAGGATCTTCCTGGCCCCCACTGGCTGCAATTTGAGCAGTACTCTCTGAATGAGAGGAAGGCATACAGGAACTTCCCTGTCCAGGAGAGGGACAATGCGTCTCGCCAGAAAACACCAGGCCCTGGAGGCGAGCCAGCAAAATTTTGCAGTTTGGCGTTGCATGGGGACGTAAAGAGGTTCAACTCTGGACGGCCCCAGTGACCAAAGAAGTCATCTGCAACCTCTTGAAGTAACTCCCACTCATGATTTGGAGAGGTGGAGCGACAGGCGGTCGGTGAGAACATTCTGAACCCCTGGCAAGTGCACTGTGATGAGGTCTAGACTGTGTTCTACTGCCCAATCCACATCTCTTGGCCTCTCTGCAAAGGGATAATAGTGAGTTCCCCTTGCTGGTTGATATAGAAGACCACCAGTGTGTGGCGTCTGTCTGCACCAGAAGAGGAACCGATGAAAATCAGTCTCTGAAAGCATGAAAAGCATTCAGAACTGCTCTCATTTCAGAACATTTATATGCAGAGAAGCAGTCTGTGGGGACCAAGATCCCGGGTCCTGTGATCCTAAATGAGCCCCCTAACTGGACAGAGAGGCGTCTGTGGTTAGAACTTGAGGTGGGGTTGGCCTCTGGAAGGAGACTCCTCCCTCTATATTCTCGTGGCAGAGCCACCAGTCGAGGAATGATGGACCGCCCGAGATCTGGAGATCCAGACTGTCCACTGCCTGATCCCAGTGGACCTTGAGGTGCCACTGAAGGACCCTCATGTGCAGTCTGGCGAGAGGTACTGTGGCTATGGTGGCCGCCATGTGGCCCAATAGCTGAAGGATGACCTGGGCAGAGATAGAGGGTGTTTCTTTGGACCCTGCTTGCCAGAGCCGAAGGTGTTCTGCTCTGTCCGGTGAGAAAGCTCTCCCTGTTTGGTGTCCAAAATTGCCCCAATGAACTGCAGCCTTTATGATGGCCATGGGTGAGACTTTGGTCACTTCACTGTGATTCCCAGGAAACAAAACAGACTCTGTGTCTCTTTGAGAGTGATTTGAGCTGCTCTTCTGATGATGCAGAGAAGCCAATCATCCAGGTAGGGGTACACAAAGAGGCCTCTCCATTGCAGTGCTGCTGCTACCACCGTGAGACACTTGGTGAATACCTGGGGGCTGATGAAAGGCAGGGAGTACCCTGAACTGGTAGTGCTGGTCCTGAAAGCTGAAGTGAAGAAACCTTCTGTAGATTTCTTGGGACCTTGATATGCATGTACACATCCTGCATAATGAGGGAGCACAACCAGTACCCTTGATGAAGCGAGAGGAATAGGTCTGCCAGAGTAACCATCTGAAATCTCTTGGTACTTGATTGAGAGATTGAGCTGGCTCAGGTCCAGAATGGGGCAAAGGTCTCCGTTTCTCTTTGGGACCAGGAAGAAACGGTAGTAGTAACCTTTGCCTTGCTGGCCTTGGGGAACGCTGGATGGCCTTTTTCTCCAAGAGCTGCTGAATCTCCGAGCCAGGAGGAGATGTGTGCGGTGGACAATTGACCGGGGGATTGTCTGGTGGAATAGAAAGAATTCTATAGCATACCCATTGAATGATGTCCAGTACCCATTGGTCTGAGGTGATACTGGACCATTCAAGTGGGTAGAGGCAAAACTCCTCCTACCTTCTCATTCTGCAGGTCCCTGAAGAGAGGAGGGGCAGGAAGAGTCAGGTGGAGGGTGGTGGGTCCTTGGGCTCTTGAGTTTTGGGCTGCTTATGGCCCTGGGAACCTTGAGGGGGCCAGGGTAACCCCACCTCTTGAACCCTTTGCCTTGGGCAGGCTTGCTCCCCTGTCCCTGTCCTTCTCAAAAGAGATGGTGATGGGCTTCTTGAAGCTGGTATTTGTACATGCGTGTATGTCGGCCACCGCTTACCAGACTCCTGAAGCTGTTTGACCGTAGTTTCAATCTCTGGGCCAAACAGAACTGGGCCTTGGAATGGGGAATCAAAATGGACTCTTGCAGATCCGGATGGAACCCTGTCAACCTGAGCCATGATTGCCATCTCAGACAAACCCCGAGGCAGCAGCCCTGGAGGCCATGTCCACCGCATCTTATGAACAACAGAGAACATGTTCACAATGTCCAGACCTGACTGGACGAGGCAAGCACTTCCTCTTTAGATTGGGAGTCCGGCATGGACTTGACTAGGTTCATGGTCTTCTGCCATAAGGATTGTTGGGATGTAACCTTATGTGCCATGAAGTTAAGGGATCTGATGGCACATGTGGCAGAAGACTAAACCTTCTGGCCCCAGCTGTACAATTTTTGGAGACTGGGTCCGGGGTTGGGAGCTCAAGTGTTTGGGCTGGAGCCCCTGCCGTGGGCTGCAATCAGAACCAGAGAATTTGCCTTTGGCTGTTCTGCAAAAGGGTTCAGGTCTGGGTAACTTGTAAAGCCTGTTGGCCTTCCGAGGAACTGCAGGTACTGAGGAAGGGTATGCCAATTCAGGAGAGTGACACCCTGGAAAGGCTTGACAAAGGAGGTATTACCAAAGGCTTAGGTTCTTTTGCCCAGGAACTTGGCCAGGTGCTTAGCTCTGGGTCCAGGTCCTCTGTGTCCCATTCATAAATGGTCTGACTAGCCTCTCATTATATCTAAAAGGAGGGATCATCCGGAGGGCTGTGGGAATCCTTAGGTCCTGGGGAGGGAGGAATTAACTCTCCTTCTGAATCAGGCTCAGATTGTGTCTCCCTCTTCTGAGGAGGATGAGGGGAGGAGGAGAAGGAAAGGGAGACTGCTGATGCCTCCTCTTTTGCCCTTAGAATCTAGGCATGGGCTCTCACCCCCATCAGGGTTGGGGTGGGGAGGTCCCATAGGTGGTGGATTGGGGTGGTATCTGAGGGTCTGTAAAGGATCCCCTTTACTGTATTCCACCATGTGGTGAATAAAGCCTATGTCCACCACTGGGACAACCACTGGGTTGGGCACGGGTTCGCTGGACCAGGTGTTAAGCCTGCCGGAGCAGGTGTCTGGGGATCCTGAGGTACTGGTGTTGGGTCCGGGACCCTGTCATCAGTGGGCTGATGTCGGTGTCTCCTTCGCCTGGGAGCTGGCATCTGGAGAAGGCCTGACCGGCGACTGACCCCGGGAGGGGTGCAGATGTCTGGTCATCTGCCGGTGACTGCCCGTATCAGGCACCAGGGAGCAGGATGACTGAGAAGCGACCGGCTAGGCTTCGCGGTTCGACCTGGGGGCAAACCTTAGCTGGAGGAGGGAGGTGTCAGAGCCCAGACAACCTCTTGCCTACCTGGGCGTTAGTCCGAAGGTTTCCTTTTTAGGATGAACTAGGCCTGTCCTTGGACTGGCCCTCCTGGGTCAACCCTGAGGAAGATTTATGAGGTCGATGAGCCAGGGAGGACAGGTGTCCCGAAGAGGCCAACTCCTGGTTCTTGCCCTGAGAAGAGGCGGAGTGGACTTACTCAAACAGGAGTGTTCGGTCATCTGGGCTGGCACTGAACCAGAACTCTGGCTGGAGGTCGAGGAGGAAGCAGCTTGCATGAGACGGCGCTTAGGGTGGGATTCGGACCTAGCCCGATCTTTATCCCTGTGGTGATGTTTCCCACCCAAGGACTTCTCTTTTGGTGGGGAATAACTGGTGGGAGAAGAGGAGCTGGCCCCGAGCCACGCTGCATTGCCGCTAGTTGCTTCTCTAGAAGGAAGGTTTTGAGGGTGTTGGCTCTTCTAGCATGAGTCTTCTGATTGAATTGCTGGCAGTGGGTGCAGGTGTTGGGCCCGTGGTCTGGGCCTAAGCAGATGAGGCAGGCTGCGTGGCTGTCTGGCCAGGATCTGCTTGCCACATGCACACTTAGCTTTATGCTGTGGTGGAGGAGGTGACACATAAACAAGGCAAACTGAACTACTAAGAAAAAACACTTTTCTTTAGGTTGTTGACTGCTGAAGAAGGCGTCTGTGGAGCTGAACTACATGGGTCGACAGGGTGAAAAGAACTGAGATGGTGCCAGGGGACCACCCCTTTATACCACGCTGGACGTGGGGGAGTCCCCACCTCAGACTGCTAGCTGAGGCGGGCCCAGCAGAGGAGGCTGGACCCTCAGTCCTGGGACACTTGACTGCCGCTCCAGTATGGGAGGAGGCAGGCAAGGAAGGTTGGCTCTGCGTTTGCACTGGAGGCGGGAGTCTGAGCCTGGTCTGTAAACTTGCTTACGAAGGTAGGCACGTTGTTGAATGTGGTAGAGGAATGGCTGGACTTCATGGCCATACCTGTGGCCTGAAGATCATTGATGATGTTCTGGACATCCGGACCAAGAGTTTAGTGCCATTAAAAGGGTATTCAGCACCTTGTTTTGCACATCAGCAGCAAACCCAGAAACCCTGCACCGTGAATGTCTCGGAGGCAGATGCCAGTAGCCACCACCCTGGCAACAGTATTAGATAAATCGTAGATGGCTCTTAAAAGATGCCTCCCAACATCCTCTGCGGTTTGGCAGCACTGGAGCAATTTCTGTTTCTGGGCACCATCAGGAAGGGCTTGGGCAGCCGTCTTGCCCTTTCTGGCATTGGTATTCTGGAATTTCACCATGAGAGACAGGTAATTTGCTATCCTCAGGCCAAGGGTAGAGAAGCATATGCCTTTTGCCCCAAAATCTATCCTGTGGGATTCTTTGTCCAGGGGCAAGGAACCAAGGTGTTTGGGTACCTTAGACCTGTCATGCTCCACCTTGATGACCACTGAGTCAGTTTCAGCCTCGGCAGCCAAGTAAGGAATGCCCTGAGGGGCATTGTAGAGCTTATCAGCTCTGCAGGGCATAGCTGTCACCATATCTGGTCTATGCCAGGCTGCTGTGGTAGCATTCCTGAGGGCTGGAAGCAGGGAGGAATAATCTTTGGGGAGATTCAGGGATCTCAGGTAATCTGCCAGGTCCTTCCTGGTGGCATCCTCCTCCTCTGTCTGAAACCCCATAGTGGAAGACAGTTGCTTTCATGATGTTGAAGAATGAAGCATCCTCTGGCAGAGACCTAGGGGTATGATTGACAGATTCTTCACTGACAGAGGAGGCAGTGGACTTATCTGAAGTGTAATACTGCTCCTCCTCTACCTCATCTGGAAGTATGAGGTCAGGGTGGTATTCCTCCTCGATGTCGACCTCTTCATTTGGGTCTCAGATGCACATTATCGATGGTCCTTGGGCTGGCTCGAGGCTGACAAACAGGAGTTGAAGATGAAGGCATCGGTGAAGGCGCTGGGTGACGAAGGCCTGTTAAAGGCAGTAAACTGCCTCGATGATCATGTTAGTGAAGCGGACTAGAACTTCATTCAAGTCCATGGTCGCTGGAGGAGGGTCGACTGCACCAGATGTCGCCAGACCCGACTGCACACCGATGAGCCCTAGCCTTCGAATGGGAAGGGTCAGGTCTGAAGAGCCCATCAGCAGTGCTTGTCGTTGATGGAAAAGGCCGACAACTCAAGAGGTCGATGGCCAAGCACCCTGAGAGTCGGGTGGAGAAACTGTCGGTATGGATCTGGAGTGAACCAGGACCTGGACAGCAGGTCTCTTCACTGGGTCGAAGAGCCCCCGAAGGAGAGGCTGATGGGGGAGCAGTCGAGTCCTGGTCTTTTATGACTTTTCCTCAAAGATCTGTCTTTGGCCTGGGAACTCTTGGCCCCAGATGGAGACTGACTGGCCAGCACCCCAGAGGACTTCGGATCAGAACTGCCTACTTGCTGTTCTATGAAGGTATGGAGAGCTTTTCTATGTCGCCTAAGGGTGGTTTGGTTCAACTGCTGGCAGAGCTCACAGTCAGAGGCGTTGTGATCAGGCCCAAGACAGCAAACACACACAGAGTGCTTATCATCGGAGGCAATCTTCTGTCACAGCGGCAGTGACAGAAGAGAGAAGCTAAAGGTTTAACTCTCAACATAAAAGAAAAACAAAATAAATCTGAAAAGAGATCTGAGAGGATTGTGTATAAAAGGCCACAGGCCACTAAAAAGTGTGAACACTGTGATGGCTCTTCCGTGGAGACTGTGCTTCAAGTCGACAGTGGGGAAAAAACTGAGGAGGGCATGGGCCAGCCTGTGCCTTTATATGGTTGGCAATGTCAATGGCGTGGGCGGGCCTAGTTGTACTGCTGTTCTGTGTGGATTCCACATTCACCATGGTGAAGTTCCTACAGTGTAACCTGATGACTGAGATACCCAAGAAGATCTTGTTATTCCATCAGATATCCTTTTTCTTTTTGTCTTGTAAGATACCCCTTATTTTACACGTGGAATCTACATTAACATTTGGTATTAAGATTTGAAATGATTGAAAGTAGTTCTCCTTTCACTGTAACTAGTCTCAAGTTTTCATCAATATTCTTAGCATGACTTCGATTCTGGTTGCCTAGAGATGGAAGCCTAAGCTGAGAGGTCCCGACTCAGCCACTATTAATCCATCGGAATCCAGCTCATCAACATCGACATCCTGTCAAAAATGATCCATTAAGGACTTTATCATGTCTCCTAAACCAAGGCACAAAGATGGATCGAATAACTCGCATCCAAAGCTGAAATTCCTCCTCAAGGTTCGCAGCAGCAGGCCACGCCCGTGCTGAGATCGCCGACTTAATAACCCAAACTCCCGTGGCTCAAGCTAGCACAGAAAAGGATTTTACAATTACATCTAAAACTTTATGCAGCACACTTCAACAGATTAATGAGACCTTAACTAGATTGGAACATAAAGCCAAGGAAGCAAAGACAATACATAACAGAACTATCGTATGGAAGACTCTGTCTGAATACACGGCACTTACTGACATCCATAATGCAGCTGAGAGATCTTCATCTTAGAGAACTTGCGGGCGGCCTGGTGGCACTGAGGTTAAGGAGTTAGATGCCTTACCTCGCGTCCGCCAGACGACCCGAGTTCGGGAGTGAGCCTGGGAAGTCGGGGTTGGCAGGGCTGGCAGGGATGAAGCATCGAGGACAGGTCTCCTGCCCGGGGGCATGTAGGGACTCATGTCAGTTTGTGCGACTTCTGGCGGTGGCCAGGACAGCTAAGAGGATGCGATGAGCCAATGCAAGGGGTGGAGTTACAGACGCTGGTCATCATTGCATGACCGAGCTCCATGAGGGAGGGACTAAAAGCAGAAAACATCCTATACCAGCTGAGATGACGGCTCAGTGGACCCTCCACATCCCAAATCGCCCAGGATCTCTCTCAGGGTGACCCGGCGACTTGCAGGTAGGCTCCTCACACTTAGGAGGAAGCCGCCAGGGAGGGCGGAATCAGCCCGGAGATGGTACCAGGTTGGGTCTGCCTGTAGTTGTGCAGGAGAGGAATCAGGGAGATGTGGGGGTTCAGGTTGGGAGTAGGGTGGTCTCTGGAGTGGGCACTCCTGAAGGATGCCCTGGGGTGTAGGAAGGAAAAAAAAGAGAGAGAACTTGCCCTGCAGCAACAATTGGAAGATCTCAAAACTGCAACAGGCTGAAATAACTACACCTACATGGCTTGCCAGAAGGAACTGAAACTGGAACCATGACATTTATTTTTTTTTTTATTTTATTTAAACAGTAGTTTGAAAACCTTGAGCCATAGGCTCATTTACAAAGGTACCTTGTCACAGTAAGACAAACCAAAATACACAGTATAGCAGTACAACAATTAAGTATAACAGTAAATTAAGACATAGATACAAACAAGCTGGTACAGGTAGGATGGATGCAAACAATACCAGAGTTATGTCGTCCTTAGCAGCTTAGTAATAAGCTTTGTCATAAGTATTGAGTCGGCTTTGACTAGCGGCAGTTACAGCATCGGGTGTTAATAAGGTGGTTACGTAAGGAAGTTTTGAAGCCGATATAGTTGGAGCTTCGGAGATGTAGGGGGCAGTGTGTTGAACCAGGAGGGGCCCTAAAGCTGAAGGCTCTTTGGCCGTGGGAGGTCCTAGCTCTAGGGATAACAAGAGGTTTTCCCAGAGGTCCGAGTATGAACTAGTGGGACAGAGCGGCGTATGGTGGTGGTCAATCCTGGTGGGGAAAGCCCAAGGAGGGTCTTTTTGTAAGGGTACAGGTAAGATATTTGAGGTGCTCGTCGAGATCAAGTACCAGCGCTTGCTAGCATACAGTAGACAGGTGTGTGTCATCCTAGGTGCTCCAGTAATTAACCTGCAGGCCTTATTCAGAGTAGTGCGAATTTTATGGAGTGCGGTCTGATCAGCAGCACCATACACCGGCAGTCCATAGTCCACTAGGGACAGGATAGGGAGGTGACTGCAGTCGAAGAGTCGAGTCGAACATTGTTTATGGACAGCTTCTTGAAATTACCCTGTTCAGTAATCGTGGCTTTTACCGATTACAGGGTCAAAGAGAGTTACTTCGAGCTGCCTGGTCTAAAAACAAGTTATTTTTGGCGATGTTCGCCTTTTTTTTGACCAAGACTATGCTCCCCAAGCTTTAGCCTGCAGACAGAAAATGTACAATGCAGTTAAACTCATAAGACAAGCAGGACACCAAGCACAACTCAAATACCCTGCTAGAATAAAATCAATGCTTCAGAAGGTTGGCAGAGGTTCCAGGAGGTAGCAGAAGCTGTAAACTGGGCCACAAAGCATGGAGTGCTCATCCCTGAAGATGGCGCTGGAGGATCAGACAGATCCCTCACTAAGAAATCCTGGCAAGTGAAGGGCCCAAAATACACGTGGACAACAAGGGCAGGGAAATCAAAGCAGTAAGGGAGACAGTGTGCACAATAAAGCAGTCCCCCAAGGAATCGATCTGCATGCAGCTCCTCTCGTGGTCCCTCCTTCTAAAGAAGCTGCAATTGGAACTGGCTGAGTACTCTACTTTAAACAAGCGTGTCCCTTTTTCTTGCTCAAGTCACAATCCCTTGAAAGGAGGGATTACTTTGGGACTCCATCCTGGTGACTGCCCTTAATAGAGGGCGGAGGGAAATGAAAATTACGCACTCTACCGTAATTCTTGATCTTCTTGGACGAGTCTCCACCACGCATTCACACTAGTTGGATTAGCGCCGGAGGCACTAGGACCCATCGGGAGCAAACTTTGCTGGAGGGTCGGCGCCAGAGATGGCGCTGCGAGGCATGGCGCGAGCGCGGCTCGAGCGGCAATGACCATCTCGGCGACGCACCCTCCAACCACCTCAGTACCTTTTACCAAGGAGGTGCAGCGCAACTAACGTGAGAGTAAATCTAACCTTAAAAACGGACATAAGATAGTCCGCACGACCCTGTAAGAAGGGTCAGCAAAAGTCCTCACGGCCTAAAGATTTGAGGGAGTGAAGACCAACACAGCGGTGAGCTCGGGGGATGGAGGGTGGGCGTGTGGACGGGTGGTGGTCAAGAGATCAAGTGCAGTGATGCGTAATTTTTCATATCTTCCTGGACATAAGTCTCCACCACTCATTCACACTAGTGGGAGAGTACCAAGCTGATAATCCCCAAAAGGGCGGCAGGAGAGCCAGAGCTCACGGATCTAAGATAGAAGACCATTGGCGATAATTCTGCCAACGCGGAATGCTCGCCTGGGCATGAACATCCAGTGCATAATGCTTAACGGTATGCACTGAGCCCAGGTGGCGGCGTTGCAGATATCCGCACTGAACATTGCTAATCTCCGCTAAAGATGTCATGATCGCCCCTAGTAGAGTGAGCGTGACACCTACCTTCCAATTTAACTTGAGCCGTGGAGTAGCAATGTTGAAGGCATGCCACTAACCATGATGAGATGCATCTAATAGCGACGGGTTGACCCAGCCGGGTGTCGCTGAAAGAAACAAACAGTTGCTGAGTCTTGCGAAAATTCTTGGTTCTATCTAAATAGAACACTAAAGGCTCTCTTAACATCCAAGGAATGAAGAGATCGTCCCCTTCATTTTGGAAACTAGCGAGTAAGAGGAAGTACCAGAGGTTGGTTTAGATGGAATTCTGACACAACCTTGGGAAGAAATTTAGGATGAGTATGGAGAACTACCTTGTCTTTATGGAATACAGTATACGGAGGGTCCGTCACCAAGGCATGAATCTCCGAGACCCTGCGGGCTGAGGTAATGGCCACCAGGAAGGCAGTCTTCCAGGTAAGAAATTTTAGCTCACAGGTAGCTAAGGGCTCGAAAGGCTTCCGAGTGAGCATGTCCAGCACCAGGTTAATGTCCCAGGTTGCAACTGGATGCCTAACAGGGGTCTGGTATGAAGAAACCCTTAAGAAATCTCTTCACCATAGGAAGCTGAGCCAGAGTCAAGGAAGAAACCGGCTCATGGAATGCTGAGATGGCACTAAGGTGAACTTTAACTGTGGAGTACTGAGACCCGAGTTTGATAGGTCCAAAGATACTCCAGAACCTTGTCAGGAGGACAGGAAAAGGATTCCAAGAGGACTTTGCACACCAGAGAGAAAAGCGTTTCCATTTGGAAGCGTGACGTTTCGGGTGGCTGGCTTCCGGCAGCCAGAAGGATGTCCGAGACTCTACGAGAGACGTTGAATCGATTCACTTCTACCTCTTCAGGAGCCAAGCATGAAGGTGAAGTGGACGAGGTTGGGATGGACCAACCAACCCTGAGTCAAAAGGTTGATTTGCGCGGAAGTGGTCTGGAGGCTGCCAACATACTGTTGAGCAGAGGAAACCATAGTTGCCGAGGCCAGGAGGGAGCAATGAGAATCATTTTGGTCCCCTGAGACTCGAACTGAGGAGAACTCTGGATTAGAGGGATCGTGGAAAGCGTGAAAGAAAACGCTTTGTCCACCGCAGCCTGAACGCATCCTGACAGAAAATGCCAGGCCCTGGATTTCTGGAGCAGAAGAGGGCAGTTTTGCGTTGAGTGGGGATGCAAAAGGTCCAGGTCTGGAGTCCCCACTCTTTGAATAGTGACCGAGCTATGGCTGGATCGAGAGACCACTCGTGAGGGTCTGCCTCTGTTCTGCTGAGGTGATCTGCTAGATCGCTTTGTATACCTGGCAGATAAACCGTCTGAATAAGAGACTTGTGCTCCAAGCACCACTCCCACACCCTCATTGCTTCCTGCAAAGGGTAAGAATGAGCACCGCCTTGCTTGTTGATGTAATACATCACAGCTTTGTTGTCCGTTTGAAGGAGAATGTTCTTGTGACAAAGGATATCCTTCAGAGCTCGGATCGTGTAGAGGACCGCTCTCATCTCCAGGACATTTATGTGGAGAAGAGTTTGAACTGAGTCCATACACCTTGAGTGTGGAGGAGCGACAGTGAGCTCCCCATCCCATTAGCTGCGCGTCTGTGGTGATGGAGGTCTGATGATCCGGGGAGCAAGGGAACCCTTCCAGGAAATTGCTCTCTTGAGTCCACCAGGTGAGAGACCTTGAAGGGGCTCCGTCACCTTGATGGGATAAGACTGGGGGTGAGGTCAGAGACCACTGGTGGAGAGCATCCATTGGGTGGTTCTCATGCAACGGGCCAGGTACAGTGAACACGAGGACGCCATGAGACCCAACATGTGTTGCAGCGAGAGAGCTGTAACCGATTGGTTCTCCCGAATGTAACGGGCCATCCCAAGGATGTCGAGTCTTCTGTCCTCTGGAAGAAAAGCCTTCATGAAGAGGTGCCAGAAGCGTCCTATGAAAAGGAGCCTCTGGGAGGCTGCAATTGTGATTTTTTCAAATTCAGCAAAATTCCCATGGACGTAAGAAGAAGAGAAGTCGCTTGCATGGCTTCCAAAGTCCCTTGGCTGGAAGGGCTTGCTAGAAGCCAATCGTCCAGGTAGGGAAACACCGGAGTCCGATCTTCCTGAGATGCGCTGAGAACTGCACAACACTTTGTAAAGACTCGCAGGCGCCGAGGATAGCCCAAAGGGCAGGACTCTGAACTGATAATGCTGACCAGAGCTACAAACCTGAGGAACTTGCGTGTGGGTCGGGTGGATGGGGATATGCTGGTGGCGTCGCTGCATATCCAGGAGGCCAGCCAGTCGTGCTGATGCAGCAAGGGTAACAGGGTACCTAGGAAATCATTTGAATTTCTCCTGGGGAGAAATTTGTTTAACTTTCTGAGGTCTAGAATGGGCGCATTCCCCAGACTTCTTTGGAACCAGGAAGTAATGGGAGTAGAACCCTGTGCTCCAGAGATGTGGGGGCACCAGTTCTATGCCCTGTTGCTTAGAAGGCCCTGGATCTCGGCGGTGAGGAGGTCTGACTGAGAGGCCGACAACCTGGGTTGTTGTCTGGAGGACACCAAGGGTTTCCAAAAATTGAGAGAATAACCCTCATGGACTATCCAAGGACCCATTTGTCCGGTTGATGGACTTCCACTGGTTGTAGAAGTACATCAAACGACCTCCCACCGGAGGAGAAAGTTCCACCTCGGGCAATGTGGATGGAACTTGGGCCAGCAATTCATAAGGTGGCGCTTGGGGCTTTAGGCCCTGCGCTCTGCTGCATTTTCTTTTTGAGGTTGGGCAGGTTGGCTTTTATGGAAGCTTCCCTGCCTCTGCCTCGAAAGGACTGACGACATATGAAACTGACGTCTGTTCACATGCCCCCGAGAGGGACAGGCGGAGGTCTGGCCAACTAATGGCCGACCTAGTCTTCTGAGTGGCCTCTAAGGCTTGTTCCACCTGAGGCCGAAAAGAAAAGAGCCATCAAAGGGCAGCGCCATTACCTGCTGCTGAGCATCATTCGTGAAGCCAGAAGTACGCAGCCAGGAATGGCGCCGGTACAAATACCCGCTGCTGCTGAGCGAGAAGCAGTGTCGAAAGCGCCCATAGCGGCTTTGACCTGTTGGTTATTGGACTCAATACCCTAGTAACGGTCAGAAGAAGCTCTGACTTGGAGTCCGAATCCGGAAGAGCTTCAACCATTCTTTTCAAAGAGTGCCACAGGATATACTCATACTGAGAAAAATAGCCTTGATAACTGGCAATACGCATACTTAAGAGTGGAGGCAGCAAAGACTCTCTTACCTAATGTATCAATCTTACGAGACTCTTTGTTAATAGGTCGAGCTGTAGTAGTTTGAGGAAGACGACTTATCATTCTCTGCCAGGACTACAATAGGATCCGCAAAGGCTTGGGATGCCAAAATGGGACGATCCTTGGGAGCTGAATACTTCTTATCAATGGATTTAGCCACTGAGGGAATAGGAGCAGGATTATTCCATACCATTTGAGACAGCGTCTCGAAGGAAGGCTGGATCGGAGGGTCAAATCCGTAGGGATCTCAAGCATGAAGGTACTGGAGTCTTAATATCTTCCCAGGATCGATGCCTGTAGTCTGGAGAAAGAGTGGATCTCAGGTTCTTCAACAGAGACTTAAAGGACAGGTCCCACCACAGGCTCTGTAGCAAAGAAAGATCCTGTTTCCTCCACTTCATCACCCAACCAAGGTCTGGGTCAGGCTCAACATCATCTCCTGATGGTCCAGAAAGGACTGATTGGACAGGAAAGGAGTGAAAATTAGGAGAGGAGGAAATAGCAGAGAAACAAGGAGAGTCCCGAGGCCCCAGCGCGAGAAGGCAAACAGGGTTGAAACAGCACCGCAGAGGGGCACGGCGCTGAAGAGGCACGCGGCACCGCAAGCGGCGCCGCCGTGACAAGCGGCGCCACCAATGGCGCCGCTGAACTGCGGCGCCGCCGATGGCGCCGCCAGACCCAACGGCGCCAGCGAGACCACGCCGCGCCGCGGACGGTGCCGCAGGCCGAGCGGCACCGAAACGGCACCGATAAGCCAACAGACCTCGGAAGGCGCTGGAAACGCCCCCAGGAACCTGGAAAGCTAGAGAAGGAAAAACAGGAGATAAGGGTCGATTGTGGCCCCGCGCCGCAGCCATGTGAGGGGGAACACCTAAGCGCAGAGTCACTGCACCAAGGCGCCAGGACTAGGAAGGTCCAACCGCCTACCCGATCACTGGAGGAGCCCGGGGCCCGTGGCAACTGAGCCAGGCAGGAGAACCAACCTCCGAGCCCATCGCCCACAAGAGCGGCCCACTGATGAAACTGCTCATCTGGAGCCCTACCTACAGGTGGGAGGGGCTCCGATGTGGGGACGATGGTCACCAGCAGTTGGCGACTCCGAAGGAAGGCGGCAACTAGCTCACGATAACCGACCGTCGGCGCGCGAATTTATACCAGAGAGGCGACCAAAGTGATGCCTTCTCTTTTGACCTGTGGGCCAAAGAAGAGTTCGAGGTCGAACGGTGCCGAGAATGCGACTGCTTATTTTATGCCGACGGGGACCGCCATCCCCCGGCATCGGACTGACCGCTGTCGGAACCCCACTGAGGAGAAGGAGGCTGACCGGACCCAGCCCGGCTGACTGAACAGTTTCATACGAAGTCTCCTACCGTCACCTGACCTGCTCATGGTCGACTCCGTCCAGTAGGCCGAGACTTCTTCAAGTAAGTTAAATTTAAAATATTAGAAATTAGAATAAAATTGCGATACTACTATCGAGATAATGTTAAAAAAAGAAACTGAAAACTATGCGCTAGTTTGAAGTTTGACTCCCGACAGACAGCGACATCGTCACTAAGCCTTTCGGCCGTGGAAAAAAGACTAGAGGCGGTTGGAGGTCGTCGCCGAGATGGTCATTGCTCCGAGCCGCTGCTCGCGGCGCCATGCCCTCGCGCCATCTCCGCGCCGACCCTCCAGCAAAAGTTTGCTCCGATGGGTCCTAGTGCTCCGCGCTAATCCCACTAGTGTGAATGAGTGGTGGAGACTTATGTCCAGGAAGATCATAGTCTTAGATCCCAGCTGTGTATAACCCTAAATCGCTTTTTTCCCCTTTCCTTTCTATTAATCTTCATAACAAGAAACGAAACACACTAAGTAATAACTAATAGGGGACTCACTAACAGTGCTGTGGACTGAAACTGCCATACCTTTGAACTTGCAGCCTGGATGTTTCCTATAACTTGTTCATAAGAAGCTTTGTTTATATGGTTATAGCATTTACTTTTTCAGGGTACAGAGATAAACACAACACAAATTTCGCTAATACAGCTGGATTCGAGTGGATAGAGTGTGTGTTGGGGGTTCCTGGCTGGTGCCTCATCCCCTCGGGTGGGGGGCTTCTGGCGCTGGAGTGGTCGGGGGCTGACTTAGCTGGGGGATTCCTGTTCAGACTGATGCAGGGAGGGCCAAGGTGGAGGCCTGTTGCTGGGGGGTTTGACCTTCTCCCTGCAGATCTTGGCTTAGCTCCCCAAGCGGACACACTCAAACCATTCATTAGAGGAGGTGTTGACTCAAGAGTGGAGTCTGCTACTCTGAGGCACAATAGTGCAGTTCTCAGGACTCTACTTTCTATCTCAGGCCGACATATCCAGAATACTGAAGTCACCAATGGGGAGCGGAGTTGGGGCACGAAAGGCACCTCATGTCCCCCAGATTTTCTGCTATGTTAGGACTTTTAAGGCCTATGATATGAATGTCCCATTCTGGCACAGCCCGAGAAAGCTCGACAGCGGTGTCCTTGGTTTGTCAACCCCTACTCATTCCCCTGAACAGATGCTATAATACTGAGGGCAGAGTGTCTCCTGGGGTAGAGCGGGGAGAGACCTCATGGTGGGGATTGGCCTTATGGCTGTGCCATGTGGCTTGGACAGGTTACCACCTAGCTTTGAGGCGGCCCTCTATATAACATGACAGGAAATGTTGGTTCCTTTCTGGGCTGTCTCTTGCCCTGTGGAGCTCCACCTCTGCTTACTGGGGGCTTTGTGGTCTGGCTCCTCCTAGCCCCCAACGTTAACAAAACAGATCTTCAAATCTTTCAAGTCGAACCTTGGCTAAGGGCTAATCTTGATTCCCAGGGCAACCCAAAACTACCCAGCTGAGTCACTCCACATTTTAGTGGATTTATTCTAGCGGGAGGCTACAGACATAGTCTCCTACCACACCTCATAGAAGTGTTCCAGAGGTGTGGAACAGAGTATATACACACACTTGAAGTATCACAAATGCTCGATCTGCTACTTAGATGGCAGCTTGTAAATAGTTCTGAAATGTTTATGATGTTTTGTTTTGATTGTCAACTGTTTAGATTGTTCATACAGGCTATTAGATATCCTCAGACAGTTAGAGCATATGAGTAACACATCAATATGGCGGACCTAAAAATAGCTTCTTGGAGCGTAAGGTGTATTAAGAGTCTGGTCAAGAGGTCACGAGTTATTCAGGACTTACAACAGCAACAAGTCGCATAGCGTTTCTACAAGAGATGCATTTGAGTGCTGCAGAACACAGAAAGCTACATGAGAAGTTGGGTGGGGAGGTATATGCAGCTGAGTACCAACAACCACCTAGCTGAAGGGGTGGCCATATTAATAAGAAGAGATATCCCTTAAGGTTTCACAGGTGGACTCAGACCCAGAGGGCAGATATGCGAGGCTCATGGGATAATATAGGGTCAGAAATGTATATTTTAAATCTTTATGCCCCAAATGAACAAGAGAGGGTACCCTTCTTAAGCAAAGTAATCTCTGACTCTGTCCCAGATTCCCATAGTCTAATATTTATAGGGGAGACTTCAGCTCTGTACTGGATCTTCATCTTGACAGAGCTGGCTATAAATCTGTAGGCACAGCCAGAGCCAGCAGGGTAATTTCAGACTATGCTCCGAGTTATCATTGGTAGAGGCCTGAGATTTACTCGACCAAAAGATATTACACATATTACTCTCCCAAGTATGGGATGTACTATAGAATTTATTTATTTTTTTAAATATCATCTAACACCTTACAATATCTCACCAGGGCTGACATAGGAATATCTGTCTATCGGACCATGCCTTAATCTCTTTAGACGTTGAACTGACACAGAGCCCCAGAGTATATATGGCACCTCAATATTAGGCCTGCTTAATCATGCTGATTTTAAAGACTTAATTCAGAAGTCTACAGAGAAATTTTTAGCCTTTAATTCAGCAGAAGACACGTGAGGCAGGAGTCAGATGGGACGCCTTAAATGTTATCTAAGAGGAGTCATTATTAAATATGCATCTTGGTACAAGAAATACAGAATTAAGAAAGACTTGAACTAGAAAAGAAAATCTCTCAACTAGAAGCGTCCCATCAAAGACCTAGACCAACCTACTAAACTAGAATTAGACAGGCTAAAACCAAACAACAAATCCTAGACATGCAAGCCGAGGTTGCTCTTCGATCTAACAAAAATACTACAAACAGGGCAAGAGGGCTGGGAAGCTTTAGCATGGCAGCTTCGAAGGAGAGAACCTCTCGGTAGTGTTGAAGCTGCTAACCATAGGTGACAATTCTATAATTTCATCCCCCATCACTGCTCAGTTTCAAAATACTACACAACCCTTTACCAGTCAGAAAGAGGTCCGGTCACCAAGAAAAAATACTCTCCTATCTAGACAAACTTAATCTCCCCAAAATAACAGAAGTACAGAAATTAGGACTAGAAACTCCTATTTCTAAAGCAGAAATCATACAGAAAATTAAACTAAAAATGGGAAGGCCCCGTAATGGATGGCTATGTAGCTGAATTTTATAAAGATTTACTGATCCTTTATTGCAGACACTATTGGATGTCTTTAACGAACTGCTGGGGGAGGGGCAGCCCCAAGGTCTTGGAACCAGGCCCAGATTTGGTCATTCTCAAACTAGGCAAAGACCGGAAGACTATAAGTCTTACAACCTATCTCCTGCTCCCAGTAGCTTTTAAGATTTTAGGATCATGGCAGATTGCCTACAAAGAGTAGTAAGGGCTCTGGTCTAGAAGGACCAAACCGGTTTCATTTCTGGCCGTTATCTACAAGATAATATGTCATTTACTAAATGTAATTTTGGCCCAAAAACTACTAAACAATTTCAATTAGCCATCAGTATGGATGCCAAAAGGCTTTCAACAGGGTTGACTGGATTTTCTAGGGAAACTCTGAGGAAATTCGGCCTAGAGACAAATTTGTATCTACCATCAAAGCCCTCTACAATGCCCCAGAGGCTAGAATAAAGGTGAACGGACATCTCTCCAACAGATTTCCTCTTTCAAGGGAACAAGACAGGGCTGCCCCCCTCTCCCACTCTCTTTGCACTATCCTTGAACCATTGGCGGTGGACATCACAGCACACCTCATAAAAGGGTAAGGTGAAAGCCACTCCCAAAAATTGTGTTATATGCAGATGACTCCTTATTTTTATTTCTGACCCAGAGACCTCAGTCTTAGCTCTCCTTAGAGCGTTAGAGGACTATGGCACTTTGGCTGGCTACAAAATTAACTTCACCAAAACGAGGCTTACCCTGAGTGGATTCCCTCTAGAGAATTCAAAACGACCTTCCCTTTCACGTGGGCCCACAGAAATACTATCCGTTACCTCAGAATCAATGTATCTGTAGACCTCACTCAGCTTCACTAAAATAACTACTTAAAACTATTTCAAAACCTTCAGGCTGACATGGCCAGATGGCATTATTACCCCTGACACTATATGGAAATCACAAACTCTGAAAATGAATGCCTTACAAGGCTTCTCTTTCTTTTTCAAACCCTCCCTTTGCAGCCTCTCAGAGAATTCTAGACAGCTTTACAGAAGCAGACACAGAGTTTCCTTTGGAACAACAAACATCCAGATTAGCTAGAAACATATTACAAATCCCTTTGGGGGAGGCAGATTAGCCTCCCACATTTATATCTTTATTTTGTGGCGACTAGAGGGCACAATTATGTACTTGGACCAAGCATGAGAGAGGATTCGGTGGCGTCCCTAGAAGAATCTCCTCTTAGGAGATGGGTGTTTTGGGCCCTCCCGACCAATAGTACACCATAAGGCATACAAGGCTCCCTAACTAACCCCTGGGTTACCCATTCCTTAGCAAGTCTGAAAACCTCAGAAAGCTTACCCACAGCCCAGAAGGCCCAGGTCCTCTCTTTGATTAGGTTTGAACCATCCTTCACCCCACCCAGATCAGACTCTGGTTACCAGTCTTAGGCTACCCATCGACTTCTACATTTGCACAATGCATAGATAACAGTATGTGTATGTCATTTGTAGAATTGAAAGACAGATTTCAGCTTTGTAAGGAAGACCACTTAGATATCTCCAGGTCCGTCATTACTTACTATCAGCCAACAGGTTACAAATGCTGAGTAGAGACAGAACGGACTTGAAAACTTTTCTATTTTTGTATCACAATTAAAGACAACACCACCCTCTCACAAAATTGTATAGTTTTAATTAGTACCAACCCATCAGGCTTGGAACAGGTGAAACAAAAGTGGAAGACAATTAATAACCCTATATCTCAGCTCATTTGGGACAGAAGATTGAGCAGAGAATGGCCAGTAACCAGTTCCCAACCTGGCGAGAGTTCCACTGGAAAGTTGCATTAAGATATTTTCTTACCCTACTACAGTAAAACACTTTGGACACAACCCGTCTGATCTGTGCTGGAGGATGTGGGGAACATAGGAACTCAGCCGCATATATTCTGGGCTTGTCAAAAATGTTTACATTCTGGAGGAAATACACACACAGATCCAAAGCATTACAGGCCTACAAATCCCTTCACAGGGTTGGACCAGCTGTTGGACCTTCCGACCCTGCTTTTTGGGTCTAGACGGTCCACCAAACTAACTCAAATGATGAAGGTCGCAGCACTGAAGTGCGAACATCAAGACTGTTGTCTCCGCTCCCTCCCACAGTGTAGGACTGGTTGTCCAGAATGAATCAACTAGAGAAGTTATGGAACAAATGACCAGTACTTTGGGATTGCAAAGTGAGAGTTTTATTCAGGCATGGTCTCCGTGGCATTAATATTTACAAGGACAGGCTGATACTCCATAACAAGAATAAGAATGATGTCCAGATTTTGCAGTCTAAATATGTATTAATAGAGGATATGAATTTCTTTTATGCGGGTTTTTCTTTCTTTTTTGTTTTGAAATTTAAATCAAAGTATATTTTCCCATAGATCTGGTTAGCAGTTAGAGTTATCACCTTGGGAAAATATAGCAACTGTTTTAACTACTTAAACTCTAATAGTCAGTTTCTAACAGATTGACAATTATTAATAATAGAAAATACAGATACATGCCAATCAGATGACAAGACCATCATCAGTGATTAAGAATTGCAAAACACATCTGATGTACAATAAACTTGAAGTTTAAAAAAAAAATATTCTCAGTGCATTCTGAACACCTACTGTCCCATACAGTAAGGGAGTAGAATCTGGTGCATGCTAATTTATCACAGTTGCATGAACTGGTAAACAATGGGTGATCAGAAACAGCTGAGAATAGTAATGATAATCTAGAGATAGCAATAATGAATAGAGTGAATGGGCCAGCTCCTCCACATCGAACCGGTCCGGTTCAGATCTCCTCCAGGCATCAGCCGCCTGCCTGTTCCCCACAGCCTAAGGTGCGGTGCAATTTGAAAAAGGTGCCCTCCTTCTGATTGGTGTTGAAACTTAAGTTGCTTTAGTGGTCCTGCAGCTAGCTTCAACAGACTACCTCTCCAACTAAGCAGTGCCCTCGGAATGTTATTATTATTATTTCATTATCTTACAGGGTTAAGAGCTGGATTACTGCAGCTCTTTCTCTAGGAGATTTTTCACCTACCCTGCCCTCCCTCCCTCCATCCTCTATTAAATATACTTGCTTTCTCCCAGTGACCTGCCCTTCTCTCAGGTTTCACACTCTCGCTCTCTCTCTCTTAAAGGTGGAACCTAATTCCTGAGGCTTTTTTCTTTTACTGTGAGATCATCGCCTGAGAAACCTTCAAGTGCTGTCTATCCCATCTGCTGATCTACCACACTGAATTCTGATTATTCTTAAGAACTATTCATCCCCATACTTAATCCCACCTCACTAAATTTGGCTTATTGCAAGCATAACCTAGCTGTATCTTACAAGCTACACCAATAATGCCCTGTACAGTACTATTTAAACTGATCCTCTGCCTGTCTGCTAGTTGTTCTCCTACCCCATTCCCTAAACTAATGCATCCACCACACGCCACACTCCAACCCCATAACCGCTAGCACCTTCTCCTTCATGACCCCCAATTTCCCTTAGCTGTGATCCCACCCCTGTAATCAGCACTGGTTGCATTCAACCATCCACCCATCTGCCTCAGTTACCCAAATACCCAACGCCCTCTTCCTCCTACTGCATCTGTCTGGTTGCCTCCTGCACCTAGCACCCCGTCCTCCTCCTTCAACCCGGGCTCCAAATCCTGGTTCAAAAGTGCCAAACTCCACTTCATCATCATTGCTCTGCTACTGTTGTCAGCTGGTGACAGCCCGAATCCAGGCCCCTCCCAGCACAGCTCACAGCGCCAGCCCTCAGGCCTACAGCCCGAGCCCTGACCCATCTGCATCAGCCATCTCTCTCACCTGTGGGTTAAATATAATACATCTAAACATATGCAGTCGTCTTCCAAAATTTGACCTACTCCAACTGTTAAAAATCTCTCTTGCTCCGGACATCTTCATTTTGACAGAAACATGGCTAACCAAGCATACCCCAACTCTGCCATCTCCATCCAGGGCTACTTACTCACCCGCCAAGAATGGGGGGACCCGCGGAGGTGGGGTGTTAATTTACACTGCCTTTACTCTTCAAGTCATTACTACCCCCAGCCGTACCATCTACCTGTGAGGCACTAGTCCTAAGGCTCTCAATGCCCTTCTCCAGTCCTATTTATGTAGGTGGGATCTACTGTCGCCCCGGACTGAATGCCAAAACTACTGTTGAGCTCATTACCTCTATTACAACATTCACCACAAATGGAGAATTATATCTAATGAGTGATGTAAATCACAACTGGTTGTCCCCATCCCTTGGTAAAACCCCAAATTACATAACTTCCCTCAACTTCACCCAACTAATAAATGAGCCAGCATGCACAAAACCCAAAATTACACTCATAGACTGGACCTTCAGCACCCACCTCACTGCATAGTACTATCAGGAACACTCCCTGATGTCCTAAGCGATCACCAGGCAATCTATCTTGTGTGCAAAGTCCATCAACCCAAGCCCCCACAAAATACTGATGACACAATCTTTCAGATCCCTTGATCTATCCCCTCCATCTTGAACTTGCCCAGCCGACTGGTCGCCAATATCCTCTGCTAATTCTACTGACCAAGCTCTATTGTACTTAAGGACAACTTCCTTGTGGTCTGGGATAAGCATGCTCCTTTAAAAATAACTCAGGTTCGTGGTAACCACCTACCATGGGTCACATCTGAACTCCTGGCATGCTAGCAAGCACGAGACCGTGCTTGGAAAATACATACAACTTCCAAACTACCTCAAGACCTCATCAAATATCGGGCCCTATGAAATTCCTGCACCAGAGCTATTAGACTGGCCAAAGCAGAGTATTTCAGCCCCTCATTCCAGTCAAACATAGCTAACCCTCTGGATTCTGGAAGGTAGTTCCTCCCTTTTCTCCCCACCATCTAAACCTCCAATCCCACTCCTGAAGATAAAAACTCCCTCATTTCTGACCACCCTTCCATCACTGCTGAATTCAACTAATACTTCACCTCTTGTGCTTCCTCCTCCTCCCAATACCCCCCACCCTGCCCCTACTCAGACCACAGACTCAACTGCAGGGAGTTTCTCCTAACCCCACCATCTCCTGTAGAAGTTCAGGAAGCCCTCCTTGCCCTCAACCCAGCCAAAGGAGGGTCCCCTGACCACCTGGAACCAAAATTACTCCACCTCTCTGCACCTGCAATCTCCACCCCATAGCTGCCCTTCTTAACCTCTCATTCACCCTTATAGCAATTCCCCAGAATGGAAACACATTACTTTTATCCCTACCAAAGGCGTGTGACTCCTCACCAAACGATTACTGACCTATCTCATACTACCAGTCCTGGGTAAACTCCAGGAGCACCGTGTCCAACTCTCTACCTTCCTCTCTGAATCTTCTTCCTTCCAATCTGGCTTCAAGAAAAACACTCCACTATGTCCCTCCTTAGACTCACTGACTCTATCCTGGAAGTACAGACAATGGGCAAATCAACTTGGCAATTTCTACTCCACCTTGCAAAGCCTTTCAACATGGTCTCATCCACTACTCCTCCTGAATCTGACTTCAGCTGGCCTGTCCGTCTCAGCCACTGACTGGTTCCAGAGCCTACCTCACAGGTAGAACACAATCAGTCAGGATAGCTGTAGCCCCCCAAACAAATCCACACTGGTGTGCCACAAGGCTCTGTTCTAGGCCCACTACTTTTCTCCATTTTTCTCAATGACCTTCCTACAGTCTGCTCATCTGTACCCATTCATATGTACACGGATGACACGGTCCTGTATACCTTTGGCCACAGCTCCACTGACATAGGAGCCAGGCTCCAGCAGGACTTTGACAAAGTTCAGCTCTGGCTTCACTCCACCAACTCTTCCTTAGAGCCAAGAAGACTGTCTCCATGACCTTTGGCACAAGACAGAGACTCTCTAGGCCTACCTCCTCTCCTTCCTATCACAGCATTGATGGGACTCTTCTAGGACACATCCTCCTTTAGGTATCGTGGGGGCTGGCTTGACCAGCACCTCAATTTTCTGGTCACACTGATGCCATCCTGTCAAAACTACGCCCCAAGCTAGGTGCACTATACAGGAAGAAAAATTACTCACCTTAGTAATGTTGTTTCTTCTAATGGAGTCTGCCAGTATTCTGACATATGCAGTTAGGTCCTGCTTTCAACTGCCCTGGAGAACAAACAGTTAAACTTTCCATGGCCAGCATGGAATGTTCACCACAAGCTCGGTTGAAGCTCCTGTCTGCTGCTGTTTAAACTGCAACTGTCAGATCTTACGAGCAATACTCACTAGAATTTCTGTGTGGAAACTGTAAAACTCATACTACCCAACTGGCAACTATATCTATATAAAGGGTTTTGGTTTCAAAAGGAAGACTCAAGTCAGGAAACCCAAAACAAAACACATCCAAAACACAACCACTCACTCAAACTAAAAGAGGGTGAAAAAGGACACCCATAGGGTGCCAACACTGCTCCTGCCCACCCACATCCCAAAATCTAGGTTCTGAGAGGGGAGGCGGGGGTCAGAATACAGCAAGACTCCATTAGAAGAAACAACATTACTAAGGTGAGTAATTTTTTCTTCAAACAACATGAAGTCTTGCTGTATTCTGACATATGCAGACTACCAAGCAGTACGTCCATGGAGGAGGGACAGAACCTACTTTGGAAACAGGCTCTGAAGTACTGCTGTGCCAAACCGAGCATCACTCCTAGCCTGGATATCCAGAGAGTAATACTTGGTGAAAGTATGGACTGCTTTCAGGTGGCTGCTTGACAAATTTCTAAGAGAGGAATATCCTGGCAGCAGCCAGGGAAGCAGCTGTACCTCTAGTGGAATGAGCCCTCAGGCCTGAGGGTGGAGTTCTACCCAGTTTTTCATAGCAGAATTGAATACAAGAAACAATCCACCTGGCAATAGATCTCTTAGTGGCAGGTTTGCCTTACCAACTTCTCCATACGTAAGGAACAACTGGAGGGATTCAAACCTGTGACCCTTGTGCGCTCTGTGTAGTAGCTAAGGTAGCCTCCTCTCTCCAGAGGAGGAATGGTCAGTGAAGAAAACAGGAGAGATATAGACTGGTTGAGGTGGAAATCTGAAACCACTTTAGGTAAGAACTTTCTGTTAGTTCTTAGGACCACTTTATCTCTATGGAAAGAAATGAAATCAGACTCCACTGACAGGGCTTGCAATTCACTGATACACCTGGCAGAAGTAATGGCTACCAAAAACACAGTCTTCCAAGTCAAGTACTTAAGCTCTGCTGAGGACAAAGGCTCAAAGGAGGTTGCATAAGCTGAGCAATGCAAACATTAAGGTCCCAAGCAGGAGCAGAATCCCTAAAGGGGGATTGGTGTGAAGCAATCCTTTGAAAAACTTACAAAACACAGGATGAGATGATAGAGAGGAAGGCTTGCCTACTGACAAGAAAGCAGAAACAGCTGCCAAGTGTACTTTAAGGGTAGCTGGTCTGAGGCCTAGGCCATTAAGATGGACCATATAGTCCAGAACTGTAGACAACTCAGCAGAGTCTGGAGAAATATTCTTCTTAGAACACCAAATGCTGAATCTTTTCCATTTGGAGTTGTAAGTCTTCCTGGTGGACAGCTTTCAGGAAGCCTTAAGGATATCCAGAACCCCTTGGGAAAGATGCAGATCTACAAACTCTTAACTCTTCAAAAGCCATGCCTTGAGATTAAGAGACAGAAGATTCAGTGCAAATCCTCCCCTGAGAGGATAGAAACATAGACTTTTACGGCAGATAAGGACCACTTGGCCCACCCAGTCTGCCCATTTCCTACCTATTGGATAAGCTGCAGATTCTAGTTAACCAACAGCCTACTTCCTGCCACCCCCACTATAATTGCCTTATGTCTGTCCCATGCATGTTTGAATTTCCCACTGTTTTAGACCCTACAACCTCTCCAGGAAGGCGGTTCCATTCGTCCACCACTCTCTCCGTGAAAAAGAATTTCCTCTCATTACCCCTGAGACATCCCCTCTAACTTTAAATTGTGCCCCTTGTTCTTACACATCTCTTTTCTGAAAGATGCTACCCTCCTGGACTTTGTTGATTCCCTTGAGGTACTTAAAGTTTCTATCATGTCCCCCTGTCCTTCCTTTCATCAAGGGTATACATATTAAGCTCTCTCAGTCTCTCTTCATATGATTTCTGATGTAGACCCTGCACCATTTAGTTGCCCTTCTCTGGACTGCTTCCATCCTGTCTATGTCCTTGCGTAGATAAGGTCTCCAAAACTGCACAGTACTCAGATGGGGTCTCATCAACTGTCTGTATAGAGGGATAACCACTTCCCTTTTTCTA
This sequence comes from Neoceratodus forsteri, assembly GCA_016271365.2. Classification (NCBI taxonomy): domain Eukaryota; kingdom Metazoa; phylum Chordata; order Ceratodontiformes; family Ceratodontidae; genus Neoceratodus; species Neoceratodus forsteri. The sequence continues at coordinate 458,211,199 of CM057452.1, forward strand.
CTTGTGATGCCCTCCCTATGCATCCCAGTATCCCCTGGCTCTCCTTACTGACTTCTCACATTGCTTACCCACCTTTAGGTCATCTGATATGACTACACCCAGATCCCTTTCCATTACCGTTGTCGTTAGTACCTCCCCTGCTATTGTGTACTCTTGTCCTAGATTTTTATTTCCCAGGTGCATTACTTTGCACTTCTTTGCATTGAATCTAAGTTGCCATATGTCTGACCATTCCTCCAACCTTGCCAAGTCCTTCTCATCCTTTCTAACCCCTTGTGTATCAACTCTGTTACAGATCTTTGTGTCATCTGCAAAGAGGCATACCTTTCCTTCCAGACCCTCTGCAATGTCACCTATAAAAATGTTAAAGAGGACTGGACCCAGTACTGAGCCCTGAAGTACTCCACTAGTACCCCCTTTCTTCAAAATGTTGTTCCATTCACTATTACCTTCTGTGTCCTGTTGTGCAGCCAGTTTGCTACCCAGGCTACCACACTGGGACCCCTCCCAGGCTGGCTAACTTGATTATTAATCTTTGTGCGGGATGTCAACAGGTTGTAATTCTTGGGAAGAGACAGGAGAAGGTGGACTACTAGGGACAGCAACAGTGGGTACCAGGGCTGTCTGGCCCAGTCTGGAGCAATCAGAATCACTTTGCATGGTTGTGACCTTATCTTGACTAACACTTTGAACAGGAGAGGGAAGGGAAAAGCATACGAAATTTTCCTTCCAGTTCAGAATCAGAGCATCAAGGGGACTGAGCCCAAGACTTGGGGTCTGCAACAAAAGACAGGAAGTTGGTGATTGTCTGGGACTGCAAAAGATCTATCTCTGGTGTGCCCCATCTCGGAAAATCACTTTCAAAACTAGAGGATCTAGGGCCCATTAAGTGATGGCCCTGGGATATTCTGCTCACTGTATCTGCTAGGACATTGTCCTTCCCTGGGAGGTGAACTGCTATCAGAGGGTTTGCTGGGAATAGGCCAGGGACCACAACTTCATTGCTTCTGTGCACAAGGCCGTAGACAGAGTGCCTTCCTTGCTGTTGATGTACCACATGGTGGTGGTGTTGTCTGTTCTGACCTGGACCACCTTGTTCTGTACATAGTTGGAAAAAGCTTGCAGTGCCAGAAACACTGATCTGAGTTCCAAGAGATTGATGTGAAGCAGAGATTTCTGAGATGACCACAGTCCTTGGGTGGTAAGATCCCCCAAATGGGCTCCCCAGCCCAGCAGGAAGCATCTGTGGTGAGTATCACTGAATGGGACCGAGTGACAAAGGAACCCCTTGTCTCAAACTATCCTGATCCTGCCACCATTGCAAGGCTTGGATTGGGTTGAGTCACTGGGACTAGTTTGGTAAGGGAATCCTTTCTTTGGGACAGAATGCTCTTAAGTGGAACTGAAGAAAAATTACTCACCTTAGTAATTGCTTTTTCTCATGAGTCTTGCTATATTAGGACTTATTGCAGTTAGCCACTGCACTTGAACTGCCCGGAGGAAAGAGTTAACTCCAGAGAATCTGAGTTCTAAAGCTAGAGCTATACCAAAGCTCTATCTGGGCAGTTTCAAATGAAACTGTCAGATCTTCTGAAGCTAACACTAAGCAACAAGTCTGTGTGTGGAAAGCTCTACACTAGGCAAATGGCTACCTACTAGTAGTAATAACAACAATAGAAACAATAAAACAACAATAACAATAAGAATGAATAATGGTATTATTAGTTTTCCCCTGACAAGCACTATTAGGACCCCCCTTCCCCAAAGACTCAAGTCCAGGAAGGGGCCAACAAATCACTCAACCAGAAAACCCTAGTTCCCTAACCCTAAACAAAAGAGGGTGAAGGAAGAACTACAATGGCATGACACAGTGCTTGCACTAATTTGCCACCCACCCAGTAGAAGTTCTGAGAGGGGCAGGTTGGGGGTGGTCCTAATATGCAAGACTCCATGAGAAGAAAAGCAATTACTAAGGTGGTAATTTTTCTTCAAACACCATGAAGTCTTGCTATATTAGGACTATATTCAGATACACAGCAGTACCTCCATGGAGGAGGGTCAGAACCTACTTAGGAAATAGGCTCTGAAGCACAGCTGTGCCAAAAGCGAGCATCTCTCCTGGACTGAAATCAGGGAATAATGTTGGTAAAAGTGTGAACTGTCTTCCAAGTAACAGCTCGACAGATTTCCAGAATGGGAATATCTCTAGCAGCCGCTAGAGATGCAGCTGTACACCTGGTGGAGTGAGCCCTCAGTCCTGAGGGGGCTCTCCTACCTAGTCTTTGATAACAAAATGGATACAAGAGACAATCCACCTTGCAATTGTCCTCTTAGTGGCAGGTTCCTTTGCCAACCTCGCCCTAGGTAAGGAAAGTTGGAGGGATTCAAACCTGTGACCCTTGGTGCGTTACAAATAGTAGCATAAGGCTCTTTTGGCGTCCAAGCTGTGCAGATCTCTCTCACCTGAGGAAGAATGCTCAGTGAAAAATCCTGGGAGAGAGATGGATTGGTTCAGGTGGAAACCTGAAACCACTTAGGACAAACCCTGTGTTAGTCCTAGGGACTGTCTTATCCCGTGGGAGAGAAAATCTTCTTCCACTGCCAGGGCCTGTAGTTCACTTATGCGCCTGGCAGAAGTGAACCACCAGAAAAAACATTTTCCAAGTGAGAAGCTTGAGCTCTGCTGGGGACAGAGGTCCAAGGGGTTTGCATTAACTAAGCAATGCAAACATTCAGCTCCATGCAGGAGCTGGTTCCCGAAAAAGGAGGGTTGGTGTGAAGCAACCCCTTAAAAACTTGGAAACACAGGTTGAGAAGAAAAGGAAGCAGGCTTTCTGCTTGCAAAAAAACAGACAGCTGCCAAAGGAACCCTAAGGTAGCTGGCCTAAGACCTAAAGAATTTAAAATGGACCAAAAAGTCCAGAAAATGGGCAGATAAGCAGACTGTGGTATAATCTGCTTCTCAGCGCACCAGACTGAAAACCTGTTCCACTTAGAATTGTAAGTGCGCCAGTGAAAAGCTTCCTTGAAGCCTTTAAAATATCCGCGACACCTTGAAAAAGGTGTAAATCAGCAAATCCTAACTCCTCAAGAGCTGCCTTGAGAAGGAGGAATTTGAGGTTCGGATACCACACCTCCCTGTGCAAAGGCCAGTAAGTCGTGGACTCTGGGCAAGCTCAGGGTAGGTGGACTGTCAAGGACAGAGATAATGGGTACCAGGGCTGTCTGGCCCAGCTTGGAACAATCAGAATTGCTTTGCAGGGCTGAGATCTGATTTTCACTAGTACCCTGAAAGAAAGGGGAAAAGGGAGGAAAGGTGAACAGAAACTTCCTTTCCAATCCAAGTGAAAAGCGTCCAGGGGCTGATCCCAGCACTGGAGGCCTCAACAAAACAGAGAAAGTTAGTGGTTATCTGGGGCTGCGAAAGATCTATCTGAAAATGAGCCCCATCTGGCGAGGACTGAACCCAGCACCTGAGATTCAGAGCCAATCGTGATGGCCCTGAGAATCCTGTTGAGGGCATCTGCCAGGGCATTGTCCTTCCCTGGGAGGTGAACTGCTATCAGGGAGGTGTTCAGGAGTAAGCCAGAGACCACTTCATTGCTTGGTGCACAAGGCTGATGACCGAGTGCCCCCTGCCTGTTGATGTACCACATTATTGTGGTGTTGTCTGTCCTGACTTGAACTACCTTGTTCTGGACAGAAGCTGAAAACTCCTAAGAGCTAGGAGACAGCTCTGAGTTCCAAAAATTGATGTGGAGCAGAGATTCCTAGGGAGACCACACACTCCTAGTGGACAGGTCGCCTCAGCGAGCTCCCTCACCCCAACACAGGAGCATCCGTGGTGAGGGAATAAAGGACCCCTAGTTTTAGATTGCTTTGATCCTGCCACAGTGTAAGGCCAGGATCAGGGATTAGTCACTAGAACCAATTTGGAAAGGAATCCTCCTTTGGGACCAATAGGCCCTCAGATGGAACTGAATGTCCCTCATCTGAATCTTGCTCCCCTACTACAGCTGTGGAAGCAGCCATGTGCCCTAGTAGTTATAGCAAATGCTTTGCTGGTCAAGAGACTACATGAGTAAGTGGAAGATGCAGGCAAGAGACTGCCTACCTTTTGAGGGGAGAAATGCCTGGTTAACTTTGTGTTCAACTCTGCACCTATGAAAGTTAGTACCTAAACTGGTTCGAGAACTGACTTTGTAAATTCAGCAGGAATCCCAGAAAGGTGAGAAGCTGCTGGGTGACTTGCAGGTGGGATTTTACTTGATCTGGAGACTGACCCACTATGAGCCAGTCATCCAGGAAAGGAAACAAAGCAATCCCTTGCCTCCTAAAACAGCCACTACCACAGCTAGAATTTCTTGAATACCCTTGGCGAGAGGTAAGGTCAAGGGCATTGCCCTGAACTGGTAGTGCCTGAGGGTAACCTTGAGGTACTTTCGGTGAGAAGGCCTGATCAAGACATGAAAAAATAGGCATCCTTGAGGTCCAGGAAAGCTAGCCAGTCCCTGGCCTCAGCCAGAGTTAACATTTTAACTTTGTTTTCAAAAGATGCTTGTTCAGGTACCTTAAATCTGAGATGGGCCGCCAATCTCCTGCCTTCTATAGGTTAAGAAAGTATCATGAGCACAGCCTTGCCCGGTGGCAAGGAGGGACCCTTTCTACTGCTTTGCAGTTCAGAGGAGAAAAACCTCTGCTCCCAAAGCAAGGGATTCGAAGGATTTGCAGTGGACCTGTCTGGCTCTCATCTTTGGAAACTGTTTGAAGCTGAGAACCAGACCTATTATTCCAGAACCCACTTGTCCGAAAGTTAAGGACACACAGTTCTGGCTGAAATAAAACCAACCTGCCCACTGGTATAGGAGAATCGGCCTGGAACTCCATCAGGGTGCCTGCTTGGCAATAGTCTTAGGCTAAGGGAGGGACGGTTTACTTGTGCCCCTTCTATCTCTGCCTCTGAAGAGACCCCTCTGGCGAAAGCAGAGGAGGCCTGAGCCTCTACCTGGGCACTTTTGTAGGTAATCATCCATGTTTTCATATAGCTTTCTGTTTGTTCCTCAAACAGAGAATTACCCACAACAAGAAACAAATCCATAGACTTTGACAGAGTATCTTGGGACAGATTAGTGCATCTGAGCCATGCCAACCCTCTCGGAAGCTACAGAAGTGGTCATGACCCTGAGAAAACAAGATTAACACCAACAGCAGTATGAACTTGAACTTAGAGGCTTCAGTGCCATTAGCAGCCACCTGTCCCAATCGAGCCAGCTGGCCATGGGCCTGCTTGGCTAACTGCAACTATCACGTCCCACCCAGATTTCAAATCTAGCCACATAAGCCATACAACTTGCCTGTCTGAGTCCCACAGAAGCTGCCATATACTGTTTCTTGCCATGGCATCAATCCTCCTGGAATCCTATTCAGGAGGATGTGAAACCAGGGAACTAATGACACAGGCTGCAGCTTGACCACACTTACATGACTACACTGCTCAGTGAGGAAGTCTGTAACAGAGCCTGACGAAATACACCTTCTGTCCATTTTTATCTTACAGGAGGGACAGAAAGAAGAATCTTATAAAATCTTAGTTGTTTACTTCCTAAATGACTTATGCAAAGGAAAGACAACCTCCTAGCCCATCATTCCTACATAATCAGGCTCCCCTTTACTCATCCATAGCCTCCTCTAAAGGAAGCTGGGGATTCTAAAGCTTTTGTAAAACATAAACTGAGAAAGGGACTCAGACAGAATAGGAGGAGATTCTAAAAGTCTGTCTGGAGAAATGTCCATAAGTGGGCACGTCCAGACCCTACCAGCCACACATGTATTGATCAATTTTCCTCCTCCCACTCCTGTGGATCATAACAATTCCTCAACATCATAAACCTGAACCACTGGAACTGAGCAGCCCACCTTTTTACCAACTGTAGATGGTTCGGACAGGACCTAGAAACAGTGACTGGACAATCTGTGTGAGCTTAACTACTTCTGCAGCAGTTGGAGAGACAATCTTGGACTCCAAACCTACTGATTTCTCTGTCATATTCTTATTTCTTTTTTTTTTTTAAACTAGTTCCTCTGAACCATCCTTTTGCGAGGAAGTCTAGCCCTGGTCAGAGGGCACTCCCTCTGGTCCAGTGGGTACTGGACCAGGCTGGCCATCCGGTCAGCGGACTTTTACAATAGTTCCTGAGCCGCCCTATCTCTTTCAGGGTGGCTGCAGAGAAATTTTAAACACCTGGCAGTCTGACAGGAGGTGGTCACCCCAGACAATAAACACAAGTGGTGTGTGGGACAGCCTTGGCAAAGGCTTCCCCACAACATCACAGTGTTGAAACCCAGTGGGCCCGGTTTTTCTTTTGGGTTTCCCAGACATAATGCCAGCCTAACCAAAACTTGCTCTTTTATGGTCGTAGTTAGAAGACACCTTATCGGTTCCTAACCGCTTCACGGGTATTTGAAAAACCCTATTTAAAATCAAGGTTTTTTAGAACCGATAAGAACCGGTACCGCACTCTAAAAAGCCCAAAACTTTAAAGCGTTAAAATAAGCAAACCCGATTGGTTTCAAAACCGAACCGATAACTAAATTTCCACACAGACTTTACATTTTGTACTTACGGTTTACCAGATAGAGCTTTAACCGAAATCCGGTAAAATAATTACTTTTGCGGTTCAAATGAACCGAAATACTGCTTGACCGAGAAATGAACCGAGCTGAAGGAGCTGATCTCCGGAGCGACTGTTCAGTGAAGAGGAGTAAAGAACTTGACAGTTTCATTTGAAACTGCCCAGATAGAGCTTTTGCATAGCCTCATTTAGAACCCAGATTCTCTGGAGTTAACTCTTCCTCTCCGGGGCAGTTCAAGTGCAGTGGCTAACTGCAATAAGTCCTAATATAGCAAGACTTCATGGTGTTTGAATGTCCCTCATCTGGAATCTTGCCCTTGGACCACTGCTGTGGAAGCTGCCATGTGGCCCAGCAGCTGAGGAAATGCCTTGCTGGGCGAGACACCTGAAGGGTGAATGAAGAGGCCAGTTCCATGAGGGTCCTTGCCCTTTCCAGGGAAGGAGCGCTCTTGCCTTTACTGTATCCAGTTCTGCACCTATGAAGGTGAGGAGCTGTACTGATTCGAGAACTGACTTTGGAAGGTTGAGAAGGAATCCTAAGGAAGTGAGCACTTGCTGGGTCACTTGCAAATGTGACTTGACTTGGTCTGGAGACTGTCCTACTATGAGCCAGTTGTCCAAGTATGGGAAGATGGAGATCTTTTTCTTCTCAGGAAAGCAACAACTACTGCCAGGCACTTTGTGAAAACCCTTGGGGCTGATGTTGGGCCAAAGGGCACTGCTCTGAATTGATAGTGGCCTGAGGGCAACTCGAACCTGAGGTGCTTTCTGTGGGAGCACCTGATGGGAGCACGTGAAAGTAGGCATCTCTGAGGGTCCAGGAGGCTAGCCAGTCCCTGGCTTTACAGAGGGAAGGATAATTCCCCAGTGTCACCTTTTGAACTTTGACTTTAAAAGGTGTTTGTTCAGATATCTTAGGTCCAGGATGGGCCGCCATTCTCCTGTCTTTTTGGGGGTTAGGAAGTACCTGGAGTACAATTATTTGCCCTTGTGTAGGGTGGAAACCCTCTCTATAGCTCAGACAGCTAGGAGAGAGAAACCTCTGCCTCTAGGGCAAGGGTCTCTGAGAGATTTGCAGGTGGAAAGGATCTGGTTCTCATCTTGGGAAATTTTTTGAAGCTGAGAACCAGTCCCTGGCTTACTACTTCCAGGACCCACTTGTCTGACGTTAGAGACTTCCAGTCCTGGACAAAGTAAGTCAGCCTGCCCCTACTGGTATGGGAGAATCGGCCTGGGCAGACCCATCAGGGTGTCTGCTTGGCAGTGGCTTTAGGCTGAGGGGTGGATGCAGGCCTGCTCATCCCCATCTGCCTCTCCCTCTAAAGAACCCCTCTGTGAAAAGAAGAAGAGGCCTGAGCTTGGTAAAAGGCCTTTGGAAAGGCCTGCCCTGCCCCTGGACTGCTGTCTTTGAGGAGTTGCTTGCCTTTCTTTGGCCTGAGCACTCCTGTAAGTGGTCCTGTACTCATCCATCTTTTTCATGTAGTTCTCTGTCTGCTCCCCAAACAGAAATTACCAATTACAGGAAAATCCATGGCCTTAGCCTGGGTATCCTGTGAGAGGTTAGTACATCTGAGCCAAGCTATCCTCCGAAGAGCCACAGATGTAGCCATGACTCCCATTGGAGTCCACAGCAGCATGAAACTGTACTTTAGATGCCTCAGTCCCAACTGCAGCCACCTGCTCCAGCTCCTTGGCAAGCTGGTCAGGGGCCTGTTTAGTCAGAAGCCAGCAGAGTGTCCCACCTGGACTTCTGGTATCTAGCTGTATATGCCATATAGTTAGCCTGCCTGAGTCCCAAAGATGCTGCCATGTATTGTTTCTTTGCCATGGCATCAATCTTCCTAGAGTCCTTGTCTGGGGGTGTGATGCAAGGGAATATTTGCCTTATCACAGGCAGCAGCCTGCACTACCCAACATGGCTGCACTGCTGGAAAAGGAACTCCATGTCTGAGCCTGAGACAGTGTACCTCTTGTCCATTCGTCTGTCTACAGGAGGTATAGAATTAGGAGACTTAAAATTTTATGTGTCTGTTTCCCAAAGGATTTGTGGAGGGAACAGGCGGTCTTCTGGACTCTGGGATGTTCATCATCTCAACATAATCAGGCTCCTCCTGATCCTCTACTGCTCCCTCCACAGGAAGCTGGAGGGTCTCAGCCACTTTTTGTAAAACATATAGTGAGAAGGGGACTCAGAAAGCCTAGGAGGAGAAACACCTGAAGGTCTGTCTGGGGAGATGTCCGGGTCTATAGGCAAATCCAGACTTTCATAACCACCATAATCATCCCCATACTCTCCCTCCTCCTCCGGTTCATAAAATTCTTCCAAAGTATAATCCGAACCGAGGAACTGACCAAACCGAACCCCTGCCAGATGGTGCCAGTTCGATTGGAACCGAACTAGCGACTGCACTATCCTTATCACCTTGGCTATCTCATCGGCGGTTGGAGTATGAATTTCTGGGTCCGAACTGGATGATTTATCTTTTCTCTTTCTTTTCACGGAACCGACTCCTCAGAATCGGCTCTCCTTTTGCCTGAAGAAGTATCGCCCTGGTCAGAGGGCACTCCTTCTAGTTCAGTTGGAACGAACGGGCTGGCCATCCGGTCAGCAGACTCCTCGGCCTCCCTTTCCCTCAGTCTACCTAATCTCTTTTCCAGGGTAGATCTGGGAAAATTCTTACAAATTTGGCAGTCTGAATTGAGGTGGTCAAACCCCAGACAATAAACACAGGTGGTGTGGGGATCAGCCTTGGCAAAGACTTCCCACACACACTGCAGTGTTGAAACCAGTGGGCCCGTTTTTCTTGGGTTTCTCAGACATAGCCAATCCTATCAAAACTTACCCTTTTTCGGCAATCCGCCAGGCAAGACTCTCTTATTGGTTCCTGACCGTGTCATGGGTCTTGGAAAAAAAGTAATAAATCCGTTATTTTTAGAACAGATATGGACGGTTACCACACTCTAAATCAAGCACAAACTTTTTTACCTCAACCTGATCGGTTCAGCCGAACGATCCACAATTACAAGTTCTACACAGAAACAAAACAAAAAACTATCTAGCACTCACGGTACCACAGACAGAGACTTGAACCGACTACAGAAGCAGCACCCGTAGAAACCTCAATTTAAAAACAACACTTCAACTCAATTCTTGAACCGAGCAACAGGAGAAATCTCCGGAGCGACTGTTCAGTGAGGCGGAGTAAAGAATCTGATGGTTGCAGTTTAAACAACAGCAGACAGGGCTTCAACCGAGCTCATGGTGAACATTCCATGCTGGCCATGGAAAGTTTAACTCTTTGTTCTCCGGGGCAGTTGAAAGGCAGGACCTAACTGCATATGTCAGAATACAGCAAGACTTCATGTTGTTTGAACCATAATTGTTTTCCACCCACGACTAGGCATGAACTGATACAGAAGATGATCCTACCTATTTTTGACTACTGTGATGTAATCTACAGCACTGCCCCAAGTCCTCCTAGCCAAACTGGATACCCTCTTCAACTCTTTCTGTCGCTTTGCTCTGGATGCCCACCCTTTCACTCATCATCAGTAACTCTCTTATTGCTCGCTTGCCTCTCTCTTGTCTGGGCAACTGACACCTCTCACTGCGCTTAAATTTATCTCTAAATCTGGTTCTACTCTCTCCCTTCTTCCTCCTTAACACTACCACCAACATCCCACCACTTGCTCAGATCCACTAATACTCGCACCCTATTGCTCCCTCGCCAATCAACAACCATTGGTCAATCAGGATTCTCAAACTACCTCCCTAAAATCTGGAATGCTTCCCCCCAAAGTCACCATTTATCATCTCCTGCATCCATGTCATCTACCTTAACTTCACTTTACTAACTGCACTGTATGTAACCTCTCCATCCCTACTCTCTATCCGCCATCACCCTGTTAACAACTCCAAAGTATTTAACAGCTCCTATGTATTAGCTCTTATAGCGGACCAATTGTACAGTTCCTTGCTCTCTGACTGCATCTGCAACAAATCTGTTGTATCACCTTACTGTACCCTAATTTTAACTGTATAATGTATGTGTGATTAACTGTTATATTGGCTCTGTAACCTATTTTATCAATATTATGTATCCAGCATTTGTATATGTATTTTGTACCTGTTATGGCAATTGTGTATGTATCCTTTCCACATGTACCCCTCCCCAGGGCGTACCATGAGACAAGCAATTTCGATTGCTCAGTGTACTTTTCTGGTGAAACTTTTCCACAAATAAAATAAAATACATTTTAAATATGAGTGAAAATCCAAATGCGGATTCAACACAGCAGTACAAAGGGCATGAAATGGTGAAGGCAGACACTGTGGCAATCATGGAAACTTTGGCTACACCAAACCATAACTGGGACCTCTCTATCCTTGGGAACAAGTTGTACAGAAGGGATAGGAATTAGGAAATGGGTGAAGGTAGTGATTTATGTAAGGAGGAAATAACCTGTATGAGGAAGAAGCAGAGGAGGAAGCAGAGGTACTATGAGTGCAGCTGCAATCCAGCAGGGGTAAGAAGGCAAGGCAAGGCTGGGGGTGGGTTACAGACTGGCAAAACAGGAGAAGGAAAGGGATAGGGAGTTGAGATCCTTAATCAGGATGGTTGCGGGCAAGGGTGAGGTGGTAACTGTGGGGACCTCAATCTGCCCAAGGTGGATTGGAAGATTACAGCAACAACTTGTGCCAGCAGTGAGCCAATCTTGGATGCAGTGCTGGCCAGTTCTTGACCAAGGTGTCACAGAACCCCACCAGGAAGGAGCAATCCTGGATTTTGTTCTGTCAAATTAAGACCATGTTCAGGACATCTAAGTTGAGATGCCCATGGGAAGGAGTGACAATCGCACAATGTGGTAAAGTTCAGACATGGGGAGAAAAGATGGCAAGCACCAAGACCAAGGTCCTAGACTTTGAAACAGCAGACTTCAGGAAGATAGGGGATCTGCTAAGGGAACACCTGGCTAGCCTCTGTGAAGGGGTGGTGGTGGATCAGCAATGGTCCATCATCAAAGAGGGATAATGGCAGACACTAATGAATGTGTCAGACTAAAAGGGCAAAACTCCAGGGCTAAAGTACCCAGTTCATTAAGCAGAGAGGTAGCCCAGGCAGTCAGGGATAAAAGAACTGCTTACAGGAAGTTCCAGAGGACTCAGAAGGATGAGGACAGGAGGGCCGACACAAAGAAAAGACAAGGGGTGAGGAAAGCAATCTGGCTGGCCAAGGCCAGGAGGAACTGCAGATAGCAGAAGGATTAAAAATGGCAAACATTTTTAAATACATTAGGGAGAAGAGGGACAAGAAAGACAATACTGTTCTGCTAGGAGGAGGAGGAGGGTGTGTAGAAAGGCAGTGGGAACAAGGCAGAGAAATTAAATGAATACTTCTGCTCTGTCTTTACAAAGGAGATGGACGGTCTGGTACTGCAAGGGAGGAGAAAGAGGGTGTACAGATGAAAGGATCAGTGAGAACAAGGTGAAGGAAGGATTCTGGTCCTACTGTTGATAAATACCTAGGTCTGGATGAAATCCATCCCAGGGCACTGAGAAAACTAGCAGCAGAAAAGCAGGTCCCCTGGCAGACCTGTTCAATAGTTAGTTGGAACCAGGGGTTGTGCCACCAGACTGGAGAATGAATCGTGTGGTGCTGCTCCACAGAAGTGGACCTAGAGATGACCTGGGTAACTGCAGACCAGTCAGCCTGATCTCAATCATGGGAAAGCTCATGAAGGCAGTCCTTAAGGAAAAGCTGGTGGGTTTCCTGGAGGAAAATGGTTTTCAGGATGAGAGACAGCATGGGTTCAAGACTGGGAGAGCCTGCCAAACAAAGCTGATTGATTTCTTGACTGCATGATGAAAATAGTGGACAAATGCCAAGCGATTTATATCCTTTACTTGTACTTCAGCTAGACCTTTGACTCTGTGACCAACAGAAGGTTGATCAGGAAAAGGGCAGGACCCTGAAGTGGTGGTGGAGCCTCGGATTTACGGAAGATACAAGTGGGGTCCCATAGGGCTCAGTGCTTGTCTGCTGCTCAGTGTATTTATTAATGACATGGGAGAAGGCATAAGATGCAATATTTGCCTGTTTGCAGATGATGCCATACTCTGTTGGAGGCTGATACAGCAGAAGGATACAGGACCTAAAGGAAGGTCTGGCCAAGCTTGAGACGTGGTTGGGATTATGGCAACTTTGTTTCAGTGCAAAGAAGTGCAAGGTCATGTAGACAGGCACTAAGAATCCAAGGATGGAGTACAGCCTGGTAAGGGTCCTAGTAACCACATCAGAGGGAAGAAAAGACTGTGTGTGTGTGTGTGTGACCATCACTAGTGACTTGAGCACTTCTCACACTGCAGGAAGGTAGTGTGGAAGCCAATAAAATGCTTGGCCACACTGCCAGGGGACTCACTAGCAGGTGGGAGGATGGGTTCAAATTTTCCAGTGCAACATGTACTGCTAAATTTTGAGTCACTGATGTTTTGTATAGAGAGATGGGGAAAGTTGAATATAAATAGTCCCAGGTGAGTAAACAGAGTCATAGAAACACAGAAATTAGAAACATAGAATTTGATGGCAGATAAGGACCGCTTGGCCCACCTAGTCTGCCCTTTCCCTACCTAACGGATAAGCTACAGATCCTAGTTTTTTTTTTTTATTTTCTTACTTTTCCCCACAGGACCACCCGAGGCCGTCCACCTAGTCACGGCCCCGGAGACCTCCGCCGTCGCCGATTGCTGCTGAGGACCCTCGGTCACCCCAGCTTACCCCGGAGGCGGGGCCACGGGCCCACCTTCGTGGCCCAGACTGTCGTAGTCGGGGTCCTGCAGCGGCGGTATGTGAGGCTCTCCGGGAGGGCTTCATCAATCGGCGGTCCTGCCCTCCATCTTTTTTCCTCCGGTTTTCTCCTAGAGGCGGGGGTGCAATGATGCAGCGTCCGCCCGCCTCCATCCCATGCTCGGCGCCCGGCTAGCGCATGGAACCCCGTCTCCACCAGGGGTCTCCCACCCAGCGCCCGAGAGCTCCCGCGCCCTCCCCGGAGTAGGAGAGCGTCCATCGGATGCTCAATCCTACTCCCAAGGCCTGGCCCCTCCGGCGACCGGATCCGTTCCCGAACCAGGTCACGGCGCGCGGAAGGCATCCCACCGCTGCGCCAACGGGCCGGCCCCTACAGATCCTAGTTAACCAACAGCCTACTTCCTCCTAACCCCACTAGAATTGCCTTATGTCTGTCCCATGCATTCTTGAATTCCCTCACTGTTTTGACTCACAACCTCCTCAGGAAGGCTGTTCCATGTATCCACAACCCTCTCTGTGAAGAAGTACTTCCTCCACATTACCTCTGAGCCGTCTCCCTTCTATCTTCAAATTGCCCCTTGTTTTTGCACATCTCTTTTTCTGAAAGATGCTACCCTCTTGGACTTTGTTGATTCCCTTGAGGTATTTGAAAGTTCTATCATGACCCTCTTTTCCCTCGAGGCTATACATCTTTAGTTCCTTTAGTCTTTCTTCATGTCTTCTGATGCAAACCCTGCATCATTTGGTTGCCCTCCTCTGGACAGCCTCCACCCTGTCTATGTCTTTTGGGAGATGGGGTCTCCAGAACTGTACACAGTACTCCAGATGTGGTCTTATCAACTGTCTGTACAGAGGGCCAACAACTTCCTGTTTTCTACTGGTGATGCCTCACCCTGTGCATCCCAGTATCCTCCAGCCCTCCTTACTGCCTTCTTACATTGCTGGCCCACCTTTAGTCTGATATGACTACCCCCAGGTCCCTTTTCATTTTGTTGTTGTCAGTATCTCACTCCCATTGTGTACTCTTCCCTGGGTTTTGTTTCCCAGGTGCATTACTTGCACTTCTTTGCACTGAATCTAAGCTGCCATACATACATTTGACCATTTCTCCAACCTTGCCAAGTCCTTTTCATCCTTCCACCCCACCTTGTGTATCAACCCTGTTGCAGATCTTTATGTCATCTGCAAAGAGACATACTTCCCTTCCAGTCCTCTGCAATGTCACTTATAAGACAGCTAAAAGGACTGGCCCCAGTACTAAGAACCCTGTGGTACCCCACAAGTAACCCTCCTTTCTTCACTGTGGGCTCCATTTACTATTACCCGCTACGTCCCTGTTGTCCAACCAGTGTTTACCCAGGCTACCACCCTGGGACCCACTCCCAGGCTGGCTAATTTGTTTATTAATCTTTTGTGCAGGACTGTGTCAAATGTCTTGCTAAAGTCTAGGTAGGCCATGTCCACAGCCCTCCCTGGTCTACTGCTTTCGTCACCCAGTCAAATAAATCAATTAGATTTGTCTGACATGACCTTCCCACTGTGAATCCATGCTGCCTTGGGTCCTGTGCCCCACTGGCCTCTAGGTACTCAACAATTCTTTCCTTCAGAAGTGATTCCATCATTTCCCTACCACTGAGGTCAAACTGACAGGTCTGTAGTTTCCTGCCTCTGTCTTGCTCCCACTTTTGTGAAGGGAATCACATTTGCCCTTCTCCAGTCCTCAGGTACCACACCATCCTCCCATGATTTATTAAAAGGGTAGTCAGTGCTGTTACTAGTTCTTCCATAGTTCTTTTAGAATTCTGGGGTGAATCCCATTAAGGCCCCATTGCTTTATCACCTTCAGTTTTAAGAGTTCTTTCAGAACCCTTTCTTCTGTGAAAGGACTAATATCAACCCCTCTATCCAGAGTGCTTCTATTGACTGGATTAGGTATTCCCCCTGCTTTTCCATTGTGAATACTGAGCAGAAGTATTAGCTCAGTATCCCTGCTTTTCACTGTCGCTTCTGCCCAACCACCTTCCTCTTTGTTCAGCCTCAGTATTCCAGCCTAACTGATGGCAGATAAGGACCACCAGTCCCATCCAGTCTGCCCAAGATTTATTCAAATATATTTTGTGTTATTTCTGGTATAGTGCAAAAGTGCTGTTTCTATGGAGAGGGTTGAAATTTTAATAAATTAAGGGAGGCCTGAAATTTCTTCCTTATCATTGGGAGGCTCACAAGGACAATGTTTGAGAACTAAAGCTATAAAGTTATTAATACTTAGTGGTGGAATATAAAAAGAAATCACTTGAGAACCCAAAAGAACCCTAAAGAAAGTCCACACTTTGGTGTTGGGAAATAAAACTTCAGGGAAGGCAGGTGTCTAGAAACATGTCTTCAGGAAATCTTGCAGTTTACACTTTATTTAATGTACTTTTATGCATTTGGGGTGGTCATCAATTTACACAGCAGTAAGCCTCCCAAACATTGTTTCAGAAGCTTTACCGACTCCAGCAATGACTAATTCTGGATTGTTTTCCTGATCCCAAGCAGATAATGAAATTCTGCACTGAAATGTGGTGGCTAGTTGACAAGCATTACATTTCTGAACCACTGCACAGCTGCCTCTTTTTATTCTGTATAACAAAATGAGCTTCTGTGGCAGTAAACTCACCTTGCAAGGGGTTTTACAGTTTGTTTTTATTGTGTTTTATCAGTCTTGGTTATTTAACAGAGAACAGATGCTGAGGAATTCCCTTATGCAGGTGGAATGACATTCTTGTTCAGAGCACAACTGCTTATAAAACCACCTAACAGGCCTGCCAAAGACAGAAAAGTGACAGTGCAGGAAAAGAGATGATTCAGAGCATTAGCACCAAAGAGGTAGGATAGTAAATTACAACAGTCAATTAGGCAAAAACCATGAACAAGTTAATTAGAAAATGTACACCCCATAATGGCTGTTCTATTGCATTATGGCAATTACATATAGCAATTAATTTGTGTTAAATATTATCACATTCTTTAAAAATCAATTTCCATTATTAAACAAACATGAATACATTATCAAACAGAGGGCAGTGACTAAGAAGACCAATGTGACTGCCAAATATTACAGTTCTGAAGAAACAAGATAAAATTCTTATTCACAGTATAGTTAAGAAAGTCTTTTAAAAAGCATGTTACAGAACAACCCAATACTTGCACTGTGGATAATATATGTAAATGACCACAAGATAACTTAAGGCTGGTGTGAATTTAATGCTGACTGTAGGTACCACAAGATCTCCACAAACAGCCTCTGTCTGGTTGGCTTTCGTCAAAGAGCATACACTGCTGCATCTCAGTTCAATGCATAGTTAAACTGGTTCGAGAATTTGTCATGCTTTCTTTTGTCCACTTTGTTCATTGCTTCTACTACTCGCTTTAGTGCAGTTCTGTAAGAAAACCAAATAATATAAATAATAAGTCAAAACATTTTCAACAACATTTTGATGTTATTCAACACAATGTTATGCTTCTGATCAAGAAGCTAATGTGTTAACTGCCTTTAAATTTACTTTCAAGCTTCCGTATGTTAACTAGATTTCAAAATCTAACCCAAAACGTGCTCAGGTTTGGTACCATCCACTGACATTTACAGCGATTAATTTTGTGTTGCGTGAACTAAAATGATCGAGAATATTTTTGAAGAACAGCGATTACATATCTGGAATCGTACCCCTTGGTGGTTTGAAAAAAGGCCTAAAAAGCCCACCTACTTGAATTAAGTATCTGCAACTGTAACCACTGAGTAAGTCATTCTTTCCTCCCAAACCTTACTTACAACTCTTCCTGGCACTTACCTGCTAGATATGATAACTTAACATGTGATTTTAAATGTATGTAACTCACAACTTTACCTTTTGTACATAATATATTGCTTTATGCCTCTACATGAATTTGCAAACGAGTATCTCTGTTTTTCTGCTCTATCCTTCTCTGTGTAAACCTATGTATTCTGTATTCTTCTGTATGTAATTTATCCCAGTTCACTCCAGAAAAGGGGCTTCCCTAGTCTCAGTGGGTCCACCCAGTAAACAAAATTGAAATAAAATTGCTTCATCTCTGTTCAATTTTTTTTTTTTTTTAACCCTTTACCCTTCTAGCCCTGGGACTTATATGTTTTAAGATTTATATCCAACATGATGCTAATAATATAGAGGAGAGGATAGTATATGGTCCACTATCACAACAAATGTGTGTAGCCATTGAGTGGTTGCCATGGCGACTGTTTAAACCTCGAGAGTGAAGCTCAGGAGGTTTTGGTCACCATAGCAACCTCAAGATTGCTACTCATGCTGGTTGTGGATAGTAGACCATATGTTGTCTTTAATAGCGTATGGTCCACTATACACAAAAGAAATGAGTCTGTGTGATTTAAATCCCACTCACTTTTTCAACACTGCTCTCTTCTAGGGTCAGCTCTCACCGCCACAGCCATTTCAGTTAAAGTGGAGGATTGCAGAGCAGCGCATACGTAAAGGCGTTCCATGTTGTTGTGCTGCGGTAGCTCGTATCTAGTGTAGCACAACAACGAAAATGACGTAGCTACTGCAGTACAATAATGTTGTTCTAGGTATGGATTTCTACCATACATATATAAGGTTTATTTTGTACCAGTACTTACACATTAGAGCATTTTCACACACTGGAATAAATCACTTTAAGAGGACATGCCAACTCTTTCAGATGACTGCTACAGGCAGCAGCCCACATTTACAGTTTCCAATATTTAAACATTGTCACAGCTATGCATAGTTCCAATGGTGAGACTTCATGCAATTTTTCTTGAATTACCCATGCTGTCACAGTTGCTTCAGAATGGCGCAAGGAACTGCATACAGATGTCATTAAATACAAGTTTTTTAACAGATTTTATACATGACCCAGGATTTTTTATAAGCTCACAACATTGTTCTTTCTTTCCAAAGGTTTTTCTGCCACAGCTAGTCAGCTCTTGCTCTGCCCTCAACTACCACCTCCCCTCAGGACTCACCTGCAGTATTTCTCCATGGATGACCCTGTGGCAGGCTGGGGAGCCGTCCCCAGAGCACAAATCCAGAGTTGCAGGGCAGGCAGGGAATGAGCCCTGCTGTCATTCACTGGCTTGATTTTCCTGTTTTCTACCTCTGACCAGACAGTGTGCTATTAGTGCCAGTGCACACGCACTTTGCTGCCAGTTGGCCACAAACTTTGTTGTAGCCGCTGCCCTGCCAACACACCTCCACATGGTGGCAGTCTAGGAATGGTGCAAGACCCTCCTTCCCAGGAGAGGAGCAGTCTGGATGCTTGATCCTCTCCTCCCTCCCCTACATACCCCACACACCCGAGTTCGCCCCAAACTCGGTCACCCATGTGGCATCCAGTGCCTCAGATCTCAGCACCACTGGGCCAGCTGCCACAACACTCATCTTTACAGGGAAGGATTCATACCATTCTGCTTCATCCTGCTGCAAGCTGTTCCCCACCCCAGTTTATATGACCACATTGGTGGCATGATTTGTAGATGGTTTGTTTGCCAAAAATGTGGCTTTTTATCCACACTCTGTTTTCATGCTGTCTGGTGTCATTTCGCCCCATTGTGCGATGCTGTACTCACAATACACTGCATCTGATGATGTGTCCATGCACACTGTCCTTTGCTGCCTCTTGCACTGCAGTGCAGTTCATCACAGGCAATCAGCTATCTGCACAGTGCACACCAGCAACAAACTATGTCTTTTGAAAGCGATTCTGCGGACTCAGCACAAATTTAGATTTTCTGATCAGATCTCAATACTGACTCCACCACTGATAGTGAAAGTGGTAATATTAGCATTTATTCTGACTTAGTCACTGGGATGCATCCTACCATTTTTGTCCTAAAGGCACAGCACCTTAGGATGACCAGGCTGTAGCCCAGTCTGAGTTTCCAATCTCACGAACTGACATGTCACTTTCTGGTCCATATCTCATGCCAGGGTTATTCTAGCATCACTTGATTACTGCTCTGTTATGCTAATCCTGCGTGACTGCCTCCGCTGCACTAAAATGTGGCAAACACTGTCTGGGTGTACCTGAACTTCAGCAAAGCCTTCAACACGGTTTCACAAAGAGGCTAATACATAAAATGGAGAACTGAGGCATAACCAGCCATGCAATCCAGTGGATTCAAAACTGGTTGGGGGAAGAGGCAAAGGGTTATAAAAAGGATTATAATAAATGGCAATCTATTCACATGGAAACAAGTTACTAGTGGAGTCCCGCAGTTCTGTTATGGGTTCCACATTGCTTAACATATTCATTAGCGATCTGGAGAGAGCACCAGCAGCTGTGCTAATTTCACTGACGATACATAAAGAGGTTAATGAAATGTTGCAGAACCTGGACATGCTCGAGAAATAGGTAGAGGAATGGCAGATGAACTTCAGTGTTAAAAAATATAAAGTGATGCATCTACGACAGACAAATATTAAAGCAAAGCACTACCTAAATGCAGATTACTGAAACACGTCAGGAAAGGTCCTTGAGGTAATGATCATCAACAACTTAAGGGAACAGTCAACATTAAGAGACTCACACTCAAGTGTGGGGCAGGTCCCAATTAGCACTCTGTGAAAAAAAAAAACAAACATGTTCTTTTACTTACTGTTTGCAGTATATAAGATTCATCAGGCTGATTTTGTGACTTCTAAACTGATATTTTCTGTAGCTACAAATCCCAGAATCCTTTGCAGCTGACACCAGAGCAGCACTGCAGCAGTGGGAGATTCAATATTGTAGATTTTTTGTTTGTTGGTCCTGCTAACGCCCAGGCCTATGTACAGTCACAGTGGATTACTTGAGCCCCAGAAGAAGACAGAAGAGCTGGCAAATATCTGATCGAAACTTATACGAGCTCTAACATGCACTGCAGGCTATTGAATTTCCTACTGCTGCAGCCCTCCTCTGATGTCAGCTGCAGGGATTCCGTGATTTGTAGTTATAGAAAATGTCAGCTTGCAAGTCACCAAAATCAGCCTGATACAATCTACTATACTGCAAGAAACATTACGTGTGTAAAAAATAAAAATAAATTTTATACACAAAGCGCAAACTGGAACCAGCATCACACTTGGATGTGAGGCTCTCATTGCTGACTTCCCTTTAAATAGGGGCAACACTGTGGGTCTGCAGCTGGCAAAACAGATGCGTTCATCAAGGGAAACCGATTGTTTTGGTCTAGAATCCACCTGTCCCTGACTATGTTGTATGGCAATGCTCATGATTTGTTTGCTCTGACCCAACTTTTGTCAGCATGCTTTGATCATGATTTGGATGTACGATATTTACAGTTTGTTTTTCCTGCATATATTTTAGTCTGTATATAACTATTTCCTGCTGGACTACGTCAACCTGTTGACAACTGTTATCCTCCCTGGGACGAGACCCCCGTGAAAGGAGATGCTGCATCTCATGGGGTTATTATTATCCTGGTTGAAGAAAGTTCAAACAAATAATTAGATCATAGGATATACAATAGCCTGACTCAAAATATGCAATTTATCTTCATGTGTGATAGGGTAGGACCATAGACTCAAACTATGCAATGTATCTTCATGTGTGATGGGACAGGACCATAACTCACGTGTGTAAAGCCACAAGTGAGTTAAAGTCCTGCCCACTCACAAGTGAAGATAAATTGTATTTAAGTCAGGCTAATGTATATTGATATGCACAACAGTAGTTTACAAGTTATAGCTTTTAAATCAGCAGTTCATTTTAAAATGTTGCTGCTTTAGATTGATTTAGCTGTAGGCATTGTGATGTCATCAGCATTGTAGAAGCTGCTCTCCGATTGGTTCAGTATTCCACTGTGATGACAGTAACTTTCAAGATATCCATTGTGACAACAGTAACAATGATATTTTTGATATCTTGCTGTTACTGATGTCACCAAGATATATTTTATCTCATCTTCACCACCACTCCTGTTGTATATGAATAAATAATATCATAATACCCTTTACAGATGACTGGCCAGACATCGTCTTGACTTCAGTGCACAGTTCTGATCCCGTGTCGTAGGAAGGATATAAACAGGATTGAGAAGGTGCAGAAGTGCAACTAAGGTGTAAGGGCTTGGAAAACACTGGCTTTAAGGACCAAAAGGCAGAATTGGGACTGTTCTTCATGGAAAAGAGGAGACTCTGTTGACAGGATTAGTTTTCAAATATCTGAAAGAGATATCATCATCAGACCAAATGCAGCTGTTGCAGATGGACAAGGGCACTCAATGTCTTTGAAAGGGGACGTTTCAAGGAAACATCAGGAAGAACAACTTCACAGAATGAGGGGAACACCTGGAATAGGCTACAAAAGTGGTGTCAGTCGACACTGTTACTACCATCAAGCTTAAATGACATAAGTACCTTGAAGAAAAATGGGGCAATGATATTCCGACTGAGTTGGTGAGAAAAGAACTTCATGGGCCACTGTTCTTTCCTAAGTTTATATAAATGTGGAGTCTCTGCAATGTATCACACTCCATGCTGACTCTGAAACCCTGTTCCTCAATCCAGCAGTGCTCCATAAGTGCCTTCTAACTATGTGTAATTTCATGTGCAAATTAACCCTGCTCCTCCACAATCTGCTTCAGTGGTGCTGCCCATGTATTACCTGTAGTTCAGGCTTAAGGTGCTTGTACTGGCCCTGCAATGTTGCCTGTTTGGGGGTGTGGGGTGGGCACTGCTGGGTGTGTTTGGGTCTGGCTGCCTATTGTTCGGAGTGAACAAGTACCTTGGGTTTGCTGGCACCTACTGAAAGGCCACAGGGTGCATGAAAAGCACTTCCTATTTACTGTGACATCAAATAATATTCCACACCTTGGGATCTTCTGCCCATAGTTCCTTCTTTTAATAAGAAAATTCAGTGTTGCAGCAATAAATCCAAATGAAATTCAACACAATCGATTTCACAAATGACAGAGTGGAAAACAGTGATGTTTCACACAGCTCCTTCTCTCACGACCTAGTTTGTAGGTAGCAAGCTTCCTGACATGTTTACATGCGTCGTGCTTTCTCAAAAACATCCTTTGATGTCACAGTAAATAGGAAGTGCTTTTCATGCACCCTGTGGCCTTTCAGTAGGTGCCAGCAAACCCAAGGTACTTGTTCATATTTGTTATTTTCAGCTGTGCACTGCTTATCCTTGGTGTAGTAACTCTCCTGTTCTTTATATTGTTTGGAAGGCAGAGCGGTGTAGTGGTTAAAACCTGCACTGGAGAATTTGAGATCTCAGGGTCAAATCCCACCACAACCACTAGCTCACTGTCAGCTTCAGCAAGACACTTGATGTCTATGTGCTTTATTCCCCAAGCAGCACAACTAGGTAGCAGCACGAGCCCACAAAAACGTAGACACCACATCTCAGTTGGGTTATCTTGGGTAGGTTAGCAATACAACATCCTCCTTTTGAACACATTCCAAAAGAACAGATGCTAATAGTCAGTTTACAGCTTTGAAACACGTAACTAGCCAATTACATTTCCACCTGGATGCTAAAGGCAACAAACCTAACTCTCCGTAGAATTGCCAATATATAAATGTTCTGTACAACACACTTACTGGCCACCACTGTGTGGCACTATAGATGGATGTTCCAAATGAAGCTGAAGCATGCCTGCTGCCAGAGATAATTTGGAATTAAATAAAATGGCAGTTTCCAGAAAGCGTGTCTGAACACAGTTTTCCTACAGCAGCAGCTGCACAAGAAATCAATACTTCAAGATGCCTGACACCTTGAAACTGATGAAAACCCTGCCAGCACATCAGTACAGTTAGCAGGACCACAGCCGCTTCAGACTTGTCAAATTAAGAAAGCACATTTAGTTTTGCAGTTCAAATATGATCTAATTCATATCAGAGAGGTGACTCTTTAGCGCTAACTCAGCGTCCTTGACACATCTTGTTGGGTAAGCTTGGCATCAGCATGGTGTAGCTGTGTGATACTGTAAATGAATTGCAAACCAACTTAGATTTGGTGCACAACTCCACTAAATTTTATTGACAGAAAGAGCACTGTGATATTACCCATCAATAGAAAACACTTTTCTTTGTAGTTACAGGGCAAAGGTTTATCATCTCTTGACACTTCAGAATGGTAAGCCTATTAAAACAACACAGGTCATAGATTACTTTTCACACTAATTCTTTAGAATGTTTATTTGAGAAAATGAGAATTTTTACTACAGGACAATACATACTGTATGTCAGTGTTTTCATGTTTTTTAAGACTTCAAGATTCTTGCATGTCAACTTAAAGCATTTACATAGTGCAAAACAATAAAAAGAAGTGATTTCCTGGGAAGCAGGTGAGTCCATGTAGCACAGCCTTGTTCCAATAGAAGCCTGTGTTTGAACTATGCCGAGATCATTATAAGTCTCTATGACTGCAGGCAATGGAACACTGTGATACAGTATTTGTAGACTCTTTCTAGGTCATGATGCCTTACTATACCCATTTCTCCCTGCCAGTCATCAGAGCATGTAGTGACCCTAACCTCCAAGACCCTGCCAGGCCATGCTCATAATTCAGACTGCAGCAGGAGCTACAGAATTACATGATTATTTTCAGGCACTCTCTGATGGTTAGTGTATCACCTCAGTGGTGCACCCACCGACTTACCCCTGTGGAACAGGGTTGAATAAGAAGACTCTGTCCCATTTGTTATGCAGAAAGAGTTAAAAGTAAAATCTGTTCTACCCTCTCCTTTTCTGTCTGATTGCACAATCACATTTTTTGTGTGAGGCCTAGGAACTGATCACTCTGACAGTCTCACAATTCTCCCCTCCGCTATTTCCCCTGCCTTCACTGGCTGTTTCTTGCTGTTTCTAGCTTTTTCCCCCCAAACTTTGTGTCTCTGTGGTTATAAAAATAAATGTGGATCTTTATGTGAAACTGGGTTCTCTGGTTTCAAAATGTATATAGTTATATTGTTGAAATGATTGCAAAGAGCTTATTTCTTTGTTTGAACTGTCTCGGAAAAGCCATCTTGTACAATTAAAATTTTTTTATTTTGTTGTCATTGATGATAATAAAATACTACTTGCAAATTTATAACTGCTCCTGTTTTCTATGCATCCTGACCAGCACTCTAATGATAGGTAGTGGGAAAAGAGTGATTTACGCCATGCATACTCTAAGCCAGGAGTGTTGTGTGTGGGTACTAGACCTGGTACCAGTGAACTACAGAAGAAATGTCTGGACCCTGAAACAGCAAGCCCAAGAGTAAATTCCAGAAAAAAGGCAGCCAAACTAGAAGCAGAAACAAAAGTCCAAACTTGAGACTGTACAACTGGAAGCAGTGATGAAAGAAGATGATGATCAGGCAGCAACAGAACCTGAAAGTAGGTCTTCCTTCTTCAAATGGTGGGCTATACAACAAAGAGCAGGTCTGACAAGGGTGACCAGACAAGAATCCAGCAGAGATGTGTCAAGAATAGGCATGACCACCAAACAGGTGGCTGGCAGTAGTATGCCTAACAGAGACACTATGGAGCGGCCGAGATATAATATTTGAGCAGTGAAGGAAATGATACAGATGGTGAAAACCTCAATAAACTGGTGAAATGGCTCACAGAACAATGAATGGAGGCTGAGGAGAGATACCCAGGAGTCCAGGTAATCCACCAGGGCAGCACTGTGAGCCCACCAGGAAAAGTAAGCCTCTGAACAAGTCAGACAAGGTTGAGAGGTGAGGAGAGGCCTCATCTGTTGCAGACAGAGGCCAAAGGGAGTCCAGTTGCAGTACAGAGAACCAGTTCAGAGCCATGATATCCGAGATGGAGATGGGGCTTCCTGTGTTTCCGAGTGTCACCCTATTGGTCCAGAACTGGAGATTAAGGAATACGTGGTTATGGGTCATGGAGGGTCAGGTGTGAGTGTGCAGAGACTGGCAATGAAGAAGTGCTTGATCATGGTGGAGAAGAAAGGACACCCTGGAGATGTAGATCATGTGATATGAGATGGAGCCATTGCCCCTTAGTAAAGCAGTTGAAAGGTGAGGAAGAAGCCTGTGAGATGGCTGAAGGGACGGATGTCTTTGCTAAACCAGGGATTCCCCAGAGATTCAGAGACTGGGTATGCTACAAAATGGGGATACAAATGTTTGCAGGTTACATCAGTATATGAAAAGTATTGATGGTGTACTTATTGGTCCTGGAGTGGTTAACAGAGACCATCTCCATTATATTGTGAAGAAAGGGGTGCTATTCAGGTTACCTCTTATCCCCAGGTTAAACAAGATAGAAGAGCAGATGGTGGTTCACACCAAATGTTGGATGCAGGTGATACAGTGGCCACACACTGATGACAATGGGAAGCATCTAAGTTAGAAGGAAACCCTGGCAAACCTTCTGCACGATTTTACTGGCTAGAGTCTACAGGCAGGTAGTGACCTACTGTAGATCCGGCAGTGCCTCCAGTTTATGTTGGCTGTGGTTACCCTGCAGAAAAACATTTACTTTGTCGTCCGGTGGCGCTGAGGCGCTGGATGCCACACTTCGCGCCACGCGCAACCCGGGTTTTGCGAACGAGCCTGGGTCAGCAGGGAGGGAGAGGATTGAGCATCTGAGGACAGCTCTCTTCTCCCGGGAGGAAGAGGGGCACAGCTTCGGTGCTGGCTGACCTTTGGTGGAAGCCAGAGGTACATCAGCGTGTGGGCAAACAGACAGAGTTGGGAGTGGTGGACATTGGTGGGAACGCTGACGTCAGACACACCACTCCCCAGGAAAAGTGGAAAATCACCTGCAGTGATGCCTGGAGATGGGCCCCAGTATCACGAGACCAGGACCGGAGAGGGGTCACACGAGTCCAGCCAATACTTGAATGATGGATGGGAGGCTTGGGGTAGGTCCCTCACCCCACTTGGAGGGTAATCTGAGGGCGATGGCAGGGTTCATATCCTGAGACCTGACAGGCATGATGCCTTGGGAGTCCCTGAGGGAAGGTAGGTGCTGTGGTGGAAGGGAGATAAAATAGAAAGTTAAAAAACAACAAAAAACATTCACTTCCAGAGACCAAGAAAAGCAGAAGGCCATTAAAAGAAGACCACCTGGGAAACAGGTGGCATTCTGAAAAACAGGTATGCTTCTGCAGGGCTGGGAGAGACATGAAGAAAAGAGATAATTGGGTAACAAACAGTGTAGCTGTTTTGCTGCAATGTTAATGGCTAAACTAATAAATTGGAAACAGAACTGAGAATCCCAAAGGTTGAAAAAATGTGTGGGTTTAAACTTAACTGTTATGTTTGCTGTACTGGTTGTTATGGAAAACGGATATTGCATGTGTGCAGAACTGTAAAGGGTATAAGGTAATGTTAGAAGAGAATTAAAAGAAAGTTTTGGAAACCTGTTTTTTTTTTTTTTTTTTTTTTAAAACAGGTTTCCTCTTAAAGAGGGGGTATGTAATAGGGTAGAATAAGACCCTGTCCTATTTGTTATGCAGAAAGAGTTAAAAGCAAGGATCTTTCTATCCTCTCACTTTCTGTCACTAGTCTGTCTGATTCTAGTGAGACCTAGGAAATGATTACTCTGAGTCTCATGCTCATCTTCCTCCCACTATCTCTGTCTTCACTTGCTGTTTCCATCTTTTCTTCCCTCTTTGCTATTCTGTGGTTACAAAACAAATGTGGATCATTATGAGAAACTGGGTTCTCTGGTTTGAAAATGTACAGTATATAGTTATATTATTGAAATGATTGCAAAGAGTCATTTGGAATTCAGGAGTTAACCTTGAGATGCAGCTTGACCTCCACAAGCTTATTTGCAGAGTTGTCAACAGGAGACCAATTCTGGGACACAATGTTTTATTTTGTTGCACCTGCAAAGAAAGAAACTGACAAAGTTTTGGGATGTTAATGTAAAAAGGACATGTATCTTAATGAGCTCAGGATGCAGAAGTTAACTGTCAGGAAAAGACATTATATATAGAGAGAGAGTAGTATTTTGTTGGAGAAAGACTGAAATTTTAAAGAAAGACTTTCAGATGAAGTATTTGTTACCTCAGGATGCAGAAGTTAACTGAAGGAAAATACATTATATATAAAGATAGCAATCTTTTGTTGGAGAAATTAAGATATCCATAGATTCTTTCCAGCTGAGAAACAAACCAGACCAGTGTTTCTGAAAAGTGATCAAAAGCAGGGTTCTGTGTGACTACAGAAGTTTTGGAATGACTTTGAGAAATTAATCTATTTACCTAAAATTGGTAACTAGGGAAGATGCATTGAACCAAAGCTCATTTTCAGGTGCTACCCAGAGAAGGGAGAAAAGCAATTCATTCCATAAAAATAAACATCAAAGCAATCTTTTTAAGGAAGCAGGTAGAAAAGACCATATTAATAAAGAGATTTGTTTTTTTTTTAAGGGAGGATGAGTGTATGTGTATAAAAATTCATGGAACACGTTAATGAACTGATGGACAAGGATATACTCTTCAAATATTTTAGAATAGCAATTAATTTCTTACTTGTTAAACACTTTTTCTCCAGCCTTGAGCGGAGGTATTAGTCTGCTCTTTCAAGTCGGTAAGGTTTGGGTATTTTTCTTCTTTCCTTTGCCCTTTTTTCCAGCACATTTTGAAGAGCCCAAGTCAACTCCAGTAGCTACTTCAATCTCTCGATCAGCTCAGGATCCCGCAATCTATTCAGGAAACATACTGTGTTAAGACTACAGAGCACTCCCTATAACACAGGCATCAGACATCAGCACTACTGAATAACTTTGAAGAACTTTGGTACAGTATGATACATACTGTAAATGTGTGATCACAAAGGAGTCTGATCACATAGAAGTGTCTTTTGTTGTATATTATATAAAATAATACAGTAGTAAACACATTGGTTAGGTTAAAATGCATACTTTACATTTTTTCCATGCTGTAGTTTTCAAACAACACAATTCCTTTTCATTAATGCCACCCAAAACTGCAAAACCATTCTCTCTTTAATTATTACAGCAGGTTGCACATTCTGCCTGGAGGCTGAAAGGGATGACTTTTAGCCCCACACCAGGAACTTTGGTTAAATTCCAATAATCACTCTGTAAAGAAACATCGGGGGTTGCTGCACTCCTGAGGTACTGTCTTTTGGATCAGACACTATATCAAGGTCCCATCTGCCTATTCTGATAGTTGTTCAAGTTGAAGCTGAAGATCCCATGGCACTTCTCAGAAAGAGTAGAGGAATCCCCAGTGTCTTGGCCATTTCCCCATTCTACTAAAAATACCACCGACATCTTAACCTGATTTAGTATATCAGTTTACATTTGTATCCCCACCCCAGATGACGTTGAACATTTATTTATTTGCAATTATTTGACCTGGAAAGACACACTGAGTTATGCTAGCTTGTTTCCAGGTGTGGTTTACATGAATTTGTTTTACTGAAAGGGTAAATGTTAGGCAGAATTGATTAGCCCTCCTGTCTCAGTCAAAAACACTAAATAGTAGCAATAACCCATGACATGGCATGTATTTCAAGAGACTGGATGCTACCTGAACCCCTCTCCTATCTGTATGCACCTCTTGACTGTAAACTAAAGCACTTCTGATATTGTCCTAAACTGCCTTGTACTTACTGTCTGTAACGTTAGGCACTTCGTGTATTTACCTAAATGCTTGTATTCTCAACATACGCTCACTGTCTGTTCACCTGTTATGTACCTCCTGGTCGTGCCCGAAAATAGGCAGTTTTTTCTGCCTAGTGCACTTACCCGCAAACAAAAAGCTAAATAAATAAATACCCCAGGTGAACTGGAAGGCACTGTGCCAACAGCTGAATGCCTTTCACATATCCAGGAAGTGCATTAATTCTCAAGAAATGCACATTCTGAAGTGGATTACTGCACTTATAAAATGGAAAAGTTGTTTTTCTTAATGGAAAATGGTTTTATTTTGTGTAGTTAGGCTGTGCTAGGTAGATTATATTAGGATGTTGACAAACCGTGAATGTACTGGGAATTAATGAATGGTCATGTGATGTGTTTCAACCAGAGAGGTTGCTAGGATTAAGGAGAATTCAGAAGTCCATTTTATAAAATGAAAATAATTACAATTAAACAGTATTAAAAACTAACAAAATAATTAAACAATTGTAAATATTCAATAGTACATACTATCATTAACAATAGAGAGCCTTCAGTAGAATACTACTAAACAGCAGTTACTTACCAGTAACAACAGATCTTCAAGAGAATCTCTTCCATGGGCACACCTTTGAAATTTACTGTAAGTCACTGGCATCAGGACCTTCCGGAAAAGTACAGTTATGTAAGAACTTACTGTAACAGTAGATCTTCAAGAGAATCTCTTTCATCAGGCCACACCTATGGAACTACAGCCACCAGGCACTAGTACCACATGGAAATTCTTTCTGCTAACAGTCTCTAGGGGTCACTATGACGACGCCATGCATTGGTCTCCTTGGCAATAAACATGGGCGGCTCACAGCTTCTCCTCAGTTCCCCTGCCAGAGACCATGTACAAAGGATCTCTTCCTGGGGAACAGAGAGACAGCCAGAGGTTCCCACCACTAGACTAGGTGAAACAGAAGGTAGACCATCGTGAAGAGTGAGACAGGAACAGAGAAGCCCCAAGGCCTAGGGGGATGGAGGGTGAGATGGCATTGTTCTATGAAAGAGATTCTCTTGAAGATCCACTGTTATGGTAAGTTCTCATGCAACTGTACTACCTTCTTTGAGGATATCTCTTTCATCAGGCCACACCTATGGAATAAGTCCCAAGCAGTACTGACAGAGAGACAGTCCGGTGGCTGGAGGTATAGGCCAATGAAAGGAGGCCATAGAGCACAGCCAGGCCAAAGCCTGCCCTCCTTCTAGAGGCAAGGTCCAGACTGTAGTGTTTAGTGAAACTGTGGATGGTACTCCAGGTTGCAGCAGCATAAATCTCTGCAGCTAACAGACTCTGAAACAGGCACCAGAGGTGGCCATGCCTCTGGTTGAATGGCCGTGCACAACCCCAGGAAGTTCCTTACTGTTATTCCTATAACAAATGTAATACAGTTGGCCAACCATTTGAACAGGCACTGTTTAGAAACTGGTACACCTCTTTTCCCAGGGTGAAGGAAACAAATTGCAAGGACTTCCTGCAGTCCTTCATCCGATAAACATAATATCCGAGTAGTCTATGGAGATCTAAAGTATGGAGTAATGCTTCCAGTGGAATGGCATGCTCCAGAAAATAAACAGACAGGTGGATGGTTTGATTCCGGTAAATTCAGACACCACCTCTGGCAAAACTTAAGAGTTGGTATGCAAAAATATCCGGTCTTTGTGAAAATCAAATAAGGAGGCTCACACATAAGAGCCTGAAGCTTGGAATCCTTCAAGCAGAAGTAACATCAAGTAAAAGAAAAAATTACTTACCATAGTAATCTTACTTCTTCCAAGTGATACTCTGGTATTCATAACACTATGCAGTCAGCCTTCTAAGTAGAACTGCCCAGACAGAATTTGGAACATATGCAAATGATGGAATATTTTGCATGAGCCACTTTTCAAATGCTGCCTTATACTAACTGCAGTTGTTCTAAACCCCTCAGATTTCCTGGAAGCCTGGAAAGACATGCCCATGAGGACTAATGTAATAATGATAATTGCAATAATAATAATAACAACAACAACACTATTAATCATAATAATAATAATAGAGAACTTCCTTAACACCCAAAAGGGGCCTTCAACTGGAGGGCATAACGATGAAAGGATACCCTTGAATGTCCAAATCACCTGAAAGGGGAGGGGACAACAATAATGATCACAATCACAACACATATGCCAGAAATAACATTTCTACCCCTAAGAGCACAGTACTCAGCAGTGCAGAGGCCAAAGGTTCCAGAAGGAGGCAGGAAAGAGAATACTAGAGTATCACTTGGAAGAAACAAGATTACTATGATAAGTAATTTTTCTCTGCTAACCCCAGTAATACTCAGGTATTCATAACTTTATGCAGTACCTTGAGGTGGGCACAGAACCTTATTTTGGGAACAGACTTTACAGAACTGTTGTGTTGAACCTGGCATCACCCTGGAGAGAATATCCAGACTGTAATGCATTGCAAAGGTGTGTACTGTTTTCCAGGTAGGTACTTTACAGATGTCCACCAGGGGAACATTCCCGACAGCTGCTATAGTAGCAGCTGTGCCCCTGTGGAATGGGCCCTCAACCCTGCTGGTGGCTCCTTTCCAGCCTTAGAATAACAAAACTGAAAAAGCTGTACTATCCCGCGAGAAATTGATCTTTTGATGCTGAGTTACCCTTTCCCATGTTCTCATAGGTCAGGAACAGCTGTTTTCTGTCCTGCTTATGGACTTTAGTGGTTATCAAGTAATAGCTAAAAGCTCCTTTGACATCCAGACCATGAAGACTCTTTTCACCAGAACTAAAGTGTTCAGTGAAAAGATAGATAAGATGGGCAGACTGTAGGCTCTTATCTGCTTAACACTGTCTATGTATCTATGTATTTATGTAAAATGGCTTGATTCAAATGGGAATCAGAGTCATTTAAAATAGAAACGCTTATTTGTTCCCAGAATAATTTTGTCTCTGTGGAATGAAATGTTGTCCTGTTCAATGCAGAGAGTCTTGAGGCCACTGATTCTTGTGGCAGAAATCATTACCATAAGGAAAAAGTATATATATATTATATATATATATATATATATATATATATATATATATATTTTTTTAGATATTTCAAATAAGCTGTAAACATAGGTTCAAAAGGGGATCCATGAGCCTAACTATGCACACATCTAGGTCCCATGCTGGCACCGGTTCCCTGTGAGGGGTGCAACTGGACTAGGCCTTTGAAGATATGGTCTAAGGCTTGAAAAACATTCTGTCCAACTGAGAAGCAAATAGATACTGAGACCAGGTGGACTTTAAGGTACTGGTCTGCAAGCCCAGTGAAAGCAAATAGGTAATAGTCCAACACAGCTGGAACACCAGCCTGTGTTATATGTGCCAGGCCCTGAAAGAACCTCTTTGAGGCTAGGACCTGGGGCCATTAAACATCTTGTCCAGCTAATATGCAAGTAGATAGTACAGCTAGGTGGACTTTGAGGATGGTGGACTGCAAGTCCAATGAATATAAAATAGGTAGTTAGTCAAGCACTGCTTGACCCCAGCATGTGCAGGAAACAGTTTTCTGGTTGAACACCAATAGTAAACCTTTTCTTCTGAAGCATACAGTTTCCTAATGGAGGGCTTTCTAAGCACATACAATGTCTAGACACTGTGAAAAGATGCAAGGCTGCATATTGTATAGTAGGCCATCAAGAGGCATGACTTGGGCCTGAGGACCCAAGGTTTGGGTACAGAAGCCTCCGGTTGGAGGTTAGCAGGTTGTGCCTCTGAGAAAAGGTGTACTGGTTTGGAACCAGACATGCAGAGTAGCAGAGAGAACCATGTTTGCCTGCGCCCAGTATGGCGTTATCAAGACCATTAATGCTGACTGGGACCCAAGCTTGAGAAATGCATTGTATGCCAAAGGGAAGGAAGGAAAGCGACAGATGCTTCCTGGCCAACTCAGAAACAGAGAATCCAGGGGATTGGTCCCGGATCTGACTGACTTAGTACTGTGGCAGGTGGTGGTTGTGGTGGGATGAAAACAAGTCTACCTCTGGTATGCCCTACCTCCTGAAGATAACTTGCACCACTGACTATTCAAGGCCCATTCCTGATGGGACTGGTTGATCTGAGTCAAGGTATCTGCCAAGGTAGTGTCCCTAGCTGGTAAATGAACATCCTGCAGGGACCCATGCAGCATGACAGACTCCATATTTTCATAAGTCCTGAGCAAGGAGGGCTTAACCTTGTCCTCCCTATTTATGGATGTAATACATTGTGGTGGTAATGTCTGTTCTGACCTGTACCACCTTTATGGTAGTTGTGCGAGACCTTTAGTGCAGTAATACCACTCTTAGCCCCTGCAGGTTTATGTGCAGGAGTAAATCTGCACTTGACCATGTGTCTTGGGTGGTGTGAACCTCAGATGGGCACCCCACTGTAGTAGGGATGCATCTGTTGTCAGACAACTGATAGGGGCTCTTGATGAAAAAGAAGAAGCCCCACCCTTAGATTGGTTCCTCTTCCTCCATTGGAGGCCTGTAACAATGTCCTTGTTACTAGAATTAGTTTTTAAGCGGGTCCTGTCTCTGACACCACTGAGCCATGAGGTGACATTGAATGGCCCTGATCTGTAACATGGATTCCAAGACTGTGCCAGTGGCAGATGCCATGTGGCCAGTAGCTGAAGACAACTGTCTTGCAGTTTTTGGTTCATTCAGTCTGAATGAGCGCTTATTAGTGGAATACTTGCTCATGCTAGGGCAAATAGACCCTGCCTTTCAGGGTATTTAGCTCTGCTACTATAAACTGGAGTGTTTGAGCAGGCTGAAGGTCAGACTTTCTTTAGATTTATCAAGGACCCTAGAGAGTCCAGGAGACCCTAGGTGAGTTGCAGACTCACTTACTGGAGTGATTCTACCTCCACCAGCCAGTCATCTAGATATGGGAAACTATGACACCTTATATTTGAAGGTGATCCAACCACTGTGTACACTCCTAGAGAGTGGCCTGATGAGAGTCTGAACCTGAAGTACTTTCTGAGAGACTCCTTATGGGAGTGTGGAAATAATTTAAGACAGTGATGCCAGGAACCCATTTAGGTTTTTCCTGGGGTTTGACATGCTTTGTCTTTTTGGTTTTCGTGGAGGGATTGGAGAACAGCTGGACTACTCACCAATCCCCCCTTTTTTAAACCTGAATCACCCTTCTCAGGGGTGTAAGCAAGAGACCGTAGTTTCACATGCAGATTTGGAGGGTGTTGGCTAGTCAGAGCCTGAAGCGCCTCTTATTTGGTCTCTTTGCAACCTTTCTGGTCCCTTTTCCACTATTGTTAGTGGAAGGAATTTGAGATCAGAGACAAATCACTGACTCACTACATCCAGGACCACTTGTCTGTGGTGCCAGAAATACCCCTGCTGTGGGTACTGCTAATACTGAGGTGCAGCCCCAGCCTGATAGAAACAAGGGGCTTGCTGTGGTGTGTGTGTGTGTATGTATATTATAGTGGCACGGTAGTGCCACTATAGTTAGGGTTGAGGAGCCATTTACATGTTAAACCCCAAGTTTTGCACCTTAATAACTTTGCAACCGTTTGACAGATTTGCCTGAAATTTGGAATACACGATCAAGACCCATACGCCTTTGGGATCTGCCAAGTTTCATACCGTTGGATACATGGCTGTGGAGTTATTAACATGATCTGCGCTGCATTTACGCTTTTTCTGGATTCTACGGTCGCACTTACACGCCGCGACGGTTTAGTAGACCGCCCGAAATCTTCAGGGAATGTGCGGGTCCCCGATGTGCCTTTTGAAGATTTCGTGAAAAATATTAAACGGTTCAAAAGTTATTCAAAAACAATTTCCCATTATAAGTCAATGGGAAAAGTTAATAAAAGTTTGACAGTGTCGCAAATGGCCCTTTTACTGTCGCAAATCCACCATTTTGTTTTCAGTTAGTGATCAGAAAATGCTTGGCATTTAAAATTGAGACCCTCTAGCAACCTAATTCTTTTTGTATTCACCTAGTCGGGCCCTGAGGATGCTAGCCATGTCTTTATTTTGGTAAAACACCCCAGAAATATGTTTTTCAGATTTCTGAAAGTAGTCTAAGAAAGTAGTGTCGCACTCACAAAAGTGTCGCAAATTTTGCGAAACTTTTCGTAAATCACTTATTAATTACTTTTGTGACACTATGCCCAAAAATAACAGTAATTCTTTGGCACCCCGCTGCAAATGACGGTTTGGAGTTTTGGGGTTGAAATTTGAGGGAACGAAATGACATCTCACTGATGTGCCTTTCAGTGTTTCGTTGAAAAATATTACATGGTGGCAAACTTACGGTACTCTAAAGTTAACACTTCTTCCCATAGGATAACATTACGGCATACACTACATTGCAGCAATTGTTTGGCGCCTGCTGCAAAATAACGGTTTGGCCTTTTGAGCTGAAATTTGCAGAGAGCACAGCCAACATCCCACAGATGTGCCTTTCAGTGGTTTGGTGAAAAAATATTACAGGGAGGCAAAGTTATGACAGTCAGAGCTTCTGTTTTTTTCCCATAGGATAACATTACGGCGTTCACGCCTTTCAGGGCCCATATCTCGAAAGCGGTGCGGATATGGACTTTTGTCGAAAATTCTTAGCCCCTTCATGGGGCTAAATACAAAACTAGCCAGGAAAGTGTTAATTCATATGACTTTTAAATTTGTTTTCTATGTTGTCGGTTACTGAGATATAAGCAATTTACTATTCCAAGTCCTCATTTTTGTGTTCCGAGTCATTATTTTGCATACATTCTTTGTACTCACTGTCTTTCTCTATACAGCTTTTGGGGAAACCAGCCTGTGCGCTTACATTACTGTTACCATTACCGTTTCATTATGGTTCCAGACCAAGTTTACCTCTACTGGCTCAATGCTTATGCCACCATGTGCATTACCCTTTATGCTTTCATTTGATGTTGCGTTGTTTTAACATTTCTGTCTACAGTGTTGTTTCTCTTTCTGTTTAAGCTTAGCATCACCATATTCGATTTAGATTTGTGGGCACAATGTTACTATGTGGGCCCAAGGCGCTCACGCGATTACATTCACTATTTCTCATTATCATTCTCAAAAGAAGGGAAATTAGAGGCAAAAACTTAATGCATCAGTTAGGGTTGTTCCACAGCAACAAAAGCTAGGAAATCTGATTAGGTTGAACCCCTTTATGCCTCTCTCCAGCCCACCCCTGGGCCCAACTGGAATCGGTGCATTGGGGTCATCAGTCCTAACTGTCGCCCCAGTCTCCTATTCCTCAGCTTCTTTCCACATGTGGTGGGGTGACAGTTAGGGCCGACGACCTCAATGCGCACTCGATTCCAGTTGGGGGTGGACTGAAGGGGTGCAAAGGGGGTTTCAACCTATCATCGAATTTCCTCGCTTTTGTCGCTGTGGAACAACCCTAACTGATGCATTAAATGGAGGTTTTGCTCTAATATATATATATATATATATATATATATATATTTACACATACATACATACACATATACACACCTTTTTCATGTAAGCCTTTATCTTTCTCCAAACAGGAATTACCCTCGACTGAAAAGTATAATCTTGGTTTGGGTATCCTGAGTGAGGTCTGTGACTGCAGCCAGGTAAACCTCCTGTGAACCACTGTACTTGCATCCATCTGGCAGCAGCCACTTGAATTGTTATTTGGCTACTCCTAAACCAAATTTAGCTGTTTCAGCTAGATCATCTGATAGGGGAGTCTGGGCCTTGGCTGACATAGCAGGGGCTGACTACCATAGTGACTTTGGTATTGACATAGGCTTGAAAAGTCTGTGCCTGCCTGATGGCCAAGGAACCTGATAAATATCCCTTTTAAGACATGTTGTCAATTTTTCCTGGAATCCTTGCTAAGAGGATAGGATGCCAGGGGTATCTTTGCTCCACAGGCTATCACTTTAACCACTCCTTGGTGGACCGTTGGGGAATACATTTGGTTCCCTCCTGTCCAGCTGATATTTCTTAAATGCCCTCTTATCCAGAGGGGAACAGAGCTTGGAGTTTGTAAAATCTTTAAAGTATCTTACCTCAAGAATTTATTCACAAGAAACAACTACTCACCGAAGTAATATTACTTCTTCCAGGGGATTCTTTAGCATTATTGACAGATGCAGTATGCCAGCTGGGTTCAGCTGCCCGGAGAGGAGGAGTCAATGCAAATGAGGAAGGCACTGGCCAATCAGGATAGAGACAGAGTGGAGTGCTACCTGCAGTCAGCCTGAGGGACCTCAGAATGAATTCTGGAGCTGAAAAGGAGCAAAAACTGTGCCCAACTGGGGCAAAAACTGTCAACAAAGCGTCTGCCCGCCGCGCAGCATTTGGATTTCAGCTTGCGACGCTGGCGAACCAGGTTCGGGAACAAGCCCGGTCGCCGGAGGGCCAGCCGAGAGGAGAAGGATTGAGCATCCCTAAGACTGCTCTCCTTCCTGGGGGTTCTTGTGTCGGTACAGGAGTGATGCCTAGTGGCAGCGGGTGCATCACCCTGAGCACCGGGCAAGACAGTCAAGGGGCACTAGGGCGGGACAGATGCCAGCGGCATTGCACATCCCGCCCCAGCCTATAGGGATAAAAATCCTCTGTATCGGATGTCTCAATGATGCCCTGCCCTGAGACTCGATCAGCTGCCTGCTGAGGGCTCCCCCAACTAGATACGGTCCCACGGCGCCGATGCCTTCTACAGTGCCGTGCCCCACCTCTTGGGGTAAGCCAGGAGTGACTGGGGAGCGAGGGCTCATTAGGTAGTGAAATCTCTGGGGCATCGTGACCAGGGTGAAGCTCTGATGGACGACGGAGGGGCAAAAGCAAGGTAAATTAAAAAAAAAACTCAGAACAATACACAAACTACCTATTCTAATCCACTATTGTGAAAAACTTTTTCTCACACAGATCAGTAACAGTTAGTAAGTTTGGCTAAATCCTGACAGAGCCTTCAGACAAGGTTTCCAAGGAAGAAATGGAAATTACGTACTTATCGAATTATTGATCTTCTTGGACAGTCTCCATCACTCATTCACACTAGTGGGATAGTGCGGGCGCTAGGACCAACAGGAGCCAAAATTTTCGGGAAGGGCGGTGGCCGGTGGACCAGCGCAGCGCGAGATTGACTCGGCGCCTAGGCTATCTCGCGTCCGACCCTCCAACCACCTCGGTACCTTTCAACCAAGGAGGTGCAGTGTAACTAATGAGAATAACTCATTCTGAGTTTCTGGGCCTGAGAGGGCCAGATGGCCTTTGTAAAAAGGTCAAAGAATAATGTCTTCACAGTCCGAACCACAGGCCATGAAGGCCATGAAGACCAGGAAAGAAAACGAAGTGAACACAAGGGATGGTGGGTGGGCGTGGAATGAGTGATGGAGACTGTCCAAGAAGATCAATAATTACGTAAGTACGTAATTTCCATATCTTCCTGGACTAAGTCTCCATCACTCATTCACACTAGTGGGAGAGTACTAAGTTAAAATCAACAACCCTGAGTAGGGTGGTAGAGATAGGGTTCATTTCCAGAAAGGACAGCTAAGGACTGTCCTATTAATAAAAGAGCTGTCTTGTAAGAGCATCTATAACATAGTGCCTACAAGATAAACGCTTAGTTGTAACTTGTCACCTTGCCGACACTACAATGGGCAAATAAAAAAAAAAAAAAAGTCTGCCAGGCAGCCGCAACTACTCTAGAAGAGCGGCAAGAACCTGGCCTCATGATTTGATCTAGGACCAAAATTAATAGTGTCAAAGACATGCACTAATCTAATGTAAAGGACCTCAGGAACTGCAAGAGCCGGAGGCAAAGTGTACAGGTTCAGGGTAGTATGACTGTATGTGAATATTTGATGGTTACCTTAGAAAAGACCTACTTGACCAATGGTCAAGAAAGAAGCATGTCATCTGTTAAGTTGAAGCAAACATGGAAGTAGGAATCTAAGTTCCGACTTGCTGAAGAGTCACTTCTGTTGCTGCAAGGCTCTGATCAGCGAAGAAAGCCTGATTACAAAAATCAAAAAGGGCTAACAGACTGGTTAGCGCCTAGGTTTTGGAAATATCTCGAATAAGAGAAATTCTCTAGAGAAAAGAGGTGAGCTATACCACTGCTGGATCGGACTGCCCCCTAGGGGTAGAAGAAAACAGGTACTCTTAACTGAGGTTTAGACGACCGCCTCAGGGTTGAGGCGGAACCTGATCAGATCCAAGCGTGGTATTGGGAAATTCCAACTAGTCCCCTGTGCTGTGATAATTCTGACCCCCCCTTTTTTTTCATTAGTCCGAGCCTGACAAGGTTGTTGGCTGCTATTTGGCAAGGATTGCCTGATACAGAAATGACAAGGATGTCATCCCTCTGAGGAGCAGGAGGAGCCTGAGGATCCATAACTGAACCCCTGACCAGACTAATAATAGCCAGACAGATGTTAACTACTTTGGTGAAGCAGCCACCAGAGGGCAGCATCAAAAAATGGGCTGTATACCCCTATCAAAGGAGCAGAACAGTCTATGCGGCTCCCGACCATTGAATTAAAATGTTCCAAAGAGTGTAATTGTCTTGACCACTGAAAAAGTCTAGACGCAGAGGTATATAGTCCACAGATCCAGTCTGAACACTATGGTGGACCCCATAAATGAGGAACTACTAAAAAGCTTGCATCACAGACTCTGATGATAGAGAGGGCGTTCTTTCAGTATATAAAATGAGTCATCTGCTGTATTACTGACCAGAAGGACAGGGAGAGACTCATCTAGATGCCTTTCTACCACAGAAGGACCCCAAAAGAGGTATCGGTTAGAGCCACTAGAGACTCCGCCACCAGGAGGGGTGTCGAGGAGCTTGGCACCACGTGGGGCTGAGAAAGTGCTGACGGAATGGAGATTCCGCTGACAGAACAGAACAGAAGAGTCCCATCAGCGAAAACCACTGGATGAGGAGATCCGATGCAGACCGCCACCCACTAAAATGTGTGGAAATAATCCGCAGAATAGGAATTCATTCCATGGAAACATCCCAACACAAGTCCTGCGGAAGAGAGGTCTGCAAACAGAGATCTTTCCCTAGTTCTGTCAGACAGCACCAACTGGCACCCCTCTGCACTAGCGCCACTGTGGCACAGAAGGGCACCAAGCAGTACCCATGCCAACCTGAGAGGCACCAGAGGGCACCCACGCAGAACCCGCAGGTATCCTCAGTACCAACGGCAGCAATGGCACCCGCGCCCATGGCACCCATGAAACCCATGGCACCCGTGGGTGTCAGGCACCACCCTGGTGCCCGGGCGCGCCCACGGTGCCACCCGCGGGCACGGCGCGTCGCTAGACCGTGGGTGCACGGCGCTGTCAGGCACCGTGGGTGCCCGCGGCATCAGTGGCACCATGAGACACCCACAGCACCGCTAGCGGCGCTGGCAAGAAGCACCCACGGCGCCAAGCACAGCGTGAGCCATGGCGCCGATCCACGGTGCCGAGGCGCAGCACGAGGGCACGGCACCGACCGTGGCACCCAGCACGGCGCCGGATCATGGCACCGGCACGGCGCCGACCCAAACACCAGCGGCGCGCTGCTCATGGCACCAATGCCAAACAGAGGCACGGCACCGAACCTGCGGTGCCACTCAGGTGTCGTGGCACAGCGCCAGGAAAACACCGTGGAAAGCCAATGGAAAAGATGGAGAAAGGTGGTGCCGTCGGCCCCAGCATGGAAAAATGAGGGGTAGGCACAAGGGTTGACACAATGGCGAAGGCACCAAGAGGGCACTGCACTCATTCAGATCCAATTGACCGCTCGTCCAATGGCTCCGAGGCTCGGAGGCCCTGAAACCAGGAACACAACCAGGAAAAAGGAGTCAACCCCTGCTCCACAGGAGCGCCCAGAGGTGAAACTGCTCACCGAACTCCAACGAGGGCAGAGATGGAGTCCAGAGTCGAGTATGCAGCCGCAGGTGGGGGCAAGAGGGAACCCACGAAAGTCGGTTCAGGCCTATCGCCCACTTCAATGAACAATCCGTGCAGACATACCAACGGAAACCTGGCAGCACCAATTCTTCTTCCCCAAATGAAGAAGAAGAGCTCGAGTAAAAGTGAGCCGGATCTCCGCACCGCCAGATCTGCATTGCGGACTGCCCTCCCCACCTCAAGCACAGGACTGTCTTAGTCAGACCCCCCTGCTACTTATGGTGGCGGACCGGCACAGCCCTCTGCCATAACAATCTCAAACTAAGTCTTCCTACCGTCACCGCTACCGCCTAAGGACGACTCCGGTGGATGGCAGGAAACAATTTCTTCATAATCTTCTTATTCGTAAAATAAAAAATTACTACTAAATAGTTAAATTAAATGTTTAAATTAAACACTAAAAAGCTGCTGTCGTATAGATGAAAACTTTGACTCCGCAGACGAGCGACCTCGACATCCAAGCGCACTCGACCGCGGGAGAAAAGGAACTGAGGTGGTTGGAGGGTCGACGCACGATAGCCTACAGGTAACGAAGTCAGTCTCGCTGTGTCGCACCTGCGCGGTCCTACCTCGCGCCGCCCTTCAGAAAATTTCTGGTTCTCGCTATCCCGCGTCCGGCGCTATCCCACTAGTGTGAATCAGTGATGGAAACTTAGTCCGGGAAGATCGGGTGGGAGGTCATTAATGCTAAAGAATCCACTGTAAGAAGTAATATTACTTTGGTGAGCAATTGTTTCTTCTCACCCAGGAATTCTTTAGCATCTATTGACAGTTGCAGACTTCAAAGCAGTGCAGTTGGGAGGAGGGCACAGAAACTATTTAGAAAGAGGCTCTGTAGCAACGCCTGCTGAGCTTCACATCTGATCGAGACTGCACATCCAAGCAATAATGTTTGGTGAAATTGTGGACTGATTTCCAAGTAGTTGCTCACACACTTCCAGCAACAGGATATCCTGGAAGCTACCACTGAAGCAGCTGTTCCACTGGTCGAGTGAGTTCTGAGCCCAAGAGGGGTTGTCTGCCCACCTTGCTGTAACAGAACTTAATACAAGAAATGATCCAATGGAAATGGTTCTCTTGGTCGCCGGTTTTCCTGCCCAAATCACCAAAGGTGAGAAAAGCTGGGATTGCCCATCCCTGAACTGCTTGGTTCGGTCTAAGTAGAAAGAAAGGGCTCTCTTCACATCCAGGCTGTGCAGCTTGTGCTCACCTGGGGAGGACTTATCTGAGAACAGCACCAGCAGAAAGATAGACTGATTAAGGTGGAACTCCGAGACCACCTTGGAAGGAACTTCCTATTCGTCCTCAGGACAACCTTGTCCTTATGAGGCATGATGTAGTTAGGATCTGTACAAAGGGCCTGCAACTCTGAAACTGTCTGGCAGAGGTAATGGCCACTAGGAAAATGGTCTTCCAGGTAACGAATTCCAAGTCGACCGTAGCCATAGGTTCTCAAAGGAGGATCTATAGCTTTGCTATACAGAGGTTAAGTCCCATGGGGAACAGGTTCCCTTACAGGGTTGAAGGCAGAAGTCCCTTGAAAAACTTCTTGAAGATGGGCTGAGAAACAAATGATTTCTCTTTACCTGCAGAAAGGTAGGCCGAAATGGCCGCTTAAGTGAACTCTTAGGGAAGATGCCTTTAGACCTTCCGCCTGAAGATGAACCAAATAATCCAATAAGGAAGGGAAGAGACCTGTAAAGGATCTACGCCCTTGTCCCTGCACCAGAAAGAAAAACGGCTCCACTTGGAGGTGTAAGTTTTCCTCATACTGGGTTTTTAGCCATCCGTAAAATATTCAGTACTTGCTCTGAATACAGAGTCTGGGTATTCTAACTCCTCAAGTACCAGGCTTTGAGGTGAAGAGACTGGATGTTGGGGAACACCACTCCGGTCTGAGGAAGAGTCAGAAGGCTGAGGCATGAAGGAAGTCTGATGGGTTTCTTGACCAACAGGGAGAGGAGCGGAGAACCTAAGATTCTTCAGGTGAAGCTACCTCTGGCTGGAAGCTGCAACAGTGGACTTAGGATTTGCAAGAAAGCGAGTTGTGCTCACAACAGAGG
Organism: Neoceratodus forsteri; assembly: GCA_016271365.2. Classification (NCBI taxonomy): domain Eukaryota; kingdom Metazoa; phylum Chordata; order Ceratodontiformes; family Ceratodontidae; genus Neoceratodus; species Neoceratodus forsteri. Next base: position 458,254,325 of record CM057452.1, read on the forward strand.
GAGGTGAACCTTACAACTACTAAGTTGTCTTTGGTTTGAAGCAGATTCCTTAGGAAAGTTAATATTCTTCAGGTGGAGGTACTTCTAACTGAAGGGTGAAATAAGCAACTCAGAATGATCAGAAAAGGCAGTCTTTCAATCAACAGAGGGAGGTGGAGCTTGCTTTTACTTTTGTTACAATTGTTAAGATTTTCAGTGCAGGAAGAGTTTAAACCCACAGCGACTCAATACTGTTTACTGTGTCTGTCCTTGTGCACAGCTGACGGTTTTGGGGCTGACTGCTTTGAGCATAAGTCACCAGGCTGTTTTGGGGCTGGGGAGGTTTGCCTGTGTCTGACTTGGATGTTTGGATCTTTCTCTGTTTGATTAGCAGGGTATTTTCTCTGTCAAATTGTCACGTAGGGCATCTTGCTGATAGGAAGGAACTCATCGCAGCAGTAGGTCAGAGCTTTTAGCTGATTGTTTCGTAAGGGCACAGTTTAGGCCCAAACCCTTCCCACCCCTCACCCCACCCACCCCTGGAAATAGTTCCTTTATACCTGGGGTTCTGACATCATTTTCTCAAGAGGGCAAGGTGCATATCACTGTCATATCCTCTCTAGCACACTGCACTGACAACATAAGCATACACATTATATAATATATATATATTTCTATATAACAAACCAATCACATGCACACACAAAAAAAAAAAACCTAAGGTAGACAGACATGTGGGGGAGTAGTGCAATGTAATGGCTGTGGGGCAGCAGTCTTCTGGGAGTCTTTCTGAGGCTGAGATGCTGCCCTGTTTGCAGACAACTCCCTACCCTGAGGGAGGAAGTTGCCCATCTTCAGACCGCACTGGACAGTAGTAAGGGAACCTCCCCATCCGGGAGCACCAGAGCCACCACCACTACCTTAGAGGTTGCAAAGAAAGTACAGCAGTTGGACCACAGGGCCCAGAGAGGTAAGGGTGGTGGAAACAAAGGCACACCCAGTCAGTTGTTCCACTCCACAATCCATACACCATTCAGGGGAGCACAGTTCCCTATGGATGCACCCAGAGAGGAGACTAAAGAGGAAGCAGACAACTGCCACAAGGGAGGCCCTCAGGAAAGAGGCAGAGGGCACCACAGGGAAAGGAAGCAACCCTGGTGGGGACTCAATTATTAGGGGACAGAACTGGGGGAGCAGGGAAAACTGAAGTAAGGTACCTGCCTGGTGCCATAGCTTGAGGGACAGGAAGCATCCTTAGGATCATGAGAACAGTTGCACGGGAGTTGAGCTGGACGTCACTGTCCACCTAGGGACAAGTGACTTGGCTCATCATGAGATTAGAGCAGTGCAGAAGGACTTTGTAGAGTTGGGGAAAGGCCTAAGACAAGTAGCACACACAGTATCCTTCTCAGAGGTGCTGCCTGTTAGTGGCATGGGTGAGGTGAGGGTACTTTGCACCATGCAGTTAAGCGAATGGTTGAAAAAAATGGTGTGGAGCACAGGGGTTTGGCTTCATTGGGGACTGGGGTTCCACCTGGAGGACACCAGCCTATACTGGCAGGATGGTCTGCATCTATCAGGAAGGAACAAGTCTTTTGGGCAATCGGTTTAAATGCTTCATTGGCAAGCTTTTAAACTAGTCAAGGGGAGGCACTGATAAGCAGCAGAAAATCCCAGCCTCCCACAAAACAGGGTACTAAATGAAAAAAGACCAAGGTAGAAAGGTCAGTGGGGATGCTGCTACAGAAGGTAAAGCCATCAAAAATGGAGAGCAATGAGTACCAATGCCCGTAGTCTGGGTAACAAGCTTCCTGAATTAGTGGCCTTGATGGAGGAGGAACATCTGGATATCGTGGCAGTCACAGAAACATGGTACACACAGAACCATGACTGGGACGTAAGCATACCAGGATACACTATCTACAGGAGGGACAGGGAGGGTAAAGGAGGAGGAGTAGCTCTCTACATAAGGGAAGGAATCAAAGCAACAGAACAAAAGGGTAAACAGGGAGAAGAAGAAGCACTGTGGGTCAATTTGGAGGCAGGCAATGGCACCACAATCCACACAGGGGTTGTATACAGACTCTCTCAGGGGAAGAAATGGACAAGGAAATGATAGAAAGTATACGAGAATGGCAGATACTTGAGGAGATACTGCTGATGGGTGATCTGAATATGCCAGATGTTAACTGAGTGCAGTTGCAGCAGCCACTTCTAAGAGTGGGTTATTCTAGATGCCCTACAGAGGGCATGCCTTAGACAACTAGTATTGAAACCACTCGAGAGGGAGCAGTCTTAGACCTGGTTCTCTCAAATGGAGATGGAGAGAGGATCACAGATGTAGAAGTGGGTAGCCATCTGGGAACTAGCAACCATCGAACAGTATGGTTCACAATAAACACAGCAACAGAGTCAAGCCATACAAAGGCAAAAGTATTGGACTTCAGGAGGTTGACTTTGCCACAAATGGGTGAGTGCCTAAGGAATGCACTAGCAGATGGGCAGGAAGGAGGTGGAAGAACAATGGAGAATAATAAAACTGCCATCACAGAGGTAACAAGCCTTTGTGTGAAGCAAATAAAACAAAATGATGTAAGAAACCATTATGGTTCTCAAAGGAGGTAGCAGTGAAGGTTTAAGAGAAAAGAAAGCATTCAGAAAGTACAAGGAATCACAGAAGGAGCAGGACAGAGAATTGTATCAGTTAAAACAAAAGGAAGCTGGGAAGGCAGTCAGAACAGCAAAGGCCCAAACCGAGAAAAAGATAGCCAGCTCAGTTAAGAAGGGGATAAAACCTTTTTAGGTACATCAGGAGCGAAGGAAGACTAAGGAGGATAGTGAGGCTTAATAAAGGGAGGGGTGGACAGAGGGTGACGGTGAAAGGCAGAGATACTAAACAAATATTTTTGCTCAGTATTTACAAATGAAGAGGGAGGTACCTAAAACAAACAATAGAAACACTCTGGATACAGAAGTTGATACCAGACCATTTACAGAAGAAAGGGTTCTGAAATAACTCTTAAAACTGAAGGTGGACAAAGCAATGGGACCTGATGGGATTCATCCCAGAATTCTAAAAGAACTAAGGGTAGAACTAGTGACACCACTGACTACCCTCTTTAACAAATCATGGGAGGATGGGTGGTACCCGAGGACTGGAGGAGGGCAGATGTGAATCCCTTCACAAAAGTGGGAGCAGGGCAGAAGCAGGAAACTACAGACCTGTTAGTTTAACCTCAGTGATAGGGAAAATGATGGAATCACTTGAAGGAAAGAACTGTCAAGTACCTAGAGGCCAGAGGGCACAGGACCCAAGACAGCATGGATTCACAGCAGGAAGGTCATGCCAGACTAATCTAATAGATTTCTTTGACTGGGTGACCAAAGTAGTAGATCAGGGAGGGCTGTGGACATGGCCTACCTAAACTTTTAGCAAGGCATTTGACTCAGTCCCACACAAAAGATTAATATACAAGTTAGCCAGCCTGGGAGTGGGTCCCAAGATGATAGCCTGGATAAAGAGTTGGCTGGAAATAGGACACAGAGGGTAATAGTAAATGGAGTCCACTCTGAAGAAAGGGGTTACTAGTGGGGTACACTGAGGTTCAGTATTAGGACCAATCCTCTTCAATGTCTTTATAGCGACATTGCAGAGGGACTGGAAGGAAAAATATGTCTCTCTGCAGATGACACAAAGATCTGCAACAGAGTTGATGCACAAGGTGGGGTGGAAAGGATGAGAAGGGCTTGGCAAGCTTAGAGAAATGGTCAAATGTATGGCAGCTTAGATTCAGTGCTAAGAAGTGCAGGTAATGCACCTGGGAAACAAAACCCAGGGAAGAGTACACAATTGGGGTGAGATACTAACAACAGAAATGGAAAGGGACCTGGGGTAGTCATATCAGATGACTTAAGGTGAGCAAGCAATGAGAGGGCAGTAAGGAGGCTGGGGATACTGGGATGCATAGGGAGAGGCATCACCAGTAGAAAACAGGAAGTTGTTATCCTCTGTACAGACAGCTGGTGAGACCCCATCTGAGTACTGTGTGCAGTTCTGGAGACCCAATCTCCGCAAGGACATAGACAAGATGGAAGCTGCCCAGAGGAGGGCACTAAAATGGTGCAGGGTCTGCACCAGAAGACATATGGAAAGAGACTAAAGGAACTTAATATGTATAGCCTCGAGGACAGGAGGGAGAGGGGGACATGATAGAAACTTTCAAGTACCTCAAGGGAATCAACAAAGTCCAAGAGGGTAGCATCTTCAAAAAGAGGTGTGCAAGAACAAGGGCACAATTTGAAGATGGGGGCGCTCTCAGAGGTAATGTAAGAAAGTATTTTTCACAGAGAGGGTTGTGGATGCATGGAACGGCCTTCCAGAGGAGGTTGTGGAGTCCAAAACAGTAGTTGAATTCAAGCATGCATGGGACAGTCATAAGGTAATTCTGGGGTGGGGGTAGAAAGAAGTAGGCTGCTGGTTAACTAGGATCTGCAGCTTATCCATTAGGTAGGGAATGGGCAGACTGGGTGGGCCAAGCGGTCCTTATCTGCCATCAAATTCTATGTTTCTATGTTTAGAATACCATGACTGTCTCTTGCCCAATTGGGAGCCACCAAGATCATCGTGGTCGGTTGTTCCCTTAACTTGAGAAGTACTCTGTACAGAAGAGGAAAGGGAGGGAATGCATAAAGGAACATACCCGTCCAATCTAGGGTCAATGCATCTGCAGGAATGGTCCCCAGAATTGGGGCCTGCAACAGTACAGGGTAACTGATGGTTCAGACTGGATGCGAACAGGTTCAGATCCGGGACGCCCATCTCCTAAACACTGTGTGAAGGACTTGTTTGTTGAGGGTCCACTCAGAGTGGCCCTGACTGATGCTGAGGCATCCGGCCAAAGTGCTGTCCTTGCCCGGAGATGGATGGCAGACAGAGACATGTCCAGGGAACAGGCAAGGACCAAATCCTCATGGCTTCTGTGCAGAGTTTGTTGATCGAGTCCCTCCCTGTTTGTTGATGTAGAACATGGCCGTCGGTTGTCTGTCCTACTTGCACAGACTGACCCCTGAGCTGTGAAGCAAGGCCTTGATGGCGAGGAGCACAGCCTGAGTTCCAGAAAACTGATGTGAAGGGAAGTCTCCCTTGGTGTCCAAGTCCCGCTTATGGACAAGTCCTCAAGATGTGCCCCCATCCTAGGAGGGGAGCATCTGTAGTCAAAATTTGGGAAGGTTGGGAGTTAAATGGATACTCCGACCCTGAGATTGTTCATGCCTTTCCACCAGTCCAGGTATCAAAGAAACATCTCTGTGACTGGAACAAGCTTGTAAAGGATCTTCTCTGGGATCAATGAGACCTGAGGTAAAACTGAATGTCCCTCATCTGAATTTGGCCCTGGCACTAATGCGGTCATTGAGGCCATACGAACGAGAAGTTTGAGGAAATGTCTGGCTGGTCTTGGCTGGCCTGGACTGAATGAGTTTATCAGAGAAAGTAAAAGGTCGACCCTGTCTGAAGGCAGGAAGGTCTTTCCCTGCAGGGTGTTGAGCTCTGCCCCTAAGAACTGTAGAATTGGGGCAGACTGAAAGTGCAACTTTGTTCGCTTGATCGAAAGCCCAGGGACTCTAGGATACGCCTTGTCTAAAGTAGGGCATCTGAAACAGACTGGGACGAGTTGGCCACAATCAGTCAATAATCCAGGTAGGGATAGACTGAAATTCCCTGTCTTCTGAGATGAGCTGCTACCACTGCCAGGCACTTGGTGAATACCCTGGGAGCAGAAGTGAGCCCAAAAGGCATGGCTGCAAACTGACAATGACCGGAGGGCAGGCCGGAATCGTAGGAACTTTCTGTGGGACTGCCTTACTGGTACATGAAAAAGGCATTCTTCAGATCCAGGGAGACTAGCCAGTTCCCTTGCTTTAGTGAGTAGATGACCTGAGTCAAAGTTACCATTTTGAACTTTGGTTTCCAGGTGCTTGTTCAGATACCTTAGAGCCCAGAACAGGTCCCCATTCCGCTTTCTTTAAGGTCAGGAAATATCTGGAAAAGACCCTTTCCCATTGGGGAAGTGGCACTTGTTCCACGGCCTTGGCCCTCATGAGGGAGAGATGACGATTAGTTGCGAACCGGGTCGGGCTTTGTTGCTGCTGCTGCTGAGCTACAGATGGTATGTTGCAGGCATTGAGCCTCCCATGAAGTGTTTGTGATTAAAAGCCTTTTACATATTTAAGTCTGGAGTGGTGCTGGTTTTGTTGCTCTACCCTCTGATATCTAGCTGTGTATGCCATAAAAGAAGATATGCACAGCAAGAGAGCAGCGGTAGCATAAGATTTCTTAGCCATAAGATCTATTTTTCTAGAATCTTTTCTGGTGGGAGCATAGATACACATTAACTTTGTCACAGACCACTGTCTGAACTACCCCTCTGTGATCTGGATGCGATAAAGAAAATCAGCAGTAGACTTACCGAGCTGGTGTTTCTTCTCAATCCTTCTGTCCACCCCAGTAGAGGTTGAGGGGTTTCAAGAACCATAAAAGTACTTCTGTTCAAAGTGCTGTGGAGAGGGAGGATGAGCCTCTTAGGAGGAGAAATGCCCATCATCTCCACGTAGTCGCTCTTTCATCACCTGATTGGTGTCATCCTGGAGAGGCAAGTCCAGGATGTCCACCATCTGTTTTAAAAATGTAAAAAGGAAAAGACTTCATTTATATCAGTATCATCATTAACACCAGCCCCAGGGTGGCGTCAGGGTTAAGAGGGTCCCATGAGGAAATTCATCACCATGATCCTCTCCTCATCAAAATAAAAACCCCGGTGTAGGGGTCATCAAGGAGAGGATCACTGGTCCAGCAAGAGCCGAGAAAATATCGCCATAGATTGTAAAGTCTGATATAAATGCCAAGCTTTAGCTAAATCATCTGCAGAGGCCACATTTTTATCAGCTACTGTTGTCTCCGAATGCCTTCGGGAGGAAGGACAGTAATGTTATTATCTTTCTTAGACTTTTAGTAGGGTAGGATCAGAAACCTGCTCCGTGAGTTCTTTAGAGGCTTGGCTAGAATTTTTACTTCTACCAGATTTAGTTTCACTGGAGTCCCTAGAGGACTTGCATTAATTCTGTGCTGACTTGAGGTACCCTCTCAGCGCTTTTAGAAGAGGAGGAGGAGGAGGGGGGTAGACTGAGAGGCCATGATAAAGGGATAGCCAAAGCTAACCAAATCAAAATTAACCTTACTAGTTAAAAAAAAAATATATATATATATATATATATATATATATGTATATATATATATATTTTTTACAACTGTGGAAAGAACAGAAAACCACCTCCACACTCTTGCCAATAGAAGCCCACTGCACAGTTAAACAAATGGTGTCTCCCCAGAAAATGAGGGGACTACCCTTCAAATATAGTAAAACTTAGATAAGATAAAGAAAAGGAGGGTTTCAGAATTCACATGGATGCTTAGCGGAAAATAGAGACACGAGCACAAAAAAAAAACAATTCAATGATTTTAACATAAGCGGTAAAACCACCAAAAAATACTGAAAACTAATAATTTAAATAAAAACAATGCAATTTATTGTGTCTGGCGACTTTTACCTCAGAAAAAACGCAGGGGAAAAAATACAAAACACGATCACGAGAACCCAGCAGGGATGGTAAAACAGATAAAATGAGAAAATATACAAAATACCTTGAAAGCAGCACTCAAAAAGGAAGAAAATGGACAGGAAGATCTCTGAAGAGGAGAGTTCCAGGTCAGTGTTGCCAGTTCAGCTAAGAAAAGTTCTAAGGTCCCTCAGGCTGACTGCAGGCAGCACTCATTCTATCTCTATCCTGACTGGCCAATGCCTTCCTCATTTGCATTGACTCTCTCCTCTACGGGCCACTGAACCCAGCTGGCATACTGCATCTGTCAATAGATGCTAAAGAATTCCTGGGTGAGAATGGGAAGCTTTTAGTGGTGTCAGCCCAACCTTTCTCATCATTGTGAAGAATGAGGAATAATCCTCAGATTTTCTGTGGAATAGACAAACTCATGTTCAGAGGAAACCTCAGATTTAATAGGTTATCGTCCATTTATAATAATTACATATTCTTCCTTTTAAGTATTAGGAAGATTGTTTTTACAAAGGTCTGCTGAGCGACACAGCCCTTGTAAGCCTGAAAGTGTTTTCTTTAGCCATTCCAGGCATTTCTCACACTTTTCCCCAGGAAAGTTTATAAATTTCACAGTACTCATTTAGGTGATCATAACCATGGGAAGCAACACACCACTGTGCTTACCTGTCTTGGCAAATACTTTGAAGGAGTTGGCAGGCTTTATAACAGGCACAGAAGTCCCAAAATGCTGTCAGCAGGGGTTCTGTGTGCTTAGTTTTCTTCAATTTCACTGAGGGAACCAGGAGTCAGCTGGTTCAACAAACCTCTTAAAAACTGCTTATATGCCCATCTCAGGGTAGCAGTCATAATACTTGTTGTGGAGTCACCCACAGTAAATGAAAATTACGTACTCACCGTAATTCTTGATCTTCTTGGACGAGTCTCCACCACTCATTCACACTAGTGGGATTAGCACCGGAGGCACTAGGACCCATCGGGAGCAAACTTTTTGCTGGAGGGTCGCGCTGAGATGGCGCCATGAGGCATGGCGCTGAAAGCACTGTACCGAAAGGCAATGACCATCTCGGCGACGACCCTCCAACCGCCTCAGTACCTTTTACCAAGGAGGTGCAGTGCAACTAACGTAAAGAGTAAATCTAACCTTAAAAAACGGACATAAGATAGTCCAGACGGACCTGTGTAAGAAGGGTCAGCAAAGAAGTCCTCACGGCCTAAAGATTTGAGGGAGTGAAGACCAACACAGCGGTGAGCTCGGGGATGGGTGGGTAAGGTATGAATGAGGAGACTCATCCAAGAAGATCAAGAATTACGTAGGTACGTAATTTTCATATCTTCCTGGACATAAGTCTCCACCACTCATTCACACTAGTGGGAGAGTACCAGTTGATAATCCCCAAAGGGCGGCAGGAGAGCCAGAGCTCACGTGTTCAAGATAGAAGACCATTAAGGATAGTTCTGCGGAATGTCACCTGGCATGAACATCCAGTGCATAATGCTTAACGAAGGTATGCACTGAGCTCCAGGTGGCGGCGTTGCAGATATCCCAATTGGAACATTGCTAATCTCCGCTAAAGATGCCACGATCGCTCTAGTAGAGTGAGCATACACTCTACCCTCCAATTTAACTTGAGCCATGGAGTAGCAATGTCGGGCATGCCACTAACCATGATGAGATGCATCTAATAGCGACGGGTTGACCCAGCCGGGTGTCGCTGAAAGAAACAAACAGTTGCTGAGTCTTCATGAAAATTCTTGGTTCTATCTAAATAGAACCGCAAGGCTCTCTTAATATCCAAGGATGAAGAGACTGCCTCTTCATTTTGGAAATTAGCAAGTAAGAGGGAAGTACCAGAGGTTGTTTTAGATGGAATTCTGACACAACCTGGGAAGAAATTAGGATGAGTACGGAGAACTACCTTGTCTTTATGGAATACAGTATACGGAGGGTCCGTCACCAAGGCATGAATTTCCGAGACCCTGCGGGCTGAGGTAATGGCCACCAGGAAGGCAGTCTTCCAGGTAAGAAATTTTAGCTCACAGGTAGCTAAGGGCTCGAAGGCTTCCAGTGAGCATGTCCAGCACCAGGTTAATGTCCCAGGTTGCAACTGGACGCCTAACAGGGGTCTGGTATGAAGAATTCCTTAAGAAATCTCTTCACCATAGGAAGCTGAGCCAGAGTCAAGGAAGAAACCGGCTCATGGAACGCTGAGATGGCACTAAGGTGAACTTTAACTGTGGAGTACTGGAGACCTGAGTTTGATAGGTCCAAAAGATACTCCAGAACCTTGTCAGGAGGACAGGAAAAGGGATTCCAAGAGGACTTTGCACACCAGAGAGAAAAGTGTTTCCATTTGGAAGCGACGTTTTTGGTGGCTGGCTTCCACGCAGCCAGAAGGATGTTCGAGACTCTACGAGACGTTCAATCGATTCACTTCTACCTCTTCAGGAGCCAAGCATGAAGGTGAAGTGATTTCAGGTTGGATGGACCAACGAACCCTGAGTCAAAAGGTTGATTTGCAAGGAAGTGGTCTCGAGAGGCTGCCAACATACTGTTGAGCAGAGGAAACTATAGTTGCCGAGGCCAGGAGGAGCAATGAGAATCATTTTGGTCCCTGAGACTCGAACTTGAGGAGAACTCTCTGATTAGAGGGATCGTGGAAAGGCGTAAGAAAACGCTTTGTCCACCGCAGCCTGAACGCATCCTGACAGAAAATGCCAGGCCCTGGATTTCTGGAGCAGAAGAGAGGCAGTTTTATGTGAGTGGGGATGCAAAAGGTCCAGGTCTGGAGTCCCCACTCTTCGAATAGTGACCGAGCTGAGGCTGGATCGGAGACCACTCGTGAGGGTCTGCCTCCGTTCTGCTGAGGTGATCTGCTAGATCGTTTGTATACCTGGCAGATAAACCGCCTGAATCAGAAACTTGTGCTCCAAGCACCACTCCCACACCTCATTGCTTCCCTGCAAAGGGGTAAGAATGAGCACTGCCTTGCTTGTTGATGTAATACATCACAGCTTTGTTGTCCGCTTGAAGGAGAATGTTCTTGTGACAAAGGATATCCTTCAGAGCTCGGATCGCGAGAGGACCGCTCTCATCTCCAGGACATTTATGTGGAGAAGAGTTTCGAACTGAGTCCATACACCTTGAGTGTGGAGGGAGCGACAGTGAGCTCCCCATCCCATTAGCGATGCGTCTGTGGTGATGGAGATCTGATGATCCGGGGAGCAAAGGGAACCCTTCCAGAGACTGTCTCTTGAGTCCACCAGGTGAGAGACCTCAAGGGCCGGCCACCTTGATGGGATAAGACTGGGGGTGAGAGGTCGGAGACCACTGAGTGAGCGCATCCATTGGGTGGTTCTCATGTGCAACCGGCCAGGGTACAGTGAACACTGAGGACGCCATGAGACCTAACATGCATTGCATCGAGAGCTGTAACCGATTGGTTCTCCCCGATGTAACGGGCCATCCGAAGGATGTCGAGTCTTCTGTCCTCTGGAAGGAAAGCCTTCATGAAGAGGTGTCTAGAAGCATCCCTATGAAAGGAGCCTCTGGGAGGGCTGCAGTTGTGATTTTTCTAATTCAGCAGAATTCCATGGACGTAAGAAGACGAGAAGTCATTTGCACGGCTTCCAAAGTCCCTTGGCTGGAAGGGCTTGCTAGAAGCCAATCGTCCAGGTGGGAAACACTGGAGTCCGATCTTCCTGAGATGCGCTGCAGAACTGCACAACACTTTGTAAAGACTGCATGGCGCCGAGGATAGCCCAAAAGGCAGGACTCTGAACTGATAATGCTGACCCAGAGCTACAAACCTGAGGAACTTGTGGGTCGCGTGGATGGGGATATGCTGGTGTGCCCCTGCATATCCAGGAGGCCAGCCAGTCGTGATGATGCAGCAAGGGTAACAGGGTACCTAGGGAAATCATTTTGAATTTCTCCTGGGGAGAAACTTGTTTAACTTTCTGAGGTCTAGAATGGGGCTTTCCCCAGACTTCTTTGGAACCAGGAAGTAATGGGAGAGAACCCTGTGCTCGAGATGCGGGGCACCAGTTCTATTGCCCTGTTGCTTAGAAGGCCCTGGAGCTCGGAGTGTGAGGAGGTCTGATTGAGAGGCCGACAACCTGGGTTGTCGCCTGGGAGGACAATTGGGGTTTCCAAATTGAGAGCATAACCTCGCGAATTATCCAAAGGACCCATTTGTCCGGTTATGGACTTCCACTGGTTGTAGAAGTACATCAAACGACCTCCCACCGGAGGAGAAAGTTCCACCTCGGGCAATGTGGATGGAACTTGGGCCAGCAATCATAAGGTGGCGCTGGGGGCTTTAGGCCCTGCTTTCTGCGCGCTTCCTTTTGAGGTTGGGCAGGTTGGCTTTTGGAAGCTTCCCTGCCTCTGCCTCGAAAGGACTGACGACTATGAAACTGACGCTCTGTTCACATGCCCCGAGAGGGAGCAGGCGGAGGTCTGGCCAACTTAATGGCCGACCTAGTCTTCTGAGTGGCCTCTAAGGCTTGTTCCACCTGAGGACCGAAAAGAAAGGAGCCATCAAAGGGCAGCGCCATTACCTGCTGCTGAGCATCATTCGTGAAGCCAGAAGTACGCAGTCAGGAATGGCGCTGTAGTACAAATACTCATGCTGCTGAGCGAGAAGCAGTGTCGAAAAGCGTCCATAGCGGCTTTGACCTGTTAGTTATTGACCCAATACCCCTAGCACCAAGTCAGAAGAAGCTGTGACTTGAGTCCAATCGAAGAGCTCAACTATTCTTTTCAAAGAGTGCCACAGGATATACTCATACTGAGAAAAATAGCCTTGATAACTGGCAATACGATACTTAGAGTGGAGGCAGCAAAGACTCTCTTACCTAATGTATCAATCTTACGACTCTTTGTTAATAGGTCGAGCTGTAGTTGTTTGAGGAAGAACGACTTATCATTCTCTGCCAGGACTACAATAGATCCGCAAAGGCTTGGGATGCCAAAATGGGACGATCCTTGGGAGCTGAATACTTTTATCAATGGATTTAGCCACTGAGGGAATAAGAGCAGGATTATTCCATACCATTTGAGACAGCGCCTCAAGGAAGGCTGGATCGGAGGAGTCAAACGTAGGGATCTCGAGCATGAAGGTACTGGAGTCTTAATATCTTCCCAGGATCGATGTCTGTAGTCTGGAGAGAAAGAGTGGATCTCAGGTTCTTCAACAGAGACTTAAAGGACAGGTCCTCACCACAGGCTCTGTAGCAAAGAAAGATCCTGTTTCCTCCACTTCATCACCCAACCAAGGTCTGGGTCAGGCTCAACATCATCTCCTGATGGTCCAGAAAGGACTGATTGGACAGGAAAGGAGGAAAATTAGGAGAGGAGGAAATAGCAGAGAAACAAGGAGAGTCCTCGAGGGCCCCGCGCCGAGAAGGCAAACGGGATGAAACGGCACCGCAGAGGGCATGGCGCTGAAGAGGACGCTGCACCGCAAGCGGGCGCCGCCGACCAAGCGGGCGCTGAACCTGGCGCGCGCTGCTGACGGGCGCCGGCCAGACCCAACGGCGCTGCAGGCGGGCGCCGCTGACCATGCGGCGCCCCCGCCGAGCGGCACCGACAAGCCAACAGACCCGCAGAAGGCGCCGGAACGCCAGGAACCTGGAAAGCTAGAGAAGGAAAACCAGAGATAAGGGCATCGGTGGTGGCCCCGCGCCGCAGCCATGTGAGGGGGGACACTAAGCGCGGAGTCACTGGCACCGAGAAGCGCTGCACTAGGAAGGTCCAACCGCCCTACCCGATCGCTGGAGGAGCCCGGGGCCCGTGGCAACCGAGCCAGGCAGGAGAACCAACCTCCGAGCCCATCGCCTCCATAAGAGCGCCCACTGATGAAACTGCTCATCTGGAGCCCTACCTACAGGCGGGAGGGTCCGATGTCGAGGACGACGGTCACCACCAGTTGGCATCCGAAGAAGGAGAACGGCAACTAGCTACGATAACCGACCGCTCACACGCAGACATACCAGAGGGCGACTTGAGTGATGCTTCTTTTTGACCTGGGGTCAAGAGCTCGAGGTCGAACGTGCCAGAATGCGACCGCTTATTTTATGCCGACGGGGACCGCCCATCCCCGGCATCGGACTGACCGCTGTCGGAACCCCGCTGAGGAGAAGGAGGCTGACCGACCCAGCCCGCTGACTGAACAGTTTTCATACGAAGTCTCCCTACCACCTGACCTGCATTTGGTCGACATCGCTCAGTAGGCCGAGACTTCTTCAAGTAAGTTAAATTTAAAATATTAGAAAATAGAATAAAATTAAGCGATACTACTATCGAGATAATGTTACAAAAATAAACTGAAAACTATGCTAGTTTGAAGTTTGACTCGACAAGTGAGCGGCGTCATCACTGAAGCGCACTCACGGCGGAAAAAAGGAACTGAGGCGGTTGGAGGGTCGCCGCCGAGATGGTCATTGCCATGAGCCGCTGTCGCGGGCACCATCTCTCGCTACCACCTCCAGCAAAAGTTTGCTCCCGATGGGTCCTAGTGCCTCCGGCGCTAATCCCACTAGGTGAATGAGTGGTGGAGACTTATGTCCAGGAAGATCTTAGGGTATCAGCTGGTTAGAGCTCGAGGGACCCTTAGGTGGTGATAGTTTTTTTGTTTGTTTTGTTTTTAACCTTATTCAGGCATTTCAGTAGTTTTCAGGGCATGTAATGCATATTTCATTCTGATTTTAAATGCTAATGTCCAGATAGGCAAAACGAGAATGTTTGCCGTAACAAATTTCACCACACTGATATAAGGTTTGAAAACAGGATCACCAGTTTCTTCTAGGTTTTTATGACATTTTCAATGTAAAACCAGTAACAGTTGCAACCGTTAAGAAATATTTTAGTTTAAAGTTTATTTAGCAGTTGCAGTCGATTCTGGAACCATGAGGAACCAATCGGGACCCGGGAACCGAGATAAAATGAACCGAGGCCATCAGTTCAGGAACTGGTACTAGCGGTTCTAAAACAAGCTAATTTAATAAAATTAAACATAATTAACAGAGTTTTTTAACCAGAAAACTCCAATAAATATAAAATAAACCTTGGTTTGCTCGGTTGTAACGAACCAGAAGAAATCAAGAAAACTTACAATTTAAACACTAAAACTACGGGTTTACCTAAAATTACAAAAAGTAAAAGGCAGCAAATGGAATGTAAAAATACTTATAATATTTTATAAGGTTTTTCACATCAGAAGAAAAGACAATGAGGAGAGGATCTCTGAGCATCTAGTCTTGACAGGCTGAGAGAGAAATCTGAGGGTTCAGAACAAACGCAGTTAGTATAAGACAGCATTTGAAAAGTGGCTCATGCAAAAGATTCCATCATTTGCATATGTTTAAATTCTCTCTGGGCAGTTCTACTTAGAAGGCTGACTGCATAAAGTTATGAATACCGAGTATTACTGGGTTAGACATAATGCTTTCAGGACAGAAAGCATAGCTCACAGTTGTGGCTGACTCAATCAGAGCCAAAGTAAGTTTTTCTAAAATAAAATTCAGGTCCCAAGCTGGGACCGATTGCAGATGGGGGCTTTAAATGAAGAATGCCACTATGTACGTAGAGGACACTTCCAGTTGTGCCACCATATGTCTGTCTACCGCACATGGAAAGCTAAAATGGCTGCCAGGTGCACTTAATGGAAGAGTACTGCAGCCCTACATCTGAAAAAAGATAGCAAGTACTCTAGAATCTGATTAACTGGACAAGTGAAGGGACCCAAGTGATGGGAAGTAATCCACAGAGCAAAGTGCTTTCCTTCATGGAATAAGTTGCCCTGGTGGAGGGCTTTCTTGCAGCCACCTGGACATACAAACATATGAAGAAGCCAGCAGAAGAAGGCCATTTGGTCTATCAAGTATGTTAAACGTATCGCAGGGTCTACAGCTTGAGCTACTGTCCCTGCCCTCCTCCCACTTCTCCCATCTCTCCCTTACTACCCATGATCCTTACATTCCCCATGCCTATCCCAGACCCTCTTAAAGCTGCCTACTGTCTTCAACGAGATGACCTCTTCCGGCAGGCGCATTCCAAGTTCCACCACCTCTCTGTGAAGAAGTGCTTCTTGACCTCCCTCCCAAACCTCCCACCTCTAGCTTAAGATTGTGCCCCTGCAATATGGGTTGCTTCAGCTTAAAGAGACTCTCCTTATCAACCTTATTTATCCCTTTCAAGTACCTAAAGGTCCCAATCACGCCCTGCCTTCCAGGGAGTACACGCTCGGTGTCCTCAACCTCTCCTCATAGGCCTTACCCTGCTGACCCACTATCATCTTTGTAGCCCTCCTCTGACCTTCTCCAGCAGGTTAATGTCCTTCTGAGGTGTGGAGCCAGTACTTAACTCCATACTCTAGATGCGCCTTACCAGTGACCTGTACAAGGGCAGTATAACCTCCTCTCTCTACTACTGATCCCCCAGATATGCATCCCAGCATCGCTTTGCCTTTGCTGCTTTCTTGCACTCGTGAGTGCTTCAGGTCACTAGTGATCATCACTCCCAGGTCCTTCTCCTCTGATGCAGATGCTCAGACTCCACCCAGGTAGTACTCTGTCCTGGAATTCTTGGCTCCAATATGCATAACTTTGTATTTCTTGGCATTAAGCCAGCTGCCAGATCCTGGACCACCTCCTCAGCTTATCCAGATCTTCCTGTATCCTTTCAGTTGTGTCCACTCTCCCACAGAGCTTGGTGTCATCCACAAATAGGCACATTTTGCCCTCAATGCCATCCCCAATGTCAATGATGAAGACATTGAACAATCGAATAGTTGACATCAGCCTCCTTCTGAGACACCCCAAATCTAGCCATGGCTATGTCCGAAGCTATGCATGAAGCGGAGTGACCTGAGATTCAGATTGACTAGGGTGCCCTGCTCCTAAGATAGCAAACCTTTGCACAGGGCAGGGGTACTGGAGGTTCCATTGTGACAGGGTTGAATAAGGCCCTGCCCCTATATTATGCAGACAGGGTTCAAACCACAAGGGTCTGTTCTAGTCTCTCCTTTCTGTCTCTTGTCTGTCTGGTTGCTAACCAAATTTTCTTGTGAGACCTAGGAACTGATCACTCTGACGGTTTCACAATTCTCTGCCTTCCCTTGTTATTTTTGTCTTTTCTTCCCCTTGCATATCTGTGGGTATAAAATATATGTAAATCTGTATGGGAAATGTCACTGATGCTGGGATCCCTTTGTTAAAACTGTATATAGTTATACTGTTGAAATGAATGCAAAGCTATTTGGAACTCAGGGAGTTAACCTGAGATGCAGTTTTTAAGCCTTTTGCAGAGCTGTAAACAAGAGGTCAGTTCTTAGGTCTCACAAGAAAATTTAGTTGCTCAACTAGACAAACAAGAGACAGAAAAGGAGAGGATAGAACAGACCCTTGTGGTTTAAACTCTTCGCATAACAAATGGAGCAGGACCTTATTCAACCATGTCACATCTACCACCAACTGTTGCAGTAAGGGGAACCAGAACTGATGAGGCCAGAAGGCAGCAATAATAATCAGAGCTGCCCTTCCATCTGGAGCTTGATCAGCACCCCCGAATTAGAGGGAAGGCATAGAGAAACCTTTTCTTTTCAAGAGAGGGACAATTGTCTCACTCAAAAACTCCAGTCCCTGGAGCGAGTGAGCAAAAAGCGGTTATCTGCCAGGATGTTCTGAACACCTGGAACATGGACCCCGACTGTTCTAGAGCCCAGTACCAAACCCTCATCGCCTCTGCACAGGGGATATGAATGAGTCCCCCTTGCTCGTTTATGTAGTGGACCACACTGATGTTGTCTGTCTGCACCAACAGAGGCCGGGGTCAGGTAGTTCTGGAAGGTTTGCAAAGCATACAGAATGACTCCCATCTTAAGACATTTATGTGGAGGGAACTCCACTGCGTGTCCAAGTACCCTGTGTCTGATGAGGCCCCAGGTGTGCCCCCAGCCCATCCCAAAGCCGCCTGTAGTGAGGATCTGAGATGGGGAGGGGCAAATTGTTGGCTTCATCCACCACTGAAGCACCTTCTTACCGTGACATGACCAGAACCATTTGTTCCAGCTCATCAGTGCTGATCCCACTGGAACCACAATGTCCAGTGGGGATCCACATGTGCAGCCTTGCAAGGGAAACCGTAACAATGGCTGCCCCATCAGGCCCGGTAGTCTGAGGATTGTCCTGGCTATGATATATCTGCTGCTGTAAAGAACCTGGGACTGATGTAAAGAACCTGGATATGAACTATCAGGTGCTCTGCCTGCCCTTGGGCAGGGAGACTGATCCGTGAGCAGAGTCCAGGATTGCTCCTATGTACTGGAGATGCTGCAAAGAGTCAAGACTGACTTAGGCAGGTTGATCAGAATCCCTAGGGCAAAAAGAGCTGCTCCATGGACTGAGCTTTTAGCAACCAGTCATCCAGGTAAGGAAGACGACAGTCCCTACCTCTTAAGGACTGCTGCCACTACTGTCAAGCATTTGGTAAAGACTCATGGCGAGGTGACAAGCCAAAGGCAATAACCTGAACTGGTAGTGTTACCTCTGGAACAGGAACCTGAGATACTTCCTGTGGGGTTGACACATGGGCCTTAAGTCCCCTGTGGATTTGGGGACTAGGAAGAAATTAGTAGAACCCTCTATTCCTTTGCTCCCCAGGAACTGGTTCTATGGCCTTTTGCACAGCATGGTATGGACATCCTCCAGCAGCACTGGTATGTGGTCCGGAGGATAAGTGGAGGGAATTGGTGGCAATTCTGGAGGCAATTCCAGACGTTCTAGCGTTTGGCCCTGATTTATGAGCTGTACAACCAAAGTGTCTGTTATGATATCCCTCCACCTGTCCAGGTGAAGGCAGAAGTGACCCCTACCACCATTTCCTGAAGTACTGGGGGGTCTGGCAGGGAGTCAGGCTGAGGCTGAACCTGCGGCTGGTGCCACACCTCACCCTCTGGGGGCTTTCCCTGTGGGGAGATAGGGGCAGGTAATCCTGTTCCTGCTCTGTGCTTGCTGGCCGTTTGGTGCCTGACTGGGGTTTTGGGTGGCTACGATGAGAAGGCACCTTCCACCCACTTTATGGTTGGGTGTGGTAGAGGAGTGGACAGATCGCAGGTGCAGTGCTTGTGAGGCTGACCAAGGCATCCAGTATGTCTGACCATGTCATATTACAAAAATTAAAAATATTGGGATCTGGTATGTCTTCTTTAAACTGAATTTCGGTTTACTTGTGTAACAGAATGCAAGCTGGAGCCTTTGCAAGCGAGTCTCTGACTCAAAGGTTTGGTAATTCCGATACCTCTGATAAATAAATAAATAAAACTGGGTTCAGTTTTTCAGACATGTTAGTGATTTCCTGTGGTGTGCCACAGGATCCATTACAGGCCTCTGTTCTTCTCATCATTTATTAACGATACCCCAAAGGTCTGTTCATCAGCAAATACATCATTATTTGAGGATGATAACACCACTGATAAAATTAACACAGTTCTTCAAAAGGAATTTGAGGGTTTACTTGCATGGTTCGGGATAAACAAACTGGTGCTGACGACATCAAAAACACAGTCTATGTTGTTTGCACAGCTCCAAAACTTAGAAAATGTTCTCAAAATTTTTAATTAATACCATAAATGGAAATCCACTTGAAACAGTTGATAAAGCCAGCCCAGTGGTGAGGAGGGTTGAGGCACTGGAAGCCACACCGCTCCACGCCTAGCAACCCGTGTTTGAAACTAACATTATTTATTTATTTATTTATTAATGGTATCGGAATTACAAACCTTTGAGTCAGAAACTCTTTTGCAAAGGCTCCACATCATGGTTAGACACAGGTACAATAATCAGTGAGATGTGACAATACATATACAAAATTATGCTAGGGTAGCAAAATACAAGGCAGGAAGCAATAGTGCAATTTATGTACAAGTAGAGTCTGAGAGGTAAGGAGGCTGGACAGTAGTCCATTGTCGAAGGTGGAGCGATGTCAGGCAAAACAAGGCGATCAGATAGGCAGGAGCTATGGGCAATTACAGCTGCGGGTGGGGTGCTGCGGAAGTGGCTCTGGAGTGAGGTTTGAAGAGCCAAGTCTATTCTCACTGGCAATGGAAGCAGGGAGGAAGTTTATCCAGGTTGGGGCTCAGCAGGCGAAGGACCTCTGGGCCAGGGCAGTCCTGACTCTGGGCATGTGTAGCAAAGCTTTTGTGGAGTTACGGATGGAGGGTTCGGGGGGCAGTTGAACCAACAATGAGAGTTCAGCGCGGGCCAGACTAACCATAATTTTTTCTGGCAAAGAGGCACTTCTGGTACTGGAGTTGTTTCTCAAGTCGAGTAGACTGGCTAGGTGTAGAGTGAACATGTGGGTGAGCTTGGCACAGCTGTAAGGAGGTGGCACACTTAGTTGAGGGAAATTTGATTCTATGGAGGACTGTGTAGGTAGCAGCCCTGTAGACAAGGAGCCCATAATCAATGAGGAGAAGACCAGGAGGTAACAGCGAGCCTAAGGGCTTCAGGGGAGGCAGTCCCTATGGTGTTAAAGTAGGCCAATGGTGTGTTGACAGAGGAGCAAAGGAGGTGGATGTGAACATGGAGTATAGTGCCGGGTCAAATGTTATGCCAAGGTATTTGAAACTGCAAACTTGTTCAATGAGGAGGAGACTATTAGTGATTAATCGAAGTGGGAAGCCACGGTACCTGCTCTAGTTATGGGAGAAAAGCATGGACTTTATCTTTATGGTTGAGAATGAGCCTGTGGTCAATGAACCACAACTCTGCCTGGCTGAAGAATTTTTGAAGGATGTCTTGGGGCGTGGGGGGTCAGGATGGGTGGAGAAGAGCACCGTGTCGTCGGCGTAAAGGAGGGACGTTGCTCAGAACAGATGGCAGGAAGGGTGTTGAGGTAGAGACTGAATAGTAGAGGACCCAGGATTGAGCCCTGTGGTACGCCAGAGTGAACTGAGTTCGCAGCCAGAGATGGTGTCATTTATTTTGACACATTGGGAGCGGGAGGAGAGGTAGCTAGTAAACCAGGTGGTGACACCTTGGGAGAAGCCTAGTTGGGCAAGGGTGGACAGGAGGAGTGGGTGGCTAACTGTGCTGAAAGCCTTTGACAGGCCTAAGAGACCATTCCCCAGCTTCAATTTCCTTAGCTCTTCATAATTTCTATTCCCTCACTGCACTTGTTCTTAGCCCCTCTTTCAACAATCCCCACCCTGGCACATTATCTTTTATCCCTACTTTACTTCTATTCTCCTAACTGTACTTGCTCTTAACCCCCTTCACAACCCTCTCAATCCCTTGCACACTATCCCCACTCTCTATCCCTGACTTACCTCCTGTCTCCTAACTGAACCCTTCCTCTGCTTACTTCCTCACTTGCTACCCCTTTTACCCCTCCTCCCACTCCCTATCACTACCTATTGCACCATTTTGATACTCTATCATCCACAAGCTACTGTGCTATTTCAACATTCAACGGCTGTCCTTCTCCTCCACAACCCCCTCCTCCCCACTGATGCTTCCCTTTTTCCATTCCTAGTTTACCTCTATTTTTCCAGCCTCCATATTCCTTACTCTCTTCTCCTCCGGTCACCTGACACACCCACTCTCCTCCCGCCTCCCTCCTTTTCTGCCTGGTCCTGTCCCACTTGCAGAGTTCTCTGTCATCCTGAAGGGGTATTGATCTTGGTTCCTCTCTTTTACCCCTCTTCCTTTCCCACCACTTTCCAATCCTGACCCCTGGCAGAGTTCTTTGCATGTGAAGGGGTATAGATTGTATCTCTAGCTTTCCCCTCTCCCCCACTTTCAAATTCATCGCCTGCCCACCTCCTTCTTCCTTATCCCTTTCCTCTAGTTTCCCCTGCCCTCTTCTTCACCACCCTGGTCCATTTCTCTCCTCTTCCCTTCTGCCTGCTCCTAACCCCCAGCAGGGTTCTCAGCAACCTCAATGGCTATAGATCTTGGCTGTACCTCTCCCTCTATCCCTCGCCTGTCCACTTCCCCACTTATCTTATAACTGCCCTCCCTTGGGTATACAACAACACTTTCAAACTTGTGCTCAGCCTACTACTTACTAACATACTAACATACTATTTGCCAGCAGATTAGGCCTTATGGTCTATCAAGTCTGCTCGAACCTAGATCCTTAGTTGGTGCGAGACCCTCCCATCCCTTGTGCTCCAGAAACCCTATCATCCATCCCCACCCCCGGACAGGCCATCATCTGATACATCCACTTTCTGTGTCTGTCCCACCCTTTCTTAAAGCTCTCCACTGTGGATCTCTGAACCAGCTCACCAGGCAGAGCATTCCAAGGGTCCACCACCTCTCAGTGAAAAACCTCCTCCTCTTTCCCCCTCACCTTCCACCTTCCAACTTCAAACCATGCCTCTGGTGATGCCTCCCTGCTTTAGTCTAAAGATCCCTCCATGTTTACCCTATTTATTCCTTGAGGTACTTGAAGACCTCAATCATGTCCCCCTGTCTCTCCTCTCCTCCAATGAAAACAGGCAGAGCTCCTCAAGTCTGTCCCCGTAAGTCAAACCTAGCCCTCAGATCATCTTTGTTGCCCTCCTCTGTACCCTCCAGAAGCTGCATGTCCCTCTTCAAGTGTGGTCTCCAGTACTGTACACAGTACTCAAGGTGTGGTCTAACCAGTCCATTGTACAGTGGCAGAATCACTTCCTTGCTCCTAGAGGTGATCCCCTTTGCGATGCATCCCAACATCCTGTTTGCCTTGCTAGCTGCCTCCTGCACTGCTCAGTGTTATTCATACATGTATCCACCATGACCCCTAGGTCTTTTTCCTGTTGAGGCTTCCAGCACCCCTCCCAGGGTGTACCTGTGTTTAGGGTTTCCCGACCAAGATGCAACACCTTGCACTTGGTGATATTGAAATTAATTTCCATGTGTGAGCCCAGCTTTCAGGGTGTCCAGGTCCTTGCAGGCCAACCTCCCCTCTTCTCCCTCAACTACTGCTCCCATCTTGGAGTCATCCTAGAAGAGACTCATTTCACACCCTATACCATCCCTGATGTCTGATATGTATGCATTAAACAGGATTGGACCCAGGACCGAGCCTGTGGTACCCACTACCAACCTCTGTAGGGTTCGAGAGCTCCCCACAGACCACTACTCTCTGAGTGCGTCCAGCTATCCAGTTTTCAATCCATCTGACCATCAAAGGGCCTACTCCTAACCCCATCAGTTTCTCCACCAGACCATTGTGGGGACAGAGTCAACGCCTTGCTGAAGTCCAAGAATAATACATCCACAGGCTTACCCTATCCAGTTCTGATGTTACCCATTCATAGAACTCTACAAGGTTGGTTTGACATGATCTACCTGGCACAAACCCATGCTGCCGACTATCCAGACCTCCCACCTCCTCCAAGTAAACCCCCAATCGCTCCTTTAGTATACTCCATTAATTTTCCCACCACCGAGGTTAAACTGATGGGTCTATAGTTTCCTGGTACTTCCTTGACCCCCTTTATGGATTGGTACCACATGTGCCTCTCGCCAATCCCTAGGTACCCTCCTGTCTCAAGTGACCTGTTGAAAGCTCCGCCAGGAGTGCAGCCAGTATGTCCGCCAATTCCATAGTACTCTCGGATGAATGCCATCCGCCCAGGAGATTTGTCTTTCTTTAGGGCCTTGAGGGCAAACCACACCCTTTTGGTGGGGATGGCATCATCCGTCCTCCACCTTACTGGTCTTTTATCCTTATCCAGATGCGACACCCTGGGGTACCTTTCCTCCTTTTGCTCCCATTTCTGCTGCCCCTGATCCCACTCCCTGCCGCTTCTATCCCTTTGTGCCTTGCTTTGTAGATATCCCATCCCTCCCTAGTGAACACAGAGGCAAAGTACTCGATTAAATACCTCTGCCTGGTCCCTCGCCTCTTCCACCCACCCTCCTTCTGATCTCAATCTGCTGAGATGGCCCTTAGTTTTTCTCCGCCTCCCAATGTACCGGAAGAACCCTTTTCCCTCCATGTATCCCCTGTGCCAGCCGATGCTCTTTACTGGACTTTGCTCCCCTCACCATACGGGTGACTTTTCTAGATGCAAGCTGGTACATTTCTATCCCTATCCCCTCTTGTTGTTTTATATTTTTGTAAGCCGCCTTTTCTCTGACTGCTACCTGGACCTCCCTGGACCACCAGCATGGTTTATGTGACCTTGCTCCCTTACGCTTCAACTTAGCAGATCCTGACTGCCTCATGAAGTCCCCCGCTTTATGACCTCCCATCTCCTTTCCACACTTGTTGTTGAGGTAATCCTTCAAGTGATCCTTGAGAATATTTCCCATGCCCATAAAGTCTGCCCCTGAAGTCCACTGCCAGTGTCCTAGATCTCACCCCACTCCCCAATGCTTATTTGAAACCAGACAGTATTGTGGTCACTCCCAGTCAGGGGGTCCTGTACAACCATGTCCCTTACCAGATCCCCATCTGCCAGAACCACATCCAGGACATGCCCCTCCTTTGTGGGCTCCATCACATGCTGTGTTAAGAACACATCCTGGAAGCCATCCAGCAGCCTCTGCTCCTTGGCCACCTTAGAGGACATGGTTCCCCAGTTAGTACCTGGCATATAGTCCCCCATCAACACCACTCCTTCCCTTTTGGACCACACTGGGCAATGATGTTGTCCAGCAAACCATCCTCTAGAACATCACTCATCCCGGGGCCTATATGCTACACCCAGCTTGACCTTATCTCCTGCTGGGATCAGGTGACCCATAAGGCCTCCACGTTTCCTCTGCCTCTTCTACCATAGCAATTTCTATGTCATCTCTAATGAACATAGCCACTCCACCCCTCTGCCCTCCTTTCTATCCTTCCTAAGCATAGTACCCCGTACATTTAGGTCCCAGTCATGATTTTGTTGGCCCACGCTTCCGGACTGCCGCCACATCCACCCCTCCCTCGAACAGCATGGCCTGGAACTCTGGCAACTTGTTTCCCAAACTCCTGGCATTTACTAACACTAACCCCCACCCCTTATCCCTGATCCTTTTTGTCGAACCCCACCCAGATTCCTTATACTTCCATCTCCCCTGCTCCTCCTGAAACCTCCACCTCCAGTCTGTTTCTCCTCCCCTTGGGCTTGAAAGCTACTCCCTCATCTGGAGGGAGGCTTCTGTCAGCCCCTCCCTTATCCCTCCCCTTACAAGTTTAAACCCCACCTTTCTTGTATGTAGTCAGCCCCCTGTTTAAGGACTTCTTCCTAATGGGGCAAGATGAAACCTGTCCTTGGCATATAGTCCCTTATCCTCCCAAACTCCATTCCAGTTCCCTAACACCCCAACCCATTCTCTTCACCCCACTTCCTGAGCCATTCATTAACCTCTGTGAGCTTCATTTTTTCTCCACTGAGGCCTTTGGTACTGGCAATATTCAAAAGGAAATGTTGCATCCATTATCCGACAGACTCTGGCAAGTTCTTGAACCTTGCTTGATTTATAATGTTATTTCTCTAGATCATTAGTTCCAAATGCACCAGGAACGGTTTCCTCCACAATCCCTAACCATTTCATACACATGAACTTTGCTCTGTGCACTGTCAGCCCAGAGATACTCACTACCTTCACCTGGCTATGGCATCCATCCCCTGTCCTCCCAATGGATACCCTTAATCATCGAGTCTCCCAGTAACAGAACCTTAACACCGCCATCATCCTTATGGTTACCTCACTATGCCCTCTCAGCCCCCCTCCCACTTTATTCATGATCACAATTTCATGGGAGTCTTCCTGCCTTATTAGAGACCCCTTGTCACCTCCCTTTCTGCCTCCTTGCTATTTGCCCACTTAACTCAAACCCCTCTGAATAGGTGTCCCTTTAACCCTCTTATCTGAACCATTTATCCTGGCCCTGATGGTTTCCCCTTCCCCTCCCTCATCCCCCCTTGTAATAGTACCCCTGTCTCCAGAGGCTCTCTGTGGGTCCCTTTAGCTAGGGCCCCATCCTTGGTACTGACCTTCCTGCTGAAGGGGCTCCTCTCCCACCTCCTTGTCTCCCAGTTCCTCTCCAATCATGCTCTCCTCCCTCATGTCTGAATATGTTGCATCTCCCCATTTGCTTAACATATATGTTCTCTTCCCTCTGGGACTATGTCTATCCTTTCCATAGCTGTTCTGTGATGTCAGTATGGGTATTCGACTCTCCCCCGCCTCAGTATAAGTTTCCTCATTTCCACCAACCCCTTCCTCCCCCAGGATGCTTAGTATCCCAAATTTATTGTGACACTCTATGTCAGCCTCCATCAAGTAACCCGAGTTTCCTGACTGCATCTCTAAACTGACCCTCTTCTTCCTCTCTTGCACTGTTCACCTTAGGAGCCCTTCCACAGTCTGCTGTTTTAGGCTTCCGCACAACAGCCCCTCCTGACTTTTCCCTCCAGTCTCCTTGAATTCAGAATTTTCACCCTGTACGCTTTCCCTTAGCATCAACTTCCCTATCTAAGGGTCCTCTGTCCCTAATATCCCCTTCTGCTTGCTGTAGCATAATGTCCTGTAATTTCAGAGCTTGCCCCAGCCTCCCTCAGCCCCACCCTTCTGCTGCCCATATCCACACCCTTATCCTTGGACACCCCCCAGCTCCACAGCTTACTCCTTAACCAATATACCTCACTCCTAATACAAGATAGCTGTCTACAGAGTGGGCAGCCCTCTCTCCAGGCCCAATTTAGAATTATTGCCATCCCACAGCCTGTGCAGCCTACAACCTTCAAGATGCCTGCTATGGTGGAATATGGCCACCAGATTATCTCCTCTGTTTATAATAGCACACCCCTTTCTCAGTCCCTTTCCCTGGAGTACAGTTTCTCTCTATACTGACTGTAGTTATTTACAAACCCAATTTCAACCCCACCAACAAAGTTCCCAAGTCTCACAAACACATACAGTCCAGTATGTGTTCAGTCCCACTAACAGGTGTGTAAGCAGACTCCAGGTACCGTATGATGTCACAGGCCCACCAACTCTGTTGCTTCAAAATTTCAGTCCCAAACAGAAATACTCAGCCCTTCAATCCCAACCCCCAGTGGCTTTTCAGTATTTAAGTAAGCCTACAAACAGGGTGGGTGGGAGGCTCTTACCAAACACCAGGCAAACACATTTAAATTACCTTCTAATTTTCCTGCCAAACATCTATCCCCAAACCTACAATATCACAGCCCAAGTATCAGTTCAAATTCAAGGTAATAATTTTTAACACATAGAACTAATTTCACTAACAAACTATTCAAATATTTCAGTTTAAAACAAAATATAACTCCTGGCCTCTTTTCTACCAACCTGTTGCTTAAGCTCCCAAGTGAACAATGAAAGCCACAGTAATTCCTGTTTAAAGACAAGTTAATTGCAGCTAATGTCCCTCCTCCAAACACCAGGCAAACACATTTAAATTACCTTCTAATTTTCCCTGCCAAACATCTATCCCCAAACCTACAATATCACAGCCCAAGTATCAGTTCAAATTCAAGGTAATAATTTTAACACATAGAACTAATTTCACTAACAAACTATTCAAATATTTCAGTTTAAAACAAAATATAACTCCTGGCCTCTTTTCTACCAACCTGTTGCTTAAGCTCCCAAGTGAACAATGAAAGCCACAGTAATTCCTGTTTAAAGACAAGTTAATTGCAGCTAATGTCCCTCCTCCAAACACCAGGCAAACACATTTAAATTACCTTCTAATTTTCCTGCCAAACATCTATCCCCAAACCTACAATATCACAGCCCAAGTATCAGTTCAAATTCAAGGTAATAATTTTAACACATAGAACTAATTTCACTAACAAACTATTCAAATATTTCAGTTTAAAACAAAATATAACTCCTGGCCTCTTTTCTACCAACCTGTTGCTTAAGCTCCCAAGTGAACAATGAAAGCCACAGTAATTCCTGTTTA
Organism: Neoceratodus forsteri; assembly: GCA_016271365.2. Taxonomy (NCBI): domain Eukaryota; kingdom Metazoa; phylum Chordata; order Ceratodontiformes; family Ceratodontidae; genus Neoceratodus; species Neoceratodus forsteri. The sequence goes on from CM057452.1 coordinate 458,281,851, forward strand.
AAGACAAGTTAATTGCAGCTAATGTCCCTCCTCCAAACACCAGGCAAACACATTTAAATTACCTTCTAATTTTCCCTGCCAAACATCTATCCCCAAACCTACAATATCACAGCCCAAGTATCAGTTCAAATTCAAGGTAATAATTTTAACACATAGAACTAATTTCACTAACAAACTATTCAAATATTTCAGTTTAAAACAAAATATAACTCCTGGCCTCTTTTCTACCAACCTGTTGCTTAAGCTCCCAAGTGAACAATGAAAGCCACAGTAATTCCTGTTTAAAGACAAGTTAATTGCAGCTAATGTCCCTCCTCCAAACACCAGGCAAACACATTTAAATTACCTTCTAATTTTCCCTGCCAAACATCTATCCCCAAACCTACAATATCACAGCCCAAGTATCAGTTCAAATTCAAGGTAATATTTTTAACACATAGAACTAATTTCACTAACAAACTATTCAAATATTTCAGTTTAAAACAAAATATAACTCCTGGCCTCTTTTCTACCAACCTGTTGCTTAAGCTCCCAAGTGAACAATGAAAGCCACAGTAATTCTGTTTAAAGACAAGTTAATTGCAGCTAATGTCCCTCCTCCAAACACCAGGCAAACACATTTAAATTACCTTCTAATTTTCCTGCCAAACATCTATCCCCAAACCTACAATATCACAGCCCAAGTATCAGTTCAAATTCAAGGTAATAATTTTTAACACATAGAACTAATTTCACTAACAAACTATTCAAATATTTCAGTTTAAAACAAAATATAACTCCTGGCCTCTTTTCTACCAACCTGTTGCTTAAGCTCCCAAGTGAACAATGAAAGCCACAGTAATTCCTGTTTAAAGACAAGTTAATTGCAGCTAATGTCCCTCCTCCAAACACCAGGCAAACATTTAAATTACCTTCTAATTTTCCCTGCCAAACATCTATCCCCAAACCTACAATATCACAGCCCAAGTATCAGTTCAAATTCAAGGTAATAATTTTTAACACATAGAACTAATTTCACTAACAAACTATTCAAATATTTCAGTTTAAAACAAAATATAACTCCTGGCCTCTTTTCTACCAACCTGTTGCTTAAGCTCCTAGTGAACAATGAAAGCCACAGTAATTCCTGTTTAAAGACAAGTTAATTGCAGCTAATGTCCCTCCTCCAAACACCAGGCAAACACATTTAAATTACCTTCTAATTTTCCCTGCCAAACATCTATCCCCAAACCTACAATATCACAGCCCAAGTATCAGTTCAAATTCAAGGTAATAATTTTTTAACATATAGAACTAATTTCACTAACAAACTATTCAAATATTTCAGTTTAAAACAAATATAACTCCTGGCCTCTTTTCTACCAACCTGTTGCTTAAGCTCTCAAGTGAACAATGAAAGCCACAGTAATTCCTGTTTAAAGACAAGTTAATTGCAGCTAATGTCCCTCCTCCAAACACCAGGCAAACACATTTAAATTACCTTCTAATTTTCCCCTGCAAACATCTATCCCCAAACCTACAATATCACAGCCCAAGTATCAGTTCAAATTCAAGGTAATAATTTTTAACACATAGAACTAATTTCACTAACAAACTATTCAAATATTTCAGTTTAAAACAAAATATAACTCCTGGCCTCTTTTCTACCAACCTGTTGCTTAAGCTCCCAAGTGAACAATGAAAGCCACAGTAATTCCTGTTTAAAGACAAGCACTGCAGCTAATGTCCCTCCTCCAAACACCAGGCAAACACATTTAAATTACCTTCTAATTTTCCCTCCAAACATCTATCCCCAAACCTACAATATCACAGCCCAAGTATCAGTTCAAATTCAAGGTAATAATTTTAACACATAGAACTAATTTCACTAACAAACTATTCAAATATTTCAGTTTAAAACAAAATATAACTCCTGGCCCTTTTCTACCAACCTGTTGCTTAAGCTCCCAAGTGAACAATGAAAGCCACAGTAATTCCTGTTTAAAGACAAGTAATTGCAGCTACGTCCCTCCTCCAAACACCAGGCAAACACATTTAAATTACCTTCTAATTTTCCTGCCAAACATCTATCCCAAACCTACAATATCACAGCCCAAGTATCAGTTCAAATTCAAGGTAATAATTTTTAACACATAGAACTAATTTCACTAACAAACTATTCAAATATTTCAGTTTAAAACAAAATATAACTCCTGGCCTCTTTTCTACCAACCTGTTGCTTAAGCTCCCAAGTGAACAATGAAAGCCACAGTAATTCCTGTTTAAAGACAAGTCATCTGCAGCTAATGTCCCTCCTCCAAACACCAGGCAAACACATTTAAATTACCTTCTAATTTTCCCTGCCAAACATCTATCCCTCAAACCTACAATATCACAGCCCAAGTATCAGTTCAAATTCAAGGTAATAATTTTAACACATAGAACTAATTTCACTAACAAACTATTCAAATATTTCAGTTTAAAACAAAATATAACTCCTGGCCTCTTTTCACCAACCTGTTGCTTAAGCCCTAAGTGAACAATGAAAGCCACAGTAATTCCTGTTTAAAGACAAGTTAATTGCAGCTAATGTCCCTCCTCCAAACACCAGGCAAACACATTTAAATTACCTTCTAATTTTCCCTGCCAAACATCTATCCTCAAACCTACAATATCACAGCCCAAGTATCAGTTCAAATTCAAGGTAATAATTTTTAACACATAGAACTAATTTCACTAACAAACTATTCAAATATTTCAGTTTAAAACAAAATATAACTCCTGGCCTCTTTTCTACCAACCTGTTGCTTAAGCTCCCAAGTGAACAATGAAAGCCACAGTAATTCCTGTTTAAAGACAAGTTAATTGCAGCTAATGTCCCTCCTCCAAACACCAGGCAAACACATTTAAATTACTCTTCTAATTTTCCTGCCAAACATCTATCCCCAAACCTACAATATCACAGCCCAAGTATCAGTTCAAATTCAAGGTAATAATTTTAACACATAGAACTAATTTCACTAACAAACTATTCAAATATTTCAGTTTAAAACAAAATATAACTCCTGGCCTCTTTTTCTACCAACCTGTTGCTTAAGCTCCAAGTGAACAATGAAAGCCACAGTAATTCCTGTTTAAAGACAAGTTAATTGCAGCTAATGTCCCTCCTCCAAACACCAGGCAAACACATTTAAATTACCTTCTAATTTTCCTGCCAAACATCTATCCCCAAACCTACAATATCACAGCCCAAGTATCAGTTCAAATTCAAGGTAATAATTTTTAACACATAGAACTAATTTCACTAACAAACTATTCAAATATTTCAGTTTAAAACAAAATATAACTCCTGGCCTCTTTCTACCAACCTGTTGCTTAAGCTCCCAAGTGAACAATGAAAGCCACAGTAATTCCTGTTTAAAGACAAGTTAATTGCAGCTAATGTCCCTCCTCCAAACACCAGGCAAACACATTTAAATTACCTTCTAATTTTCCTGCCAAACATCTATCCCCAAACCTACAATATCACAGCCCAAGTATCAGTTCAAATTCAAGGTAATAATTTTTAACAATAGAACTAATTTCACTAACAAACTATTCAAATATTTCAGTTTAAAACAAAATATAACTCCTGGCCTCTTTTCTACCAACCTGTTGCTTAAGCTCCCAAGTGAACAATGAAAGCTACAGTAATTCCTTGTTAAAGACAAGTTAATTGTAGCTAATGTCCCCTCCTCCAAACACCAGGCAAACACATTTAAATTACTCTTCTAATTTTCCTGCCAAACATCTATCCCCAAACCTACAATATCACAGCCCAAGTATCAGTTCAAATTCAAGGTAATAATTTTAACACATAGAACTAATTTCACTAACAAACTATTCAAATATTTCAGTTTAAACAAAATATAACTCCTGGCCTCTTTTCTACCAACCTGTTGCTTAAGCTCCCAAGTGAACAACTTCTACTACTTCTACTTCTAGCACTTCATATCTGTTATCCATCCTCTAACCTTTACCCTAGTAGATCGCCTGCTCATGGGTTGTTGCAATGTATGCCATATCCGAATATGTTTAGTTTACCCTGGCTGGTTGGTTCAGTTATTGTGTAAATGTATTACACTGTTTTGCTTTAGAAATTGTATAGAAATTGTACTTGTATTGATATGTGTTTGCTTGTTCTCCCAACTCTCCCCCACCCCAAGACACTTTCTGGAAATGAGCTGTTTACAGCTCATGTTGTCTTTCCTAGTGAAACATTTTCCAAATAAATAAAATAAGTGCCCCCATCAAAGGCAGATTGTAGATAACTGGAGAATTCCGGAGGGTTGTGGTAGTACTCATGCCCTAGCTGGAAACCATGCTGCTCCTTGCAAAGGAGTTTGTGGGTGGAGAGGTATTCAGAGAGGGGTAACACGACCACACTCTTGTGTATGGAGTGATGGACCGCTACCTTCCAAGTGGAGGGGAACTGGCTAAGGCAGAGGGAGTGATTAAGGAGGTTAGTGGGGGGGGGAGCAGTACATCCAGAACCTGGTGAAGCAGTCTGAGATCAAGTGAGTCGTTACTGTGGCTGGGGCCATTAAGGACTTTAGGAGGTAGGGTTTAGCCTCCTGCACTTGAGAGCACATGGAAATAGAAGGCAGAGGTGAGGAGGTGGGTGGGGGTGGGGTGGGAACAGGGTCAAAGAAGTTTGGGGGGAGAAGTACTGAGCTAAGGTCAGAGAAGGCAGAGTTGAGGATATCGGCAGTGCACTGTGGATCAGAGTAGATGGTGCCATTGATGTTGATCTGGGATGAGGGTGGGTACCGGATTTACCATACAGTTCCTTGATATTGTCCCAGAATTTGTGGGCACAACCCCAAGAGGAGGTCAGGCAGACTTACAGTAGTCAGCTTTTTGCTTTGCAGATGGCCCAGGTGCATTTATTATGAGCCTCACAGTACAGTTATCTCATCAGAGGGCTTGCCAGAGTTGAGAGCTTTGTGCCAGAGGTTGTCCCACTGTCGCATTTGGTTTAGTAATCCAGGGGTGTTTTTGACAATATGTTTGGTGAGGGGAGTGAATAACTCTGAGGCTGCACTGAAGGAGCGGATAAAATAAGTGAGAGCTGTGTCAATATTAGGCGCTGGTTAATTGAGGACCAGTCCCAGTGTAACAAGGTCGGTTTTCAGCTACTCCAGCTACCCGCTTCACGGTGACGCCGGAAGGTGGTTTTGGCAGGTGGCTTTTGAGCTTGCTGGACCAAGAGCAGATTACAGGGAGTGATCACTAAGGGCATTGGGAAGGACTGTGGTGTCAGAAATGTTGGGGGGCGATTAGATAGGATGATGTCCAGCAGAGAGGCAGTGCCATTGGAAGGGTTGATCCAATGGGTGACCACTTGGGTGAGATCTAGGCACGATGGAGTCTTTGGGCTGGGAGGCAGAACTAGAGAGCAAATTATCGTTAAGGTCCCCCAGCGTAATTTGTCTGGCTTTTGGGGAGTTGGGAGAGGTGGTCAAGGAAGGATTGAAGGGCTAGTTTCTGGAGGCGCCGGGGAATGTACCTATGAATTGCAGGGTCTGGGATGGAACCAGGCTTGACTTCTCAGATTTGATGATAATGCCCAATGTCTCGAACAGAGACAGAGTGCAGTGAATGGCAGACATCAGCGCCTCCCGGAGGGCGCCATGAGAAGCCAATCGTCCAGGTAGGGGAACACGAGTGGTCCTGTCTCCTCAGAGGTGCGGCTATGACCGCCATGCACTTCATGAACACCCGAGGTGCCGCATGACAGCCTGAAGGGGAGAGCTCGGAACTGATAATGGCGACCAGAAACTTGAAGTGCAGGAACCTCCTGTGCACCTGAGCAATAGGAATATGCAGGTAAGCATCCTGCATGTCTAGGGATGCTAGAAAGCACCCTGCTTTAGCATGGGAATCAGACCGGGAGGGTCACCATGTGGAAGCATTTGTACAGGACCGTGACGTTGAGGTCACTGAGGTCCAGTATTGGACGGAGGTCTCCTGTCTTCTTTGGAACCAGAAAGAAGTGAGAATAATATCCTAGTCCCTCTGGTTCCTTGGTACGTGTTCTATGGCCTCTTTTCCAGAAGCGCTGACACCTCCTGCTGATGGAGCAGGGCATGTTGACCGAGTAACGGGAGAGCAGGGAGGTCTTGTAGGTGGTCGCCTAGAAATTCTATGCATGACCTTTCTTGACCAACTGGAGAACCCACCTGTCAGTGGTGATCGATTGCCACCCTAAAAGTGACGCAGCGATGCGACCCCCGACTTCCTTGCCTGTTGATCAAGAGGAGGGGCGGGGCCGAAGGAGTCATGCTGTGGCAGCATTAGTCCCTGGGGCTTGGCCGCTTCGTGTAACAATGGCCTCTGCCTGGGGACGACTTGGCCTGGGCCTTACGCAGTGCCCTTCGCTGCTGGCCGGAACGCAGCTGCTGCCTTTGTTTCTGGCTGCGAAACGGCTCTAGTTCCTACGAAAGAACCAGACCTGGATCTGTACATGGCTTATACAGATCGGACTGCCTTCCCTGCATCCTGGAACTTGGCAATGACCTTCTCCGAGGAGTCACCAAAGAGTACCTTGCCGTGTATGGGATGTCTAGAATATTCTTCTGTACATCCGGGTGAAGCCGGAGACCCGAGACATGGAGCCAGGAGTGTCACCGGAGACAACGCCTGAAGCTGCAGCTCTGGCACAAGAGTCTGCAGAATCGTATCGGCTCTAAGTATTTGGGTCCCACATCTGACCCGTGCGGAGAGGTTGAGGAGCTCCGCTTCTGGACGCCATCGGGAAGCTTTTCGACTGAGTCCTGGGCCTGTTCCCACAGGGCATTCTGGAACTGTACCATATGGGTAAGGGTAGTTCAGAGACCTGATAGAAGCACCTAGCGTCAAGATATGTCGGCCCCGGGGCATCCAATTACTTGGATTCCTGGTCCGTGGCTGAGTGCTCATATGCTGGGGCCTTTGAGACCGGTCATGTGAGGCTGTGATGACCAGGGAGTCTGCCAGAGGTTGCTTCGCCAAGTACTGATCTTCTCTCGGAGCCTTGTACAGGCGGTCAGCCTTTCGGCATCATGGGAGTGGAGTGTGGATGCTTCCACGCAGCCTTGGTGACGCCCCAAAGGTGTGTCCACCAAGGTGGTACCACCACAGCTTTGGGTCTTTTGCCGAAGGTATCGGGCAAGGCATTGTCATTCAGGGTCAAGGTCTTCAGCATCCCACCCCATGTTGTCCTGGATGTGCCTCATGATCTCAGCGAAAGAGGGATCATCCGTGGAGACCTGGGAGGGCATGTAGGTCAGGAGAGGAGAGGAGATACTGAGCAGAGAAGGAGATCTGGAGTAATCTGAGGTGTCCAATCTTGACTCCTCCCCGATGGAGTATACCAGTGTAGTCTGGGTGCGTTTGGGGCTGGGAGACCATGATGGAGATCTGGAGGAGGCCTTCTCCTGTCTGTAGATCTGCCCCAGGAGGTGGAGCCTGTTCCTTGGGGTTGGTGGTCACCCACTGGCCCCGCACGAGAGGAGGGGCGAGGGAGTGAAGGGTAGGAGGAGGAGGTTTGACAGGAACTACATCCTTTCTGATGGTGTCCCACCAAAAAGTAAAGAGTTCCTTTACTTCTGCAATATTCATGCCCGACAATGGGCCTGGTGCCGGTGGTCTGTCGCCGGGTCGGGCGGGTCCCCGGTGTCTCCTGGTCCAGGAGGTTTCCCGTGGCAGCCCGGCATCCTCGGTGTTGCCCGCCTGGTCTTGGACTGTGGGGTGTCCTCCTCCATCAATTCCCTGTAACGGCGTCCACCAGTGATGGAGGCGGTCCTCCGCCCGGAGATGCTGACGCTGTCTCCTGGCTGACGCCGGATCTGGCGACGCCCGGCCGGCGATAGTGTCTGGCAGATGTCATCGGCTCCCGTGAGCACCTGTCTGATTTGGAATGTTTAGCCAACGCCAGGTGTTGAAGCTGGCGTCCGGTCCGATGCCCTTTTCAGGGACGCCAGGTCCTTGGTATTTCTGGGTGCAGGATCAGGACCTCTGGGCGGTTGGGAGACCGACATGGAGTCGGTGTCCTGATGTCGGGTGGAAGAAGAGGACTTATGGCGCTCAGAAGACTTCAAGAGGCCTTGGATGGGGTGGAGGAAGCCGAGGGCCTCGCGTCTTGATCAGCTGAAGCGAGGAAGAGCCGCCTGAAGTCCGGACCTTAACCGGGCGGGCTACGACCGGCCTCTGGCAGGAGAGCGGTCCTGATCTGGAGCTGGAGCCGTGGAAGTCCGAAGCCCAAGTTGGGGGGACCTAGACCTCACCTTTTCCCGTGCTTAGCGATTTAGAAGATTCTCCCTGAAGAAGGTTCTTGGTCCATCCTTTTAATTTCTCTTGAGGAGATATGCCTGTAGCCTTTCGACGCAGATCTTTGTGAGGCTACTGAATCCCTGGCAAAAGATGCAGGCCTCGTGTCATGGTCCGGCCTAGGCAACACACACAGGAAGAGTGAGGATCCTTGAAAGGGATCTGTTTTCCGAGGCACACTTATTAGGTGACCTCAAGTGATGGAGTTAGAGAGGACACCAGTTGTGCAAAGAAAAAATTCACCAAAAGTTCTGTAGTTGTCGTACGCTAGATAGAGACCCGGAGAGGTCGATGCTGGTGAGTCGATGGTGGGAAAAGAACTGGGATTATGGGGACCGCCCATATGTACTACGCCTGATGTCGGAGGTGGGACCGATCATAGGCAGTCGCTGCTTAACACTGCTAGCTAGAAAATTTCCTGTGGTCCTGGCGCCTGCCGGCTTCCAGTCCTAATGGTGTAACCTGCTGCAAGAGCTGTTTCAAGTAAAATCAGGGTATACCTAAGAAGGGCGACAATAGAGTCAGGAGTGGTTTCTGAGAGCCAGGTCTCGACTGTAGCCAGGACGCCAGGTTGGTGTTGGGCGATCCAGCCCTGGATCCCATCGAATTTTTTTAGGAGGCTGCATATGTTCATTGTGGCAATATGAATCCTAGATGGGGGTAGTGTAGGGGGCAGGCAGGAGGAGATCCGGGTTGGGGTGGATGTTACCTGACTTTAACAGGAGAAGAGAGTCATTCTAAGGAGTGCCAGGTGGAGCCTGTGGCGGGGTGAGGCAGAGGGGCATGAATATTCAGGAGGGGTGAACTGGGATGGGAAGAGTGGGAAGGGTGGGAAAAGCCAGGAAGAGGGGAGATTGGGGGGAATCATGGGAGAGGGGAAGCAAGAGGGTTGGTGGCACCAGGGAGGGCTAGGGTGGAGATGGTGGGTAAGGGTGCAGATAAAGAGAGAGGAGACTTATGGGAGGGGGCTAGGTGGTCGGAGTGTGGGGACGAGGGGACAGCTGATAAGGAGAAGAAGTGCCAGGCGGCGGGCTGCCAGGCAGGACAGGGAAGGGACATGCTTAGTTTACCTTGACAGCAGAGCAGGAGGGCTATAAGGGATACTAAAACTCCTTGTAACGAGGCAGTCAGGATGGCCCAGTGGTAGGGTCACAGACTGCGGTGGTGAGGGTATGAGGTTTGAATCCTTTGGGGGACTGAAAAATGAGGGGGTAAACTAAGAGCGAAGGAAGGAGGAGTGAGCCAGAGGATAGGGTGAGGAGGTTGCAGAGAGGGGTAGAGTAGCAGAGGAGAAGTGAACAGTAGCAACTCCTAGTGGTCAAAGAAAGAAGTAAGAAAGGGGAGATGAGTGAGGGAGGTGGGAGAGGTCAGAAGTACGGAGAAGAGTAGGAGGAGGGCAGGATGCTACCATCTAGTGGTGACTAGGAATCTGCTAAGGGCGAAATGAACTCTTAGTTAAAAACTAAAGAGATCACGTGACTAGGGGTGGTCCTTAAATTGAGGGATGCCCCTGGAGGGTGGCTGGGGTGGGTGGGCTAACACGCCTCAAGCAAGCTGTGCAGGGATGCTGCTGAAGTTACCTTTAGGCACCTTCAACCCGCTTTCCCCTGGTGTTGTGTTATGCTGCCAGCAAGTGAATGTTGGGGATGGAGGTCCCGAGGCCTAAAGCAGTAAAACAGACAAAGGGTTAATTAGTACGAGCGGAGGGTAATCCGAATCAAGTCCAAGTTGGGGAGCCCAATGCGCATGCGAGGCTGGGAGCTGAAACTGCAGGGAGGGCTAGGGTTCAGAGAACAATGGAGCCCAGAGAGACGCCTCTACCATGCGGTGGGCCTCAGGCAGAAATCTCTCAAGAGCAGGTAAGAGTACATGAGCTGTGTTTCTAACACAAACCCCTGCTAAAGTACACCCAGGCTAGCAAAACAGCATTTGCACAAGATAAGTTCTCAGACACAGAATGCAGTATTATGCAGGCCCTAAATAAATAGCAGACTGCCAAAATATCAGAGACCACAATAAAAGTACAGTCTACTCCAGAGAAAGCTAAAAAACACCTAACAGCAGCACAAATTGAGCGAGTAAATAAAGTAAATCTTAAGAGTCAGACAGAAGGTGCAGAATTAATGTCGCCCACGATCCTCCAAAACGAGCCAAATCTGAGGGTGTGGCTGAGCAGAAACAATCAGCTGATGCTGGCAGTCAGAAAATGCTGCATCACCCTCAAGCAGGCTATGCAGAGGCTGCTGAAGATTACCTTTTAGGCACCTGTGGTCCGCGTTTCCCCTGGTGTTGTGCTGTGCTGGTGGCAGGTGAATGTGCTGGGGATGGGGTTCCAAGGCCTTTAGGAACATGAGGACCTGTGCATTGAGGAGCACAATGCATTGGTGAAAAAGTGCTGACAATCAGGACACAGCACACTAACAATATCAACGCCTTTTTATAATTCCTGGACTGCCATTACAAACATGGTTGCCTCCTTTACTCACTTAAAAATCTCCTAGGCTCTAAAATTAAACTCCTTCAAAACTGCCAAGTGAACAGCGGTGCTAGCTCCACCTCCACCAGTATCCCAACACATCCCTTTCGACTGTGTACGTTTAACTACAAAGAAGTTGAAGATGCACTTCTTAACCTTAATATCAGAAAAAGTAAAAGGGATGATGGACTTGAACCTTCTTCCTGAGACTAGCTATGCCCATCTCACTGCCCCTATCCTACATATTTTCAATCTCTCCATCACCTCTGCCACAGTTCTGTCCTGCTGGAACCGCCTACATTCTTCCTCTTTTCAAATCAGGAGACCCTCGATTTAAACAACTACAGGCCCATCTCTATCTTGCCTATTCTCTCTACAGTTTTGGAAAAGTTGATCTATAATCAACTAAAACATCACCTCAAAGCTTATGCACTTTTAAACCCAGCTCAATCTGATTTAGAAGTCAGTAGACATCTGGGAACAAGCGACCACTGCACAGTGAGCTTCACAAATGAGCACAACCATGGAGATAAGCCATACAAAAACAAGGATACTGGACTTAGAAGAGCTGACTTTGGCAAATGGGTGAATACCTGAAAATGCACTAGCAAATGACCAAAAAGGAGGGGTGGAAGAACAATGGAGAAAATCAAAACTGCCATCATAGAGGCAACAAGCCTTTGTGTGAAACAAATAAAGAAAACAAAGCGGAGTAAAAAACACTATGGTTCTCAAAAGAGGTGGCAGGGAAGGTTAAGGAGAAAAAGGCTGCATTCAAAAGTATAAGGAATCACTGAAGGAGCATGACAGGGACTGCATCAATTAAAGCAGAAACCGAGGAAAAAATAGCCAACTCAGTTAAGAAGGGGGATAAACCTTTTATAGGTACATTAGGGAGCATAGAAAGGTTAAGGGAGGATAGTGAAGATTGATAAAGGAGAGGGAGGTGGGCAGAGGGAGACAGTGAAAAGGCAGATATACTGAATGAATACTTTTGCTCAGTATTCACAAAAGAAGATGAGGAGGAGTTACCTAAACCAGACAATAGAAGCACTCTGGGTGGAGGTTGACACCAGTCCATTCACAGAAGAAAGAGTCCCGAAGAGCTCCTAAAACTCAAGGTGGACAAAGCAATGGGGCCTGACGGGTTCACCCCAGAATCCTAAAAGAACTAAGGGAGGACCTAGTGGCACCACTGACCACGCTTTTTATGATGGGGCGGTACCTGAGGACTGGAGGAGGGCAGATGTGATTCCCCTTCACAAAAGTGGGAGCAAGGCAGAAGCAGAAACTACAGACCCGTAAGCTTGACCTCAGTGGTAGGGAAAATGATGGAATCACTTCTGAAAGAAAAATTGTTGAGTACCTAGAGGCCAGCGGGCACAGGACCCAAAGCAGCATGGATTTACAGCAGGAAGGTCATGTCGAGGCAGATCTAATTGATTTCTTTGACTGGGTGACCAAAGTAATAGACCAGAGAGGGGCTGTGGATGTGGCCTTACAAGACTTTAGCAAGGCATTTGACACAGTCCCTACAAAAGATTAATAATCAAGCTAGCCAGCCTGGGAGTGGGTCCCAGGGTGGTAGCCTGGGTAGCAAATTGGCTGTACAACAGGACACAGAAGGTAACAGTGAATGGAACACATTCCAAATAAAGCGGGGTTACCAGTGGAGTACCTCAGGGCTCAGTACTGGGTCCAGTCCTCTTCTTAACATCTTTGTAGGTGACATTGCAGAGGGTCTGGAGGAAAGGTATGCCTCTTTGCAGATGACACAAGATCTGTAACAGAGTTGATACACAAGGGGGTAGTAGAAAGATGAGAAGGGACTTGGCAAGGTTGGAGGAATGGTCAGACATAGGCAACTTAGATTCAATACAAAGAAGTGCAAAGTAATGCACCTGGAAACAAAAACCCAGGAGAAAAGTACACAATAGCAGGGGAGGTACTAACAACAACAAAATGGAAAGGGACCTGGGGGTAGTCATATCAGATGACCTGAAGGTGGGTAAGCAATGTGAAAAGTTGGTAAGGAGAGCCAGGGGATACTGGGATGCATAAGAAGGGGCATCACAAGTAGAAAAAGGGAAGTGGTTATCCCTCTGTACAGACAGTTGGTGAGACCCCATCTGGAGTACTGTGTGCAGTTTTGGAGACCTCATCTACGCTAAGGACATAGACAGGATGGAAGCAGTCCAGAGGAGGGCAACTAAAATGGTGCAGGGTCTGCAGAAACCATATGAAGAGAGACTGAGAGAGCTTAATATGTATACTTGATGAAAGGAGGGATGGGGGACATGATAGAAACGTTCAAGTACCTGAAGGAATCAACAAAGTCCAGGAGGGTAGCATCTTTCAGAAAAGAGATGTGTAGAACAAGGGGCACAATTTAAAGATAGAGGGGATGGCTCAGGGGTAATGTGAGGACATTTTTTTCACGGAGAGAGTGGTGGATACAAGGAACAGCCTTCCTGAGGAGGTTGTTGGGTCTAAAACAGTGGGAATTCAAACATGCATGGGACAGACACAAGGCAATTATAGTGGAGGTTGCAGGAAGTAGGCTGTTGGTTAACTAGAATCTGCAGCTTATCCAGTAGGTAGGGAAATGGGCAGACTGGGTGGGCCAACTGGTCCTTATCTGCCGTCAAAGTCTATGTTTCTATGATTTCAGGTCTAAACACAGCACAATCACAGCACTAGTTAAAGTCACTAATGACTGGGTTTCTGCTGTGGACTCCAAAGACTACTGGAGCAGTCTTTCTAGACCTCAGTAAAGCATCGGACACTGTTGACCATCACCTTCTAATTACCTGCCTTACTAATTTAGGTGCCACTCTGTCTACTGCTCAGTGGTTTACCAGTTATCTTTCTGGAAGGATACAGAAAGTCAAAGCTGATGGTCTACTCTCAGCCTCTCTCCCGATTGTCAGGAGTCCCCAAGGCTCCATTCTAGGCCCGATTCTCTTCTCTCTGTACATTAACGATCTTGATTCATACATAGCTAATTCCAGCCTGCACTTCTTTGTGGACGATACTACTGTATACTGCAGGCAAACCTTATTGAAATTAGTGATGTCTTGCAAGCTGACTTTGCTCAGCTTGAAAACAATCTCTAAAAAGCCATGCTGCTTCTAAAGCTAAGAAAACTAAGGCAATGATTTTTCCGTAGTACCTCCATTAGCACTCTCCTGGTCCTACCGAAGAACTTTATTGTTACTCCTGGAGAATCCCTAGAAGTCGTACCTAAATTTAAATATCTTGGCATTTGGATAGACAATAAACTTTCCTTTAATGACCGGATTGAGGACTTATCCAGGAAGCTCAAAAGCACGGGTTAGGATTCTTTTAGAAACAGGTCTCTCTTCCCTCTTGCGATCGGAACCAGGCTTGTTCAGGCCACATTTCTTCCCTTACTTGACTATCGAGGTTTAATTTATATCTCCTCTGCAATCTCAAGTCTAAGTAAGCTGGATGTTCTCTACCATCGTGCCCTATGGTTCATCACTAGCTCCCCTTACTGAACCGACCACTGTGACCTGTATGTAACTGTTGGTTGGACCTCACTCGCCACCAGATGCTTGCTCCATGCTTGTATCTGGACCCTTAAGATACTCCTTCACAAACTACTGAGCTACATAACGTCTCTTATCGGCATCTCCCATAGTGCATACTCCCTAAGGAAATCAGACTACATCCTACTTGCTGTCCTAGGACTCAGTACTACCTTTGGCCACCGAGCTATTTCATATGCCCTTCCTACCTTTAAGAACCAACTCCAATCCGTACCAAAACTAATTAGCCTTGTCTCAATTAATTTCTACAAAGCATTAGCAGTATCTAAAATAAAAGATATTTGTAGCTGCTACTAAGCCTACCCCTACTCCATGTCAGTTACATGTTAATGAGCTGCTCTTGTTCTCTCCAAGTCAGGAATGAAAATGCCTAACCAACATAATGCTTATTGGCCAACAGGATGCTGGGATGCATCGCTAGGGGATCACCTCCAGAAGGAGGAAGTGATATTCCTATGTATAACTGCTTGGGAGGCCGCACTCTCGAGTACTGCGTGGAGTTTGGAGGCCACACTTAAAGAGGGACATCAACTCCTGGAGAGGGTCCAGAGGACAGCAACCAAAATGATCTGGGGCTTTGGGGACAGGACCTATGGGGAGAGCCTCAAGAGCTAAATATGTACACATTGGAAGAGGAGGGACCAGGGAACATGATAGAGGTCTTCAGGTACATGAAGGGGTAAATAGGGAGGAGCAGTCAGGGTGCTCGGAAGGAAGGGGGGCTACTAGAGGCATGGGTAGAAGCTGGAGGAGGAGTTCAGGGAGAAAGGTGGAGGTGCTACTTCACTGAGAGGGTGGTGGAGCCATGGAATGCTGCCCAGGGTGCTGGTGGAGGCAGAGGCGGTGGAGGGTTCAAGAGGGGTGGGACAGGTACAGGGGAAGGGTTCTGGAAGCAAAGTCCTGTGCAGTGAGAATATCCGGGACTGGGAAGGAGAAGCCAGAGAGGGGGGGCAGCAAGGTCAGGGGCTGACCAACGAGCAGACACTCGAAGAAAAATTACTCACCTTAGTAATTGTGTTTCTTCTAATGGAGTCTTGCTGTATTATGACAATCTGCAGTTAGCCCCAGCCTTTAAAACTGCCCTGGAGAGTATAGGGTTAATTTTCTATGCAGTGCATAGAACGTTGAACTCGAGCTCGGCTGAGGTCTCTGTCTGCAGCACTTTGAAATCCAACTGTCAGATTCTTACGCGCAAACGCTCACTGACTAACTATGTGGAAATTGTAAATTTTTTAAACTAGCCAACTGGAAACAGAAAGTTTTGATTCCCAAAGGAAGACTCAAGTCAGGAAACTCAAAACCAAAAACCTATCCAAATAAAGATTATAATATAAGCACCCAAGTAAAAAGGAGAGTGGCTGAAGACACCCCTGGGTGCAACACTGCACCTGCCCACCCACTTCCCAAAAACAGGTTCTGAGAGGGGAGGCAGGAGGGAGGTCAGAATACAGCAAGACTCCATTAGAAGAAACACAATTACTAAGGTGAGTAATTTTTCTTCAAACAACATGAAGTCTTGCTGTATTCTGACAATCTGCAGACTACCAAGTAGTACCTCGATGGAGGAGGACAGAACCTACTTTGGGAATAGGCTCTGAGTACTGCTGTACCAAACTGAGCATCACTCCTAGCCTGGATATCCAGAGAGTAATGCTTGGTAAGGTATGGACTGTTTTCAGGTGGCTGCTTGACAAATTTCTAACACAGGAATATCTCTGGCAGCAGCAGGAAGCAACTGTACCTCTTGTGGAATGAGCCCTCAGGCCTGAGGGTGGAATTTTCTCAGTTTCTCATAGTAGAATTGTATACAATAAATGATCCACCTGGCAATAGTTCTCTTGGTGGCAGGGTTTGCCTTCCACTTCCCCATAAGTGAGGAACAACTGGAGGAATCAAACCTGTGACCCTTGGTATGCTCTGTGTAGTAGCTAAGGGCTCTTTTAACATCTAAACTGTGTAGCCTCCTCTCCCTGATGAAAATGATCAGTGAAGAAAACAGGGAGAGACATGGACTGATTCAAATGGAAGTCTGAAACCACTTTGGGCAAGAACCTCCTATTGGTTCTAAGGACCACTTTATCTCTATGGAATGAGATAAAATCAGGTTCCACTGACAGGGCTTGTAATTCACTGATACGTCTGGCAGAGGTAATGGCTACCAAAACACAGTTTTCCAAGTCAAGTACTTAAGCTCTGCTGAAGACATAGGTTCAAATGGGGGTTGCATAAGTTGAGCAATGCAAACATTTAAGTCCCAGGCAGGGGCAAGATCCCTAAAGGGAGGATTGGTATGAAGCAATCCCTTGAAAAACTTGCAGAATATAGGGTGAGATGACAGTAAGAAGGCTTTCCCACTGACAGAAAAGCAGAAACAGCTGACAGGTGTACCTTGACAGTAGCTGGTCTGAGGCCTAGACCATTAAGATGGACCAAATAATCCAGAACTGTAGGCAATTCAGCAGAGTCTGGGGATATATACTTTTGGAACACCAAATGCTGAATCTTTTCCATTTGGAGTCATAAGTCTTTCTTGTGGCAGGCTTTCAAGAGGCTTGAGAATATCCAGAACCCTTGGGACAGATGCAAATCTGCATACTCCAGCTCTTCAAGAGCCATGCCTTGAGATTGAGGGACTGAAGATTGGGGTACCAAATCCTCCCCGAAAGAAGGTTAACAGGTAGTAATTCCCGGAAGAGAGGGGAAGATGGACCGCCAGAGACAGTAAGAGGGGGGTACCAGGGCTGTCTGGCCCAATCTGGAGCAATCAGAATCACTTTGCAGGGTTGTGACCTCACTTTGACCAGAACTTTGAACAGTAGAGGAAAGGGAGGGAAGGCATAGAGAAATTTCCTTCCCAGTTCAACATCAGAGCATCCAGAGGGACAGAGTCCAAGACCGGGGTCTGCAACAAAACAGAGGAAGTTGGTGATTGCCTGGGGCTGCAAAGAGATCTATCTCTGGAGTGTCCCACCTTGAGAAAATCACTTTTAATACCAGAGGGTCCAGGGTCCATTCGTGATGGCCCTGGGAGATCCTACCAGTGCATCTGCTAGTACATTGTCCTTCCATAGAAGGTGGACTGCTATCAGAGAGGTCTGCAGAGAATAAGTCAGGGACCTCAATTTCATGGCTTCCATGCACAGGACTGTGGACCGAGTGCCTCCCTGCTTGTTGATGTACCACATGGTGGTGGTGGTGTTGTCTGTTCTGACCTGAACCACCTTGTTCTGCATTGACTGAGAAAGCTTGCAGGGCCAGAAAAACTGCCCTGAGTTCTAGGAGATCGAAAGGAAGAAGGGATTCCTGAGGGACCACAGTCCCTGGGCTGTGAGAGCCCCAGATGGGCTCCCACACCAAAGGGAGGCATCCGTGTAAGGACCACCGAATGAGACTGAGTAACAAATGGGACCCCTTGCCTTAAATTGTCCTGATCCTGCCACCACTGAAGAGCTTGGATCACAGTTCGAGTCACTGGAATCAGTTTGGCAAGAGGATCCTTCCTTTGGGACCAAAGGCCCTCATATGGAACTGAAAGTCCCTAATCTGGAATCTTGCCCTTGGACCACTGCTGTAGAAGCTGCCATGTGGCCCAAGAGTTGAAGGAAATGCCTTGCTGGTCGGGACACCTGAAGGCTGAAAGAGGAAGCCAGTTCTATAAGAACTCTTGCCTTTCCAGGGGAAGAGGCTCTTGTTTTGACAGTATCTAGCTCTGCCCCTACAAAGGTAAGAAGCTGCACCGGTGCGAGAACTGACTTGGGAGGTTGAAAAGAAATCCCAGGGAAGTGAACACTTGCTGGGTCACTTGCAGGTCTGACTTCACTTGGTCTGGAGACTGACCCACCAGGAGCCAGTTGTCCAGATATGGAAAAATGGAAATCTTTGCCTTCTTAAAAGGCAACTCTACTGCCAAGCACTTTGTGAAACCCTTGAGCTGATGTTAGACCAAGGACATTGCTTTGAACTGATAATGGCCTGAGGGCAACTTGAACCTGACATACTTTCTGTGGGAGCACCTGATAGGGATGTGAAAGTAGGCATCTTTGAGATCCAGGGAGGCTAGCCAGTCCCTGGCCTTAAAGAGGGAAGAATTATTCCCAGAGTCACCACCTTGAACCTTGGTTTTAAAAGATGTTTGTTCAGGTATCTTGGATCTAGGATGGATCGCCCCTCCCTGTCTTTTTGGGGTAAGAAGTACCTGGAGTACAGACCTTTGCCCGGTGTAGGTGAGGAACTCTCTCTATGGCTCTTAAGGTCAGAAGAGATGAAACCTCTGCCTCTAGGGCAAGGGTTTCAGAGAAACTGCAGGTGGAAAGATCTGGCTCTCATCTTGGAAATTTTTGAAGCCGAGAACCAGTCCCTGGCTTACGACTTCCAGGACGCACTTGTCTGAAGTAAGAGACATCCAGTCCTGGACGGTCAAGCCAGCCTGCCCCTCAGGGGATAGAGAGAGTCGACCCAGGCAGACCCAACAGGGTGTCTGCTTGGCAGGGGCCTTAGACTGAGGAGGATGCAGCCCTACTCATCCCCCTTCTGCCTCTCCCTCTGAAGAACCCCCTCTGAGAAAAGGAAGAAGAGGCCTGTGCTTGGTAGAAAGGCCTATGAAAAGGCCTGCCCCTAGCTTGTTGCCTTTGAGGAGTTGCCTGTCTCTCCTTGGCCTGGGCACTCCTATAAGTGGTCCTGTACTCATCCATTTTCTTCATGTAATTCTCTGTCTGCTCCCCAAACAGAGAATTACCCACCTAGGAAAATCCATGGCCTTAGCCTGGGTGTCCTGTGAGAGGCTATACATCTGGCCAAGCCATCCTCCGAAGAGCCACATATGTAGCCATGACTCTTGATGACACATCACTGGAGTCCACAGCAGCATGACATTGTACCTTTGATGCCTCAATCCCATCAGCAGCCACCTCCTTCAGCTCCTTGGCCAGCTGGGGGAGGACTGTTTAGCCAGTGCCAGTATAGTGTCCCACCTGGACTTCTGGTACCTGGCTGTATAGGCTCCTATAGTTAGCCTGCCTGAGTCCCAAGGAGGATGCCATGTACTGTTTCTAAGCCATGGCATCCCATCTTCCTGAGTCTTTGTCTGGGGGTGTGAAGCCAAGGGAATATTTGCCTTGTCACAGGCTGCAGCCTACTACCCCAACATAGCTGCATTGCTGGTATAAAACTCCGTATCCAAGCCTGATAAGGTGTACCTCTTATCCATCCTTCTGTCAACAGGAGGTACAAAATTAGAGACTTTAGGATTTTTGTGTCTGCTTCCCAAAGGACTTATGAAGGAATAGACAGTCTCCTGGACTCTGGAATGTCCATCATTTCAACAAAATCAGGCTCCTCCTGATCCTCCACAGCCTCCTCCATAGGAAGTTGGAGGGTTTCAGACTTACTGTAAAACAGATAGTGGGGAGGGACTCAGAGAGCCTAGGAGGGAAACACCAGAAGGTCTGTCTGGAGAGATGTCCGGTTCCACAGGCACATCCACACTTCACCATCATCCTCAAAATCCCTCCTCCTCAAACTCCGTTCATAAATTCTTCAGGGTATAATCTTGAACCGGGGAACCGACTGAACTGAACCCCTGCCAAAAGGCTCCGGATCGGTCGGGAACTGGCGAAGAGATTCAACAATCCAATCGCTCTGGCTATTTCCTCGGCTTGGAACATGAACCTCTAGATCACCGGCACGATTTCTCTTTGCATTTTCTTTTTGTAGGAACTGATCCTCAGGGCGGCTCTCCTCTTGCCCGAAGAAGTATCGCCCTGGTCAGAGGGCACTCCTTCTGGTTTGGTCGGAACCGAACCGGGCTGGCCATCTGGGTCAGCGGACTTCTTGCTTCCTTTTCCTAAGTCTACCTAATCCTTTCCAGAGTAGACTTAGGAAAGTTTTACAAATTTGGCAGTCTGTATCGAGGTGGTGAAACCCCAGACAGTAACATACAGATGGTGTGGGGATCAGCCTTGAAAGACCTCCCACACTCACTGCAGTGT
This sequence comes from Neoceratodus forsteri, assembly GCA_016271365.2. Lineage (NCBI taxonomy): Eukaryota > Metazoa > Chordata > Ceratodontiformes > Ceratodontidae > Neoceratodus > Neoceratodus forsteri. The sequence goes on from CM057452.1 coordinate 458,302,214, forward strand.
TGAAACCCAGTGGGCCCATTTTTTCCTTGGGTTTCTCAGACATGGCCAACCTAACCAAACTCACCCTTTTTTCAGCAACGCCAGGCAAGACTCCCTTTATCGGTTTCTAACCGTGTTACGGGTATTGGAAAAAAAACATTGAAACACATTTTCTTTTGAACCGATAAGGACCAGTAATCACACACTAAGAAAGTACATAAGAATTCAATATAAGGATCGGTTCAGCCATACCAATCGAAAAACAAGTTTACAGTTTCCACAATAATCAGAAACTATCTAAGTACTCACGTACAGTAGATAGAGCCTGAACTGACAATGCGGAATTAAATTGGAATAAAATACAGGTTACTCACCTGTAACAGGAGTTCTAGGAATGGTATATGTTGTTCATCCACATTTATTGGCAGGTCCCTTGCAGCTTTAAATCTTGCTGGAAGGTCTTCAAGTTGGCCCTCCCACCCACCTGGGTGGTAAAACTCCTGCCTGCCCCATGACGCCAGATCTAGCCCGCTGGAAGCCAGGTTGTGCGTCGAGCCGGGAGGTTGGTGTCGTGGATGAACAATATATACCATTCCTAGAACTCCCGTTACAGGTGAGTAACCTGTATTTCTAGGACATGGATATGTTGTTCATCCACACTTACTGGTGACTCCTAGCAGTTCTCTGGGAGGAGGAGGCAAGGCTACACCCTACTTAGGTAGAAAGACTGGAGAACCAAGGCCCGACCAGCACCCGGCATGACCCAAGGTCGATGTGAAGGGAACGGTAAGCCTGCTTCTGGGCAGAAGCCCTCTTGGATATCCTGGACGGAGTATCTCAAAGCAGCCACCGATGCAGTGGAAGGACGGGTAAAAAAGAGCGCTTATCCCTCTGGGAGGTTCCATGCCCGCCCGCCTATAGTGGAGACCTATTCAGGGTGACCCAGCCCGCTTGTCGTCCACTGGGCTGCAAATCTGCCAGATGCGGCTTCCAGCGAAGATGATGAACAGCTGGCGAACCTCTCCCTAACTTTAGCTTTATGCTCCTAGATAGGTGAGCGTAACCGGTTCCTGTGGAACCTGTACGGCCTCGAGGTGTGAATGGGGATAAACCCGCAGAGGCAATACCGGAGGGAAGACTCGCCACTGCCTTTGGAAGGACTTGGTGGGGCGAGGACAACCTAGTCCCTGTGGAAGACCGGATAGGGAGGTTAAAGAGCCTGAAACTCTCACGCCTTCTGGATGGCGGGGGTCTCAAGAAGGTGTTCTTCCCACAACGGGTGGGGAAACTCGCACTGTGCAAAAGGTTCGGATGACTTGCTCGCGAGCTAAGCCCATACCAGCAAGGATCCTCATGAACGGGATACTCTCCCAAAACGGGAGGCGTGATCGAGGCTTAGCGCTGCATCACCTTCTCCATAATAATCTGCCTCCGCCCGCGCCTCGAAGATGGGGTGACCCGGAGAAACACCTAGTCGCCGGCCCAGCCCTGGTTTAAGGATGAACCGCAGATGGTCTGGAATGCTCGCCTAGGACGGGGAGGCACGGCTCTATCCCATCAACAAAAGGAGAACTTCTCCAGAGAACGAGCATCTTGACTGATTTCTTAGCAGGACGCCTCAAGGTCGAGGACCTTCACGAAGACCCTAGGCCTGGCCCCTAGCCGCACAGGGGTCGGCCTACAGGTGCAGGGATTGAAGGTCCAGATGGATAACCTTCCCTGAAAAGGAAAAGACAGGACCCGAGCGGATCGGAGGCCACCTGGAGCCTGGGGCTGAGACTGAGGAGAGCTGGATACCAGAACTGGCAATCCAGTCTGGGGCTACCAGCATCACCTGCGCCTAAGTCCTCCCTCGCCTTGCCCATAGGTCAAGGGAAATGGGGAGAGGCACGGAGGGGCCCGGGGTCCGAGGCCTCGATGGCATCCCCTGCAGCAGACCTTGCTGAGGGGCGGCAAAACAGTCCCCTGCCTTGTATTCTCCCCGGAGGGAAGAGGGAGAAGATCCTGTGCTACCTCCGCAGGGGAGACCACTCATGAGGCGCAGCCTATGCCCGCCTAGGGCAGCAGCCAGGGAATTGGGGCTCCTGCCATCAAATGGCTGGGAACCCTCGACCGCGCAACAACCCAATTTGGAGAACCTCCTTGCACTGGAGACAAGGGATCGACCGAACCTGGCGGAGTAGGGTAGCACATGGTCTTGGTGTTGTCCCACTTGGACTTAGACCTGTAGACCCCTGTGACAAGCGGAGCGAGCTGCAGGATAAGCGGACTGCCTGTCTCCCAGCGAGCAGGAAGGACATCGACTCGCGAGAGGACCAGAGGCTAAGCACTCTATTCCCCAAGATGGGCACCCCACCCATCCGGAGAAGCATCGGTCGGAGAAGACCGGCGACTCAGGGCAAAGAACAGGATGTTCTCCTGTCGGTTGGAACGGTCCAAGGGAGCGCTCTCTTAACTCCTGGGCTGTTAGTCATGAACTGGTCCAAGGGATGCAGTGCTGTGACCTCTGGCTGGCCCCTCCCACTAAGGGAAGGCCGCCCTGAGGCCTGGAGGACCAGGAGGTCCTGGCAGGACATAATTTCCCGCCAACCTGACCGGCAAAGGAAGAAGAACCTCAGCCCTGTCCGCTGAGCCGAAGCTCGACTCAAGAGTCGAGCTTAGTCCTGAATAAGATTCACCGCTAAGGTACAAGTTCTCACTTGGCACCTGAAAACGGGAGACCAGCCTGCCTCCGGTGGGTGATCCGGACCTCTTCAGTGCCGCAGGAGACCGCTGAGCAAAGAAGGCCTGGCTAGAACTCAGAGCTCCCTCAAGAAGGGGTGGAGCCCAAGAAATGGACGAACGAGGAGTAGGACATCCTGGAGACCCAGGAAACAGCTACACGCCACGCTCTGAGGATGGATATCCAGGAGAGAGACCATCCAGGCATGCGGGAGAATGGGCGCGAGCCCCGTCCGCTTGAGGCCAGGAATACCTGGACACGAACCCAGGGTTGAATGGGGGATCCGCAGCCTTCTGATCACCTCTAGAGAGCCAGGCATGTCGGCACTGACCGACAGCGGCAGTGGACCCAAGATCCCCATGGGGCAATGGCTCAAAAAGGGAAACCGCCGCGACCCGCGACAGGATCCACCCTAAATACCTCCAGAACGAGGTGCGGAGCCGCCTCCTCATGGGGAAACCCGGCTGGGACAACGGGCTGGGGCAGTGCCCCTTGGCCCATCACTGAGCAGGCTTAGAGAGGAAGGAGCAGAGGAGCCTCTCGTTTCCTGCCTCCTGCTTCCTTTGAGGAAGACGCTGGACTGGCAACAGGCCGCCTAGCGATGCCTGCTGGCCCTATGCGTGGGCCGGGGCCCCAGGGCTCAGGGGCAAAGGGGCTTACACAAAGGCTGACGGTTGCCCTTGACCTCCGGCGAGAGTGACAGAGTCCGGAGTGGCATCGGACTTCTCGGCCCATGGATGTATCCTCCACCCAGGGCTGAAAAGGTCAGTCCCCAAGAAGGGATGTCCGCCAACTTGTGCTGGGTTTCCAAAGAGAAGGAGGATAACCTCAGCCACTTCGCGGCGCATGGCCACTGAGGCCGCCACCGATCTGGCACAGGAGTCGCCTAGACCCAGAGCAGTCTGGAGCTGCTGCTCGCCACCGCTTCTCTACCCTGGTCTCGGACCTGTCAAACGCGGTCCGTGAGGGCCGCCGGGAGATGAGGAGGACTCGTCCAGGAGCCCAAAGGGTGTGGGAGAAATGTGCCATCAGTGCAACCGAGCTGGCCTGACGGAGGCCTAGGGAGGACGCAGCGTGAAACCTTTGCCGACGTAGTCCATCCTTCTGGACCCTTGTCAGGGGGTCTGTCCACATCTCCAGCGTTCCAAGACATTGAAAACGCCGCTGACTCACCCTTCAGCCGAGGGGTGCTCCGAGAAACCGGCAGAGAACCAACAGGGACAGGGTACCTCCGAGCCACCCTGGCTGAAGGTGCAGGGCAGGAAGTAGGCCCGCCATAGCTCCAAGGCTGGGCCCACGATAGCCTCAGCCACTGGGAAGGCCTCCAGGAAGAACCCCCGATCCAGAATCTCCGAGGGGTAAGGTGCCCGACTGGAGACGGGCTCGAGCTGCATCCCAGTGAATTCTGAAATGAGCTGAAGCAGACCCTTCAAGACGATGGGCTGTCGCCTACTGAATGTTCCTGGGAAGACCCCGGTCCTCCCTGCTAGGGAAACATATAGCAGAGCCTGCTCCAGGCCCGGGCGATCTGCAAAAGCTGCCGCAGGCCCGGGTACTCTCTTCCTCAGTCACCAGGGGCGGGGCAGGGAGTGGGACCGAGTGACCTGAAGAACAGGTCATGGCTGGTTTGAACTCGCCAAGGCGGAGGGGCAGCGAGCGCCGGATAAGCAACCGGCCCTGAGAGGGCTCCTCGACCGACCGAACGCTGCCGAACAGCGCGGCTGCTTGCTATCCGAGAATGAATTGGGGTCGATTGATACCCGGACAACAACTGCTGTCGCCACATAAGTTCCTCAGTAACACGGACGCCAACGGTATTGAAACTGCTCTCATCCGAGGAGGGGAATGAGGAAGAACGCAAGCCACTTAACTCGGTGCTCGACCGAGAACGCCGAGATCGCGTGAGCGGCTAGGACCGAGAGGTTGACCGAGACCGAGACCCAAATCCGGGGATTGAGGGCGGGCCTGGGAAGGAGCGGATGCACCCACCCTCCCTCGGCTCAGAAGAAAGGACCGAGGGCTGTCGACTGGCGGGAGGACAGAGTTTAGCCTCGCCAAAGGCGGAGGGATGACGGCACCAGAAGACCCCCAAAAGACGGTCGGAGACTCGACAACGCCGACGGGAACCTGGCCTGCTGACCTGACGGGATACCGAGGCCAGTGACTGAGTCAATCCTCAATCAAGTCGAGGCCGGGCCGGCGAGGGAGGGGAGAGTTCCCGCCTCCTGCTGACGAAGAGACCTCACTGCGGCCCTTAGCTCAGGGCCGAGCGGCAGGTTTCAGGTCCCTCCTTGAGGAGAGGGAATGATGAAGCCCTTGAACGAGCTGCATGAGATGAATCCAAGGAGAGCGGGTAAGCGCCGCAACCGAGGGGAGGGGGAACCGCCCTTCCCGCAGGATCAAACTGCAGAGAAACAGTGGAAGCCGACACCCGCCGAGTCCGATGGAATCCGAGCGGAAAACTACTGATGTCCGAGCCCCGAACGGGCCACGTAGTCCTCCAGAGAGCTGACCGAAGGGCAGAACAGAAATTGCAAGCCTGAGGATCGTGATCCAAGTCCAGGCAAAACGCACGCGGAGTGAGAGTCCTCCTGGAGGAACTAACGTGGCGCCTCGGCTGGAAAACCCATCACGAAAGCAAAGAAGAAAAGATCAAGATTCAGAAAGGACACTTCAATGAATTCAAGACCAAATTTTCAGGAACCAGTCGAAAACGAGAGCTAAGGAGGGAACCTGAGCTTCAAGCGGTAAGGAAGATCTGGCTCTGGTGGAGCCGAGTTTTACCACCCGGTGGGTGGGAGGAGCCAGCTTGAAGACCTTCCGGCAAGATTTAAAGCGGCAAGGACCTGCCAATAAGTGTGGATGAACAACATATCCATGTCCATAGAACTGACAACTTTAACTGACTTTGAACTGAGCAGAAGGAGAAATCTCGAGCGACTGTTCAGTGAGGCGAAGTAAAGAATCTGACGGTTGGGTTTCAAATGCTGCAGACAGAGACCTCAACCGAGCTCGAGCTCAACGTTCCATACACTTCATAGAAAATTAACCCTATACTCTCTGGGGCAGTTTAAAGGCTGGGGCTAACTGCAGATTGTCAGAATACAGCAAGACTTCATGTTGTTTGAAAGACTGTTAGGCCTATTTTGCTGGCATTTTAGTATGTTAGTATTTGCTAAATGATAAGATTCCTTCTTGCCTGCTCTCTGCCCTTTGTCTCAAGACCTCCTACCTTCATCTTACTCCCACTACTCCTCCTAACTCCCAGCCTTCCTTGCTTGTTTATCTTCTACCTTGCCTAACTATCCTTTCTCTCTTATCCCTGCACACTAACCATTTTATTGCCTCTTATCTGACTTATGTGTAAAAAAAAAGTCTACCTTTGTATAACTTAGACAAAAAAAAAAAAAACAATGTCTTAACTGGACCTCTGGACCTTGCTCTGCTAGGTTGTATCTTATCATGAAATGTCTTTGTAAATTATGTATGCACTTTAATTATTGTCAATGATACCTCTTATGTAATGTCCTCATGTCTCGTGTAAAGTCTCAGGGACCTCCTGTGAATGAGCTTGCTCAATGTTTTTTCCTGCAATTTTATTTATTTATTTGGATTTTGGTAACTGGTAAGCCCACTGAGACCAGAGGTCCCTTTTTCAGGGTGACCGGAATTAGTTACATAAAGAGACATTTAAAGGCATTATTTACAGCAATTACATAATATACACAAATACATTATGACAGCATACAGGGATAGGACAATCAGGCTCACAATTAGACTTCAGTCATGATTTACAGCTATTACATTAGTTTCATAGATAAACATTAGTAAACAGCATCCAGTAGTAGACATCGGGTTCACATTTAAGCTTGAACTTGAAAAAGAACAAAAATCTGATGAAATGTTCTTTTCTTTATATTTTCTCCTTACACACACATACACAACACAGGTTACTCACCTCTAACAGTAGTTCTAGGAGTGGTATATGTTGTTCATCCACAGTGTTTGGCATGTCCCTTTCCCTTTAAATCTTGCCAGAAGTCTTCAGGCTGGCTCCTCCCACCCATCCAGGTGGTATATACCTTGGCTCCACCCCATGACACCAGATCTTAGCCCGCTGGAAGCAAGGTTGTGAGCCGAAGCCAGGGAGGTCAGGTGGGTGGTGCAGATGAACATAATATACCACTCCTAGAACTACAGTTACAGATGAGTAACCTGTTCTTCTAGGAGCGTGGATATGTTGTTCATCCACACTGTTTGGCAGACTTCAAGCAGTTCTCCGGGAGGAGGGAGGCAAGGTGCACACCCCTCTTTACGAAATAAAGATTAGAGAACCGAGGCCCCAAAACCAGCATCCCAGTGTGACTCAAGGTCGATGTGCTAGTGGGTAATGAAGGTGTTTGCTGACTTCCAGGTAGCAGCCCAACAGATTTCCTGCATAGTTATGTCCCTGGAAGCAGCCACCGAAGCAGCAGTATGGCGGTAGAATGCGCTCTTATCCCTCTGGGAGGCTCCTTGCCCACCAACTCATAGCACAGACCTATGCATGATGTAATCCATCTTGCTATGGTCCGCTTGGCTGCAGGTCTGCCAGAAGCGGCTTCAAGCGTGAGGTGACAAACAGCTGGCGAACCTCTCCACAAATTTCCGCCTTCTCTTCCTTATAATAGGAGAGCACGCTCTCGGTCCAGAGTATGGAGCCTGTACTCAAGCGCCCAAGGTGTAGTTAGGGTAGCATACCGCACAGTCAACACCTGGTTAAGGTGAAACTCTGACATTACCTTTGGAAGGAATTTCGGAGGGGCGAGGGACAACTTTGTCCCTGTGAAAGACCAGATAAGGAGTCTACCAAAGCGCCTGGAGCTGCCCGTCCTTCTGGCAGATGTGACAGCCACCAGGAAGGCCCTCTTCCACGACAAGTGTGACAACTCACACTTGTGCATTGGTTCGAATAGCTTGCCCATGAGCTTTGCCAAACCAGCAGTAGATCCCATGGAGGTGGAGGTTCACGCACCAGAGGATGTGTGATCCAGGCCTTTGAAGAAGCACCCGACCACTGTCTCCTGCGAATGTCAGCTGACCGGCCCGCGCCTGGTAAGCAAAAATGGCTGCAAGGTGCACCTAATGGTCGACGCATCAGAGACCCCCTTTGTAGAGAGATCAAGGGTAGTCAAGAATGTTAGCCACAGAACAGGATAAGGGGTCCAGACTTCTACCCTGACACCAAATGGAAAACCTTTTCCATTGGAAGGCATAACATTTCTCTGGTCGATTGCTTTGAGATGCCTCCACCACTTGTGTAGACATCGCCGGAAAGATCCAAAGCCTGAACTCTAGCCACTCAGGTACCAGGCTGTGAGGTGCAGGGATTAAAGGTCCAGATAGAGGACCTTCCCTGGTTCAGTGATATCAGGTCCAGGCATGTACAAAGCCACTCCGGCGACCTGCAGCTGAGGCTGAGGAGAGCTGGATACCAGAACTGGCGTGGCCAATCTGAGGCTACCAGGATCACCTTCGCCTGTCCCTCCTCACCTTGAGTAACACCTTGTGGATCAAGGGAAATGGAGGGAAGGCATAGAAGGCCTGAGGTCCACGGCCTCAAGAAGGCGCCCCTGCAGCGAGCCCTGCTGAGGGGGCGGGCATGATACAGCCTCAGCTTCTTGTTTTCCTGGAGGTAAACAGGTCCACCAATGGTCTGCCCCAATGGGAGAACAGACTGTAAGCTACTTCTGGATGGAGAGACCACTGAGGGATGTCTGGCCTATGCGGCTGAGAGCATCTGCCAGTTGGTTCGAGGCTCCTGCCACATGGATGGCACGGAGATCCACCTTCAAGAGGCCTATGAGGGTCCAGAAGTGGAGCGCCCTTGCACAGCAGACAGGAGTGCATGCCGCCCTGTTTGTTGAGGTAGTACATGGTCGTGGTATTGTCCGTCTGGACTTGAACCCGGAGTTGAGGAGCAAAGCTGACAGCGCCAGTCTGACTGCTCTGAGCTCCAACAGGTTGATGTGGCATCAGGACTCCTCGGGGTCCAGAACCCATGAGTCCTGTTGTCCCCATGTGGGCTCCCCAGCACATGAGAGAGGCATCGGTCGTGGGGACGACCGTCGGTTCGGGCAGACAAACAGGATCCTTCCTGTTACTGGTCTGGGGCAGTCCACCACTGAAGAGTGTCCCACATCTTCTGGGTTACAGTGATCAGCTGGTCGAAATGACCGTGGCGCTGAGTCCACTGGGCGGCTAGCTCCCATTGGAGGGAGCGTATGTGCCACCTGGCCCAACGGACCACTGAGGTGCATGCCACCATGTAACCCAGAAGGCACAGAAAGGGCAGGGCACAAGTGCCCAACCAGAAATGATCGGGCAAAGGAGGAGAACCTCCACCCTTGTCCGCCGAGCCGAGCTCTGGCTTGACAAGAGTCGAGCTCTGCCCCGATGAAGCCCATCACCTGAGAGGGCACGAGTTCTAACTTGGCCTTGTTGATCAGGAGGCCGAGTTGGAGCAGGTTCTGAGATCCAAATCCTTGGACCTCCCCACCTCCTGAAGGAGGAACCTGCCAAGAGCCAGTCATCGAGACAAGGGTATATCCAGACTCCTTGACGCCGAAGGTGGCTGCCACTACTACAATGCACTTGGTGAAGACCCGTGGGGCTGATGACAGGCCAAATGGCAAGCTCGTAACTCGTACAGGGTCCCTCAACCCTGAAGCGGAGGAACCGCTTGATGGGACGGACTTGATTGGGATGTGAAAGAACGCGCTCTGTAGATCCAGTGAACAGAACCACATGTTTCACTCCAGGGATGGTATGATCTGGTTCAGAGTTACCATCCGGAAGGTGCGGGACCTGATATATTGATTCAGGTCGTGGAGATCTAGGGATGGGCGCCAACCCCCATCCGCTTGGGCACCAGGAAGTACCTGGACATGAAGCCTGGGTCTGTAGGAGGATCCGCACTGGAGCTACTGCCTCTTGCAGAGGAGCTGAGCTATGTCATCTCGAAGAGCAGACTGAGTGCAAGCTGAGATCCTTGCCTCCCGAGGGCATGGGCTTGACTGGGAGGGTACTGTCGAACTCTAGAGGCCATCCCTGACCGACCACTTTGGGAACCCACCTGTCTGAAGTGATATTGACCAGGCAGAAAGAAAGTGGCAGAGCCGCCCCACGGGAGGACCCAGAGCTGGCGTGATGGGTGTAGGGGTGGCAACCCCAACCAGTCACTGAGCAGGCTTAGAGGAGGAGGAGGAGGAGGAGACTCCTGGACCTGCTCCTCAGCCTCCTTTACTGGGCTGTTGAGGACCCTGCTTGGGACGTGGGCGTCAAGCCTGAGCCAGCTGCTGCTGTTGCTGCTGACCTCCTTGGTAGGAGGCTGCCTGACCCATAAGGGAAGAATGCCAAAATGGCTTCTTCTTTTCTCCTCTGCTGGTTCTTGCTCAAAGAACCCTTAGCAGAAGTAGCATCCAAGATGGCACTGGACTGCTCTATACGCAGAAGGTGACCCGGCCACTCCGGGACTGAACAAGTCTGTGCCTGGGAAGGGCATATCAGCAAGCTTATGCTGAGTATCTGCTGGGAAGGAGGAAAGCCTCAGCCAAGCCTCTGCGCGAGTGGCCACTGCGGCTACAAGAAAACGGGCACAAGAATCTCCTATATCCTGGGCCATCTGGAGCTGCTGTTTTGCGACAGCACGACTCTGGTCCTGGACTTGCTTGACCGTAGTCTGCACGTCCACTGGGAGATGAGGGTGGACCTCCGTCTAATGACCGAGAAGGGCATGAGAGAAGTGTGCCATAATGACCGACGAGCTGGCCTGACAAAGACCCAGAGAAGAGGCCGATAGATCTTACAGGCAGAGTGGCTCATATTTTGGACTCCTTGTCCGGAGGTCAGTCAGTGTCGGCCGAACTCCCAGCACGCCTGAACACAGAGGTGGTCACCAGGCTCTCGGCCAAGGGTGCTCTGTGAACCCCACAAGGGACCCTCATGGGCACCACGACTTGGCGGGCCATGCAGGCAGACTGTGCTGGACAGGAAGCAGGATGCTACCAAAGTTCAAGGTCCGGGCCAACAATGGCCTGGGCCACTGGAAAGAGCCTCAGTCGGTGAATGCCCTCTCTTGAGGATATCAGTGAGAGGGTACTCTGCCTTCTTTGGATGGACTCCATGGAAATTCCGGTAGATTGGAGTTGAGGCGGAGGATGCCCTGAAAGGAGGAAGGACCTTCCTCCAAACCTGTCAAGGACAACTCATCATCCCGGGATGTGGGTGTAATCCAGTGACGTCCGAGTCCGAAGAATCATAGGCGATCCTGGGTGATGGTATCGACAGATGCCGGGGAAGCCTGGTGTCTTGTCGGTCCTCTTCGAGGCGCCCCTCCCTCAGGCTGCTTAGGCGGTGGTTCCACCCAATTGGTGAGAGACCGAGATAGACCGAGCTGGGATATGGGCCGCCCTATGGGTGGAGGAACCAAAAGCTTTGGTTCCGGGGAGGTTGGCTCGGCCTGGGAGGCGAAAGCCATGATATTGGCAAGGGTAGGCAGCAGAGCCGGCTTTTGCCTGGACAGAATCAGCTGCTGCAACAAGAGGTCTTCATAGTGTTGATGGAGTTTCCGCTGAAGCCTCTCCTCGTCCGAGGAGGATGAGAATCTGAGGAGTCGCCTCTTCTTAGAGTGCTTATGACTCTTCTTCAGGGTTCTGGACCTTGACTGAGATCGGGGAGGCCGACTCAGTGGATTGGGAGACACCGGGGTTGGTGAAAACAGAGGGTCCGGAACCGGTCCTTAATGGGGACACCAGCAGGCTGGGTCTCCTCATCAGGGAAGAAAAGGACCGAGTCCTTTCCAAGGAGTCGTCGAGCTGAACCGCCGACAAGGGCCGAGAACAATCTCAACCTCGCTCGGCCACTTCCTCGGTCTCCTTGCCAGATGGAAGGTCCGTGAAAGCCGGCGGCAGGCGATCTCCACCAAAGTTAAAGACCGCGTGCTCCTGGGACTCAGACCTTTCTCGGTCCCAAGAGCGTCTTTGCTTGGCGAAGACCTGGGGTCCTTATCCCTCTTCTGAGGGTGGGAGGAGTCGAGCCAAGGGCTACCCTGGTGGGAGAGACTAGCACAACTCCTTGAAGGAGCCGGTAAAGGTGGAGCCAAGGTTGCTGAACGAAGAAGTTGACAAAAGCTCAAGCTGCTTTCTCCTCAAATGCCTTCATTTGTTCCAGCTGTTTGTGGATCCCACGGCTGTGGAAACTGCCCACCTCACTCCTTCGATTTCACTGGCGGGTTCCTTTTCTCCGGTCTCCCCAGCTTTAAACGTGCCTTGCGGTCATCCAGGACGTTGGGATGGAAGGCCAGGCAAAAACTACACGATGAGGTGTCATGTCCGACACCTAGGACAGTGGCAGCGTTAGGTGGGGATTGGTACACGACATCTTCTGGTCGCAGAGGGGCACCAGCGAAACTGGGAAGACTTTTCTCCAAGGCAGATGCGTAAAATTCCAGTCGCTAACTCAAACAGTTTTGAAACAATTTCAGTAAAACCGACATCAGAATCCAGGGCCTACAAAATGCTTTGAGAGCACGAGGGAACCTGTATCTTCCAGCGGAGAGGAAGATCTGGTGTCAAGGGCAGAGCCGAGGTATATACCACCCAGGTGGGTGGAGGAGCCAGCTTGAAGACTTTCGGCAAGATTTAAAGGAAAGGGACATGCCAAACAGTGTGGAGAACAACATATCCACACTCCTAGAACTAAAATTACATACGACTGCAGTTTTATTTTTTGAGCTTCAGTTCTGCCCATGGACACCACCCTTCCCATCCTTACCTGTGTACCAGGGAAATCTTTGCTGTTTGCTCTTCTCAATATATAACTGAAATCCTGGCTTTGACTAAGGACTTCTGGGGTGTGGGTGTGTCTGAGAGTGAACATTCAGCTGCTAGAATTCTGTGAAGTTCCACCTATTGAATGTGTGCAAAGACAAATGCCTGACAACTGGGAGGGACTACTTTTTACCAGTTCCTTTTGACAAAAGAAAATACTGGTTTCAAACAAAAATAAGTCTGATTTTGTTTTTAATTTTCTCAGTTTACCCATTTTATAGAAGTAGTAAGACACTTCAGGTGAAGCGATGTGCTGGCACAACACACTTCGGGGCAGAAGGCACTCTGCCTGTGGCATCAGGCCCTCACTCACTCCTGGACGTAGTGCCAGCCCAAAGCACACCCTGTTGTGTCTTATTTTACTTAAAGCAGTAAGGCAATGAAAATGTTTTTCAAACAGCTAGTTTAAGTTACAGTTAATAAAAGTATTAGCATACCTATCAAATCTACATTTCTATGTTAACTCCTATGTTGTACACCATAACATTTTATTTTCTTGATCCTAATACTTACAGTACCAAGTATACAATGGTATTTCTAAGCTAAATCTGATGTCCACCTTTTATTTGGGGAAAAAAAATTAAAACATATATACAATTTGCAAATTTTGGTGGAATTAGAAATTCTTCCCATCAAATAAAACTGAAAGATGCCTGGAATGTCTTGTAGTGAAAAAGTTAGAGTTATATTTTTACCTAATTTTGCTGCACTGCTGCTTTAATTTAAAGAGGTTTATAATTATTTTAAAGATATTCATTTATTTAAAGTTTGCAACTAACAGAAAAGGTATCTTATCTTCATGGGGATGCCTAGTTATAGATGTTCACTGACATTTCACCGATACAAGGACAGTTCCAGCTAATGACACCCATGTTTAGTCCACAAATCCACCACTCTGTGAAAGAAAATTACAGTAATTACTGTGACACAAGACAATCCTGAATATCTTCTCCATAGATAACACTCTTGTGTCTAAGTTGGAAATGCAAAGACCTCGCTGGAGCAAATCTTTGGCTAGGGCAGTAACACCTACTGGCACATGCGCCTGCATGCATGACACTGCATGCCACAACCGACAGTAAACACTGTCGATAACTGCACCCACCCACGGTGAAAGAAAGCAGCTTCCAGCTACAATAAATTAAGCACCTTGCACTGGGCCAAAAGGTACTAGCCAGAACAGATAAAGCCAGGACATCCGGCCAATCCAACAATCCTGGAGGCCATCTCATTGGCATCAAATGACACCTTTGACTGATGCAGAGCTGCCTACAGGCCTCTAATGGAAACATCCATAGCTTGCCTACTGGCCTCATAAGGAGGTATCACAGAGAGCAAGCTCTACACTAACATCCATAGATGGTGCTGGTAGTGCCACCATATGAGCCCAGGCGTGACAAAATGGACAGAATCAATCTGGCATAGGTAAAACCTCCCACCCAGTGCATCAAAAGCCTGGAAGGGTGGTTGAAAGTCTGTCAGTGTGGGCCAGTCTGAGTCTAGAGAACCTGAAGCCCTGAAATGTGGTGAGGTGTGTCACCAATTGACCCTGTGGGTGTGTTATACTCGACAATATGGCCCTGGGGCTGGGAGTGGTGGTGAAGGGATCCTTCAAAGTGTCCTCACCTGTCCTCCATGACCTTGTGCTAGGGAGGAATGATATTAGGTGCCCATATTGGGAGCTCTCAAGAGTCCCAACAGCAAGGCAACAGGATTGTGACTGATATAACTATATTTATAAAATGGGTAGGGAAACTGTAGCTATTTATTGGCTGGTAACATCACATGACCGATACGTATATCAGAGTGCAACACGCACACCCCCTGCACTTACCCCCAAAACAATTTGCCATTTTATAAGATAGATAACCCACTCTGAGTGTGTGGTGGCCGCCTGATATATGCACACCTTGGGTGGTTGGACGTCTCGGCCTGCAGCCTCGCATATCAGAGCCAACCACACACCTCAAAGTGGGTTATCTATTATGTGTGTGTGTATATATATATATATCACACATGCCTCCACAATGCAAAGCATCCTGGGCTGCATATGCAAATCACCACAGAATATTATGCTGGTTTAACTTTAAGCAGAAATGCATGGTGCCAAAGGCTCTCACACAGTTTGTAAAGGGTGCCAACAGAGACACGGACACATGTTTAGTCCTACCGGGACTCATCAGCGTGCCTGCTCTGTTTGACACACCACAGTGGGATGAACCAGCTACCCTAAGATGGTCTATCTGGGTTATGTTGTGGTGAACCTAATTAAACAAAAACAAGTTAAAGACAAAGAACCTCTGTGTAAGCACTGAGGCAATGAGTTACTCAAAGGGCACTGGCCGGAAGCCAAGTTTCAAAGAAATACAAAATCACACATGCCTTCACAATGCAAAGCATCATGGGCTGCATATGCAAATCACCACAGAATATTATGCTCTATATATATTTATACCACAGGGTGAGAGCTTTCTTAGTAGGATAACCTGTGTTATTTTCTCTGGAGTGAGGATAAATCCTGATGAGATCAGCAGAGTGAGGATATCACATTTATCCTCACTCTGCTGATGTCACCAGAGTGAGAATATCTGCACTGCAGCTTGCATTATAAAGGAAACTGCTTAGATAAGTTTCTTTCTCGCTGAAGCTGCAACTTACTCAATCAGCTTTGCAAAACACTCTTACCTGTGTCCCACTGAGTTTCTAACACTCTCAGCCCATTACTGTGCTGATTTCAGCCTCAAAACAACCTGAATTCTAAATGAAACTTTACAAAGCAGTTTCTTTCTCAGTGCTACCTGTGCCAGTTTGTCTTTCTCAGTGAGCCTCTGAATCACTCAGCTTGCAAAACACACTCACCTGTGTTTAGCACTCCCAGTCCATTCAGAACACACACACACACACACACACACAATGAGCAGGAAACACACAGAAACAAAAAATTTCCTAAAGCTCTCACCCCAGTGGTATAAATCGCACATGATGTACAGATTGGGATATGGAAATATTCTGACTCCTCCAGAGTGAGATGTGCATTTCACCTGCAGGAGTGAGAATATTTTCCATATCCCACTCCTGCCCATCATGTATCCCTGTATGTATGTATATATATATGCCTATCTGTCAATTGGTAGCCCCTTCCTACCAAACCACTTTTCCATGATGTATGCTTTATTTCAATGTTTATTTTGGATATCATTTAGTTGTTAATCTCTACCTACTGCAGTTTATTATGATTTATGATGTTTTTGTCAATTAACTTTATTACTTAGCCTTTGTCTGTTTGTTCCCCCATCCCTTTGACGTGGAACCTTTGTAAATGAGCTATGTTTAGCTCAAAGGTACATAGTAATCCGAGATGAAATAAAATAAATAAAATAACAGGGTATTCCCAACACCTGCAGCACTCCCCTGAGACAATGGTTACTATATAACCACAGGAGAGTGCCCTCTGCAGAGCTACAATCACCGGATCCTGCAGCATCTGATTTTGTTAGAAATCTTCCATATTACTACAAGAAAGCTAAGGATTTATAATGCAGATCAGATCATTTGGCATCAGCCACCACGCCAGCTAAGAGGGTAAATTTTAGAAGCCTGAACTGGTACCCCACAGGCATGACCAGCTCTTTACTGTAGTTCATTCTCCACCATACTCATCACAGGAGATGGCAAAACTTCAGCGAGACACAGCTGAAGCTATACAATGGAGACGTGGCTCAGCAGAGAAGGCCATATGAAACTATCACATACTGTAGGTGAAGGTTATGCTCTACTGGCTGGGGCCTTGGGCTGGGTGTCAGAAGGCTAGAAAAGGAAAGGGAGGACAGGATAATGAGACAAGTAAGTAAAACATCAAATCATGCGCACAGCACACACACACACCTGATACATAGAAATATAGAAGCACTCTGGGTAGGGGTTGACACCAGTCCATTTTACAGAAGAAAGAGTAATGAAAGAACTCCTAAAACTCAAGGTGGACAAAGCAATGGGCCTGACGGGATTAACCCCAGAATCCTAAAAGAACTAAAGGAGGAACTAGTGACACCACTGACCACACTTTTAACAAATCATGGGAGGATGGGGTGGTACCTGAGGACTGGAGGAGGGCAGATGTAATTTCCCTTCACAAAAGTGGGAGCAAGGCAGAAGCAGGAAACTACAGACCTGTAAGTTTGACCTCAGTGGTAGGAAATGATGGAATCACTTCTGAAAGAAAGAATTGTTGAGTACCTAGAGGCCAGAGGGCACAAGACCCAAAGCAGCACGGATTTACAGCAGGAAAGTCATGTCAGACAAATCTAATAGATTTCTTTGACTGGGTGACCAAAGTAATAGACCAGGGAGGGGTGTGGATATGGCCTACCTAGACTTTAGCAAGGCATTTGACACAGTCTCACACGAAGATTAATAATCAAGTTAGCCAGCCTGGGAGTGGGGTCCCAGGGTGGTAGCCTGCAGCAAACTGGCTGCAAAACACGACACAGAAAGTAATAGTGAATGGAACACATTCAAGAAAGGGAGGTCACTAGTGGAGTACCCAGGGCTCAGTACTGGGTCCCGTCCTCTAACATCTTTATAGGTGACATTGCAGAGGGTCTGAGGAAAGGTATGCCTCTTTGCAGACGACACAAAGATCTGTAACAGAGTTGATACACGGGGTAGAAAGGATGAGAAGGGACTTGGCAAGGTTGGAGGAATGGTCAGACCAGGGTTTTAAATAATTGATTAGCAGTTTTTTCTGGGACAATGCTAACTGTACAGAAAATATTTATATAGGTTTTCTAGAAGTGTTATGTTTGTTAAACACAGTGAGGCAAGTGCTATGCATTTTCACAATGTTTTTGCACTTTTATGAGCAAAACGCTAATCAATTTTTGAGTTAAATAAAACCCTGTCAGACATCTGGCAAATTAGATTCAATGCAAAGAAGTGCAAAGTAATGCACCTGGGAAACAAAAACCCAGGAGAAGTGTACACAATAGCAGGAGGTACTAACAACAACAAAAATGGAAAGGGACCTGGGGGTAGTCATATCAGACGATCTAAAGGTTGGTAAGCAATGTGAGAAGTCAGTAAGGGAGCCAGGGATACTGGGATGCACAGGAAGGGGTATCACAAGTAGAAAAGGAAGTGGTTATCCCTCTGTACAGTTGGTGAGACCCCATCTGAGTACTGTGTGCAGTTCTGAAGACCTCATCTACACAAGGACATAGACAGGATGGAAGCAGTCCAGAGGAGGGCAACAAAATGGTGCAGGGTCTGCATCAGAAACCATATGAAGAGAGACTGAGAGAGCTTAATATGTATACCCTTGATGAAAGGAGGGACAGGGGGACATGATAGAAACGCTCAAGTACCTGAAGGAATCAACAAAGTCCAGGAGGTAGCATCTTTCAGGAAAAGAGATGTGTAAGAACAAGGGGCACAATTTAAAGATAGAGGGGACAGCTCAGGGGTAATGTGAGGAAAGGTTTTTCATGGACAGAGTGGTGGATGCATGGAACTGCCTTCCTGGGAAGGTTGTTGGGTCTAAAACAGTGGGGAATTCAAACATGCATGGGACAGACATAAGGCAATTGTAGTGGGGTGGGCAGGAAGTAGGCTGTTGGTTAACTAGAATCTGCAGCTTATCCAACGGGTAGGAAATGGGCAGACTGGTGGGCCAAGTGGTCCTTATCTGCCGTCAAAGTCTGTGTTTCTATGTAAGTGGAGGCCAGGTGTAAGAATGATTCACTGTTGTCTGAGAAGGATGTTAAGGGACAGGAAGCAGGAAACCGCTTGTGGAAACCATGGTGGTACCCTGAACTGAGCTCTGTCGTAATCCCTATACCAGACATCTATGGTTTCACACAAAGATGGTATTACTCAGGTGTCAGAGGGCTTGGTAGTCTAGAGGATGGCATCCTTTTCATCCACTCCTGAGAAACAAGCCCAGAGAGGGGCAGAGCAGCCTGTTGGACTGCAGTACCCATGTCTTGGGTAGGGTGTTGAGGCTCTGGCAACACCCTCACCGGCAGGGATCTAGCAGAAATCCCAACTTATGATACTCCTTCGACTAAGGAGGTGGAGAGCAGTGGCCCCAAGAAAGCTCTGGGAAGTCCATCAAGTCCGTGACTGGTAGACCCTACTGAGAGGTCTGACTCCAGTCTGGCATCGATGCCTATGCTGACACGGTCTAATATTACTAATTAAATACAAGACCCCGATAAACACAAACGGAAAACTAATTTCCCTAGAAACCATTAGCTCACACTTTATTTATTTTGTTTACCAGGAAAATATTTTCTATTTTCAGCCTCAGTTTAGCTAGTGAAGGTGGCATACAAAAAGTATTGATAACGTGCCAAAGTTAATCTGTTGGTGGATTAGTGAAATGAGAAATTGCCAGGACACTATGAAAATTCACTTTCTTTTCCTGAAGGTCCATGGGCCTTCTGTACCCACCTGAACAACCACATTATGACCACTGTTGACATCTAATCTGAAAGATGGCACTCACGACAGTCAAGTGCCCCTTACCATGCTGGGGCATCGAATGGTTACTTATATAACCACAGGGAGCGTGTCCCCTGCAGAGCTACAAACATCGGATCCTGCAGCACCTGATTTTTGTTAGAAATCTTCCATATCACTACAAGAAAGCTTGGGATTTATAATGCAGATCAGATCATTTGGCATCAGCCACCATGCCAGCCAAGAGGGTAAATTTTAGAAGCCTTAACTGGCACCCCACGGGCGGGACCAGCCTTTACTGTAGTTCATTCTCCACCATACTCATCACAGGAGATGGCAAAACTTCAGCGAGACCCAGCTGAAGCTGTATAATAGAGACGTGGCTTCAGCAAGGAAGGCCACATGAAACTATCACATACTGTAGGTGAAGGTTATGCTCTACTGGCTGGGGCCTTGGGCTGGGTGTCAGAAGGCTAGAAAGGGAAGGGAGGGCAGGATAATGAGACAAGTAAGGAAAACATCAAATCATGCAGCACACACACACACACACACACACACACACACACACACACACACCCCTGATACATAGAAACATAGAAGCACTCTGGTAGGGAGTTGACACCAGTCCATTTACAGAAGAAAGAGTAATGAAAGAACCCTAAAACTCAAGGTGGACAAAGCAATGGGCCTGATGGATTAACCCCAGAATCCTAAAAGAACTAAGGGAGGATCTAGTGACATCACTGACCACACTTTTAACAAATCATGGAGGATGGGGTGGTACCTGAGGACTGGAGGAGGGCAGATGTGATTTCCTTCACAAAAGTGGGAGCAAGGCAGAAGCAGGAAACTACAGACCTGTAAGTCTGACCTCAGTGGTAGGAAATGATGGAATCACTTCTGAAAGAAAGAATTGTTGAGTACCTAGAGGCTAGCGGGCACAGGACCCAAAGCAGCATGGATTTACAGCAGGAAAGTCATGTCAGATGAATCTAATAGATTTCTTTGACTGGGTGACCAAAGTAATAGACCAGGGAGGGGCTGTGGATATGGCCTACCTAGACTTTAGCAAGGCATTTGACACAGTCTCACATTTAAAGATTAATAATCAAGTTAGCCAGCCTGGGAGTGGGTCCCAGGGTGGTAGCCTGGGTAGCAAACTGGCTGCAAACACGACACAGAAGGTAATAGTGAATGGAACACATTCAAGAAAGGGAGGTCACTAGTGGAGTACCTCAGGGCTCAGTACTGGGTCCAGTCCTCTTTAACATCTTTATAGGTGACATTGCAGAGGGTCTGAGGAAAGGTATGCCTCTTTGCAGATGACACAAAGATCTGTAACAGAGCTGATACACAAGGGGGTGGAAAGGATGAGAAGGGACTTGGCAAGGTTGGAGGAATGGTCAGACCAGGGTTTAAATAATTGATTAGCAGTTTTTCTTGGGACAATGCTAACTGTACAGAAAGTATTTATATAGGTTTTCTAGAAGTGTTATGTTTGTTAAACACAGTGAGGCAAGTGCTATGCATTTTCACAATGTTTTAGCACTTTATGAGCAAAACACTAATCAATTTTTGGAGTTAAATAAAACCCTTTCAGACATCTGGCAAATTAGATTCAATGCAAAGAAGTGCAAGTAATGCACCTGGGAAACAAAACCCAGGAGAAGTGTACACAATAGCAGGGGAGATACTAACAACAACAAAAATGGAAAGGGACCTGGGGTAGTCATATCAGATGATCTAAAGGTTGGTAAGCAATGTGAGAAGTCAGTAAGGAGCCAGGGATACTGGGATGCACAGGAAGGGGATCACAAGTAGAAAAAGGAAGTGGTTATTCCTCTGTACAGACAGTTGGTGAGACCCCATCTGGAGTACTGTGTGCAGTTCTGAAGACCTCATCTACGCAAGGACAGACAGGATGGAAGCAGTCCAGAGGAGGGCAACTAAAATGGTGCAGGGTCTGCATCAGAAACCATATGAAGAGAGACAGAGACCTTAATATGTATACCCTTGATGAAAGGAGGGACAGGGGGACATGATAGAAACGCTCAAGTACCTGAAGGAATCAACAAAGTCCAGGAGGGTAGCATCTTTCAGGAAAAGAGATATGTAAGAACAAGGGGCACAATTTAAAGATAGAGGGGGACGGCTCAGGGGTAATGTGAGGAAAGTTTTTTCATGGAGAGAGTGGTGGATGCATGGAGCTGCCTTCCTGGGAAGGTTGTTGGGTCTAAAACAGTGGGGAATTCAAACATGCATGGGACGGAAATAAGGCAATTGTAGTGGGGGTGGCAGGAAGTAGGTTGTTGGTTAACTAGAATCTGCAGCTTATCCAGTAGGTAGAAATAGGCAGACTGGGTGGGCCAAGTGGTCCTTATCTGCCATCAAAGTATGTTTCTATGTAAGTGGAGCCAGGTGTAAGAATGATTCACTGTTCTCTGAGAAGGATGTTATGGACAGGAAGCAGGGAACCGCTTGGTGGAAACCATGGTGGTACCCTGAACTGAGCTCTGTCGCAATCCCTATACCAGACATCTATGGTTTCACACAAAATGGTATTACTCAGGTGTCAGAGGGCTTGGTAGTCTGAAGAGGATGGCATCCTTTTCATCCACTCCTGAGAAACAAGCCTCTAGAGGGGCAGAGCAGCCTGTTGGACTGCAGTACCCATGTCTTGGGTAGGGTGTTGAGGCTCTGGCAACACCCTCACCCGGCAGGGGATCTAGCAGAAATCCCAACTATGATACCCTTTGACTAAGGAGGTGGTACAGCAGTGGCCCCAAGAAAGCTCTGGGACAGTCCGTCAAGTCCGTGACTGGGTAGACCCTACTGAGAGGTCTGACTCAGTCTGGCATCGATGCCTATGCTGACAACGGTCTAATATTACTATTAAACACAAGACCCCGATAAACACAAACGGAAAACTAATTTCCCTAGAAACCATTAGCCTACACTTTTATTTATTTTGTTTACAGGAAAATATTTTCTACTTTCAGCCTCAGTTTGGCTGAGTGAAGGTAGGTGCCAAGTTAATCTGTTGGCGGATTAGTGAAATGAGAAATTTGGCCAGGACACTATGAAAATTCACTTTCTTTTCCTGAAGGTCCATGGGCCTTCTGTACCCACCTGAACAACCACATTATGACCACTGTTTAACATCTAATCTGAAAGGGCACTCACCAGTCAAGTGCCCCTACCATGCTGGGGCATCGAATGGTTACTTATATAACCACAGGGAGAGTGTCCTCTGCAGAGCTACAAACACCGGATCCTGCAGCACCTGATTTTTGTTAGAAATCTTCCATATCACTACAAAAAGCTAAGGATTTCTACTGCAGATCAGATCATTTGGCATCAGCCACCATGCCAGCCAAGAGGGTAAATTTTAGAAGCCTTAACTGGCACCCCACGGCGGGACCAGCTCTTTACTGTAGTTCATTCTCCACCATACTTATCACAGGAGATGGCAAAACTTCAGCTAGACCCAGCTAAAGCTGTACAATGGAGATGTGGCCCAGCAAGGAAGGCCATATGAACTGTCACATACTGTAGGTGAAGGTTATGCTGCTAGCTGGAGCCTTGGCTGGGTGTCGAAGGCTAGAAAAGGAAAGGGGAGGACAGGATGATGAGACAAGTAAGTAAACATCACATCATGCTCACACACACCTGATAGATAAGCTGCACAGTTTATTTGATGAAGTGGAGAAATACTGAGAGGCACAATTCAGAAAAAGAGCGATTCATCCAAGATTAAGGAAAATGTCTAAACTGTTTATCTCCAGTAATAAGAATGTGTCACAGTTTAGGAACCCAATGAATGGGACGATTGTTTAAACACAACAAAAATGCGGCATCCAGTAGAGATGAAATGAGCATTTGAACAAATGAAGGAGCAATTTAAAAGCCTTTGAGAAAAATCAATACCATGCCAAGGAAGAAGCCTTTTTGAGCCTTGATGGGCCCCAAAGCTCTTCATACATTGTTACTGACTTTAGCAGCAGGGAGAGAAAATTACACAGTCTGCAGGGCAGCGGAATCACACCGAGTTAGTAAAGAGATGTTATCACATCTGGATTGGCCAGCAACCTGCCTTCACAGGCTTGTCCTGATACCGGTTTGTTAACAAGTCACTAAGGGCTGAAAAACCAGATACTCTTCAGGGCTGACACAAAAAATAGGCATTAATTTGCTCCTATGTGTGAACTATTGGAAAAGGATGAACACAGCAGATTAGCAGGTCAGTGTGCTCTACTACTGATTCATTGTCTGTAGATCCCAGCACCTAAATTGCCATTATATGGACATCTGCCCATGTTTGGGTTCTATTATACTTACTTTTACACTTTAATGTGTGCACAGTAATAAAGTAAGAGAGTCAAATGACTGACCAAGGATCAGGTAGCAGAAAGCGGCATTGTTTCCTCACAGATTTGCCGTCAATTCTCAAGCACACTATAATATTGTTACATCTGTGTTCATTCTCTGTGTCGGCCAGGATTTGAATTCAATCCATTTTTCCAAAGGAAGACAGTGCACCTCAAACAACTGCATCTGAGCCAAGTTCTTTAGCAATTACTGGAGTAAATAGATTGTGAGGTAGAACTTATTGGGAAACCATTTTATAGCTCGTTTAAAAGTGACTTATTCTTTGAAAAATACCTGTGATTCTCCCTGGAGTAGAAGGCATGCACCTGAATCCACTTTGGACAATAAAACAACTTCAACCATTGGGAATTTTTTTTAATTTTACAGTTTTGTTTGAAAGTGGAATGGATTGACTTTGCAAGCAACAGTGCATAAAAGATGTGACTAAGCACTGCCTGAGCTATTAACTAAGGATCAGTTAACTTATCATTAACAATAGATCTTTGAGAGAATTTCCTCCATTGGGCCCCACCTTTGGAACTGTAAACCGTTGGCATCAGGACCTTCTGCCTCGTTGGGAGCCACCTACAATGTCATGCAGCATTGGCACCTATAAAGCGTGGGTGGCTCCTCACTCCTCAGTTCCCTACCTAAGATAAGCTCGAGGGCCACTTATCAGGAGGACCAGGTGACCACATCAGGACCAAGCACACAAGGAGAGGCTGGGACTGGTAACAACAGGTACACTAATACCACATATACCATACCTTCCACATATAAAACAGGATAGCCTGTCAGGTGCTACTTCAGAAAAGGGCTAGTGTGGGTGTGAAGTGATGAATGGAGGAGAGTCTCTTGAAGATTCACTATTACTGGTAAACAACTGCTCTATTTTAATCAAGTACCTCTCCTCCATTGGTCACATATTTGGATCAATTTCAAGCATTACAAAGTCCGAGGAAGGATGGCAAAATCCAATCTGAAGTCATGAAAGAAGGCCTTGTACGACAGCAAGACCAAAGCCATCACACATCTGCGGGAGTTATTGTCCCAATTGTAATGTTTAGTAAACACCAAACAAACATGACGGCAGAAAAGGACCACCTGGACCACCAAGTCTCGCCCAAGGTGCCCAGCAGAAACGCTTGACAGTGATCCGTGTGGCAGCAGCATAAATGTCAGAGGTAGACACACCCTGAAACAGGCAACAGAGGTGACCACACTACAAGCAGAGTGGCTTCACGCAGTCCCAGGACATTCTTACCATAATTCCTATAACAGAATATAATTACTGGTTGCAGAGTTTATCAACCTGCAAACCACGTCCATAAAACCTCGTAATAATCCGTTTTTGCGATATCAACTAGGTGCCCAGTTATTACGGAACTCCATAATAACCAGGTTACGGTTGATATTGCTGAAAGTGACTTTCACTTTCCCTCTACTTTCCAGATTAAAACTACATTTAATACTATTTCAGTACATGAAAAATTTCACGCAAAACCACAGTTTGTCGTACATAGAAGTTGATGGCACATATGACCACAAGGCCCATCCAGTCTGCCCATTTCTTTTTCTACCTTATGAATGTGCCATCGGCCTTGCTATGTCAATGGCTTATCTATTCATACTTATCTGTATTGCTCCTTATGCCTATCCCATGCCTCTTTGAAGGCCTGCACTGTATTCATATCCACCACTTCCTGAGGTAGCCCGTTCTATCATCTCCCACCCTTGTGAAAATAACTTCCTCACATTACCCTTTAATCAGCTTCCTCTAATCTCATGCCGTGTCCTCTTGTCTTGCTATTTTCTTATATTGAAACATGTTAGACTCTTTCACCTTTCACCCTTAAGGTGTTTGAATGTTTCAATCTATCACCTCTCTCCCTCCTCTGCTCTAGGGTATACATATTGAGCTCTAATGTGTCCTCATATGGTTTCTGATGCAGTCCCTGCACCACTTTAGTTGCCCTTCTCTGAATGCCTCAATTTGGTTAATGTCCTTGTGAAGGTGTGGCCTCCAGTATTGCACACAGTCCTCCAGATGAGGCCTAACTAGTGTCTTGTAAAGAGGGATTGTTACCTCCTCTACGACTTGTGATACCCCTACTAATACAACCCAACATCCCCTAGCTTACCTACTGCTTTAGTGGTCTGCCTGGATGATTTCAAGTCATCCGTGATGATGATGCCAAGTCTCTTTCTTCCCTTGTGACTGCCAGCAACTCTCCTCCCAACCTGTAGGTGGCTTCAGGGTTTTTCTTCCCTATGTGCATGATCTTACACTTCTTTGCATTAAACCCCAGTTGCCACTCTTCCGACCATTTTCCAGATCTCTTTTAATTCTGCCCACCCCATCTGGATCATCTGCTCTGTTGCAGATCTTGGTGTCATCTGCGAACAGACAAACCTTACCCTTCAGTCCATCTGCAATGTCACTGATGAAGATACTGAAGAGGACTGGCCCCAGGACTGATCCCTGAGGTACTCCACTTGTGACTTGCATCTCTTCTGACTGTATACCATTTACCATCACTCTCTGTTTTCTGCACTTCAATCAGTTTGCCACCCAGTTGACCAACTTCTGACCCACCCGAGCCTACCCAGCTTATTAATCAATCTTCTATGTGGAATAGTATCAAAAGCTTTGCTGAAGTCAAGGCAGGCGACATCAACTGCCCCTCTTGGTCCACCACTCTGGTTACCCAGTCAAAGAAATCTATGAGATTAGTTTGACAGGACCTTCCTGTTGTAAACCCATGCTGTCTTGGATCCTGTGCTCCTATGGATTCCATGTGTTGCACTATCCTTTCCTTAAGGAGTGCCTCCATAATCTTGCCCACTACTGAGGTAAGACTGACTGGTCTGTAGTTCCCTGCCTCCTCCCTGCTACGACTCTTGTGGAGCGGGATCACATGAGCCCTTCTCCAGTCTTCTGGGACCTCTTCCGTGCTCAGAGACTCACTAAACAGTTCTGATAATGGCTCTGCTAGTTCCACCCTAACTCCTTTAGTACCCTGGGATGTATGCCATCAGGTCCCATTGCCTTGTCCACCCTGAGCTTATCGAGCTCTTGCAGGACCCTTTCTTTTGTGATGGGACTAGTGCACACCTTCCTCCCCTTGTGTCCATGGTGCTGAGCTGTGGGCCCTGCCCTACCTTCTCCTCAGTAAATACTAAGCAGAAGTATCTATTTAGGATAGATAGAAACATAGAAGGTGACGGCAGAAGAAGACCAATGGTCCATCTAGTCTGTCCAGAGTTTCTGAAATCTACTACCAATTTCTGGATCTAGCTCCCCCACCTGACTTTTGACTGCTCCTGACCCATTTAGTTACTACCACCGGTCTCTTCCCTATCTCAACCCTTCTTAAATGCTACCATGGTCCTTCCACCCACCACCGGGTGACAAGCTATTCCATGGACCCACTACTCTTTCTGTAAAGTAGTACTTCCTTATATTCCACTTAAGCCCCCGTAGCTTCCAATCATGCCCTATGGTGGCTAAGCTGTCTACCCTATTGAATAATTCTGAGTGGGGAACTGTATTGATACCTCTCAAGAATTTGAGCGTCTCGATCATATCTCCCTCTCTCTAGTCTCCATTGAGTACATGTTTAGAGATTGCAGGCTGCTCCTCATACCACGGTCTGTGGAGACCCTGCATCACCTTGGTTGCCCTTCTCTGCATGGTCTCCAGCCTGTCCCTGTTCTTCGTAAGGTGTGGTTGCCAGAACTGGACATAGTATTCCAGATGAGGCCTCACCAAGGACCTGTAGAGTGGGAGGATCACCTGTATATAGTATACCTGATTTAACAGTAAGGACAAAAATCCCCCCACTTGTGACAGCATGGCACTTTGCCTCACTCTGTACCACTCGCACATCTCCAGCACTAATAAATTCTGTCAGACTTGTTCGTTACTTGAGGGCTACAGAAAGAGTGTTTCATAGCCCTTCTACCAGTCAGATATACCAGTCAGTAACATTGCCAGGTCCAGCTTAGATTCTTAATGTGACTGCTGGTAGGGGCACAAATAACTGGGACCTGGGACCACCAGAAGGGAGGGTAGTGCAAAGAAGCATCTTTGGTGGGGCATCGGACCAGCGAGCTGGTGTTTCTGTTTGTTGGGCAGGTGGGAGGGACACAGAGAGAATCACAGCACTGCTGCTGTCTGTCTCTTGTACTATTCAGTCACTGTTGCCATCTGTGTGTTTCTGGAGAGACAGTCTCTGGAGCTGCTGTCTGGGGAAGGAAACAGACCTTCTGAGTTTTTGTGAAAATTAGTGAAATATACTTTTGCAGTGTTGATAAACACCGCAAATCAGTAAATTATATGAAATAAGACGGCAGATGTGTGTTGTGAGTTTTTGTCACAAACCCTCAGTGTGTGATGCCTTTTAAACTACTTGAGCTTGCTCTCAGGGTTTTAAGAACTAGTGTACTGCCTATAATTAATAGTAACTTTCAGATGTAGTCAGCTATCACTTCTTATTTCCTAAATAGTTTTTTTTTCTATTTGCTAATCAGAAGATTTTCCACCAGGCAGTACTGGGGTGATGTGTGGAGCAGCACTCTGCTAGAGGCTTAAAAATAAAAGTTGTCTCTGTTTCTCCCACTATATCAACACTGAGACCACACTTACTGTGACATCACTAGTAATGAAGGAGAACCATCTCACTGCCAGATTATTATTTTATATGAAGCAGCAGGGATTGGTTCTTCTTGGCTCAAAAGGAGCTAAAGTCAAGTATAAAATTAAGGTTCCATGACGGAATCGGTTTATGGTCTGGGAACGATGTGTAAAATATACTTCAAGATGGTACAGAACACTTCAAGTTGTGCCACCATGTGTCCATCAATAGAGGCATGGAAAGCCAATTTGGCATGTCAAATGCACCCTAATAGAAAAGTACTGCAGACCGGAGGTGATAGAGACAGGAGGTAGGCAAGTACAGTTATAACAGGACACAAAGGGGTCATCAGAGAGGAAGCACACCAAACAGCAAAACACTTCCACTTCAGTGAATAAGTGTCTCTACTGGAGGGCCTTCTAGCTGCCAGAAAGACATTAGCTGCTTGGGAGGGGGACCCCAAAACATGCAATGCCTACATTCTCAGGAGCCAAGTGTGCAGCTGGAGGGTCCGGACGTCCTGGGTGGACAAGGGTCCCCATATCCTGAAACAGCAGACCCTAACACAGAAGCAACTGTACTGGCGGTTCCACTGCCAGATGCAGTAGAAGTCGAAACCATGTCTGGCAAGGCCGGGGAGGAGCGATCAGTATTAGGATGGTACCTCTGCCAGTAACTTCAGGAGGACCCTCTAAATGAGAGGGATCAAAGGGAATGTAAAGGAACCTCCCACTCCAGGAGCATGACAACAGGTCTCCCAAGAAATTCCAGGTTCTGGGGCAAGTAAGCAGAAATGCAATAGTCCTGTGTTGTGTGGAGATGCAAAAGGTCCAACTCTGGACGACCCATGAAGAGGTTGTTTATCATAGAGGGAGGTCAGCAGTTCCCATTTATGTACCCAAGACTGGAACCAGCTCTGTCTGCTAACACGTTTTGGACTCCTGGGAGAAAAAATAGCTGTCAAATGCAGGCAGTGTGAGTGTGCCTACTGCCATACTCTCATTGCTTCTCTGCACAGAAGGTACAGTGAGCACACTGATGTTGTCTGTCTCTATCAACAGGATACCTGGAGAGAGATGCTTTTTCGAAAGACCTGGAGCCCAAGAAGAACTGCCCACATCTCCAGAACACTGATGCGGAGATCCAAATCCTGGTCTGTCCACAATCACTGGGTCTGGTACAGGTCCAGGTGGGCACCCCATTCCATCCCAGAGGCAGCCATCATGAAGATGTGCTCCAAAGTTGCAGAAAAGGGGACACCCTGCAATAAGTTCACGGGTTCCACTCACCACAGTACACACTTTCTAGGAGGGAAGTGATGAGCATCATATGTTCCCAATCATCTGATAGTTGGTTCCACTCGCAACTCAAGAATCCATTGCTGTATTCTCATATACAGGCGTCTACTGGACAGTCACAATGGCAGCTGCCATAAGGCCCAGAAGGTGGAGCATAGTCCTGGTGGACACACAGTGACTCCTGTGCACAAGCCGGGCCTGAGCAATCTGTCCTGGGCAGAAATGCACTGCCCACTGCCATCTTCAGCACTACTCCAATATACTAGAGACACTGGCACAGAGTGAAAACAGCTTTTGGTTCACTGACTGTGATACTCCAGTCCTTGAAAAACTGCCAAGATACCGAGTGTTGAACCAGTTCCTGGATGGGTTCTGCAGAAGCCAGTTGTACATATAGGGAAGACAAAATTCCTTCCTCCAGAATTGCAGCCCTGAGAAGCATTTGGTAAATACCCCCAGGGCTGAGGATAAGACAAAGGGCAAGACTCTAATTGATAATGGCAGTTGTCTAGGGTGAACTTGAGGCACTGTCTGTGGCAAGTTCTTTATTTTTAATTTAGTATACTTTTCCTCCTGACTGACCAGCCCCATTGTTCCCAACCCCTCACCTGCCTTCTGCTGGACGTACCTGGACTCTGATACGCCTAACTTAAAACAGATAACAAACGCCATCTGTATTTGGCCCTGCCAAGTATCGAATAGACACATAAAGGAGTGTATATAAAGATTATTTTCAGTACATTGAAAGTAGTGATTAATATGGTAATTAAGATAGGTAGATTATTGCATATTCAGTGAGAGGAGGGTTAATCAAGCGAAAACCTAGGCATACGCCAAGTACATAAACTGTATGAAACTGATGAATACTATAGATCTATACAACTGAGTGCTAAAGAATTAACTGGAACAGGTTGCTTGATATACCGTACATATATTGCATGAAATTAATGTTGAACAGTTTGGTTGTTAAAAGTTTTATTAATAGGCGGCCTGGTGATGCTGAGGGCTGAGGCACTGTGCGCCTCCTCGCGCACGCAGGTGACCTGGGTTTGGGAATGAGCACGGCCCACCGGATCGGCAGGAGGAGAAGGATCGAGTCCGAGGACTGCTCTCTTCTCCAGGAGGGAGCCACCAGCAGTTGGTGTCAACTGGCCCCTAGTGGTGGCTGGGGACAGCACACTGAAGCTTAGAAAGGGAGGAGAGGAGACAGACCCTTGAGGAGCGTTGCAGACATGTGCGTGCTCTCTCCATAGGACATCACTGCATGCCTCCTCTCCCACGGGAGAAAAGAGAAATGGAATCCTGTGTGCGGCAAGATGACAGCTGATCCCCTGGCCCCGCTCATGCAAATAGCAGCAACCTCCAGACTGGATCCGCTCCAGCAGGTTGAGAGATCCCCCACCCTGCCACGGGGGCATGGAGGACAGCGGAAGGCAGGGCCGCGAGCGGGAACGGGTTGGGGAATCAGGCATAAAGGAGTGCCCGGGCAAGGAGAAAGAAATTAACAGCAAAAAAAAAAAAGTTTTATTAATGACTTAACAGGGAAGAAAACTGAGATGGAACAAACACAGAGCTTAAAAGAATATAAAATGTCTGTAACGGTACAAATGTGATGTATGGTAGAGGGCAGAAGTAGCCCCAGGGGCCGTAAGAGTCCAGGAGGATAGCTGGCAGATGCTGAGGCATTTGCACAATGAGTTGTTTACTAAGCCAGTATGCATGATTATGCACGCATGTCTGAAGACGCCACAGTGATATCCAACGTCATGCCGCCTCCTGGACTCAGGAGGGGTAAAGGAATGGCCACTGCTCCTTGTCAGCTCTAGAAGAACAACAACTTCCCTAACGACTGGCTCATCACTGAAGTTACACTTGGATCAACAAAAAATTATTCCTGGGGTGCTGCTATAACCCTCCTGATGGTGTGGTAAAGGCCTACAGAACCTCCTCACCGACTATGGGTCGCTCCCACCCTCTCAGGATTCCTCCTTTGACGACTACAACCTTAACTGCTCAGCTCACATGAACCAGACTATGCTAACCTCCTAAAACAACAAAATCTAGTGCAAATCGTCAATCTCCCCACACGTGTCAACAGTCTTACCTCCAACCACACTCTCCTGGACTGGGTGATTACCAATAGCAATGACAAGGTCACCCATGCTAGCACACTGTCGATTCCTTGAGTGACCACTCCTTACATTCATCAAATGGTCCTCAAGGCCCCTGCCCTCCCCTAAAGTACATATCCGTCTGTAATTTCAATCACCCAAATTTGCCCCGCTCACCGAGGACTTTGGTGCCATAAACTGGCAGGACCTCTATGCTATCTCTGTTGTATCACAAGCCACCACTCACTTCATCAATGCTCTACTGGCCATCCAAGACCACCAGTTTCCCATCACCAAAAGTTGTCACATGCAAGGGTTCCATCATTTGCATGTGTTCCATCCCTCTCCGGCAGTTCTATCTTAAAGGGTCACTGCAGAAGTTAGGAAGACCTGAATATGACTGGGGCTAGAACCAAAGAGCTACTGACCCTCATGAAGTCACGAGATAGCAAGTGGGCTGCATATAACTGGCCCTCCCCTGCCCTTTGGAACGAGTACAGCCACCTGTGAAACAAATGTACCACACACCACCAGGTCATTAAAACACGACTACTCCATTAGGCTACAGAGAGAAGCTAGGCAATCCCATAAAATTCTGGGATATCATAGGCTCCCTCCTGAATTCCCACACCCATAGTCCCAACATACAACTGCACTCCCTTCTGGCCTGCTAACTGACCCCTTGAAGTCGCCAAGCACTAAACACCAAACTGTCTGACCTGTCAGCCCTCCTCAGCAAGCTACCCCTAGCTCTCCCAACCCTCAAGCTACCCCCCACTTTCCCACCCAGCTCCCACCATCTCATCCATCCGAACAGGAATACCGGAATACCTCTACCCCTCCGCCACCCGTCTCCTAGTACCACTCAAATGCTTCCCTCACCCCTTTTTTACTTTGTGTCTATAACCCCTAAACAGACCTACAAATGCTAAAGAGACTACCTAACTGGGTAGCCCTGGCTCAGACAGCCTCTCCCGGTCTTCTTAAAGCTTGTTGCTCCACTGGTCTCCAAACCACTTAACTTTGTCTTCAACCTTATCCTAACTACCTCCACTATGCCTGCCTCCTGGAAATCCGCTAGAGTAGTCCCAATCTTTAAATCTGGGGACCCCCACCCCTGGCATCTACCGGCCCATATCTATTCTTCCCAACTAAGCAAACTCCTAGAAAGGTTCATACATAGCCAATTAACGGCTACCTCCCCCAACCACAATCTCTTATGGAGCCAACAGCATGGCCTCCACAAGCATCACAGCACTGCAACTGCCCTTGCTTTTTAGAGACCACATCCTCTCCAATATGGACCGCGGGCACATCACTGGTACTGTCTTTGTAGACTTATCAAAAGCTTTTGACATGGTCAATCATGCCCTCATCTCTAAACTATCAGCCCTTGGCTGCTCCACTGAAACCACAGACTGGTTCCGGCTACTTCTCAGAGCGCTCCCAATCTGTGTGTCTGTATCACCACTTCCCCCCTCTGTCTCCACGGGTGTCCCACAGGGCTCTATCCTGGGCCTTACTCTTCTCTATATTTGTCAACTCCCTCTCCGCTGACAGCCTCTGCTCTCTGCCATGAGATCTTGTCATCTTCCACAGTAACCAATCCCTCTCACACATATCCTCCGTCTTCTCCAACAACTAATGCGCAGCCTCATGCTGGTTCTCATCCAATGTGAAAAAACAAAGGCCATGTTGTTTGATTCAAAACCATATCTAGCCAAGACTCTACATGCTAACGATGACCTTCTCATTTACCCCGATGTCCCTGCCCTTGAGAATGTCTTTACCTTCAAGTACCTAGGTGTGTTCTCGACCCTCTCTCTCTTACAACAGCTACATAAACAACATAGTCAGGAGGTTAAACCAGAAACTGGGTACTGCTTCACCTAAAGCCTTACCTGACCAATGAGGCCCGCCTTGCCATAGTCAGTGGTAAACTACTTCTAGCTTTGACCATTGCTCTCCCATATACTCTAGAACTTGACCACCCTTCAGGCTAGGCTCATGGTAGCCTACAACAATGTTGTTAATTTGCCTTGTCCACTCCTTGCACTGCTCACCACTGTGACCTCTACCGCTCCCTTGGATGGCTCCCTTGCAGAGGCGTTTTGACTATACCCATGGTTGCGTAGTGAATACCGCCACTATAACTGGAAATGTCTCTCCCTCACCACCCTCTTCAACTTCAGAACCCCCACCAGGAACCTATGCTCCTCTCACGGTGCCCACCCTCCAGGTACCCAAAAACCTCACCAGTATGGGTGGGAGAGCTCTATCTAGTGTGGCCCCCCTACCTGTGGAACAGATTGTCCACCCCTCTTAGAGTATCTGATTCTCATTAAATCTTCAAACATAACCTCAACTCCTGGCTTCTGGACAAATACAACTGTAACTGCTCCTCTGCTAGCACTCACCCTGCCTGCAATGTGTCTTTGGTAATTGTTCACTCCTCCTATCTCCCTTTTCCTCCCTACAACGGAGGCATCTTTACAGCATATATCTCCTTTTGCAACTTTTATCCAAGTATGCACTGTTTGCCTATCACAAATTAAATTGGCTTGTATACTTTAATGTACATTGCAATTACTACCTGTCTGTACTATTATAGTGACCACTACTGTATGTACCTATTACCTGTACTGCAACTGTATTTGTGACTACTACCTGTAAACACTACTGTATGCATCTATTACCTATATTGCACCCATGATTGTGATTGCCTGTGAATACCTATGTATTTTTAACTGCCACTAGCTGGCCCGGTCATGATGAAAATGGTCCCCAGGATCAGTAAGTGCACTTACCTGGTTACCAAAGAATAAATAAACAAATAACTAGCATCTATGCACAAGACACTGGTGAGTTTTACATTATTTGTGCCTAGTTTGAGCAAAGCAAAACTGACATTAATTCATGAACATTGTCCTAACAAGAAATTAAACATACAGATGACCAGCAACTAAAGGATTCAAAACAATAAAAGATTATAAAACATGCGGACACACAGAATAGGCATCCCTCAGTTACAGGGTTAATTTTTCTAATCAGACTCCTCTTTCTTCAGATGATGACAGTATGACAAGAATAATCAATGACATCAATCCCCAATACAGTGCATGGACACCCCTCCAGGACATGTTGCTTCTGTTGATTATTTTGTTAACCAATGCAAGAACACTGCTAACTTCAATTTTACTGCAGGCATAACCACACCAACCTGACAACTTGTGAGCTTGCAGCCCTTAGATCTCTGCAATGCAGAATGACATTGTTATTAAACCAGCTGATTAGGGAGGTGCTATTTTGGTCTGGGAAAATGAGCTATACATCACTGAAGCCACACAGCAACTCTCCAACACCAAGTTTACTCTTCTCTTCCCCACAACCCCACTGCTGACTATCAGACTGAGGTTACCACCACCACCACTACTGAAAACAGTGAGGTCCCTACTTCAGCTAAGAGACTGCTGAGTTCAGCATCCTCAGGCATCCAGGTTTTATCTCCTTCACAAAACAGGTAACCTCGTTGTCCTATTGTGTCTGCCTGCTCCTGCTCCCACATCCCACATCTCTGCATTTTGAACAGCCTCATGAGACCACTTGTTGAGTCCCTGCCCTCCTATGTTAAAGACACTAACTATGTTCTCCAGTTATTTGACATGTTCAGATTCAGTGGCTCTCATAAGCTCATCTTCACCATGGACATCAAATCTCTTTACACAGTGATCTACAATTCGTCCCGACAGCTTTGCAGCGTTTTCTGAATAAGCGGGAAGTCCAGCAGCCACCCACACACACACACACACACACTAACCCGTCTGGCAGAGCTTGTTCTTAAACACAGTGCCTTTTCTTTAATAAGTTTTTTCAGCAGGTCAGTGGAGTTGCCATGGATACCAAGATGGGTCCCAGCTTACCAATCTGTTTGTGGGTTGGTTGGAGGAATAGTTTTTCTCTCATTCACAGGACTTGCCTGAACTCTACAAACGCTACATAGATGACTGTGTGGGGCTACCTCTTGCTCCAGGAGACCCTCCAAGTCTTCTTGGACAAGTTTACTATGGCCCATCCTTCCCTTCAGTACACTGCTGAAGTGTCCTCCTCTACACTGCCTTTTCTGGACATCAAACTGACAGTGCAGAACACTGGTCTGAAGACATCAGTTTATTACAAACCCACTGACTCGCACAGTTTCCTCCTCCATAGCTCCTTCCATTCTAAACATGTCAAGAATGGCCTGCCATATTCACAGTCTCTTAGACTTGCATAGGTTATGCAGTGAAGATGATGATTTTACTGAGCAGGCCCAAATAATGCATAGTTTTCTTATTAACAGGGGATACCTTAAAAGCACAGTGGACAGAGCACTCTCCTGGGTCTGTAACCGCCTATAACCTGACCCCATAGGAAGGATACTGTCACGCAAGAACGATTTAATTCCACTAGTGCTTCCTTCCATCAGAGTACACCTTCTCTTCACAGGATCATCACCAGTAACTTTCCAATTCTGCAACTGACTCCAACATTGGTGTCTTTTACAGAACCACCTATTGCTTCCTTCTACTGTCGACCACCCAACCTGCGGAATCTCCTGAAAGAACCGCTAACTACTCATAACAGTTCCTCTCTACCAGGTACCAAGACTTGCAACAGAACTCGCTGCTACACCTGCAAATTTATTTCTAGTGTGACTGAAATTCGTGTCCCACATCTGTTTTTCACATCACCAAGGAGTTCTCATGCACCTCCACTAAGGTGGTATATTGTATTCTTTGTAGGAAGTGTGCAGCTATTTACATTGAGAGACTGGTAGAAGGCTTGCCGACCATTTCAGGGAACATTACAGGGCAGTCAGAAATGGAGACATTGATAAACCCATTGTATCCCACTTTATCTCCAGGGACCACAGTGTCAAAGATATTTCTGTTTGTGTCCTTCAGCAGGGCTTCTGGGATTCTGAATATAGAAAAAACATGGAAACCAAGCTGATCATCCGCCATGGCTCTCTGACCCTCTGGTTTAAATGATAGACTTATTTTCTACCAACATCTTTCAGCCACCCGTTTTCCGAAGTCTGTTTATATCCGTACACATCTATTTTAATTTTCACCAGATGTCTCCATTTCTTGTCTCCTTCCCCACATTTGTCACCTTTAGCCCTTCTTACTAGGTTATTAATTAGTCCCACCTGGGGACTTCTGTAGCTCACTCACTGCTATTATGCCCTGTGATTCCCATCATCACTTTTTTGTTTTCCAGATTCTCTCTTTAGTTTGCCATTTATCACTTCTCCCAGAGCCTCCCCTTTTTCTTTCCCCATATATATCCCTTACTTTACCTTCCATCTACACTAACTTTGCTTTTTTCCTTTAAATATTTCCTGAAGAAGACCTAAGGCTGAAATGTCGATTTTAACTCTTATTTTCTATTTTCAGCATGCATTTAATATTACCATTTTGTTTTGCTTTCAGAGCACATGCTGACGTGACACTTATTTTTGTTTTAACATTTAATTAATTTGTTTTATTTTCTGTTTAAGGCAGTTTTATTTGTAGGGCCCAGTTGAAGGTTTTTACAGTGTAAAGTAGCAGCCATGTTTGTGATGGAAGATCAATTCTGGTTGTAGGGGACTGATGGACAATAGTTCTGGTTGTAGGAGGACTGATTTTCTCATTGTGATGTGGTTTAGAATCAGGCTGACTGTGCATGAAACAGATTTCATGCACAGTCACATGATATGTTTTGACCAATGAGATTCCTTTATTTTGATGCCCATTTTATAATTTGAGATAAATATTTATTTTCACTTAGAGCACAATTTATTTAACTTCAGAACATGTCATTTCCACTTGGAATCTGGAAATAGAATACAGAGAACAATGGGCCAGAAAGAGAGTTTACAATGGAAAGAAAGGCAGTTTTAAGCTAAAACAAGGAAAAACACCAGTAAAAACATTACAAATGGTGTGATATATATCACATACATAATGGGTTGCAGTGAAATGACACATTTATCTCCACACGGTGGTAAGACCTTTAAAAAATAGTGTATTCCTCACCCTGTTCCTCCTTGTAAGATACTTGTATATGTCTATCATATCCTCTCCCTCCTCCTCTCCTCCAGGGAGTACATATTCATTTCCTTCAACCTGTCCTCTAGGACTTGTGATGCAATCCATGTACCATCTTTGTTGCCCTCCTCTGAACCTTCTCACTCATCTCATGTCCCACGTAGGTAAGGTCTCCAGAACTGTACACTGTACTCCAGGTGGGGCCTCACTAGTGTCTTGTATAGTGGAATTATGACCTCCTTTTCCTGCTGGTGATGCCCTGCCTATGCATCCCAGCATCCTATTTGCTTTACCTGCTGCCTTTGTCACACTGTTTCCTACCTTGAGATCATCAGAGATGATAACCCAAGATCCCTTTCCTGCTTGGCGATGCTATATCCTCACCCCCAACTGATACATTGTGCCACGTTTTGTGCCCCATATGCATTATCTTGCACTTCTTTGCATTGAATTTCAACTGCCAAACCCCTGACCATTCTTCAAGTTTCTGCAGGTCTCTTCTCATTCTGTCTACACTCTCTGGTGTATCTACTCTGTTACAGAGCTTTGTGTCATCAGCTAACAGTGAAATTTTGCCTTGGCCCTGCGCAATGTCACTGATGAAGATGTTGAATAGGACCGGTCCCAGCACTGATCCCTGTGGTATCCCACTGGTCACTCTTCCTCTGTGGAGTGACAGCCATTTACCACCACCCTTTGTGTCCTGCCGCCCAGCCAGTTACCTACCCACCACACTACTGTCCTGCCCACACCCATATTCCCCAGTTTGTGTGATAGTCTTCTATGTGGCACAGTGTTATATGTGTATTTCAGCCAGGCATTTGATTCAGTGCTCCATGGGAGACTAGTGGTGGGAGTGGGAACAAAGACTGCACGTTAGATCTCAAACTGGCTAAGGGTAGGCTGCAAAGGGTAGTGGTGAGTCTCAGCCTAGATCTGTGACGAACTGGTGCTGCTGGGCCCGTGCAGCTTGGGTTATTCATCTCAGACATTACGAAGGGGTGGTGAGCAGAGTACCCTGTTTCGCCAGTGGCACCAAA
Source organism: Neoceratodus forsteri (assembly GCA_016271365.2). Lineage (NCBI taxonomy): Eukaryota > Metazoa > Chordata > Ceratodontiformes > Ceratodontidae > Neoceratodus > Neoceratodus forsteri. Next base: position 458,340,771 of record CM057452.1, read on the forward strand.
TGGTGCAGTAGTAGACTAAGAGGGATGGGTGCTACCACAGAGGACTTGACAAGTTGGAGGAATGGTGGGAAGTGGCAGCTGGGGTTCAGTGCAAAAAAAATGCAAGGTGTTGCATTTTGGGGCAAGGAACCCAAGGAGAGAATACTAGTTGGGAGGTGGGTTAGCTGGGGAGCACCGAGGAGGAAAAGACCTGGGGGTATTGATAACAGCAAGCATGAAAATACTGCCCAATGCAGGAGGGCAGCAGCAAGCAAACCGGATGCTAGGGTGCATTGCACGCGATTCACGCTCGGGCACGGGGTGATTTTGCTTCACAGGGCGCTGGTTAGGCCTCACTTGGAGTACTGTGTGCAGTTCTGGAGGCCGTACCTGAGCTTAGGACGCCAAGCTGCAGGAAGGAGGCAGCAAAGGGGATGATTCAGGGATGGAGGGAATGGACTGAGATGAGGCTAAGGAAATGGATATGTACACATTGGAGGAGGGGGACGGATCGAGACATTCAAGTACCTGAAGGGTGTCAACAAGGGGAGGCAGCGGAGGGCATGTTGAAACTAGGAGGAAGGGGCGCCTAGGGGGCATGGGCTAAGAATAGGGTGGGGATTCAGGAGGGAGATGGGCGTTACTTCTGGGTAGTTGCAAGGTGGAACACACTACCAGAAGGGGTGATGTGCAAAATGTGGCTGGACTTTAAGAATGCGTGGGACAGGGTACAGGGGTGGGTAAGGATAGGCAAGAAGGACAACAATGGGAGGTGAAGCAGGTTGGGGAGGAGCAGCTGCTTGCTAGGGGGCTAGCTGCACAACCAAGCAGACTTTTTGATAGACCACTAGGTCTGTTCTGCTGGCACACTTCGCATGTTGGTATATGATAGCACAGTACTATTAATATTTGTAATGGAGAAAAATCACAACAGATGCATTGATGAAAACAATGCACAGGTTGAGATGATTTTTACTGTGATTTAGAAGGGCACAAACTAGATGGTAGAATACAGCAGCTACAGAGGTAGAGATGTTTGCATTGCTTTGTTTCTGAAGTTCTGCTGGAGCAGTCTCTCCATTGACGTCATGGCAGTCATTTCTGGAAGAAACTGAAGGAAACTGTATTTAAACTCATTTAATAAAAAATTTGGCATTAATGTAAACAATTGACCTTGCTTTAAACGGCTATAAAGTTTTTTTTTGACTCATCTGCCAAATTGAGGTTTTAGATCAGGATGGTGGTGTGGCATCGCATTTCAGATGCTGCTGTGTAAGGGTACCCCTTTAATGTTGAAACATTAACCATAATGTATTGCAGGTTCCTCTAACTACTCAAGGACCAGAGTTGAGCATAGCTTGAATTTAATGCAAGCATTTATAAAACAGTCTCTCCCTGAAATCGGTTGTGACAACGCTAATTAGGAAGGGAGCTATGTGACTACTAATTGCAGTCTGCAGCAGCAGAACTCTAAACTTATTTTATTTAAATCTCTGATTACAATATCTTTGAGCCAGTGGCTCTTTACAAAGTTTCCACGCCATAGGAGGACGAGCAGTTAATACAAGAATTATAAAATTGCAGCTCTCCAGGAGATTAACGTGTTAAAACAAGATACAGACTAAGTTCAGACCATATAAATGATTGCAATTTTAGTGCAGCCAGCAGTGACTTCTTAAACTTTTTAAGGAAAAGAGTGAAACCTGGGGATGGGAAGAAAGACCAGGAGGGGAAAGGCAGGGTGGGAATATAAGAAAAGGAGTGGGGGGCTGAGAATCGGAGCTTGAGAGATGATGGAGACAGTATGATGAGTTTGGGAGGATAAGAATGTGAGCAAGGGTGTACAGGTGCTTATGAGAAGGGTGGCATATAAGGTTCGTTGGAAGAGGCATGGAATTACGGGTGAAGGGATAATGGGAGAGAGGGCACATTGTGGGAAATGGATGCAGGAATAGCTGGGGAGGCAGTTGGGAGCTGTGGCACCCTGTACCAGTTACTTTGTAGGCACTCAAGACACCCCCAAATAACGTGCAAGTGCCTACTAGCCAGTGTGAATTTGCAAGGTGTCGCAGCTTCTGACTTCTGTGTAGCCATGGAAGTCACACAGCCTCCTTCCCAATTCGGTAATCAAAGCCTTGATTTTAGGGGTGGGTCTGTGGTGTGAGCAGAGTAGCTCTGAATGCGAATTCAAATTGCGGTTAATGTATCTTGATTTTCATACAAATATTTGTGTAAAATTCAAACTGTCACTCGGTCCTCTAGTATTGTAACATGATTAAAAATTTGTGAATCGTCCTTGATCTTGGCAAGGGCAGAGCACCACGATCAATGCTTTGATAGTTTAGGCCCTGATCACGACCATTTGTAGGAACTGTTGTGTCCCAAGACACAAGGGCAAAATCTGTCTGCTGCTGAGTCACCACTACTTTCCTAAAAGACTAAAAGACTGGTTCTTTGCAGAGTACTAAATTTATATAAACTAACTGGGTAGGTGCACTGGTCTAGTTGGCTTTTCATGTACGACCATGGTTCACTAGAAGTACATTAAACAAAGAAGAAAACAGACTAACACAGTGGCTTTTGAGATGCTGGGCAGTAGGATACGCATATGGTACAATAAAGGCAACATGGAACAATAGGAGGTGGCAGGGACTCTGCAGGGGAAGGAAACAACTCCTGGTGGGGGACTCCATTGTTAGGAAGGTAGAACTGGGGAGGAAGGGGAGAGGAGGTAAGGTGCCTGCCTGGCGCCATGGCTTGGAGGGACAGGGAGCGAATCCTCAGGATTGGAGCAGCTGCACAGGGGAGGGAGCTGGATGTCATTGTCCACCTAGGGACAAATGACCTGGCTAAGAAAGGGATTAGAGAAGTGCAGGAAGAGTTTGTGGAATTGGGAGGGGCCTTAGTCAAGTAGCACGCATGGCAACCGCCTCGAGGTGCTACCCATCTATGGCATAGGAGAGGCTAGGTGTTCCGCACCATGGGATTCAATCAGTGGTTGAAAACTGGTGTGGAGCTCAGGATTTGGCTTCATTGGGGACTGGGGTCCACCTGGAGTGATGCAAGTCTATACTGGCATGATGGGCTGCATCTGTCCGGGAGGGAACCAGGATCCTGGGTGATAGGTTTAAATGCTTCATTGGAAGCTTTTAGACTAGCCAAGGGGAGGCACTGGAAAGGAGCAGGAAAATCCTAGGCCCCCAAATAATCACGTGTAGTAAGTGCGGCAAACACCAACATAGAGGTGTCGATAGGAGAAGGGCAGGGTAAATGGAGAAAGGGACAAAGGCAAGAAGGACAGGGATGGGGCAAAGGGAGTAAGGCCATCAGGAAATGGAGGGTAATGAGTACCAATGCTCGTAGTCTGGGCAACAAGCTCCTGAGCTGATGGCCTTAATGGAAGAGGGATGCCTGGATATCGTAAGCAGTCACAGAAACATGGTACACAGAGAACCATGACTGGGATGTTAACATACCAGGGTACATAACCTACAGGAGAGACAGGAGGAGAAGAGGGGAGGAGTAGCTCTCATGTAAGGGAAGGGATAAAACAACTGAACAAAAGAGTAAACAGGAGGAGAGGAGGCACTGGGTCACCTTGGAGACTGGAAAGGGCACCACAATCCACACATGGGTTGTGTACAGACCCCCATGTCAGGGGAAGGAATGGACAAGGATATGATAGAAGGCATTCTTAGAATGGCAGAGAAGGGAGATACTGTTGATGGGAGACCTGAATATGCCAGATGTTAACTGGAGACATTTGCTGCAGCCACATCCAAGAGCAGGGCCATTCTTGATGCCCTACAGGTGGCAGACATTAGACAGCTAGTTTCGGAACCCACTGTGAGGGAGCAATCTTAGACCTTGTACTCTCAAACGGGGGCCGTGAGAGGATCTCAGATCTAGAAGTGGGTTGCCATCTGGGGACAAGTGACCATCAAACAGTGTGGTTCACGTTAAACTCAGCTACAGAGTCAAGCCATACAAAAGAGGGTACTGGACTTTAGGAGGGCTGACTTTGCAAGATGGAGAGTGCCTCAGAAAAGCACTAGCAAACAGGCTAGAAGGAGGTGTGGAGCAACAATGGGAATTATCAAAACTGCCATCACAGAGGCAACAAGCCTTTGTGTGAAGCAACAAACAACAAACGAAAGAAAAGCCACTATGGTTCTCAAAAAGAGGTGGCTGTGAAAGTCAGGGAGAAAAGTAGCATTCCAGAAGTATAAGGAAACACAGAAGGAGCAGGACAGAGAGCTGTACCAGTTAAGGCAGAAGGAAGCAGGAGGGAAGTCAGAATAGCAAAGGCCCAAACTGAGGAAAAGATAGACAACTCAGTTAAGAAAGGGATAAACCTTTATAGGTACATCAGTGTAGAAAGACAAAGGGAGGGATAGTGAGGCTGAATAGAATGAACGGTGGGTGGGCAGAGGGGACAGTGAAAGCAGGAATACTGAACGAATATTTCTGCTCAGTATTCACAAAAGAGGAGGGGAAGTGCCTAATCCAATTAACAGAAGCACTGTTGATAGGGGGGTCGATCCCAGTCCTTTCACAGAAGAAAGGGTTCTGCAAGAACTCCTCAAACTGAAGGTGGACAAAGCAATGGGTCCTGATGGAATTCACCCCAGAATTCTAAAAGAATTAAGGGAGGAACTAGTGAAACCACTGGCTACTCTTTTAATAAATCATGGAGGATGGTGTGGTACCCGAGGACTGGAGGAAGGCGGATGTAATCTCTTCAAAAAGTAGGCCAAGACAGAGGCAGGAAACTAGAGACCTGTCAGTCTGACCTCTGTGGTAGGGAAAGTGATGGAGTCACTTGAAGGAAAGAATAGTTGAGTACCTAGAGGCCAGTGGAGCACAGGACCCAAGGCAGCATGGGTTCACAGCAGGTCATGTCAGACTAATCTAATAGATTTCTTTGACTGGGTGACCAAAGTAGTAGACCAAGGAGGGGCTGTGGACATGGCTCACTCGATTTTAGCAAGGCATTTGACACACCCCACACAAAAGATTAATAGTCAAATTAACCAGCCTGGGGAGGGACCCAGGGTGGTAGCCTGGTAAAACATTGATGGACAACAGGACACAGAAGGTAATTGTAAATGGAGTCCACTTGAAGAAAGGGGGTTACTAGTGGGGTACCGCAGGGTTCAGAGGGTCCAGTCCTTTTAATGTCTCTATCAGTGACATTGCAGAGGGACTGGAAGGAAAAGTATGTCTTTGCAGATGACACAAAGATCTGCAACAGGGTTGATACAAAGGAGGTGTGGAAAGGATGAAAAGGACTTGGCAAGGTTGGAGGAATGGTCAGAGTATGGCAGCTAGGATTCAATGCAAAGAAGTGCAAAAATGCACCTGGGAAACAAGAACCCAGGGAAGAATACAATGGGGGAGGTAGGCCAACAACAAAAAAGGAAAGGGACCTGGGGTAATCATATCAGATGACCTTAAGGTTAGCAAGCAATGGAGAAGGCAGTAGGGAGGGCTGGGGGTATACTGGGATGTATAGGGAGAGGCATCAGCAGCAGAAAACAGGAAGTTGTTATCCCTCTGTACAGACAGTTGGTGAGACCCCATCTGGTACTTTGTCCAGTTCTGGAGACCCCATCTCCGCAAGGACATAGACAGGATAGAGGCAGTCCAGAGGAGGGCAACTAAAATGGTGCAGGGTCTGCAAGAGAAGCCGTATGAGGAGAGACTAAAGGAGCTTAATATGTATACCTTGAGGAAAGAAGGGAGAGGGGGCATGATAGAAACTTTTAAGTACCTCAGTGGAATTAACAAAGTCCAAGAGGGTAGCATCTTTCAGAAAAGAGACTTGCAAGAACAAGGGACACAATTTAAAGATAGAAGGAGGGCTGTTCAGGGGCAATGTGAGGAAGTATTATTTCACAGAGAGGGTAGTGGATGCATGGAACAGCCTCCTGAGGAGGTCGTGGGTCTAAAACTGTGGAGAATTCAAGAATGCATGGGACAGACATAAGGCAATTCTTTGTGGGGTAGGAAGAAATAGGCTGTTGGTTAACTAGGATCTGTGGCCTATCCTGTAGGTAGGGAAATGGGCAGACTAGATGGGCCTAGCGGTCCTTATCTGCCGCAAAGTCTATGTTTCTATAACTAACTGTGGCTTCACCACTTGTGAGTTATGGGTCTTACCATTCACTAGTAAAGATAAATGTGTTATTCCACAGCAACCCATTATGTATTCCCTATTTATCTTGATATTTACTAGCACAAGCGCTGTTGTATGAATATAGGATATGCAATGAGCCGACTCATGATATGCTATTTATCTCACATGTGAGGGGGCAGGACAATAATCAAGAACAACAGAGCCACAAGTGACTTCTGTAAGCCCTGCCCTCACAAGTGATTACAAATGGCTTAGTCTAAGATAGGCCATTGTGTGTCCAATTTACATAATGTATCTGAAACTGTAAAACTTTTAAATTAGCATTTTATTTTATGGAGATTTAATTTTCTGTTTGATTTCACTGCACTGTTTAGAGTGCAGCAGAGGCCACTGTGATGTCATCAGGTACTGTTTAAGCTGCTCTCCCCAGGGTTAAGGGTTACTTGATACCTGCTTTGAGTGAGGATAAATGGCCAAAGTCAGGAAAATGATGCATCCTTATTTAGAATGTTTCAGGGCTAAAATAGATTTACCTGTAAGGTTCGACTCTCACATAATTATTATAAAACACACACACACACACTCTAAAACTTTAGCACTGACATCAGCTTTTGAATATGGTTCAATCTGCAAAGGCTGCACCACCAAAACTGCAATACATTTAGTCCCCTAGTTAGAACTTTAATAAATCACCCTTATCTTCATATGTCAAACTTGTTGCCTGCTCAGGAGACAAAGACAGCTTGAATATATTCTAGCTAATATAAGAGTGTGAGATGATAACATGTTCCTAGTGTGTTCGGGTTGTAACTAGGGCTCCAAACCATTGGCACATTACTGCAGACTGACTTGCACTGTATGTTTCCATCGGTCCCTGACCCTTCCAAGCCTGTCAAGATCACACACTTGGGGCACACACCTGGCTGCTTGTTCTGTTGCTTCTGCTTTTCTTTCTCCAGTCTGGCAATATCTTCTGGATTAATGGGGTTTCCAAGCTCATCCCGAGGAATAATCATCCCGTGGAAAGGGCACTAATAAGGATACAATGGAAAGAACACATTAAATATGCATACAATTTTAAATAAATTCAAATTATCAGGTGTCTATATGCAAAGCATCCCTGATCTCATACTTTGCTACCACCACCCTTCCCCTTCCACTATGTGCTCCTGCCTGGATTTGATGTCCCCTTTCCTACTTTATGCCCCAGTTGGGACTGTCTCACCACTCCTGTTTAAGTGGACTTTTATATCAATACACAGAATCTGATGGCAGAAGGAGACCGAAGGCCCATCTAGTCCACCCTTACTAATATTACCTTACCTCACTGACCTATTGTTCGGGGTGGGGGCCTTCCTTTCTGCTATACCATTACATAATCCCCATACCTTATGCACCTTATGCTTTTTATACACTGCACTGAATTTTAGTATGGTCATCTATAAAGTATTGTACTTTGCTCACATGTTGATTCAGTATACTACTTGTCATTTACGTAATGTTATAGTCTGTTAATAGACTTTTATTTTAACCTATTGTAATTTCTTTTCTCCCTCACCCGCAGAGCACATCTGGGCATGAGTTGTTATCAGCTGAGTATGTCCATCCTAGTTAAACTTACTAAAATAACATAAATAAATTAATAAATAACGTGTCCCATTAAAGGTGACCTGCAAAGTTAATTATAGCAAATCCTTTCAGTGTAACTTGTTTTGCCTTCCGAGTCCATGTAATTTTCATTTTCATAATTTTTTGTTTACTCATTAGTAAGATGATATAGTTTGAAGAGTTTCTGAAAATGCGGAGGAGGCAGCTCCCGATCAAGCAGCATCTGAAGGTTCTGGGTAATCTCCTGTTTTTAGTGACATAGATCCAGCTACTGTTGTAGTATAGACAGTGGAAAGCAGGCATTATTTTAATTTTACTGCAGCTCAGGGTACTTTGGTGTTTACAGGTATACAGATAGACAGTTAGCTGTAAACCCTGTTCATATACTTTTAAACACCAAAGTACCCACTGATGCAATAAAAACATGAAAGAAATAGTTGTTCCCGACTTCTATACTATTAGTATAGTGAGATATGCAAATTATACAGTACCTACTGTAATTTTGATCTTCTCTTGCATCTTCACCATTTAATACTGCTGGGTGTAAGCTGAAAGTGTGCACCTGCATGGGAGTTTTTTTTGGGAGGAGTTGGCACCACGAGGCCAATGCACTGTGTGGCGCACGAGGGTTGGCAGTTAGGTGCCACAGACTTCTCCTCTACCCCAATTCTGTCCTGCCAGAGAGGATGAAACAAAAGGGGATAGAGAAAACCAAAGAGGAGGCAAGTGAGCCAAGAGATCGGAAAATGAAAAGATGTAAACTGAAACAGGAATAAGCCAACCAGAGGACAGAGGGAAAGGAACTTCTAACTGGCCTTAGGGCTCCAGCCCCTGGCGGCAGCACAGGAAAAAGAGAAAGGAGAGAAAGAGAAAGAGAAAGATACAACATACATAGGGGAAGAAGGAGGCCCTCGCTGTGCTGAGCTGGAAGACCATTGGCTTACATTAGCCTCAAAACCTGAAAGGTATGAAGACACAGATGCAAGGATCACGCCAACTTCAGGGACCGCTGGACAGAGGTCCAGAACAAGAGAATTCAAAATGGTCTTCCAGAATAAGAGTATGGCAGAGTCAGCCCCCCACCCCACCCCTAAACCCACATTTGAGATGAAAGTCCTGGAATATGGCCCTTTACAGGGTATCACCTAATGGCTAGTCAAGGGGAAAACCCTTAAACAGGAGAGGACTCTGTCCAGAATGATCTCTAAAAGTAGAGAGGAAATGAGAAAGGAGGAAAGGGGAGGAAAATCCCATGGGTCCTCCCACAAGATGCACTGACGCAGTCCCCATTTCAAGAAGATGAAAACAAAATGGATGAAGATCCATGCCAAGTTATGGAGGACACCACAGTGCACCCCTTGAGAATCCCAGGAGTTCCCTCTGAGCAGGGCGAAGACCCCACTCACCACCCTCCTAGGATGAGAGCTCTATGACTTCAGAGAAGGAAACAGAGGGCCCTGTGGTACCAGGGGACTCTGCCCCAACTGGCCCCAAGAGAAGGAGGGTGAGCAGGGTGGAGGTGGCACCCAGAAGCTGAGGCCCAAGAGGGGGAAGGTGTGGGAGTCAATAATGAATGGTAAAGATACAAGAGAAGATCAAGAATTATGGTAGGTAAGCAAATTTTCTTATCTTCCCTTGTCAATCTTCACCATTCATTACTGCTGGGTGAGTACCATGCCCCTGGAGGGACCTGGCACTGGCCTAAGAGAACATATTCCTGAGCCTCCTGTGGGAGAGACCCTACTGCCATTCTAGATCAACATGGCCTAAGGCTGGTCAGGCCAAGGAGGAGTCCCGTGGCTGGGGGATGGAAGACGCCCTGAAGATTCCTCCTTGCTCTGCAGGAGAACAGATGGGTCCCCCGGAAGTTGAGGAAATCACCCCTACACCGGCAATGGTGACACCCAGACAGGCGAAGCCAGGCCATCAGCCTGATGCAGATCACTGTCCCTGCCAGTCTGGAAGCCACTTCACTGGCATCGTATGATGTCCTTGCTTGGTGCCTTGCAAGCTCCAGACCTTGTGCAGAGAGGGTAATAGCTTCCTCAGATTCCTCCGAATCAGGCAGAAATGTTAAGACCTGCACCAGCATCGACCACAGGTGCCTGTTGTAGACAGCAGGGTGAGCCTGATGTGAGCTGATGCAGAGTAAAAATGAACTGAAAAGAAAACTCTTCTTCCCACCGGTCCAGCTCCATGGACTCGGATCCGTGGTCGGTCATGCGCCAGGTGTTGAAGCCCGGAAGGAGTATCCAAAGCTGTCAGCCCTGAGGGTGGGTGAGGCAGAGAACTAAGAGACCTTGGGAGCACAATACCTCCTCGGTCCGGCTGGGGCTGGGGATGAGGTGGCTGGTGACTGTGCGGACTGACACTTCCTGAAAGGGAATAGGCCAGGAAGGCAACACAAGGTGGTTGGCACTAAACTTACTCAGAAAAGAGCACATCTCCCATTCGGTATTGTGTCTTACCACATGGGAAATGTGGAGCTCCTGAACTAACCTTGAGAGGAATTGCTGATATTCAGTAAAAATCAGCATCAAGGAAGTGTGGACAGGATGTTTCTCTCCTCAGATGAGGAAGCCACGGAAGCAGAGGAGCTTGGGTGTTCAGAGTCCTCCTGTAGCGGGGAGACAGGTGAAAGACCTGCTCGCCCATGGCTCTAACATACCTAGGGAAGGCCGCCACAGTGGCCCTTAACGACTCCCAGGTTAAAGATCCCATATGGCCCATATGGCCTGGGAGAGAGGGAAGTGTCTGCAGAGGGATTGGGGAAGGGCACTCACCGAAAGTGTCCGACCTCTGCTAGGGCTCTAGGACTCCGCAGCAGATCCTACCATGGGGAGATCTGGGATCAATCCGTCAGGATACTGCAAATGTGAAAACAAATCCTGGCTGAGCCCTGAGGGAGAATTCCCTGTTGTGCAACTGAGGTTGCATGGTTCTAGAAGGGCAACCTCAGTACCACCCACTAAGGGCACCCTGAAGCCTCAGAGGAGGAAAACGGGCCTCAGCACTGCATCTCCTCCCCACCCTCCGCTGGGTAGTGGATGAAGGCCTCCGTGCTCACCTCATCCTCTCAACCCTCGGATTCCGAGGCCACCCTCTTCCTTGATCCCAGTGCTAAGAAGTCCCTAATCCTGCAGGCACCCCCCAAGGAGGCCACAGAAGAGGAGGTCCCTGCTCCACCAAGGCAGCCACAGCAGGACCAGAGTGGCAGTTGCCCTGGCCCCTGAGGTCGAGACCACCACACCGGGTCCCTGAGCCACTGTCTACTGCGGTGCCCCGAAACCGGAGTGACGGGCCGCAGAGACCACAGACCCAGGAAGCCCAGGAGGCAACACTGGGCCTGGTGTCGATCCAAGAGGGAGACTCTGACTTTCTGCCTGGATTGGCCAGCGAGTCATCCACCTCCTCAAGAAGAGGAGACCACATACCGCCAGACTAGCAACCCCAGGAGCTCTCCTATCACCGGCGCCATGAAAGGCACCGCCACAGGACACGGTGCCGCTCGATCTCCGCCACCAGGAACCAAAGCGCCACTGGCAGGCAGCACTGAAGGTCCACCGTGCCGGGCCCAGCAGCCATGGGCACAACACCGGGTGAGACTGCACCTCCGAGGAGGTCACTGCCATAGCAGTGCTCTCGACCCAGCTCCAGGGAACTATGACGCTCCTCCAGTGCTGTAGAAGAAACCTCCTCGATGGCAAGGCTGTAATCCGAGGAGATTTCTCCTCACCGGGCCGCATTGACCCAAGAGGGAACCCGGAGGCAGGGTCAAGACAGCTTGCCATGGAATCCATAGAACGATGTCTCCTCCGAAAGTCGGGCGGGTCCTGCTGACTTTAAACGTGCAGATCTCAAGAATGCAGTGGTCCATGGAGAAACAGGCATCGAGTTATCCATATCGTGGTTGGGACCAAGGCAATGCAGACAAACATCATGTTGGTCTGTCACGAAAATGCCGCCACAGGGCATCGATGCATGGGGGACAGCCTGCTTGGATTTTTTCAGCCTCTGAACCAGACATGAAGTGAAAGAAATGTAACAAAATTCACAGAAAAGGACCTGGCACCGTCGTAAGAAATAAAAGGAACGGGTTTACCAGTTTCCAACGTGTCGGAGATATTCAGAACCTGGATGGAACACGGAGATAGCAAAACGGCGTTGAATTGGTGAAGGCCTAGTGATGCAGTGGTCAACTTCTGGAACTTGCAGCAGGTGCACTCGATGGTGGGAGAAACAGAAATGGGAGGAGGAGGCTCCTAACGCCAACCCTTGTCCACGCAATGCATCAGCCTCGAGGTGGCACCGCTAGCACTTACTCCTCCTCCCAAAAGATCCTGCAGGTGCGCACCTGCAACTTATACCCAGCAGTAATGAATGGTGAAGATTGACAAGGGAAAGATTTTCGCTACTAAGACTAGGAGATTGCCCAGAATCCTTGTGTGCAGCTTGATCGGGAGCCATTACACTTCCACATTTGCCAAACTCTGCAAAATACATTATCCTGTTAATGAGTGGAAAGACTTAATCAAGTTTTATTTAATATAGCGCAAGTGTCATTATGAATCAATGCGCTCACAAAATATAAAACATTACACTAAAATATACATACAGCACAAGACATATAAATAAAACATGTTACTAAAATATGAAATGACTATATGAACCCCTCAGCAGGCAAAGTAAGTTACACTACAGGATTCACTATATAAATTAACTTTGCAGTCACCTTTAAACATATCATGGGTATTACTGAAAGCTTCTTGCCAAAAACTACAGGTCAGTAGTGTGCACTGTAAGTCTATATTTTGCAAGCACATGCTGCACTGAAAATTCTAAGACTGGGTATGGTATTACTACACAGCACTGTAATTTATTTTGCAAACAGGAGCCCTTCTGTGATTCAAAACAAAAAGAACACATGAACAACATCCCTAATTAAAAAGAAAAATAATAATAAACTGTAGCCAACATAACTTATTGTGCAGTAGAAAGAAACAGAGCTGCATGCTTGGTTCTACCCAAGAATCAAACACCTTGAATTATGGCTGTTTGATACTTGCAGACCCTGATGAACTTGTTTGAAATATGGCAAACGTTTAGTCTGCCTGGTTTGATCTAGTCTGCCTGGCGGATCAGTTAAATGGGAGAACAGTCAAACCACAGTTTGCACATTGATCAGTTAACACAAACTTGCCACAGTCAGTCACATAGTACAAGCTTTGTTTTGGCGTCATATGATTGCCAGAAACGTAAGACATCTCATTTGTGCAAGTGGCATTGGGCAGGAGGTAGCTTAGCTAGGGTACAGTGAGTTTAGCTAGTTTAGCCAGGAAAAGGCTTCTACCAAAACATATAGGGAAAAAACAACCACCTAAAATTAAAGGTGGCAGAGAAAAAGAAACTCTACTGCAACAGAGAGGGTTCCACAGCACAGGTGACTAGCAGGAAGAAGCTAGAGTTGGCTGGAGCCACTGGTAGCTTACCCTGTGTTTGTTAATATGGTACAGCAAAGTGGTCATGTTGTATTTGGTACTACTGGGTACCAGGTCAATGGGATAAGTAGGTTCAAGTCACCTGTGGTCTCCATGGCCAGCTGCATCACCCCATGGCTGTCAACTGTGCCACTGCCTCCCCACCGCTGCCAGTTTGCCACCACTTGCCCTTCTCTACTGCCAGGTGTAACTGCATCCCCATTACCAGCTTTGTCAATGGCTCCCTGGTTTCCAGCTGTGTCACTGCTCATCTTGTTTTCAGCTTCATCACTGCCTCTCTGGTCGTCAAGTGCATCACTGCCCATTACCAGCTGTATCACTGTCTCAGTTGCCAGCCGTCACTGTTCCTGTTACTGTCACTACCCCAGCACCTGCTGTGCCACGGCCCTATTAACAGCTGTGTCACAGCCCCACCACCTGCTGTTAGTGCCGATTACCAGACCTGCAGTCATAGCCCTGTTACCAGACATTTCATTACCAGCGGTGTTGCTGACCTTCATTGCCAGCAGTGTCACCAACCCTCGTTAGCAGCTGTGTTGCTCCAAACCTAGTTGTGTCGCTGCTTGCTGTTATCAGTTATCACAGCTCCTGTTACTGTCTGGCACTGCCCTAAATATCCACTGTGTCACGGACTCTATTAACAACTGTGTCACAGCCCCATTACTAGCTGTTTGAGTGCCCATACTAGCTGTACTGCTGACACGCTATTGCTAGCAGTGTCACTGGCCCCTACGTTGCAAATGTTGTCACCAGCCCTCTTGCTGCCAGCTGTGCCACTGACCCCATTACCAGCAGTGTCGCCCCTCTCATTGCCAGCTTTGTCACTGTCCACCCCTTCCACTACCAGCTGTTACTGCCTCTATTACCAGCTAGGCACTGGCTCCCATTACCAGCTGTCACTATCCCTCACTGCCAGCTGTGTTGCTCCCCTGTTGCCAGCTCTGTCACTGTTTCCATGTTGCCAGTTCTGTCACAGCCCTCCTCATCAGCTGCGTCACTGCCCCTTGTTACCAGCCACGCCACTGCCCCCATTACCAGCTGTATCACTAATTCCCCTTGTTACCAGTAGTCTCATTTCCCTTACCAGTTGTGTTACTGCCCTCCTTACCAACTATGTCTATGCTCCATTACTAGCTGCATCACTGTCCCTTTCATTACAAGCTGTGCCACTGCCCCCACATGCACGCACACTGTAGCACTGCCACCAGTCCTCACATGTCTGTTCCGAGCCCCTGAAGGTGGGCCAATCTTCAACTACTACAGGGTGACCCACACTCATTTTCTGCACCTCTGTGCAGCACTATCCTCTATTCTGTCTCCTTCGGCTGCACCCTGGCTCTGCCTGTCAATGCCATCCTGGTGCTTTCTGCCTTGGATGTGCACTTCAGCATTTGCAGCGACACCAAATGTAACCACCTACCCTGGTTCCTGTCTCATGTTCCCAGTCTGTCACTCAAATGCACGACACACACCAGACTCCATGACAGCTCAGTGTACTATACAGGTGGCTGCACCTCCCTCCATACCATCACTGTTTTCCTGATGAGTTATTGGAGATCCATGTGTTAAGTAACTGGTGGCTCTGGGACACCCACTGCTGACCAGAGTAAGCAACCATCGGGTGCAGAGAGGTGGGGTGGAGAAAACAGGACATGCAGTCTAAGGTTAAGGCCACTCTGTGAGGAATGGAAGGATGGATGGGCAGCAAGGAGCAGGGCATGTCACTTGCTGGAGAGTTTGAGCACTTCAGCAGTGTCTCTAGTGGTTAGGCAGGAGGCAAAAGAAGAAATAAATTAATGAAAAGCACACAGGCTTGCAATAAAAAGTGTTTTACATATTACACTGTTTATATGTTTAACAGTAGTTATATATGATACTTTTAGAATTCAAACAATAAATATGTATATATGCTACTGTTTAAATATGTAAGTGACTCTTTAACAACGTCAGTGTGGGAAGATCATGTTAAAATAAGAAATAGCTGTGTCATGCAGTAGGGTCACAGTTCAGGTAATGGATGCTCCATGTTTTGGGGACTCAATGCAAACCCCATCCGTATGTGTCATTTTAATAGATGGTTGCAACATTCTTATTTTCAGTGGAAGCTTTGACCCCAAGTTCAAGTATAGCTAGGGCTTTCAAAGGGATGTTTTGACCCCAAATTCAAGAAGTGCTAAGCTTTTCAATGGGAAGTTTTGAACCTGATTTCAAGTACAGCTGAGTTTTCAATTGGAGGTTTTGACCCGATTAGAAGTACAGCTGATGGTTTAAACGGTAAGGTCTGACCCTGATTTCAGGAGAAAGAGTAGCCAGTTTCAGCATATAAAAGGTATCATCTGCAACATATTTGTTTTTTTTTCTCTAGCTATTTACACACAAAGACTCACACTAACATGTATTCTCAATCACACACCTTAGTTCCATTTTGGACTGGGAAAAAACAGGAAGAAAAAGACCACCACACTTCAGTTTGCCATATAACCCATCTCCCCACCCTCCTCAAAATCCTAGCTGTTGTCAGTACAATCCCTGTCCAAAATATAATGTATAATGCTGTTAAATCCACCCAAAGGTGAAAATCTCTCTCGCTGTGTTTCATCTCCAAATTCTGAGCTGGGTACCACTGCTGCTTTCTCAGCTTCCTATTATCTTGTCTCTTCCTCCTACCCCTCAGAAAAAGTTAATCACTTACCAGTAGCAGTAAACCTCAAGAGAATCTCCTCCACAGAGCCACACTTTTGGAACTATAAGTTGTTGGTTTCATGACAGCTCAAAAGCATTTGCCCATGCTGATGCACCCGACACCACACTAACATGGGCCACCCCACACCTCTTCACTTCTCCTGTTGGAGACAATCTCGAAGTTGTACCATACTGACTGAAATGGGTAAGGAGAAGCCCTGCCACTGCCAGGCTGACAGAAGAGTTGGTGGTTCTAGAAAGAACCCTTTTAGAAGGATTCAGAAAGCGATGACCAAGTGTGCAGTAAGAAAAATTACTCACCTTAGTAATGTTGTTTCTTCTAATGGAGTCTTGCTATATTATGACATATGCAGTTTGTCCCAGCCTTAGAACTGCTCCGGAGGTGAAAGAGTTAACTTCCATGCCAGGCATGGAACCTGAGCGAGCTCGGTTGAAAAACTCTGTCTGTTGATCTTCAAACTGAAACTGTCAGATCTTCTACGAGCAAAACTCACTAAGGTTCTGTGTGGAAGCTGTAAACTCACACTAGCCAACTGGCTACTAAAATATTAACACATTGTTCTGGTCCCAAAACCAAGACGCAAGTCAGGGGATCCAAAAATAAAATACAACACCCAAACACCCCCCAAAAAAGGGTGAAAACACAAGGTGGGCATCATTAAGTGCCAACACTGCACTGCCCACCCACATCCCAAGAGCAGAGGTTCTGAGAGGGGCAGGTAGGGGAGATCATATAGCAAGACTCCATTAGAAGAAACAACATTACTAAGGTGAGTAATTTTTCTTCAAACAACATGAAGTCTTGCTATATTATGACATATGCAGAACTACACAGCAGTACCTCCATGGAGGAGGGACAGAACCACTTAGGAAATAGGCTCTGAAGCACAGCTGTGTTAAAACCGAGCATCACTCCTAGCCTGGATGTCCAGGGAGTAATGCTTGGTGAAAGTGTGTACTGTTTTCCAGGTGGCTGCTTGACATATCTCTAAGATAGGGATGTCCTGGCCGCCGCTTAGGACGCAGCTGTACCTCTGGTAGAGTGAGCCTCAGGCCTGAAGGGGGAACCCACCAGTTTTGATAGCAAAATTGGATACAAGAGACAATCCACCTGGCAATGGATCTTTTAGTGGCAGGTTTTCCTACCAACCTCACCATAAGTGAGGAACAGTTGAGGAGTCAAACCTGTGACTCTTGGCACGCTTTATGTAATAACTATGGTTCTCTTACATCTAAACTGTGCAATCTCCTCTCGCAGAGCAGGAATGGTCAGTGAAGTACACTGGAAGAGATACAGATTGATTAAGGTGGAAATCTGAAACCACCTTAGGCAAGAACTTCCTGTTAGTCCTGAGGACTACCTTATCTCTGTGAAAGGAGATAAAATCAGGCTCCACTGACAAAGCTTGTAATTCACTTATGCGCCTGGCAGAAGTGATGGCTACTAGAAACACAGTTTTCCAAGTCAAGTACTTAAGCTCTGCTGAAGACAAAGGCTCAAGGGGGTTGCATTAGCTGAGCAATGCAAACATTAAGATCCCAGGCAGGAGCAGGGTCCCTGAATGGAGGTTGGTAGGAAGCAATCCCTTGAAAACTTGGAGAATACAGGGTGGCAGAAAGAGAAGAGGGCTTTCCTGCTGAAATAAAAGCAGAGACAGCTGCCAAATGCACTTTCAGGGTAGCTGGCCTCAGCCCCAAAGTATTTAGATGGACCATATAATCCAGGACTGTGGGCAAATCAGCAGATTCTGGGAAATATGCTTTCCAGAGCACCATATGGAAAACCTTTTCCATTTAGAATTATAAGTAGCCCTGGTGGAAGGCTTCCTAGAAGCTTTAAGATATCGAGTACACCTTGAGAAAGGTGTAGGTCAGCAACTCTAACTCCTCAAGAGCCAGGCCTTGAGGTTGAGGGATTTGAGATTCGATACCAAACTCCCCTGGGCACAGGTTAACAGATTGTGATTTCTGGGGAGACACAGGGGAAGGTGGACTGCTAAGGACAGAAGGAGTGGATACCAGGGCTGTCTGGCCCAATCTGGAGCAATCAGAATCATCTTGCAAGGTTGAGATCTGATTTTGACTAGCACCTTGAACCAGAGAGGAAAGGGGGAAAGCCATAGAGGAACTTCCCTTCCCAATCGAGAAGGAAGGCATCCAGAGGGACTGAGCCCAACACTGGGGTCTGCAACAAAAAGTGGAAGTTGGTGATTGTCTGGGGCTGCAAAAGATCTATCTGAGGGTGCCCCACCTGGCAAATACTAACCCCAGTACTGAGGGATCCAGTGACCATTCGTGATGGCCCTGGGAAATCCTGCTGAGAGCATCTGCCAGGACATTGTCCTTGCCTGGGAGGTGAACTGCCATGAGGGAGGTGTTCAGGAATAAGCCAGAGACCACAACTTCATTGCCTCGTGCACAAGGTCAAGACCGAGAGCCCCTTGCTTGTTGATGTACCACATTGTAGTGATGTTGTCTGTTCTGATCTGTATCACTTTGTTCTGAACAGATGCAGAAAAACCTGAAGTGCTAGAAAACTGCTCTGAGTTCCAACAGACTGATGTGGAGCAGAGATTCCTGAGGGGACCACAATCCCTGGGTGGCGAGGTCGCCCATGTGAGCTCCCCATCCCAGGAGGGACGATCTGTAGTAAGGGCAAGGAGTGAGATTGAGGGATGAAAGGAACCCCTGTTCAGATTGCTCTGATCCTGCCACCACTGCAGGGCCTGGATCAGAGTTCGAGTTACTGGGATCAATTTGGTTAGAGGATCCTCCTTGAGACCAGAAGGCTCTCAAATGGAACTGTATGTCCCTCATCTGGAATCTTGCTCCTTACACTACAGCTGTGGAAGCAGCCATGTGACCAAGGAGCTGTAGAAAGTGCCTTGCTGGTCGAGAGACCTGCAGAGTGAAGGAGAAGGCCAGAGCCACCAGGGTCTTTACTCTTTCTAGAGGAAGGAAAGCTCTGGTCTGCTTTTGTGTCCAGTTCTGCGCCTATGAAGGTGAGTAGCTGAACGGCTCTAGAACTGACTCTGGAAGATTGAGAAGAAACCTAGAGATGTAAGCAGCTGCTTGAACCTGAAGGTGTGATTTGACTTGTTCTGGGGACTGACCCACTATGAGCCAGTCATCCAGGTAAGGAAAGATGGCAATCTTTTGCCTTCTTAAGTGAGCAACTGCTACTGCCAGGCATTTGGTGAATACCCTTGGGGCAGAGGTGAGGCCAAGGGCATTGCTCTGAACTGGTAATGGCCTGAGGCAGTTCAATCTGAGGTACTTTCGTGGGAGCTTCTGATGAGAACATGGAAGTAGGCATCCTTGAGGTCCAGGGACGCTAGCCAGTCCCTGGCTCTTAGGGAGGTAAAATAATTCCCAGAGTCACCATTTTGAATTTTGGTTTTAAAAGATGCTTGTTTAGGTATCTTAGATCCAGGATGGGCCGCCATTCTCCTGTCTTTTTGGGGTAAGGAAGTACCTGGAGTACAGTCCTTTGCCCTGGTGTAGGGGAGAACCTTTCTACAGCTCTGAGAGCCAGGAGGGTTGAGACTTGCTTTCCAAAGCAAGAGCCTCTAATGGATTTGCAGGTGGAAAGGATCTGGTTCTCATCTTTGGAAATTTTTGAAGCTGAGAATCAGTCCCTGGCTTACTACTTCCAGGACCCACTTGTCTGATGTTAAAGACCCCAGTCCTGGACGTAAGTAGCCAGCCTGCCCCTACAGGTAATGGAGAATCGGCCCTGGGCATCCCATCAGGGTGCCTGTTTGGCAGGGGCTTTAGACTGAGGGGTGGAGCAGGCCTGCTCATACCCCGCCTGCCCTCCTCTGAAGAACCCCTCTGGGCATAAGCTGAAGAGGAGGCATGGTCTTGGTGAAAAGGCTCTGCCCGGAAAGCTGCCTCTGAGGACTGGCTTGCTTCTCCTTGGCCTGTGCACTCCTATAAGTGGTCCTATACTCATCCATTTTTCTTCATGTAATTTCTGTCTGCCCCCAAAAGAGAATTACCCACAACAGGAAAATCCATGGCCTTAGTCTGGTATCCTGTGACAGGCTAGTACACCTAAGCCAAGCCATTCTACTAAAAGCCACAGATGTAGCCATGACTCTTGAAGATACATCATTAGAGTCCACTGCAGCATGGAATTGCACCTGGATGCCTCAATACCATCAGCAGCCACCTGTTCCAGCTCCTTGGCAGCTGGCCAGGGACCTGTTTTGCTAAAGCCATAACAGTATCCCATCTGGATTTCTGGTATCTTGCAACATAGGCCATATAATTTGCCTGTCTGAGTCCCAAGGATGCTGCCATGTATTGTTTCTTTGCCATGGCATCAATCCTCCTGGAGTCCTTGTCAGGGGTGTGAAGCCAAGGAATATTTGCCTTATCACAGGCTGCAGCCTGCACTACCCCAACATGGCTGCATTGTTGTGAAAGGAACTCTGTATCAGAGCCTGACAATGTGTACCTCCTGTCCATCTTTTATCCACAGGAGGTAAAGAATTAGAGCTTTTAAAATTTTTATTGTCTGTTTCCTAAAAGATTTATGCAGAGGAATAGACAATCTTCTGGACTCTGGGATAACCATCATTTCCACATAGTCAGGCTCCTCCTGTTCATCCACAGCTTCTTCCAAAGGGAACTGGAGGGTTTCAGCAACTTTTTATAAAACAGAAAATGAGAAGGGACTCAGAAAACCTAGGGGAGACACTGAAGGTCTGTCTGGGAGATGTCCGTTCAATGGGCACATCCAGACTTTCAAAATCACATTCACTCTCTTCATAATCCTCCTCCCTCCTCCGGTTCATAAAATTCCTCATATCATATTCTTGAACTGGTGGAACCGACCGAACCGACCGCTTACCTGATGGTGGCAGTTTGACGAAACCGGGAAAGCGACTGACAATTTGGATCGCTTTGCTATCTCTGCAGCAGTTGGAGAAGGAAATTTTGGCTCCACACCTGCTGATTTTCTAGTCCTCTTTGCTGGAACTGGCTCCTCCGAGTCAGCTCTTCATTTACCCGAGGGAAGTATCGCTTGGTCAGAGGGTACTCCATCCGTTGGCACCGAACCGGCTGGCCATCCGGTCAGCGGACTTTTGGCCTCTCGCTCCTGGAGCCTACGAACCTCTTATCCAGGGTAGCTGCAGGGAAATTCTTGCAAATCTGGCAGTCTGCATTGAGGTGGTCAAACCTCAGACAATAAACACATGGGTGTGGGTCAGCCTTGGCAAAGGCTTCCCACAGACACTATAGTGCTGAAACCCAGTGGGCCCGGTTTTTCTTTGGGTTTCTAGACATAATGCCAGCCTAACCAAAAACTTCTGCCCTTTTCCGCAAATCGCCACAAGACACCCTTATCGGTTCCCAACCATGTCACGGGTCGTGGAAAAACTGTAATGAAATCCAGTTTTTTAGAACCGATAAGAACCGGAACCGCACTCTAAATGTAATTTAATAAGTTTTAATAACAACTGATCGGTTCAAACCGAACCGAGCAACAACGCTTGCAAGTTCCACACAGAGAAATGTAAAACCTATCTATTACTTACGATACCACAGACAGAGCTTGAACCGACCAGTTGCGGTTAAATATACAAATGCGTTTAAAAACGAAAATAACACTTTTTAACCACAAATGAACCGAGCAGTAGGAGGAATTCCGAGCGACTGTTCAGTGAGGCGGAGTAAAGAATCTGACAGTTTCAGTTTGAAGATCAACAGACAGTTTTTCAACCGAGCTCACGCCAAGATTCCATGCCTGGCATGGAAGTTAACTCTTTCACCTCGAGCAGTTCTCAGGCTGGGACAAACTGCATATGTCATAATATAGCAAGACTTCATGTTGTTTGAACAGGTACATCTTCCAGAGTAAGCCACCCAAAATACAAAAAGGGGTAGGTGGTAGGGTGAGCTGTAACTTGATGGAGGAGATTCTCTCAAAGATCTACTATTACTGTAAGTAAGCAACTAACCTATCTTCTTCCGAATGACTGCCAAGCAGTGCAAAACTGCAGGGTGGGAGGAAGGCAGAAGATAGGGATATAGAAGCTCCTCATTACAGCAGGACTTAAAAGATAGCAAGGTTGAAGTCAGCCCACCCATGGGATACCAAGTTCATACTGTAGTGTTTAGCTAAAGTATGGATAGAGCTCCACATGGTGAAAGAGCATGTATAGCCTAGAGAGGCTGGCAGTATAACCTAGAGGTTAGAGTAACAAGCTGTGAATGAGCTTGGTACATCCAGCAGACAGACCTGGGTTTGATTCCCACAACCTCTACTTGCACACTGTGTGACTAAGCAAATCAATAAACCTACCTAGTGCTCCCAGGTCGTCTCTGAAAACAGGCACCTCTGTGCCTAGCGGGCCTACCCGGTACCAAAGAATAAAATAAACAAATAAATAAAAGTTAATCAGCAGCCAAAACTAATGAAAACAAGCCACAGAATGGCAACGCCATGGGTGGCATGACAACAGACAGGATCAGGAAGCTCTTACCTTGCTTCCTGTGAAGAAAAGAAATACAAGATGCAAATCATTTGAAAAGGTACAGTACTGCTTAGAGATAGGAGCACCTGTCATCCTGGAAGCAACCAAGCAAAAACTGTGATGACTTTTGTACTCCTTTGTGTGATCCAGATATTTTTTGCTCAATGATAGAAGCAAAAGGGTTTATGGACAAAAACAGAATGCAGGATAACTTCTCCACATTCAGAGTGTTAGGAAAGAATATAGGAAGGTGGATAGTCTGACTCAAAGCGAACTCAGAAACCACCTTACGAAGAAACCGAGACATGTTGGGAAACCCAATCCTGGTGAAACAGAGTATGGAGGATCAGCAACGAAAGCCTGCAGCTCAGAAATCTTCCAGTCCAAGATGATCACATAGAAAAAGCATTTTCCAGGAAAATACACATATCACAAGTGCCAGCAGGTTCCACAGAAGCCTCTGTAAAAGAATAAGGTCCCAACACAGAACTAAACCATGGACTAGGGATACAGATGTAGGAGCCATTTCAGGAGCCTGTGGGACACTTCCAAATCATGCCCACCAAAAACGCATGAAAGGAAGAAGAAGTAACTGAAAGATGGATTCATAGAAGAGTACTAGAGGCCAGTCTGATAGAGTCAGAATGTAACCAACACGCTTAACACCAAACAATAATAGGGGTTCGGGAGTGGTGGTGCACCAAACACTGAAACATTTCCACTTCAGGGAAAAACTGTGCCTTGCAGAATGCTTACAAGCCACCAGGAAAATGTCTGAAACCACCTAGGAAACCCTAAAGGGACAGTTCTATGTCCTAAGAGTTAGGTATGACATTGCAGGGATTAAGTCCAGGTACAATAAAATGCCCTGGTCCTGCAACAGCAACCCTGCTCATAGAAGAAGGTTCTACCATAAGCTATCACAATAGAGGGAACCAAATCTGTCTGGGCCACAAAAGTTCACCAGTACTTACTGAATCAGAGGGTTGGAAAACTGGAGGAAGGCATAAAGAAACATCCTTTCCATGGAGGAGACAACATGTCTTGCCAAAAATTCCACACTCTGAATCAAGGAAGCAGAGGTGCAGCATTGTGTGGGATGCAAATGCTTCAACTGTGGATCACCTTAGCAGTCAAGGAAGTCAGCGATCACATTGTCCAGGAGTTCCTACTTGTGAGACTAAGCAACAACCTGCTGAGAGAGTCCACCAGAACATTCATACAGCCAGTCAGAAGGGTCACAATGATGCATACAATGTGTGCTAGGGGATTCCCTATAACTTCATGGCTTTTCTATAGAGGAGACATAAGTGGGTTCCTCCTTGTTTGTTAAGATTATGTAGAACACAAATGTTGTTCCTCCACATCGCCAGAGTAAACCATGAATGTGAGGGGTAAAGGCACATAGGCCAAGATAAACAGCCCTCATCTCCAGAATGTTGATGTAGAGAGAGCAGTCTGATGGAGACCACACCAACTGGGTCTTTAGTGTACCCAGGTGGGCCCCTTTCCATTCCATTCCATCCCATCCCATCCCATCGGTATTCATGGTGAGGAACTTTCCAGGGGATGCATGGAGGAATGGGAACCCCAAGCAGATGGAAGTGGTCTTGTCAGTGACCAGCACAGGGTGATACAGTAGTTCGGTAGGCTGGGTGCAATGGGCTCAAGTATGCATTGGGAATGAGTGCAGAAATAGCCATAAGAACAGCCACAATGACTAGTGGTTATAAGGCCCAGCAGCCAAAGTACTGATCTTGCAGAGACTCGGTGCTGGAGGTGATCAATGAAGCCTCAGTGACCAGCGTGTCAACACGAAGGTTAAAAAACAAACACCTATGTCTGAATCATGTCCAGAACAGCACCTGTGAACCGAAAGCACTGACACAGAACCAGGATTGATTTACATTTACCAGGACATCCAGTGTGCATCTGGTGCAAAGTTTGTACTGCTGCTTCCTAAAAGGCATTTTGAAGAGGCAATCATCCAGGTGAGGGAACACACAGGGTTTCCTGGCACAAGGCTGCAGCCACTACAGCAAAGCACTTGGGGAACTGCTATGGCACCAAAGAAAAGCTAATGGGCAAAATGGAAATTACATACCCACTGTAATTCTTTATCTTCTGGAGTGAAGTCTCCACCACTCATTCACACTAATGGGACTACGCCGGAGGCGCTTAGGACCAGCGGAGCCAAAAATCTTCAGAAGGCCAGCACCTGGGTAGGGCCGTGAGGAAGTAGCCATATAGGCTACCTGGCGTCTGACCCTCAAAAGCATGTAGTACCCTTTTTTTTTTTTTTTTACTGAGGAGGTGCCATGAAACTAACCTAATGAAACTAACTCTATGTCGGACATAAGACAGTCCAAATGACCCATGTAAGATGGGTCAACTCAACAGTCTTCGTGAGCCCAATAATGAGGAGGTTGAAAACCAAAACAGGATGAGTGAGCTCGGGATGGAGGGTGGAAGAGTCGAGTGGTGAGACTCGTCCAAGAAGATCAAGAATTACGGTAGGTATGTAATTTCCATATCTTCCTGGACCTAAAGTCTCCACCACTCATTCACACTAATGGGAGAGTACCAGCTAAAACAATCCTGAGATAGGTGGCAGAAGAGAGGATCTCTACTTAGGACAAAAGTCCATTAAGGACCGCTCATGCCAAAGGACTGATGTTGCCTAGCATGGACATCCAAAGTGTAGTGCTTTACGAAAGTGTGCACAGAGCTCGAAGTGGTCAGACAAAGGTCTGCAATGGGCACATTTCTGGATTGTTGCCAGAGATGCCGCGAACTGCTCTGGTAGAATGAGTATATACTCTGCCTTCCAGCTTAACCTGTGCCATGGAGTAGCACTGGCGTAAGGCATGCCATGCCACCAGCCATGCTGAAATGCTTCTGATAGCAACAGGCTGACTCAGCCGGGCTGTGCTGAAGGAGACAAACAGTTGTTTTGACGATGGATTCCTTTAGTTCTGTCTAAATAGAACCGTAAAACTCTCTTCACATCCAGAGAATGTAGGGTACATGCTGTCCCTCATTCTGGAAGTTCGTGAAGTAGGTTGGAAGGACCAAGGGCTGATTCAGATAGAATTCTGAGACAACCTTGGTAGAAACTTAGGTGGGTCCCAAGAACCACCTTGCCTTTGTGAAATACAGTATACAGAGGGTCTCTGACCAAAGCACGATTGCAGACACTCTGCTGGTGGAAGTGATGGCTACAAGGAAGGTGGTCTTCCAAGTCAGAAACTTCAGCTCACAAGTAGTTAGGGCTCAAAAGGTTTCGCTGAGCGTGATTAGCACAAGGTTAATGTCCCAGGCTGCTCCGGTCATTTGATCAGTGGCCTAGTATGCAGGATGCCCTAAGAAACCGCTTGACCACAGGAAGCCCAGCCAGAGACATGGAGTTCACAGGCTCATGGTACGCTGACATCACACAAAGGTGAACCTTAATGGTTGAGTATTGCAGGCCTGTGTTTGAGAGATCCAGAAGATATTCTAGGACCTTGTTTGGTGGGCAGAAAAGGATTCCAGGAGGAATTCGCACACCAGATGAAGAACTGCTTCCACTTAGCCGTGTAAGTTTTCGAGTAGCTGGTTTGGCGGCAGCTAACAGAATATCTGAGACCCTACGTGAAATGTTAAATCTGTTCACCTCTATCTCTTCAGGAGCCAGGCATGGAGGTGAAGGGACTACAGGTTGGGGTGGACCACAGAGCCCTGGGTCAGCAGGTTCGTATGAAGTGGAAGCTGTCTTGGAGAAGTTTCCACAATCTGTTGATCAATGGAAACCAGATCTGATGAGACCAGAATGGGCGATGAGGATCATTTTGCCCCCTGCGCCTCTAGTTTGAGCAGTACCCTGAACTAAGGGAAGAGGAGGAAATGCGACAGAAAGCATCTTGTCCACTGCAGTCTGAATGCAACCTGACAAAAATGCCAGGTCCTGGATTTCTGGAGCAGAAGAGAGGCAGTTTGCATTGAGTGGGGACGCAAAAAGTCCAGGTCTGCAGTTCCCACTCTTTGAAGAGTGATTGCACGACGCTTATATCGAGAGACCACACGTGAGGGTCTGTCTCCGCTCTGCTGAGACGATCCGCCAGATCATTCTGTACTCCTGGCAGGTAGACCGCCTTGGATCAGGCCTTTGTGCTCCTGGCACCATTCCCACACTCTCACCGATTCCCTGCATAAGGGGTAAGAGTGCTCCTCGGCCCCGTTTGTTGGATGTAGTACATCACTGCTTTGTTGTCTGTTTGAAGGAGAATGATCTTGTGACAGAGTATGTCCTTCAAGGCTCAGACTGCATACAGGACAGCTCTAATTTCTAGAACATTTATGTGAAGCCGAGACTCGCCTTGACTCCAGCGACCCTGGGTGTGGAGATCCGGACAGTGAGCTCCCCATCCCAGGAAGGACGATCCATGGTGATGGAGATCTGGGGATCTAGAGGCGAAGGGATAATCTTCTTGAAGGTTGTCCTCCTGAGTCTACCAGGTGAGTGAACATTTTAGAGGTTCAATCACCTTGATGTGAAAGGGCTGTGGGTGCATGGTTGGTAACCACTGAGTGCGGAGCATCCACCAAGCAGTCCTCATGGTGAAGGAGCCAGAGGTACTGTGAACACTGAGGATGCCATGAGACCCAGCATCCGCTACACCCTGAGATGCACAACCAAGAGTCGTGACAGGTACATATACCGCCGCTGCTGCTCTGGAGGCAGTGTCAAAGGCATCTGTGGCAGCTTTGAGCTGTTGATTACTGGATTCAATGCCTCTAGTAATGATCTGAAGAAGCTCATGCTAACGTCCGAATCTGGGAGAGCTTCTACTGTGGCCTTACATGAATGCCAGAGTATATACTCATATTGAGAAGTAGCCCTGGTAGCTAGCAATGTGCATGCCCAGGGTGGAAGCAGCAAAGACTTGCTTCCACAAAGTGTCAATTTTACAATTCTTTTGTTTCTTGGACGTGCCGTGATTCTTGCGGAACAATGGCTTTGTTCATTCTCTGCCAGGATAACTATGGCAGAGGGAATAAATGCTGGATTATCCCACACCATTTGCAGGAGTGTCTCAAAGAGGGTTGCACCGGGGGCAATTCACAGGAATGTCCAGAACGTGCAGGTACTGCAGACACAGCAACTTCCCAAGATTAATTTCTGTAGTCTGGAGAGTGAGTGGTATTCACGCTTTCTAAGCAGAGACTTAAAAGAAAGGTCCTTGACCAGAGGCTCTGCTGTAAAAGTAGGTTTACTCACTACCCCTAGGAGGAGTCATCAAAGTCATCCCCAATCGAAGATCAGAATCAGGCTCAACATCATCTCCTCCTAGTTCCAAAGGGACTGTATAGATAAGAAAAGAGGAAAGAAAGGAGGAGAAGGAGCACTGCAATTGAGTTGAAAACCCTGCCATATGTGGCACCTCAGAGACGCGGCACTGGCACAGGAGGTGGTGCCGAAACACACAGGAGGCGCTGGCACAGGATGTGGCGCCGAAAAGGCACCGTGCCAAGAGTCGGGCGAGCCGAGCCAGAGGTTCTCAACCCTGACTCATTGGAAGAAAGGTGAAGAAATTTAGCAGGAGATAAAGGCACTGGTGTAGACCCCGCACCACAGCCGTATAAGGGATAAACACTGTTGCAGTCAACGGCACTGAAGGAAGTGCCGCACGACTAGGAAGCCCCCAACCGCCTCTGCCCGCAGGTCCAAAACCGAAGGCCCAAGGCCCCAGTGACGGACTCGCTAGCTCAGGCACACAGGACAATCGCTGAACCCACTGCTCCATAACAGCGCCCAATGGTGAAAATGCTCACTGGAGGACCCCAATGGGCGGGAGAGACTCCACAGTCGAGGATGCCTGTTAAGAAACAGAAGCTGGAGGGGATCATGGAAGGACATAGTCTGGCCCCTGCCACCGCAACCAATGATCAACGTATTAGAAGGTGACCTTGAGTGGTGCAGTTTTTCTTTGACCGGAGGTCAAGAAGAACTTGAGGCTGAGTGGTGTCGAGTCCTTGACGGGATCGAGAATACGACTGCTTATTTTTGTGCTTTTGGGAGGACCGCCCATCCCCCGAGCACTGGACTGCTCTGAGTCAGACCCTCCACTCCATAGAGGGTGACAGACCAGACCCAGCCCTGCTGACAGAAGAGCTTCCATGCAAAGTCTCCTTACAGTCACCTGCCCTGTTCATGGTGGACTCCGCCAAAAGAAGGCTGAAGACTTCTTCTGATGAAAAATTTAGTCATTTTACTTATTTATTTTAAACTGACAAGACAAAATAAAACTAATCAAAACTGAAAGACTATAGCTGCTGTTGCACAGATGTGAAGTTCTGACTCATGGGGCAAGTAACGTTGTCACTGAAGCGCACTCAATGGCAAAAAGAACTGAAGCAGTTGGAGGGCCAACAGCCGGTAGCCACACGGTGTGAGCCAAGCCTGTGGTGCCACTTCCCGGTCTACCCAGGCACCAGCCCTCCTGAAGATTTCTGGTTCTGCTGGGTCCTAGCACCTCCAGTGTAGTCCCATTAGTGTGAATGAGTGATAGAGACTTTAAGTCCAGGAAGACCATGAAATTCGTGATTGCTGACCTCCAAAAGGAAGTGCCAGTTCTGTCAATGGCTGCATCCGATCTTGATGTGTAGATAAGCATCATGCATGTCCAGAGTGAAAGTTAATCCACCTGCAAGAGCAGATGGAGGAGTGACTGATGAGAGACTAGAACACATTTTTCTATGCAATGTATTCTTTCAGAATTTGAGATCCAAGACATGGTGTAGATCACCTGTGTACTTTGGAAGGAGGAAATACTAGGAACAGAAGAAAAATTACTCACCTTGTAATTATGTTTCTTCTAGTGGAGTCTTGCTGTATTCTGACAATTGCAGTTAGGTCCTGCCTTTCAACTGCCCCGGAGAACATAGAGTTAACTTTTCTATGCATGGCATACAATGTTCATCTCGAGGGTTGAAGCCTCTGCCTGTTGTTATTCGAACTGTAACCATCAGATCTTTACGAGCAAAACTCACTAGGTGTTCTGTGTGGAAACTAAAATTTTACTAGCCAACTGCAAAATATAATGTTTTGGTTCTCAAAGGAAGACTCAAGTCAGGAAACCCAAAACAAAACACATCAAATGAAACAACATTCCACCCAAAGAAAAAAAAAGAGGGAGTCAAAGGGGCACCCCTAGGGTGCCAACATTGCTCCTGCCCACCCACATCTCAAAAACTAGGTTCTGAGAGGGAGGGAGGTAGAATACAGCAAGACTTCACTAGAAGAAACATAATTACTAAGGTGAGTCATTTTTTCTTCAAACAACATGAAGTTTTGCTGTATTCTGACAATTGCAGACTACTAAGCAGTACCTCCATGGAGGAGGGACAGAACCTACTTTGAAACAGAATCTGAAGTACTGCTGTGCTGAAACCGAGCATCACTCCTAGCCTGGATATCCAGGAGTAATGTTTGGAAAAGTATGGACTGTTTTCCAGGTGGCTGCTTGACAAATTTCTAAGAGAGGATATCCCTGGCAGCAGCCAGGGAAGCAGCTGTACCTCTCGTGGAATGAGCCCTCAGGCCTGAAGGTGGAGTTCTACCCAGTTTTCATAGCAGAATTGAATACAAGAACAATCCACCTGGCAATAGATCTCTTAGTGGCAGGTTTCCCTTCCCAACTTCTCCATAAGTGAGGAACAACTGAGGATTCAAACCTGTGACCCTTAGTACACTCTATGTAGTAGCTAAGGGCCTCTTAACATCCAAACTGTGTAGCCTCCTCTCCCGAGGAAGAATGATCAGTGAAGATAACAGGGAGAGATATAGACTGGTTGAGGTGGAAATCTGAAACCACTATAGGCAAGAACTTTCTGTTAGTTCTAAGGACCACTTTATCTCTGTGAAAAGAGATGAAATCAGATTCCACTGACAGGGCTTGCAATTCACTGATACGCCTGGCAGAAGTAATGGCTACCAAAACACAGTTTTCCAAGTCAAGTACTTAAGCTCTGCACAGGACAAAGGCTCAAAAGGGGTTGCATAAGCTGAGCAATGCAAACATTAAGGATACCAAGCAGGAGCAGGATCCCTAAAGGGGGATTGGTATGAAGCAATCCCTTGAAAACTTACAGAATACAGGATGGGATGATAGAGAGGAAGACTTGCCTACAGACAGGAAAGCAGAAACAGCTGCCAAGTGCACCTTGACAGTAGCTGGTCTGAGACCCAGGCCATTAAGATGGACCATGTAATCCAGAACCGAGGCAATTCAGCAGAGTCTGAGAAATATTCTTCTAGAACACCAAATGCTGAATCTTACATTTGGAGTTTAAAGTCTTTCTAGTGGAAGACTTTAGAGAAGCCTTAAGGATATCCAGAACCCTTGGGAAAGATGCAGATTTGCAAACTCTAACTTTCAAGAGCCAAGCCTTGAGATTGAGAGACTGAAGATTCGGGTACCAACTCCTCCCATGAGAGGATGTTAACAGGTTGTAATTCCTGGGAAGAGACAGGGAAGATAGACTGCTAGGGACAGCAACAAGGATACCATGGCTGCCTGGCCCAGTCTGGAGCAATCAGAATCACTTTGCATGTTTTGTGACCTTATCTTGACTAACACTTTGAACAGGAGAGGAAGGGGAAAGCATACAGAAATTTCCCTTCCCAGCTCAGAATCAGAGCATCCAGGGGACTGAGCCCAAGACTGGGGTCTGCAACAAAAGAGAGGAAGTTGGTGATTGTCTAGGACTGCAAAAGATCTATCTCTGGAGTACCCCATTTTGAGAAAATCACTTTCAACACCAGGGGATCTAGGGCTCATTCGTGATGGCCCTGGGATATTCTGCTCAGTGCATCTGGTAAGACATTGTCCTTCCCTGGGAGGTGAACTGCTATCAGAGAGGTTTTCAGAGAATAGGCCAGGGACCACAACGTCATTGCTTCTGTGCACAAGGCCATAGACAGAGTGCCTCCTTGCTTGTTGATGTACCACATGGTGGTGGTGGTGTCTGTTCTGACCTGAGCCACCTTGTTCTGTACAGATTTGGAAAAAGCTTGCAGTGCCAGAAACACTGATCTGAGTTCCAAGAGATTGATGTGAAGCAGAGATTCCTGAGGCGACCACAGTCCCTGGGTGGTAAGTTCCCAAATGGGCTCCCCAGCCCAGCAGGGAAGCATCTGTGGTGAGGACCACTGAATGAGACTGAGTGACAAATGGAACCCCTTGCTCAGATTGTCCTGATCCTGCCACCATTGCAGGGCTTGGATCAGAGTTCGAGTCACTGGAATTAGTTTGGTAGGAGAATCCTTTCTTTAGGACCAAAAGCTCTTAAATGGAACTGAATGTCCCTCATTTGAATCTTGTGCCCTTGACCACTGCTGTGGAAGCTGCCATGTGGCCAGTAGCTGAAAGAAATGCCTTGCTGGTCGAGACACCTGAAGGCTGAATGAAAAGGCCAGTTCCATGAGGGTCCTTGCCCTTTCCAGGAGGGAAGGAAGGCTCTTGCTTTTATCGTATCCAGTTCTGCACCCATGAAGGTGAGGAGCTGCACTGGTTCGAGAACTGACTTTGGTAGGTTGAGAAGGAATCGGAAGAAGTGAGCACTTGCTGGGTCACTTGCAGGTGTGACTTGACTTGGTCTGGAGACTAACCTACTATGAGCCAGTCGTCCAAGTATTGGAAAATGGAAATCTTTTGTCTTCTTAGGAAGGCAACGACTACTGCCAGGCACTTTGTGAAGACCCTTGGGGCTGATGTTAGGCCAAAGGGCATTGCTCTGAACTGATAGTGGCCTGACGGCAACTTGAACCTGAGGTACTTTCTGTGGGAGCACCTGATGGGAATGTGAAAGTAGGCATTTTTGAGGTCCAGGGAGGCTAGCCAGTCCCCTGGCCTTAGAGAGGGAAGGATAATTTGAGTTACCATTTTGAACTTTGGCTTTAAAAGATGTTTGTTCAGATATCTTAGGTCCAGGATGGGTCGCCACTCTCCTATCTTTTGGGGGTACTGAGTACCTGGAGTACAATCCTTTGCCCCAGTGTAGGGTAGGAACTCTCTCTATAGCTCTGAGAGCTAGGGAGAAGAAACCTCTGCCTCTAGGGCAAGGGTCTCTGAGAGATCTGCAGGTGGAAAAGATCTGGCTCTCAGCTTGGGAAATTTCTTGAAGCTGAGAACCAGACCCTGGCTTACTACTTCTAGGACCCACTTGTCTGATATAAGAGGCATCCAGTCCTGGACAAAGTAAGCCAGCCTGCCCCTACTGGTACAGGAGAATTGACCCGGCAGACCCATCAGGGTGTCTGCTTGGCAGGGTTTTAGGCTGAGGGTGGATGCAGGCCTGCTCATCCCCTTCTGCCTGTCCCTCTAAAGAACCCCTCTGTGAAAAGAAGAAGAAGAAGAGGCCTGTGCTTGGTAAAAGGCCTTTGAAAGGCCTTCCCCTAGACTGCTGCCTTTGAGGAGTTGCTTGCCTTTTGGCCTGAGCACTCCTGTAAGTGGTCCTGTATTCATCCATTTTTTTCATGTAATTCTCTGTCTGCTCCCCAAACAGAGAATTACCACTACAGGAAAATCCATGGCCTTAGCCTGGGTATCCTGTGAGAGGCTAGTACATCTGAGCCAAGCCATTCTCCAAGAGCCACAGATGTAGCCATGACTCTTGATGATACATCACTGGAGTCTACAGCAGCATGAAACTGAACTCTCGATGCCTCAATCCCATTTGCAGCCACCTGCTCCAGCTCCTGGCAGCTGGTAGAAGCCTGTTTAGCCAGTGCCAGTATAGTGTTCCACCTGGACTTCTGGTACCTGGCTGCATAGGCCATATAATTAGCCTGCCTGAGTCCCAAAGATGCTGCCATGTACTGCTTCTTTGCCATGGCATCAATCTTCCCGAGTCCTTGTCTGGGGGTGTGATGCCAAGGGAATGTTTGCCTTATCACAGGCAGCAGCCTGTACAACTCAACATGGCTGCATTGCTGAAAAAGGAACTCCGTATCTGAGCCTGAAAGAGTATACCTCTTGTCCATTCTTCTGTCCACAGGAGGTATAGAACTGAAGACTTAAGAATTTTTGTGTCTGTTTCCCAAAAGATTTGTGGAGGGAATAGACAGTCTCCTGGACTCTGGGATGTCCCTCATCTCTACACAGTCAGGCTCTTCCTGATCCTCTACTGCCTCCTCCACAGGAAGCTGGAGGGTATCAGCCACCTTTCTGTAAAACATGTAGTGAAGAGGACTCAGAAAGCTAGGAGGAGAAACACTGAAGGTCTGTCTGGGGAGATGTCCGGGTCAATAGGCACATCCAGACTGTCACCATCACCATAATCATCCTCATACTCTCCTCCTCCTCAAACTCCGGTTCATAAAATTCTTCCAGGGTATAATCCGAACTGTGAGAACCAACCGAACCGAGCCCCTGCCAAATGGTGCGGTTCAGTCGAACCGATCAAGTGATTCCATAATCCTAATCGCTGGCTATTTCATCGGGCGGTCGGAGTATGAGATTCTGGATCCAACTGGTCGACTTTGTTCTTTCTTTTTCTTTTTGTCGGAACCGATTCTTCGAATCAGCTCTCCTTTGCCCGAAGAAGTATCACCCTGGTCAGAAGGCACTCTGGTTCGTCAGAACCGAACTGGGCTGGCCATCCGGTCAGCGGACTTCTCGGCCTCCTTTCCTCAGTCTACCTAATCTCTTTCCAGGGTAGATTTGGGAACATTTTTGCAAATTTGGCAGTCTGAATCGAGGTAGTCAAACCCCAGACAATAACACAGGTGGTGTGGGGATCAGCCTTAGCAAAGACCTCCCACATACACTGCAGTGTTGAAACCAGTGGGCCGGGTTTTTTTTCTTGGGTTTCTCAGACATGGCCAACCTAACAAAACTTACCTTTTTTCGGCAATCCAGGCAAGACTCCCCTATCGGTTCCTGACCGTGTCACTGGTCTTAGAAAAAACGTATAAAACCCGTTTTTTAGAACCGTAACCATACACTAAAGTAAAGTACAAATTTTGCCTCAAAATGATCAGTCCACAGTTTACAAGTTCCACACAGAAAACAGAACAAAACCTATCTAGTACTCACGGTACCACAGACAGAGACTTGAACAGACTATGCTGAAACAACAATTGGAAGAAAGCCAACCGAAAACTGACACTTCAACCGACTTTGAACTGAGCAGCAGAGAAGTCTCCAGAGCGACTGTTCAGTGAGGTGGAGTAAAGAATCTGACGGTTGCAGTTCGAATAACAACAGGCAGAGGCTTCAACTGAGCTCGAGATGAACATTCTATGCCATGCATAGAAAAGTTAACCCTATGTTCTCCGGGCAGTTGAAAGGCAGAACCTCACTGCAATTGTCAGAATACAGCAAGACTTCATGTTGTTAGAAATCCCAGTTCTGTTCATCTATGGGTTTAGGCTGAATAACCCTATTTTTTCAAGAGTGTACGCACTTTAGTCAGTAGGTCCCATAGGTGCTGCACAGGTGTGTGTGTGTGTGTGTGGATACATATTCTTTGCAAAAAGTAATTAAATGCACCAGTTAGGGTAACTTAATGCCACAAAAGTAAGGAAAAGTGTTGCTGGGGTTTCCAACCCTAAGCCCCACCCCAAGCAGGTAGAAGTAAAATTAGGGTTTGGGTTTCCAGAGGGTGAGCATTAGGTTGACAACCCCATGGAAGACCCCACCACTGATTTGGCAAGACTCAGAGACACAAAACCCTATTTTTTTTCCTTTGCTGCTTGGGTGGGGCATTAGGGTTGGAAACCCTAACACCACATTTCCTATGTTTGTATGCTAAATTTCCTAACTGGTACATTAATTATGTTTTTGCAAAGAATTTTCTTTCATTTTGAAATAGTGGAATTGTATCTCATTCACGCAGGTCCCTTTGGGACCTGCATGAAAAGATGCAGATGCCCTGTGTGAAGAGAAGACTCCATCCACTTACAGAAGTGCAGGGCCCAAAATTGCGGGCCCAGCACTTTGGTGCAACAACAGATGCAATGAATTTATAGGACTGTCTGGTGGGCTGTGAAAGTGCAGAGCCCTGTGGTCCCTGCACTTCTATGTGGTCACAGCTACAAATGCACAGGACAAAGAGTGCATCTGTCAGCCAATGCACAGGGCCTCTTACCACCAGGGAGAGGTCCAGGACCCTATGCTAGTTGGACAGTTGTCTTCACTACATGGTATCAGGCCGTGCAGACAACCCTGACCTTTCATTCCCTGGCCGGGGGCTATAACAGCACCATCCCCTCACTCACCTCATCCAGCTGGGTCACTGAGCTCACCACCGAACTCAGCTCACCAGCATGGGATCACAAAGGCACAGCCGTTGGGTCAAAAGTGGCACTCACACACAAAGTTTGTTAACAGTTATATATATATATTTTTTTTTTATTTTGACCCCAAATTTTCAAGATTCTTGTTTTATGATTCGCCTTATAAACACAACATGTACCATTTATAGTATACTGGCCAAAATGTAATTCCTACCAGAAGTGTTAAATCACATCTCATCCAGGATTACAAAAAAAAAAAAAAAAAACAAAAACACACGCACATTAAGAGGTGGTGGAAAAATGGCTACGCTTGAAGGTTTGGAGTCACAATACTGAAAATCAGTGAAATTATGAGTGACCGTTGAAACACTGCAACATTCACTCATAACCTGGCAGTTTATCATATTTGTACACCAAACTGTCAGCACAGCCTTCTTACCCCACATCATGAACCTGGTAGTGCAATTTTCAAATCCCTGCTGAAATGGCATTCAGCATCAAAACAGGTTACTCATCTGTAACAGTAGTTCTAGGAGTGGTATATATTGTTCATCCACACTTATTGGCATGTCCTTTAAGAATCACCGAAGTCTTCAAGCTGGCTCCTGCCACCCACCCGGTGGGACAACGCTCGGCTTAGCCCCATGATGCCGGATCTTTGCGCTGGAAGCCAGGTTTGTGCGTCCACAGCCGGGAGGTCGGTGGGTCATAGGATGAATGACTATATACCACTCCAGAAGTACCTGTTACAAGTGAGTAACCCTGTTTTTCTAGGATCGTGATATGTTGTTCATCCATACTTATTGGCAGACTCCAGCAGTTCTCTGCAGGGGAGGAGGCAAGGTGCACACCTCCACTGATACTCACTCGGGAAATAGAGACTGAGAACCAAGACCCCAAAACCAGCATCCTGGCGTGACTCAAGGTCGATGTGGTAATGGGTAATGAAGGTGTTTGTTGACTTCCAGGTAGCAGCCCGACAGATTTCCTGTATAGGGATGTCCCTGGAAGCAGCCATTGATGCAGTGGTATGGCAGGCAGAATGAGCTCTTATCCTCTGGGAGGCTCCATGCCCGCCAACTTCTAGGACAGACTTATGCAAGATGTAATCCACCTTGCACAGTCCGCTTTGCTGCAGGTCTGCCAGAAGCAGCTTCAGCGTAGGTGACAAACAGATGGCAAACCTCTCCCGACTTCCTGTCCTCTCCTTATAATAGGAGAGAGCTCATCTCAGGTCCAAAGTATGGAGCCTGTACTCAGCCCCCGAGGTGTAATTAGGTAGTATACTGGCAGAGTTAACACCTGGTTAAGGTGAAACTCTGACACCACCTTCGGACGGAATTTTGGGTGGGGCGAGGACAAACTTGTCCCTGTGGAAGACCAGATAAGGAAGTCCACTGAAAGCACCTGAGCTCCCCTGTCCTACTGGCAGACGTGATAGCCACCAGGAAGGCCATCTTCCATGACAAGTATGACAAGGCACACTTGTGCATTGGTTCGAATGGCTTGCCCATGAGCTTTGCCAGTACCAGCAGTAGATCCCACAGAGGTAGAGGTTCACGCATCGGAGGGATATGTGATTCAGGCCTTTGAAAAATGCCCAACCACTGTCTCCTGCGCCAACGCTAGCTGACCGTCCCGCACCCGTAAGCAGAGATGGCTGCCAGGTGCACCCTAAGGGTCAATGACCAAAGACCCCTTTGAAGAGAGACCAAAGGTAGTTGAGAATATTAGCCAACAGATAGAACAGAGGATCCAGGCCTCTGTTCTGACACCAAATGGAAAACCTTTTCCATTTGAGGGCATAACATTTCCTGGTCGATTCCTTTCTGGATGCCTCTGTCACGGTGAGGACATCCGGAAAGACCCAAAGCCTGGAACTCTAGCTGCTCAGGTACCAGGCTGTGAGTTGCAGGGATTGAAGGTCCGGATGCTATACATTCCCCTGACAGACAGATCAGGACCAGGTGTGCTGGAAGCCACCCGAGGGCCTGCAGCTGAGGCTTTGGAGATCTGGATACCAGAACGGGTGCAGCCAGTCTGGGGCTACCAGAATCACCTTTGCCTTGTCCCTCCTCATCTTGAGGAGCACCTTGTGGATCAAGGGAAATGGAGGGAAGGTGTAGAAAAGGCCTGGGGTCCACGGCTCGAGAAGGCATCCCCTGCAGCAAGCCCTGCAGAGGGGGGCATGAACCAGCCTCAGCTTGGTGTTGTCCCTGATGGCAAACAGGTCCACCATCGGTTTGCCCCAGTGGGAGAACAGGCTGTAAGCTACTCTGGATGGAGAGACCACTGTGGGATGTCTCGCCTAAGCGCTGAGAGCATCCGCCAGATGGTTTAAGGCCCTGCCACATGAATGGTTAGAGATCTGCCTCCAGACGGCTGACGAGGGTCCAGATGCGAGCACCTCCATGCAAGCAGATGGGAATGTGTGCTGCCCTGTTTGTCAAGGTAGTACATGGTCGGTATTGTCTGTCTGGACTTGAACCACTTGATCCCGGAGCTGAGGAGGAAAGCTGACAGTGCCAGTCTGACTGCTCTGAGCTCCAACAGGTTGATGTGGTAGCGGACTCCTCACGGGTCCAGAACTGCGGCCCTTTTGTCCCCACGGGCTACCCAGCCCATGAGAGAGGCATCAGTCGTAAGGATGGCCATCGGCTCACGGTGGACAAACAGGATCCCTTCTGTTACTGTCCTGGGGCGGTCCACCACTGTATAGTGTCCCACATCTTCTGGGTTACAGTGATCAGCTGGTCAAAATGACCATGGCACTGAGTTCACTGGGTGGCCAGCTCCCACTGGAGGGGCGATGTGCCACCGGCCCAACGGATGACGGAGGTGCAACCCAGAATACACAGAAAGTTCTGGGCAGAGTGCAATTGCCCAACTGGAGATGACTGGGCAAAGGAGGAGAGAACCTCCACCCTGTCCGCCAGAAGCAAGCTTCTGGCTTGACGAGATCGATCTCTGCCCCGATGAAGCACATCACCTGGGAAGGCACGAGTTCTGACCTGGCCTCGTTGATCAGATGGCCGAGTTGGGAGCAAGTCTGGAAGTCCAGATCCTGGACCTTTCCACGCCCTGTCGGGTGGGACCTGCTAAGAGTCAATCGTTGCAGTAGGGTAAATTCTGACCCCGAAGCCTGGCGTGGGCTGTCACCACTGCAATGCATTTGGTGAACCCGTGGGGCTGATGACAGGCCGATGGCATGGCTCAGAACTGTACATGGTCCTTCGCTCTGAAGTGGAGGAACCGCCAATGAGATGGACGGATTGGGACGTGAAAGAACGCATCCTGCAGATCCAGTGAACAGAACCACGCTTCACCCAGGGATGGTATGATCTGGGACAGAGTGACCATCCGAAGGTGCTGCGACCTGAGATACTGATTAGGGTCATGCAGATCTAGAATGGGGCCAGTCCCCATCCACTTGGGCACCAGGAAGTACCTGGAGACAAAGCCTGGGTCTACTGGAGAATCCGCCGCTGGAGCTACTGCCTCCTTGAGGAGGAGAGGGTGATGTTGTCTCAGACAGCCGACTGAGTATGGATGGATACTCTTTCCTCCCGTGGGGTGTGGGCTCGGCTTGGAGGGTACTACTCGAATTCCAGAGGCAGATCCTGACCGACCACCTCTAAGACCCACCTGTCCATGGTGACAGCAGACCAGGAGGAAAGGAAGTGCGGAACCAGCCCCCACGGGAAGATCCAGAGCTGGTGTTATGGTTGAGGGGTGGCAGCCCCGCCTGGCCACTGAGCAGGCTTGGAGGAGGAGGAGGAGGATCCAGGACCTGAACCTCAGCCTCCTTTACAGACCTGGGAGGCGGGCGAATAAAGGCCAGCACGCTTGAGCCTGCTGCTGCTGCCTCCTTGAAAGGAGTGTTGCTGGGTCAGAGGAAAAGTGCCAAAAGGCTTCTTCTGCTGCTGCTTCTTCTTACTGGAAGAACCTTCAGCAGAAGTGGCATCCAAAGTGGCAATGGACTTCTCAATACACTGAAGGTGACCAGCCACACCTGGGCCGAAAAGACTGGTGCCCAGGAAAGGCACATCAGCTAGTTTGTGCTAAGTATCTGCCAGGAAAGAGGAGAGACTCAGTCAAGCCCCGCAGTGAGAGGCAACTCGGCTGCAAATGAGCCGACACAAGAGTCCCCAATGTCCAGGGCCATGTAAAGATGCTGTTTGACAACAGCCCCCCTGGTCCCAGACTTGCTTGACCATGGTTTGCATGTCCTGGGGAGGTGGGAGGACTTCATCCAAAGATCGGAAGAGGGCATGGGAGAAGTGTGCCATGATGACAGCTGAACTTGCCTGACAGAGGCCTAAAGATAAGGCCGCACAGACCTTTCGAGCTGAATGATCCAAGTTTTTGGATTCCTTCTTGGGAGGTCAGTCAGTAGCAGAACTGCCAGTACACCTGAACACAGAGGCAGTCACCAGGCTCTTGGCTGAAGGGTGCTCTGTGAACCCTGCAAGGTACCTCATGGGCACCACATACATGCGGGCAGACAAGAGCTGGACAGGAGGCAGGCGCTGCCAAAGTTCTACAGCCGGGCCAACTATGGGCTTGGCCACAAGAAAGGCCTCCGTCGGGTATCCCTCTTGAGGATGTCCGTGAGAGGTACTCTGCCTTTTTCTGGACAGGTTCCAGGGGCATCCCTGTAGACTCAGAGATAAGGCAAAGAATGCCCTGAAAGGACGAAGGCCCTTCCTCTGTCTCTATCCCACCAGCCGATTCGTCATCCCCGGATGAGAATGTGGCGGTCTCATCCAATCCAAGGAATCCTGATACAACGATTCACTGCCCAGGTCACCTCTGACCCGCAGAGGGCGGTCTGGGGTGACAGTGACCGAAAGATGCTGGGAAAGCTTGGTGTCTGGTCTATCCTCCTTAGAAGGAACCCTCCCACAGGTTGCTTGGGGTGGTTCCACCACGATCATTGGAGAGACCGGGTTGAGGCGAACCGGAGTTTTCGCTGGCTCCACAGGTGGGAGCACCGACTTGTCGGCTCGAAGGAGTCGGCCCGACCTGGGAGGTGAAAGGCAAGTAATGGCGGGGTAGAAGCCAGGGTCGGCTTGTGCCCAGACAAAATCCAGCTATTGCCACATGAGGTCCTTGTAGCGCCGATAGAGTTTCATGGAGCTTCTCATCTGAGGGAGGATGAGGGGCGACCCATAGCATCACCTCTTTTTGAGCGCTTGTGACTCGTCCCTCGGCCTGTCAGTTGAGGGGGGTCCTAGACCTCGATCGAGATTGGAAGGCAGATTTAGTCTCGGGAGATACTGGCAGGACTGGTGATTTCAGGATCGGGACCACTTCTTCGATGGGACTCCCAGCGGCTGGGTCTCCTCGTCGGGAAAGAAAGGACCAGAGTCCGACTGAGAAAGTCGCTGACCGAGTCGGTGACAATGCGTTGATTGGGTTGATGATTATTTCAACCTCATCGATCGACACTTCGTCGACTGCTGACGGCAAAGCCGAGAAGCCAGCAGCCGAAGAGACAATTTGACCAAGTCAAGACTGCCGGTTCCTGGGACCAAGATCTCTCCCGATACCAAGAACGCCTTCGCCAAGATGAAGATGATCCTGGGTCTTTTCCGCTTACAGGACAGAGAGGAGTGCATGCTCAAAGGACCTCTCTCTTAGTCGGAGGGACTGGCTCAACTCTCGGAAAGAACCAGAGAAGGTGGAGCCCAGGCTGAGCAAGTAGGAAGCTCAGAGAGGAAGATTTGAGGCATGAGCCAGCTTCCTCCTCGGCTTGCATGTGTTTCAATTGCTTGGTGGATCCACGCCAAGGAAACTGCCCACTGATCCTCCTTTGATTTCACCGGAGGATTCCGTTTTCCGGCCTCCCCAACTTCAGGTGTGCAAGACAGTGCGTAATGTGTAAGGGTGAAATGCAAGACAAAATCACACTTCAAAGGTGTCATGGTGACACCCAAGCAATAGACGATGCAGTGTGGGGATCGGTGCGCAACATTTTCTGGCCACACAAACACCAGCGAAATCTTGGGGATGACTCGCCTTCCATAACTGAAGATAAGTAGTTGCGATCGTTAATGCTAACTAGACGATTTTCGGAATAACTGAAGGTTTTGAAGCCAGGGCCTACACAAATGCAGGAGCACGAAGGAGCAACCTGAATCTTCCAGTGGAGAGGAAGATCTGGCGCCATGGGGAGAAGCTAAGGGATATACCACCTGGGTGGTGGAAGGAGCCATCTTGAAGACCTTCCGCATCCTTAAAGGGAAAGGACATGTTAAATAGTGTGGATGAACAACATATCCACGATCCTAGAACTACTGTTACAGGTGAGTAACCTGTTATTCTAGGGACGTGGATATGATGTTCCATCCACACTTTCAGGCAGACTCCCAGCAGTTCTCCGGGGAGGAAGGCAAGCATACCCCCTACTTAGGGAACAGAGACTGGAGAACTGAGGCCCCAAACCAGTATCCTGGTGTGATTTGAGGTCAATGTGGTAAGGGGAAATGAAGGTGTGTGCTGACATCCAGGTAGCAGCCCTTCAGAGTTCCTCGATAGCGACATCCCTGGAAGCAGCCACCGAGGCAGTGCTGTGATGGGTGGAATGAACCCTTAGCCCTCCAGGAGGCTCCCAACCTGCCAACCTATAGCAGCGGTCGATGCAGGATACAATCCACCTGCCAATCAGTCCACTTAGCTGTTGGTCTGCCACGTGCGGTTTCAGCGTAGGTGAAAAACAGCTGACAAACCTCTCCCCGAACTCCAGTCAGGCGCCCTTATAGTAGGCAGAAGCGCCGCCAGGTCCAAACTATGGAGCCTGTGCTCGGCTTCCAAGGTGTGATTGTGAAGTACACCAGGAGATTAATCACCTGGTTAAGGTGAAACTCTGACACAATCTTGAGAGGAACTTCGGGTTGGGAGCAGAACAACCTTGTCCCCTGTGGAGACCAGGTAAGGAGACTCCACTGAAAGTGCCTGGACCTCACTGATCCTTCTGACTGATGTGATAGCCACCAGGAAGGCAGTCTTCCACGACAGATGATATGTCACAACTGTGCATCAGTTCGAATGGCTTGCCCATGAGCTTTGCTTAAATCAGCAGCAAAGTCACACGGCGGTGGTGGTGGTGGTGGTTCACACACTGGAGAAATGTGGTCAAGGCCTTTGAAAAATGCCAGACCACCATCTCCTAGTGCCACCGACTCCTGACTGGCCTGTGTCTGGTAGCAGAGATGACTGCCAGGTGCACCTTACGGGTCGTCGACCAAATGACAGAGAGGGACCACAGGTAGTCAAGGACGCTTAGCCACTGGACAGGACAAGGGGTCCAGCCCCTTGCCCTAGCACCAAATGGCTAACCTCTTCCACTTGAAGGCATAGCATTTCCTGGTCGACTCCTTCAGAGATGCCTCCACAACAGTGAGGACATCTTCAAAGCCTGGATTTTAGCTGCTCAGGAACCTGGCTGTCAAGTGCAGGACTGAAGATCTGGATGGAGTACCTTCCCTGACTGATGGAGAGCAGGTCCAGGTGGAGAGGAAGACGCCTGGGAGCCTGCTGTTGAGGCGGAGGAGATTTGGGTACCAGAACTGGACAGCCAGTCCAGAGCCACCAGGATCACCTGTGTCTTGCCCCTCCTGGCCTTGAGCAACATTTAGTGTATCAAGAGAAGTGGAGGGAAGGCACAGAATAGGCCTGTGGTCCAAGGCCTCCAGAAGGTATACCCATGCAGTGTTCCTTGCTGAGGGAGGGCATAAAACAACCTCAGGTTGCGTTCTCCATGGAGGCAAACAGGTCCACATGAGGGGTGCCCCACTGGGAAAACAGACTATGTACTACCTCTGGGTGGAGAGACCACTCATGAGACACCTTGCCCACATAGCGGGAGCGTCCAACAGCTGGTTGGAGGCCCTGTCCACATGGATGGCGGGAGATGGGCCTCCAGGCTGTGCATGAGGTCCGCACGGAGGCTTCCTTGCACAGTGGCAGAGTGCGTCCTGCCCTGTTTGTTGAGGCAGTGCGTGGTCGTGGTGTTGTCCATCTGGACATGGACCACCCTGACCCCCAGATGTGCAGAGTGAATGCAGTCAGCACCAGCCGAACTGCTTGGAGCTCCTGCAGGTTGATGTGGCATCGGGACTCCTCAGGGGTCCAGAGCCCGTGGACTCTGTGTTCCCCAGGTGGGCATCCCAGCCCATGAGAGAGGCACTGGATCGTTAGGATGACCATTGGCTCTGTGCGGACAAACGGGATCCCTTCCTGCAGATGCTCTGGGATGAACCACCAGTGGAGGGCATCTCACATCCGCTGGGTCATAGTGACCAGCTGATCGAAGTGACTCCTGTGCTGAGACCACTGGCTGGCCAGCTCCCACTGCAGGAGGAGCATTCTCCAGCGCACCCATCGGACCATGCTGGTGCAGGTTGACATGTAACCCAGCAGGCGGAGGAAGTCCCGGTAGGGCGCACTGCCCAACCCAAAAATGATCGGGCAAGGGAGGAGACAGCCCACTCCCATCCGCTGGGAGCGGTGCTCTGGCTCTGCAAGAGTTCAGCTCCACCCAATAAATTGGATCATCTGTGAAGGTACGAAGTTCCAACTTGGCCTCATTGATCAGGAGACCAAGGGAGATGCAGATCTGGAGGGTCAGATCTCTGGACAGCTTCACCTCCTGCCTGGAGGGACCCGCGATCAGCCAGTCCTCCAGGTAGACGTAAACCCAGGCACCTCAGGTAAGCAGTCACCACTGCTATGCACTTCAAGAAGACCCTGGAGGCCAAGGACTGGCCGAATGGCATGGTCTAGAACTCAAGAGTGTTCCCTCGGCTCGAAGCAA
This sequence comes from Neoceratodus forsteri, assembly GCA_016271365.2. Taxonomy (NCBI): domain Eukaryota; kingdom Metazoa; phylum Chordata; order Ceratodontiformes; family Ceratodontidae; genus Neoceratodus; species Neoceratodus forsteri. The sequence continues at coordinate 458,385,283 of CM057452.1, forward strand.
AGGAACCTTCAGTGTGGCAGATGGATCAGGACATGAAAGAATGCATCCTGAAGATCCAGGGAGCAAAACCACATGTCTTGCTCCAGGGTGGTATGATCTAAGACGATTACCATCCTGAAGGTGCATAACTTGAGAAACTGTTCAGGTCATGGGATCTAGAACCCACCTGTTTGTGGTGACAGTGGACCAAGCGGAAAGAAGTGGTGGGCGCCTGCGAGGGAGGACCCAAGGAGGCATGGAGAGGCACCCGGCCATCCCGTCACTGAGCAGGCTTGGAGGAGGAGGGTCTGGCTGAGGAGCCACCTGAGCCTCTCCCCAAGGCTTATGGATGACTGAGGTCACTGACTTAGGCAGAGGTCTCCATGCCTGGGCCTGCTGACCAGCTAAGGATGGCCTGATTTGGCCACAGGAGTAGAGGTGGACTGAAAGGGCTTCAGTTTCTGCTGCTGCTTGGTGCCCTTGGGGTCCTTTTGGGCAGATGTCACCAAGTCCAAGGTGGCACTGGATTTTCGATTTGGGTGAGCTGGCCCTCGACCCTTGCCCGAATAGGTCGGTGCCCAGGAGAGGAACATCTGCTGGCTTGTGCTGAGTATCCGCTGTGAAGGGCGAGATCTCAGTCAAGCCTACGCAGTGCATTGCCACTGAGGCCGCCATGAAGTTAGCACAGGAGTCCCAGTGTCCATGGCTGTCTGGAGCGGTTGTTTTACTACAGCCCAGCCCCTGGTCCCCGGATCTGTTTGACCATGGTCTGGAGGTCCGCCATCAGATGAGGAAGCACCTCCATAAGGAGCATTGAGCTCGTCTGACAAAAGATCAAGCAAAGAGGCAGCATAGACCTTCTTGGCTCGTGGTCCAATTATTTGACTCTTTGTCGGGCTGGCTTGTCGATGTCCCAAGTACTGCCCGAAGCACCTGAACACAGAATTAGCCACCAGTCCATCGGCCAAGTGCTGTTCTGTAAATCCCAAGAAGGAACTGATAGGTACCGCATACTTCAGGGCCATCTGGGAAGTGGGCACAGGGAAGGGAAGTGGGGCACTGCCAGAGCTCCACGGGCAGGACCAAGAATGGCCTCCGCCACCGGAAAGCCTCTGTAGGAGAGTCCCCCAGGTCAAGGATCTCATTCAACGGGTAACAGGCCTGTTTTTGATGGCTCCATTTAAGACCCGTGGACTCGAGAGCAGGTGGAGAAGGCCCATGAAGGAAGTAGGGCCTTCACCCATCGAGAGATCCCCTGCTCTACGACGGGAGTTCAAGGAGACCCTCCGACTCTGAAGAGTCATTAAAGAGTGGTCGACTGCCCGAGTCCCCACTGACCCTCTAGGTAAGGTGGCGCAGGCACCGTTGTGGCCAAGCTGGGACCGCCTTGGCCTGTTCCTTAGGCGGAGAAGTGTTGGCCTGTCGGGTGAAAGTCAGGTGATGGCCGTGTAGGAGTCAGAGTTGGCTTCATAACAGTGTGCACCAGCTGTTGCCACATGAGGTCCTCGTAGCATCAATGCAATTTGCGCCAAAGCCTCTCCTCACCGAGAAGGACAAGGATGAAGAGTAGCAGTGTTGCCGCTTCCCATGGTATCAAGAGCGGTGCACTGACATCGCTGCAGGATTCAGAGGGTCAGTGAGGCTCCTCCAGGACTTGGTCGGAGACCAGAGGTGGAGGGTCAGAGGACTGATCTGTCCCTCCAACAGTCTGAGTTAGGACTGGAGTCCTGGATAAGTGTCAGTCTCTTCAGTCAGCAATTGGTCAGTCAGTTCCAGAAAAATCTAATCGGGCTTTAACTAGGCGCCTCGGTCAACTGGCTCGATGGGGTTACCTTGGAGCCAGCGGCCTGGGCCGGGATCTGACCAAAGTCAGATCCGGAGAAGTGCAGGAATCATGCTCTCACTAAGAACACTCCCGATCCCACGAATGACAGTGAGACTCTCTTTCTTTTTGGACTCTTTCTTGGACTTAGATTTGTGTCCAGAGGATCCTGACCGAGGTCAGCAGGACTGGCACCATTCCTTGAAGGACCCTGTGAAAGTCGAGCCCAGCTGAGCAGCACCCAGCGTAGTCGACGAGGAGTAGGATGTGGCCTGGGCAGCCTGCTCTTCAAACTCCCAGAAGCTGTTCAGCAGACCCCACAGCCACGGAGATCACCCAATGGGCATCCTTGGATTTGAGTGTTGGGTTCTGCTGGCCCAAGCAGCCTAACTTGAGTTGGTTGAGGCAGTCCTTGAGAATGGCCAGGTGAAATGGTGACAAATCGCAGGCCTGGGGATTATGCTTGTGCCCTAGGCAGTAGACGCAGATGGGAGTGTTGGTCCGTTCGGGACATCTTCTGCTCGCAAGAGCACCGGCAGAATCAGGGAGCAGACTTGTCATACATCGCGGTCACGATGATGATCAAGCTGAAGACAAACTTGAAAATAGAATTTGGAAGAAAATCTGAAGATTTACAGCAAAGGGCCTACTCAGTGCAGGAGCGGTAAGGAGGAACCTCTGCTTCTTCCAGCCAAAAGGAGCATCATGGGGTGGAGCCAGGAGTTACCACCGGGTGGGTGGGAGGAGCCAGTTGAAGACATTTCTGGCAAGTCTTAAAGGGAAAGGCGCCTCGCAGAAAGTGTGGATAGAACATCATATCCACATCTCTAGAAAGCAGTATTTCACTAAAATACAAGCAACAGCTTAACCTGATTCAATACATCAATTTGCATCTGTATTCCCCCACCAAATAGACAAAACTGCCTAGCCCACCTTTCCTGGTCAACAAAAACTAGATAAAAAAATAAAGACCACCGAGCCAGTTGTATGTTGGGGTATAAAAGCTATTGTAACAAGGGTGGATACGGTTATTCGCCTTGTAGGGACATCTGGTAATATACTCAGCCTGTGCTAGGTAGCATAATAGCATCCTCCACAGTAAATATGAGGAACGGTCAGGGAAGAAGATGAAAACCTTCAGGAATTTATACAGATTCTCTTGGTGGAGTCATCTTCCTCAGTTGCAAAGTCTAGCATGTCATGCAAGAGGTGTAGTAGAGCCCTATACCTCTCAACCTCCTGCCTCATAAATCAGAGACACGGCTTAAAAAATCAGGGACAAAGGACCAAAATCAGGGACACACCTTCAAAATTGGTGGTATCCACTCAGGAAGCAGGTAGAATAAGAGGCTTAGTGTAAACTACATTTTTAAGGAAGAACAAGTTTGTAACTTTAATGTTTGACATTATTTTGTGCTTACAACCCCACTGTTTGGTCATGGAAACTCAGTTTTAGGAGAGACGGAGTAAAATTCTGAGGCAAAATCAGGGACAGTTGAGAGGTATGGCAGAGCCTAAAATGAGGCATCCCCAGGAGACAACCTCAGAGTATATACCATAGTATCCTCACTACAGGAAGAGATGATGGAACTAGAGTCAAACCCACAAATGGGCTGCTTGTCTTCGATCTGTAGTTGTACCTAAGGTACTAGTGTCCCTTTTTCTGACAAGTGTTGCACTTTAATCATTCTGACCGGGTCTCCTGAGCACAGCTAGGAGTTCTTAACCGACTGTCATACTGATATTGTTTTATGCTGTTCCATGAGATTCTTGCTTGTCTCTCTATAATGTCCTGCAATGTTTGTATTTTTCTCTGAAACCCTGTATATCCTTGTCTTGCCTGTATATTCTTTGTAATCTCCTGGGTCACACCTGAAAACAGGCATTTGTTTGTCTAGTGTGCTTACCTGGTAAACAAAAGCTAAATAAATAAATTTGTCACCATCCTCCACATTTAGCCGGGTAAGGTTGTATTCATCCCCTCTCCACAGGCTGGGAGGTAGGTGTGTGTGTAGGGACCATAGGGGACAAAGGCTGATGAGGCAGTGGTAGGGGTAGCACAGTGGCAGGGACCATAGACCCAGAGACCCCCATAGCTGATGTCAGCATGGGTTTTAGTAAGGGCTGTACCACTGACAAAATCATTCAACACAACAGCACTAGCGTTGATAGCACCATCTGGAAGTAGATACAGAAAGTGACAGTTTATCAGTGCCAGGTAATGATGCGCTGGTAAAGGCTGCATGTTGCTGACAGTGGCTGAGCCAGAGCCTGCACTTGACTATGGTGTCTGAACAACGATCAAGCCAGCAAGACAGACTGATTAAGCAGTCAGAGTCTTATCCTCACAGGAGCCAGCAGCCATCTGGACAGGAGGAGACAAATGCTTGTGGTTAAACTCCTTTGAAGAAGACTATTTTGACTTTTCCTTCGACGAATGGCATTTCTCCTGTGAAGGCAACAGTGGTTGCTTGTTAGGGAGACTTTCAGGTGTCAACAGTGGCAAATCTGGTAGACTGAGCTGGAGACTGCAGGATAGATGCTGATTCTGTCTACTTGGCATTCTCCATTTTCTGCAGGAAAGTTCCAAAGCCTTCCAGCAGCATTTTGTTGTGAACTGATTAAAGCAGTGGAAAACAGTGCAAGATTTCAAGTCATGGAAAAAGCTCGGACAGCAAACACAGTGATCGATGCATGGTCTTTAAATACTGTGAAGTGACACTGACAGATGCCAAAAAGCAAGGGCTTTGAAACAGCCGATGACAGTGGGCAAGAAAAGAAGAAGTTGTTTCCAATGATTAAAATCAACAAAGGAGTTTTCCTCAATCCAGCACGCAGCTGTGTAAGGCCACTTACTCTACATACGTGGTGCTAACACGGGTCAACAAGGGTGGCAAACAGCTATAGTACCAGTGCTCCCTCCCCTAGAAAAGCTCTTTGAAAGCCTGCACTTCATTTATTTCCATTTTCTTATTTTTGTCTTCATTTCATTTTAACATTTTAAAGGGGTTCTTGGTCTCATCATTCACCCAAACCATGATAAACCTGACCACCGATGACAAGGTACCACCCCACCCCATTGCAAGGTAACTACACTTAAAATTCAACAAGGAAGGTTCAGCTAGGCAAAAGTTTCCAAGTGCTGCTGTTGACCCATGACTTACTGTTCAAACAGTGTGGCTCTATAAAGGGAGATACCCTTAAAGAAGGGACTCTGATCCTCACTCCTTCTCTCTTCCCTGGGCCAAGTCCTTTGCCAGTTAGGCTGTCTTCTTATGGGTTCCCCAGATCTTGACTTGCCCACCATCTGCCCCTCCTCCTAATGCTCTTCCCTTAAGTCTTCAGTCTATAACCACACCTCTCATATCTATTCTTGCACCTGCCCTCCCATCACTCCTCTCCCAAATTCCTGTTACATTACCATCTTTCCTACTACCCCATTCCTCTTTCTTGGCCTTATTCCCGCTGTTGCTGGTTCATCATTCCTACCTCATTTAAATGGTTTGTTTTGGCTGTCTATACAGACTCTATAACTGCACATCAACTTTTGTACAAGGCACACTGACCCTTTGTTGCTGGACCTCTGCGCACCTGCTGCTTTATGCGCATTTGTCCGTTATACTTTTACCACTGCTTTTACCTTCAATATTTGTGAACTTCATTGTACCATATTGTTTATCATGTCTCCTCTGTCTCTTCCCCACAAGATGCATCTAGCAACGAGCTGTTCTAAACTCAGCAAGCTCTCCTGGTGGCGATTTTCAATAAATAAATAAATACAGTGACAACACCTGAATGCAGTTCTACAGGTAAGGCCTCACATATGTTCTGTAGAGTGGTAGTAGCACATCCTTTTTTAAGTCATCACTTAGCTGCCCCTCTGGCACACTTACTAGCTTTAAAGTGCGCGTCAGGCTAATCCTCAGGGGCTCTAAAAAGCCCGTGGCTTATTTCCCCATGGAAGGCCTAACAGGCACTGCTCCAGGCTTTGTCAATGCACACCCATATTAGACATCAAACTTGCAGCCCCATGAGGACAAACATCAGAGAGTTTGGGGCTTCAGGAGGAAGAGGGATGCCCATAGTCATACAGTGCATGGCAGAGTCATGTCACATCATACATCAAAGCCATCACTGTGTCTGCAGGAGGCATTGGAAGATCAGGTAGGACTCCACTCGTGCCCCCGGGCTAGAGTGTGATGCCTCTGCATTGTTCCCTGGCCCTCAGCCCAAGTGTGGGAGTGGAGAGATGATTCATTCCAATCTCAGGCCTCCCACATGGTAATACAGTTAATTTCATCCCGCGCCATCAGGTTGAAGTAGTTTCATCCTTTGATCTTCACATAAAATTTGCTATTTCTCAGGGATGGATTCACTGTTTCAAGCCACCTTGCACACGGATCTGTGCTCTTTGGTGCCTATGTCACCAATTCCCTCAGGGTCTTTTCATAGTCCGTTGCCTCCAATTTTTGATTTCTAAATTACACTTTGCCCTTGTCTCAAAGTGCATCACCTTACATCTGTAATATTAAACTTCATTTCCCATACCTCCATTCACTAATTCAGCTTGTACAGATCCTCTTGTAATTCCCTAATACCTTCCTCTTTATCAACATCTCTTCCAATCTCAGTGTCATCTGTAAACTTAGATATCCAGCTACCTAGTCCATTATTAATGTCCCTGATGAACAAGCTGAAAAGTGTAGGGCAAAATACTGATTCCTGTGGTATCCCATTCTCTGCTGCTGTCCATACTGATTTCTTCCCTTATATGCATACTCTGTCTCCTGTCAGTTATGAAGGAATTAGTCCATCACCCACCAGATATTTTTAAAATTGGCTTTTTTATTTCCAACATTCACCTGCTCTTTAAAACCCAACATTTCATGGAAACAATGAACCACTTGAGAGGATGGTCCACAAGCTCTGTTGTACTTTCCAGATCAGGAATCTATAATTCAAATTTCAAAGCCTGTCATAGCCAGCCTGAAGAAGCGGTTTATTTTTCCTATGAATTTTTTTTTATTGGCAAGTAAATTCTGGAAATAAAAGAAAGCGATTTTAAAATATCTGGAGGTTGACACTCATTTCTTAATTTCACAACTGAAATACTGCAGTGTCAATTAAGAGTCTGCCTCCCCTCCAAAAGATTTTTCCTCTTTACAGGAGGATCAAATTTCCTGAGTAACTATTCCTTTTCTCCAGTCAGTTAACCTTGCATCCCATTCACCTCTGTAGTAATACCTCTTCTGGGGCACTAAGAAAGGGGTTAATAGTGGGTACCGAGGGTTCAGTACTGGGTCCAGTTCTTTAATGTTTTTATAAGTGACATTGCAGAGGGACTGGAAGGAAAAGTACGCCTTTTGCAGATGACACAACGATCTGCAACAGGGTTGATACACAAGGAGGCGTAGAAAGGATGAGAAATGGACTGGCAAGGTTGGAGGAATGGTCAGAAGTATGGCAGCTTGATCAATGCAAAGTTAGTGCAAAATAATGCCCTTGGGAAACAAAACCCAGGAAGATTACACAAGGGAAGGGAGGTAGTAACAGCAACAGAAATGGAAAGGGACTTGGGGTAATCATATCAGATGACCTTAAGGCTAGCAAGCAATGTGAGAAGGCAGTAGGGAGGGCTGGGGGATACTGGGATATATGGAGAGGCATCACCAGCAGAAAACAGGAAGTTGTTATCCCTCTGTACAGACAGTTGATGAGACCCCATCTGGAGTACTGTGTCCAGTTCTGGAGACCCCATCTCATAAGGACATAGACAGGATGGAGGCAGTCAGAGGAGGGCAACTAAAATGGTGCAGGGTCTGCACCAGAAGCCACACAAAGAGAGATTCAAGGAGCTCAATATGTATACCCTCGAGGAAAGAGGGAGGGGGGACATGACAGAAACTTTCAAGTACCTAGGGAATCAACAAAGTCCAAGAGGGTAGCATCTTTCAGAAAAAAGATGTGCAAGAACAAAGGGACACAATTTAAAGATGGGGGCGGTTCAGGGGCAATGTGAGGAAGTATTTTTCACAGAGATAGTGGTGGATGCATGGAACAGCCTTCCTAAGGAGGTTGTGGGGTCTAAAACTGTGGGAGAATTCAAGAATGCATGGGACAGACATAAGGCAATTCTTGTGGGGGGTAGGAAGAGACAGGCTGTTGGTTTACATAGGATCTGCAGCTTATCCTGTTGGTAGGAAATGGGCAGACTAGGTGGGCCAATAGATCCTTATCTGCCGTCCAAAGTCTATGTTTCTAAGGAAGCGTGGTTTGTGGTGCTGGTATGCGGGTAAGTGGGGCAACAGAAGTAACCCTTAAAGCAGATGGCTCGATAAAAAAAAAAAGAATGTGGGGAGAAGATGAAAACCATCGTTCATTACTTGGGCCGGTTCCTCAACTGAATGGGTTGTTTCTCCACGGCGTTGAGGGGGCATAGTAGAAAGCTTAGGTGGACTGTTGGGGATATGCTGATCCTGTGAGTCATGGTAGGCAAGCCAGAAGGGAGACCACTGCCTGATATGCAGAAAAACCTGTAAAAATTAACCAGTTTTGTTAACAAAAGCAGTGGCAGAACGTTCTAATCCACTCTTGTATCTCTCCGACTTAACATTCTTCACTACCCACATCTCTGCACACCTAAAGGAATCTGTCAGTCAGAAAACTACTACTGTTTTAAGGGAGCTGCTTTATTTACCCCTGTCAGGTACTTGTTTTACAAACCTCAACCTGTCTTGTCTTTCAGAGTCTCCCATCAGGCATCAGTGTTCGACATTTGTGTTTGACTGGTTCAAACTTCCCAGCAAAAGTGATGTATCTGTTTTTCAGCATGGATGCCAACTCTTTATTCTCGGACTCCTCTTCTAGCTCATTTGGTTTCCAAAATCGATGCTGAGAACTAAATCTGAGAAAAAAAATGTACAAAATAAAAGCGCGATAAGAAATAGCAAACCACACCAACTACTTGCAGTGTCTTGTTTAAGCACAAGAATTCCTAGATCTGTTTTAAAAGGCAACACCATAAATTAGAATACCCTCATGCTACCCAACAGATCAGCAATTTTACACAGAGAAAACAGGTTACTCAGCTGTAATAGTAGTTCTAGGAGTGGTATATGTTGTTCATCCATATGTTCTGGGCATGTCCTTTCCCCTTAAGATTCGCGGAAAGTCTTCAAGCTGGCTCCTCCCACCCACCCAAGTGGTATATATCCCTCGGCTCCACTACATGAAGCCAGATCTTGCCCACTGGAAGGCAGAGTGTGAGCAACCGAAGCTGGGAGGTCATGTGGGTCTTTGTGAATGAACAACATACACCACTCCTAGAAAGTACAAAGGCCTAAGACCTACCGTAATAGTATATCTTTGAGGAGTGTCATTGCAGCAGGTAATACACTTGGGTCATCGCCAGAGGTCACTTAGACACACGGCAGCTCTTCTAGCAGTCTTTTCCAGCGGCCACCCACACATGACATCAGTTTCCTGTTTCCTATATAGTGTGGGCGGTCCCTGGTATCCATAGTTTCCCGCTGGATTCAGCTCGCTAAGGGAGGACCGAGGGAAGCCGAGGTACCATAGGTATCCCAACCCATAAGTCATTGGACCAGAATTTGTTCTCCAGAGAAGGAGGAGGAGGGGTAGGAATGCACCTGCTGCAAGAGACACTCCTGAAAGATCTACTGTTATGGTAAGTTATTGCGAACTGTACTATCTTCCACGGAGGTCTCTTGCAGCAGGTAATACACTTGGGATGAATCCCAAACAGTAAACCCAAAAAGGGTGGTCACTATGACAGGAGGCCTTGTAGACAGCTCGGCCAAAGGCCATCCACAGCGTGAAGCAACATCTAAGTTGTAATGCTTCGTGAAAGTATGAATCATGGACCAGGTAGCTGTAGCAGATATCCGTGATAGAGGCCCCTTTAAGCAGGCCGCAGTAGGGCCATAGCTCTGGTAGCATGGGCTTGGACAGGTCCAGGTAATGGTTTGTTGTATTTTGAATAACAAAATGTTATACAGTGTGCTAGCCAATTGGAAAAAGTCTATTTATTGACTGGAAGACCTTCCCTGCCTGAGGCGAAGGTGACAAAAAGTTGAGAAGTTTTCTAATCATTTTAGTTCGATTAGTGTACTATTGTAATATACGATGGACATCTAAGGTATGTAAGAGGTGTTCACCTTGACTGGAGTGTTCAGGATAATATATCGGTAACTCCAAGGACTGGTTTAAGGTGTGTTCAGACACTACCTTAGGTAGGAAGGAAGGGTTGATAAGTGCCACTCTATCTTGTGAAAAAATCAAGTAAGGTTCTCTGCCGAGAGCATGGAGCTCGAAATCGTCGAGCTGAAGTGACAGCCAGTAAGAATAGTGTTTTCCATGAAAGAAAACAGAGGTGACAAGTGGCCACCAGTTCAAAGGGCTCAAGAGTTAATTTCTCATTACGAAATTGAGATCCCACGGAAGAGTGGGTCTTCTGATGGGTGGCTTAATATGTAACATTCCTCTTAGAAACATTTTGGCTAGATGATGTTGATACAGTAATCTACCATTCAGAGGTTCATGGAAGGCGAAATGGAAGCCAAATAGACTCTGATGGAGAAATAGTTTAATCCTGTCTCGGCAATCGAGGCTAGGTAATCCAAGACTTTTGTCAATGGACAGGAGTTAGGGATCCAGTGATCAGGAAGCAGCCCATATGGAAAACATTTCCATTTGGCATTACATGTTTCCTGGTTGCTGGTTTACATGGTGCCAGCAATATGCTGGCAACAGAAGAGGACACTTGTAGACGTGCTATGAAAGCATCCTCAGGAGCCAAGCATGAAGGTGTAGCGCCTTCAGGCTGGGATGTAGAAAGGTCCCTTGATTCTGAGTCAAGAGATCTGGTCTCATTGGCAACGGAACAGGTTCTCTACCGGAACTGCTGAAGTAGGGGAAACCACACCTGCCGAGGCCACAGAGAGGCTATGAGAATCATGGCAGCAGGTTCGAGAGTCCATTGCAGGAGTGGGAGGGGAGCATACAAGAGAGTCCTGTCCACATTTGGGACAGGGCATCTATAGACCGCCCCTTTTGCTCGGGATAATGGAATAGTATCTGGGGAGACAGTGGTAGACTGGGGAGGCAAACAGATCCAGTTGCAGGTCTCCCACAAATGAAAGATTTTCTGGAGCACTTCGTAATGAAGTGTCCATTCTGTAGCGGACGATTGGTGACTGAGAAAGTCGGCCAGGAGGTTGTAATGTCCAGGTAGATGGATGGCTGTCAGCATTAGGTGTTGCCAAATGGCCTCCTGCCAGACTGCAAGCGCCATTTTGCATAGAGTATGGGACTTGCACCTCCTTGTTTGTTGAGGTAGAATACTACTGCGGTGTTCAAAACAAACAGTTTTCCACAGTGCTCACAGCACTTTGAGTGCTAGGAAAAGGTGAGGCCCACCTAGGGATAGAGTTAAAAAAAAAAAGTCGTCCTGCACAAAGGTGCTAATAATCCCAAATGAAAATAAACACTCTATTTGCATTGTTAGATCAACAGCTTTATTGCTGCATGGACACACAGGTACTGGGAATTACCCAACAGCCTTGGCACTTCGCTCCAATGAGCTGCGGTGTTGTCTGACTGAATCAGCAAAGGTGCTGGAGACAGGTGAGGTTGAAAAGCCTACAGGGTTGCTTAACCATCCTCAGCTCCAGTTGATTGATGTGGGATGAGGATGGACTGATTTTGTCTTTAACATTTCCTGTTCTTTGAGACCATTGGTTCTGAAGAATCCATTGGATTGGTCTTATCCGAAGATGGGCGAGAGCCACCAAGGGATGGTAGTGGCCATGTGACCTAGGAGACGCAGCATGCATCTGGCTGTGACAGCTTTCTGGGCTTGTACTTGCAGCGCCAGAGATAGAAGCTTCTCTTGTCTGTTGGCTGGGAGGTGAGCCCTGGCGAAGACAGTGTCTAGGACCGCTCCTATATATTGGATCAACTGTGTAGGGGTCGGATTGGACTTGACCAACTGACCGTAATCCCTAGAGCTTGGAACAAAGTTAAGGTTGCTTCTAGGGAAGAAAGCAGAGCAATTCTGGACTTGCTTTTTATGAGCCAGTCGTCCAGGTATGAGAAAACAAAGTGCCCATCCCTTCGAGAGGGCTGCTGCTACTACTGCTAGGCATTTGGTGAACACCACGGGCTGAGGAAAGGCCAAACGGAGTGCCCGAAATTGGTAGTGTTGCTCCAACAGGAGAAACAAAGGAACTTGTGGTGGGCAGTAGGATAGGGATATGAAGCAAGCATCCTTCATATCCAGGGCACATAACCAACTCTTGTTTTAGTATTGCATAAGAAGAGTTTAGGGTGACCATGCGGAACCTCTTATACTGGATGTACAGGTTCAGTTGTCCGAGGTCCAGTATTGGTCTGAGATCTCCAGTTTGCTTGGGTATTAGGAAGAAGTGGGAGTAAAACCCCTTTCGGTGTCCTGATGGGGGTACTGGATAAACTGCCTTCTTGGTAAGAAGAGCCAGTAATTCCTCCTGGAGAAAAGGAATATGGTCAGGTGGGTAATGGACAGAGTGGGGAGGATGAGGGGAGGTCTGGAAGTAATTCCAGAGTGTGGCCTCTGAATGATCTGAATGACCCACTCGTCAATGTGATAGTCTTTCAGGCCTCCAAATGGAGGACAAAATGACCACCCACAGCTTCCAAGGTCTGGCTGAAGAAGCATGGACAGAGCCCCAGTAGGTCACTGGGAGGTGGGCTGACCAGCCCACTGGGAGGATGGGGGCAGGGACCCTTGGCGGCAGAGGTGTTGGTTCTGGTAAACTGAGAATGACCTCGGGATCCGCTCTATTTGAGCCTCTGTATTTACCACCTCTTGTGGTATAAAAAGAGGACTGAGGATGGTAGGATGGCTGAGAAGTACGGTACATGCCATGCATCATACGCAGGGTTCTTTCCCAGCCTGGAGATCATCTATCAATGTTTGGGTACCTGGCCCAAAATAGTTTGGACCCATTTTGTTGCTGACATGTGGGCCAAAGTATCAACAGCATCATATTCCAAATGAAGTAACTGACGGAAATGAGTGGCTTAGTAGATACTGTGGTCAATAATTGTTCTCTTTCCAGTAAAGGAGGGAGTTTATTGACCAGTGCAATGGCAGAAGACCAGAGTGTATGCTGGTATCTGACCATATGTCCCATATAATTTAGGATTCTGACATTCATGGTACTTGACTGGAATACATTTTTTCCCAGACAGTCTATCCTATGGGATTCTTTATCAGGGATAAGGAGCTCATGTGTTTCAGTCATTTGGTACAATCATGAGGCAGCAATCACCACCAATCTGCTTCTGGAGTGGTGGATAAAGAGGGTGATCCAGTGGAGCCTGGTAAAGGTGATCACTTGCAGGAACAGCCGTAGCTGAAGAAGGTTGGTGCCAGGCTGCAAGCATAGCATTTTGGTATGTTTGGATTAGTGGGGGTACCACTAAGGCTGGATCTTTTGGTAATTATAGATAGTCTGCCATATCCTTACATTGTTTTGTCATGTTTGATAGTACAGAATCCCATGACTTTTGAATCTGGACCATCATCTCATGGAAAGATGGGTTGTCCGGAGAGAGGCACCAGATACCTGGATAGGTCCTCATTTAATGAGGAAATTTCCAACAGAGGAGATTGGGCTGGAAACCATATCCTGAATTCATCGTCCTCCAGATCTCCAGTAAAATCTCCTGGAAATTCAGCCTCGCCTGATAGGTAGTCATCCACATATGAGGGAGGTGACCAGGTTGGTAAAGGGTCCCTGTCACCCTGAAATCGTTTTGGCGGAGGAGTAGGTGAGTGGGATGGGTGACTGGCTCTCCTGGATAGGAAGGCTGAGCATGCCGCATTGCATGCAAGACATGCTGTACTACTGAAGTAATGGCCAGTTCTTTTGTGAGAAGGAAGGGGGTAGGGAGGGGTTTTATGGAAACCAAAGGGAGGACAGAGAGAATAGGACGTGTAGCCTGAGCAGGTCTTGCCCTGGGTAGTAAAGTCCAGGGTCCCAATCCTGTCCACCTGGCCCCTATGGGTACCCACCTGCGAGGGTGGAGGGCAGCATGCATAGCAAATGCAGCCTGTTTAACCAGTGGAATGCGGCTCGTCATCGACAGAACCACCTGGAATCAGCAGAAGGCACTGAAAATGATGGTGCCATCGATGGAGAGGAGCCCCTATCGATGGGGACCATAAAAGTGCATCATAAATTGCCATCAACACTGTGGAAAGCACCTCAATAAGAGGGAATAACCTCCCATCAATGAAGAGGCAGTATGTGAATGCCTCGCAATGGTGGGGCACCTGTCATGGTGGCTGTCACATTTGTGGCACAGAGGTTGAGGAGGGCTTCTTCTTCTCTGTGTTGTGCTGTCGATGGAACCCACAAGGAGTTCATCATAGACTGCCACTGAAGTACTGAAGCGCTGTCAACTAGGGGGAAAATGCCCATCGACGAGGAGACAGAATATGAATGCATCGTCGACAGTGGGACATCTGTAAAGGTGGCCGTCGACCGTGAGAGGCACAGAGGTTGAGGAGGCTACCCTCTCTGTGCCGGGTATGAGAATCAGTGGATGGGGAGCTCTTGGGATGAGCCCCTGATTTTCCATGAGATAATTTCTTGCTTGCAGATTCTTCGATGTTTTGTTCAAATTCTCACTGAAGACTGCTGCTGAAGTTGATCTAGCTGCTGCATGCGAGCTGAAGACGGCGGAAAATGAACTGAGGATACCAGGACTGCCCACACTTATATAGGAAACAGGAAGCTGATGTCATCTGTGGGCGCCCATGGAAAAGACTGCTAGAAGAGCTGCCATGCACCACAGTGACCTCTGGCACCACCCAAGTGTATTTAATACCTGTTGTAAGAGACCACTCCGTGGAAGATCTACTGTTATAGGTGAGTAACCCTGCTTTTCTAGGGATGTGGATATGTTGCTCATCTACACGCTCTGGCAGACTCCTAGCAGTTCTCCGGGAGGAGGGAGGCAAGCACACATCCCCTACTGGGAACAGAGATTGGAGAACTGAGGCCCCAAAAGCAGCATCCCGGGCGTGACTCTAAGTCAAAGTGGTAATGGGAAATGAATCTGTGTGCTGATTTCAGGCAGCAGCCCTGCATATTTCCTGGATAGGGATGTTCCTAGAAGCAGCCACTGACGCAGTGGTATGGCAGGTGGAATGAGCCTTAGCCCCATGCGGGCTCCCACCTGCCAACCTATAGCAGATATCAATGCAGGAAGTGATCCACCTGCCAATCCTCGCTTTGCTGCAGGTCTGCCAGGTGCAGCTTCAGCATAGGTAACAAACAGCTGGCAAACCTCTCCTGAACTCTGGTTGTGCGCCTTCATAATAGGTAAGAGCTCGCCTCAGGTCCAAGGTATGGCGCCTGTATTCAGCATCTGAGGTGTGATTTGGGTAGAACACTGGAAGAGTCATCACCTGATTCAGTGAAACTCCGACACAACCTTGGAGGAACTTCGGGTTGGGGTGCAGGCCAACCTTGTCGCTGTGGAAGACCAGATAAGGAGACTCGATAGAGTGCCTGGAGCTCCCCAATCCTTCTGGCTGATATAATGGCGACCAAGGCAGTCTCTCCATGACAGGTGTGAACGCACATCTGTTCATCGGTTCGAAAGGCTTGCCCATGAGCTTTGCCAGTACCAGCAACAGATCCCACGGAGGTGGAGGTTCACACACTGAGGGATATGTGATCTAAACCTGTGAGAAGCACCAGACCACTGTCTCCTGTGCCACCAACCGCTGACTGGCCTCGCCTGTAAGCAGAGATGGCTGCCAGATGCACATTAAGGGTCGTCGATCAAGTCCCCTTTGAGGGAGACCACTGGTAGTCCAAAAGGCTAGCCACTGGACAGGTCAAGGGTCCAGGCCCTTGTCCTGACACCAAATGGAGAATCTCTTCACTTGAAGGCATAACATTTTCTGGTCGACTTCTTCGAGAGGCCTCCATGACAGTGAATATATCTTGGAGAGGCACAGCCTGGAACTCAGCCAGGAACCAGGCTGTCAGGTGCAGGGATTGAAGGTCCGGGTGGAGTACCTTCCTGATTGCTTGACAGCAGGTCCTGGCATGCTGGAAGATGCCTCAGGAGCCTGTTTCTGAGGCTGAGGAGATCTGAGTACCAAAACTGGCAGGGCCAATTGACCCATTAGGATCACCTGTGCCTTGTCCCTCCTGACCTTGAGCAGCACCTGTGGATCGAGGGAAGACACACAAGAGGCCTAGGGTCCACAGCCTCGAGCAGGCATTCCCCTGCAGAGAGCCTTGCTGAGGGGGCAGGCACAAAACAGCCACAGCTTTGCATTCTCCCTGAGGCTAACAGGTCCACCTGAGGAGTGCCCCACTGGGAGAACAGACTGTAAAACTACCCTGGATGGAGAGACCACTAATGAGATGCCTCGCCCACCTGGCTGAGGGCATCCTCCAACTGCCTGGAGGCTCCTGCCACATGGATGGCTAGGAGATCCGCCTCCAGGCTGTGCACTAGTGTCCATGTGCAGATAGCTTCCTTGCACAATGGCAGAGAATGCATCCCTCCCTGTTTGTTGAGGCAGTACATAGTTGTGGTGTTGTCCGCCTGGACGTGAACCACTTGACCCTCAAACAAACGGAGCTTAAAGCAGTCAGCACCAGCCGAACTGCTCAGAGCTCCAGCAGATTGATGTGGAATCGATTCCTCGGGATCAGAGCCTGTGGACTCTGTGTCCCCTCAGATGGGCACCCCAGCCCATGAGAGAAGCGCCGGTCATCAGGATGACCATCGGCTTGGTGCGGACAAATGGGATCCCTTCCTGCAGATGCTTGAACGGTCCACCACTGGAGGGCATCCCACATCCTCTGGGTCACCATGATCAGCTGGTCAAAGTGACCTTGTGCTGGGACCACTGATTGGCCAGCTCCCACTGCAGAGAGCACATATGCCACTGGGCCCATCGGACCATGGTGGTGCAGGCAGCTATGTACCCAGTAGGCGAGGGAAGTCCCGGCAGGGCGCAGGTACAATCATTTCAGAGGAAAGAACCTCCGCCTGTCTGCCAGGAGCCTGGCTCTGGCTTGGCAAGAGTTGAGCTCTGCTCTGATGAAACTGATGACCTGCGGGCATGAGTTCGACTTGGCCTCGCTGATAAGGAGGCCCAGGTCGATGCAGGTCTGAAGGGCCAGATCCCTGACCGCTCCACCTCCCGCCTGGAGGAACCTGCAATCACCCAGTCATCCAGGTAGGGGTACACCCGCCCCTTGACACCTTATGTGGGCCGCCACCACTACTATGCATTTGATGAAGACCCTGTGGGCAGAGGAGAGGATGAATGGCATGGCCTGAACTCATATAGGGTTCTCTGCTCGAAAGCAGAGGAACCTTCGTGGGACAGACAGATTGGAATGTGAAAACGCGTCCTGAAGATCCAGAGGGCTCACTACATGTCCTGCTCAAGAGATGGTATGATCTGAGACAGAGTTACCATCCTGAATGTGCGGACCTGAGGAACTTGTTCAGGTCGGCAGATCTAGAATGGGGCACCAACCCCTTGTCCGCTTTGGCACCAGGAAGTACCTGGAGACAAACCGTGGTGTGCAGGAGGATCCGCTATTTGACCACCACCTCCTTGTGGAGGAGTTGGGCTATGTAGCTCGGAGAGCTGACCGAATGTTCAGGATACCAAGCCTCCCATGGGCACGGGCTTGGCTTTAGAGGGTACTGCTCGAATTCCAGAGGCAGACCCTGACCGACCATTTAGAACCCACCTGTCTGTGGTAACAGCAGACCAGGTGGAAAGGAAGTGATGGAGCGGACTCCCACAGGAGGACCCTGGGAGGTGTGACAGGCATGGGGATGGCACCTCCATCCCATCACTGGGCAAGCTTGAGGAGGACCCGCCGAGAAGACGCCGACCTTTACCTCCGGACTTACGGGCACCAAAGCCGCTGCCTTGGCCTGGGGCACAAGACTGAGCCTGCTGCACAGACTGAAACTGGGCTGGTTTGGCCACAGGGTGAAAGGCAGAAAGGGCTTGCACTTCTGCTGCTTGGAGCCCCTAGATGCCTTCTGGACCGACTTAATAGAGTCCAAGGTGGCACTGGACTTCTATGCACTGGAGGTGACTGTCTACTCCGGCCTGAACAAGTCAGTGCCCAGAAAGTGCAACATCTCCAATTCTATGCTGAGTGTCTGCTGTGAAGGTATAGATCCTTGGCCAGGCGCCACGGCGCATGGTGATTGCAGCTGCCACCGAAAGGGCACAAGAAATGAAAATTACGCACCTACCGTAATTCTTGATCTTCTGGATGAGTCTCCACCACTCATTCACACTAATGGGATCTGAGCCGGAGGCACTGGGACCCAGCAGGAGCAAACTTTTGCTAGAGGGCCGGGCGCTAGAGATGGAGCCGCCAGGAGCTGCACTATGAGCCCCAGCTCGCGGTAATGACTATCCCGCGCCGACCCTCCAACCGCCTTAGTACCTTTTTTCTGAGGAGGTGCAGCGTACTAACCTAGAAGGGTAGTCTAACCAAAAATCAGACATGAGAAGTCCGGATGACCCGTATAAGAAGGGTCAACAAGGAAGTCCTCACAGCCTAAAGATTGAGGGAGTGAAGACCAACAACAGAGGTGAGCCTGGGGAGTTGGGAGGGAGGAAGGAGTGGTGGGGACTCATCCAAGAAGATTAAGAATTATGGTAGGTAATGCATTTCCATATCTTCCTGGACATAAAGTCTCCACCACTCATTCACACTAATGGGAGAGTACCGAGCTAATAATCCCCGAGAGGGCGGCAGAAGAGACCAAGAGCTCACAGTTTTAGGACAAGAGTCCATTAAGGATGGTTCTGACAAAAGAAAGATGTCATCTGGCATGGACATCCAGGGCATAGTGTTAGACAAAAGTATGCACTGAGCTCCAGGTGGCGTGATTGCAATATCCGCATGGGCACGCTATGGATTTCCGCTAGGGATGCCCTGACCGCTCTAGTAGAATGAGCGTACACTCTGCCCTCCAGCTTAACCTGCGCCATGGAATAACAGTGGCGAAGGTATGCAACCAGCCATGCCGAATACATCTGATAGTACAGGTTGACCCAGCTGGGTCTCGCTGAAGGAAACAAACAGTTATTGAGCTTCTTAAAGTCTTTCGTTCTGTCTAGATAGAAACGCAAAGCTCTTTTGACATCCAAGGAATGAAAAGAACGCTCCTTCATTTTGGAAGTTCGCAAGTAAGATGGAAGGACCAGAGGTTGGTTTAGATGGAATTCTGAAACAACCTTAGGGAGAAACTTAGGATGGGTCCTAAGAACTACTTTGTCTTTATGAAACACAGTATATGGAGGGTCTGTGACCAGAGCATGTATCTCAAGAGACCCTGTGGGTTGAGGTAATGGCCACTAGGAAGGCCGCCTTCCAAGTGAGAAATTTTAACTCACAGGTAGCTAGAGGCACGTAAGGGTTTGAGTGAGCATGTCTAGTACTAGATTAATGTCCCAGGCTGCGACTGGATGTCTTATAGGAGGTCTGGTATGCAGAATTCCTTAAGAAACCTCTTAACCATTAGGTAACTGAGCCAGTGACAAGGAAAGTACTGGCTCATGATAAGCTGAAATGCCACAAAGGTGAACCTTAACTGTAGAGTATTGCAGATCTGAATTTGAGAGGTCTAAAAGGTACTCTAGGACTTTATCTGGTGGGCAGGAAAAAGGATTCAGAGAGGATTTTGCACACCAGAGCGAGAAACTCTTCCATTTGGCTGTGTAAGTTTTTCTAGTGGCTGGCTTGCACGCAGCCAGAAGAATATCTGAAACCCAGCGAGAGACATTGAACCTGTTCACTTCTATCTCTTCAGGAGCCAAGCGTGAAGGTGAAGCGACCTCAGGTTGGGATGGACCACAGGCCCCTGAGTCAGAAGGTTCTGCCTGAAGGGGAAGCGGTTTCGGAGGAGTTTCCGCCATACTGTTGAGTAGTGGAAACCATATCTATAGAGGCCAGAAGGGAGCAATGAGGATCATTTTGTCCCCTGGGACTCGAATTTGAGAAGTATTCTCTGAATAAGAGGAAGAGGCGGAAAGGCGATAGAAAGAGTTTTGTCCACTGCAGCCTGAACGCATCCCGACGGAAAATGCCAGGCCCTGGATTTCTGGAGCAGAAGAGAGGCAGTTTTGTGTTGAGTGTGGATGCAAAAGGTCCAGGTCTGGAGTTCCCACTCTGAATAGTGACTGAGCTATGGCTGAGTCGAAGACCACTGCGGAGGATCTGTCTCTGTTCTGCTGAGACGGTCTGCCAGTTCATTCTGCACTCCCGCAGGTAGACCGCATGAATTAGAGCCTTGTGCTCCAAGCACCATTCCCACACCCTTATCGCTTCCTGCATAAGGGGTAGAGGAGCACTGCCCTGCTTGTTGATGTAATACATCACTGCTTTGTTGTCCGCTTGAAGGAGAATGTTCTTGTGACAGAGAATGTCCTTAAAGCCGGACTGCATAAAGGACGCTCTCATTTCTCAAACATTTATTTGAAGCTGGGACTCATCCTGAACTGCATCTTGAGTCTGAGAGTCTGACAGTGTGCTCCCACCCCATCAGGGACGGTCCGTGGTAATGGAAATCTGATGATCCAGAGGAGCAAAGGGTATCCTTCCAGAAGATTGTCCTCTGCACCACCAGGTGAGTGATCTTTCAGAGGTTCTGTCACTTTGATGAGAAAGGACTGAGGGTGACTGGTCGGGGACCACTGAGTACTGAGCATCCATTGAGAGGTTCTCATGTGGAGGCGTTAGGGTACAGTGAACACCGAGGATGCCATGAGACCTAGCATCCATTGCATCGAGAGCTGTCACCAGCTGCTTTCTCGATGTATCGGGCCATCTGAAGGATATCGCCCTCCTGCCCTCGGAAGAAATGCTTTCAGACAGGTGGCGCCCAGGAGAGTTCCTATGAAAAGGAGCCCTGGGAGGGCTGCAGCTGTGATTTTTGAGGTTTAGCAGGACCCATGGACGTAAGAAAGTGTGAAGTCGGCTATGCATCTAGAGTTCCCTGCCTGGAAGAACTTGCTAGAAGCCAATCGTCCAGATATGGGAACACTTGTGCCCGATTTTTCTGAGATGCACTGCAAGACTTGCACAACACTTTGTAAAAACTCATGGCGCCGAGGATAGCCCAAAGGGCAGGACTCTGAACTGATAATGCTGTCCCAAAGCCATGAACCTTAGGTATCTGTGATGCTTTGGTTGTATAGGAATGTGCTGGTAAGCATCCTGCATGTCCAGGGAGGCTAACCAGTCATGTTGATGAAGCAAAGGTAACAGGGTTCCTAGTGATATCATTTTGAATTTTTCTTTGGGAAGGAAATTGTTTAATTTTCTGAGGTCCAAATGGGCGCATGCCTCTGGTTTTCTTTTGAACCAGAAAGTAATGGAAGTAGAACCCTGTGTTCCGCTGATCCAGCGGAACTACTTCCACTGCCCTGTTGTTCAGAAGGCCTTGTATCTCGGAGGCGAGAAGTTCTGACTGAAGAACTGACAGCCTGGGCTGTCATCTGGGGACGATCCGAGAGGTCTCCAAAAGATTGAGGGAATACCCTTGCAGATTATCCGAGGACCCATCTGTCCGATGTTATGGACTTCCATTGATTGTAGAAGTGAGTCAGACGACCTCCCACTGCTAAGGAAGAGTCCCCCGGGCAGCTGAGGTGGGACTTGGCCAACAACTCAGAAGGCGGCACTAGGTGCTTTGGGTCCTTGCACCTTCTGCTGCATTTTCTTTGAGGCTGAGGGCTTGGTTTTTATTAAAACTTTCCCTGCCTTTGCCCTCAAAGGACTGACTGTTATGAAACTGGCGCTTGTTAACACCCACCTGAGAGGGGACGGAGGAGGTTCGAGCCAATTTAATGGCTGACCCAGTCTTTTGTGTGGCCTCTACAGCTTGTTCTATTTGAGGGTCAAGAGATACACACCATCGAAAGGCAATGCCATTACCTGTTGCTGGGCATCATTCATGAAACCTGAAGTGCGCAGCCAGGAATGATGGCGGTACAAATGCCTCGCCGCCGCCTCGGAAGGCAGTATTGAAGGCGCCTATAGCTGCTTTAACCTGCTGGTTGTTGGACTAGATACCCCTGGTAATGGTTTGAAGAAGCTCTGAAATAGAGTCCAATTCTGGTAGAGCTTCACCATTTGTTTGAGCGAATGCAAAGGATATACCATATTGAGAGAAATAGCCTTGGTAGCTGGCAGCACGATACCTAGGGTGGAAGCAGCAAAGACTCTCTTACCTAAAGTGTCTACCTTACGAGATTCTTTGTTAATGGGTTGAGCTGTAGTAGTCTGGGGAAGGACGACTATCACTCTCTGCCAAGACTACAATAGGATCTGCAAAGACTTGGGATGCCAAAATGGGTCGATCCTTGGGGGCAGCATATTTCCTATCTATGGACTTAGTTATAGAAGGAATGAGAGCAGGATTATTCCATACCATTTGAGAAAGTGTCTCAAAGGAGGGCTGTACCGAGGAGTCAAATCCATAGGGATCTCTGGAACATGGAGGTACTGGAGTCTTAACAGTTTCCCAGGATCGATATCTGTAGTTTGAGAGAAAGAGTGGAATTCAAGTTTTCAGCAGAGACTTAAATGACAGGTTCTCACCATCAGGCTCTGCAGCAGGAATAGATCCTGCTCCTTCCACATCATCACCAGCCTAAGGTCTGGGTCAGGTTCATATCATCTCCTGACAGCCCAGGAGGAACTGTATGGACAGGAAAGGAATGAAAATCAGAAGGAAAAGAGGAAGGAAAAGGATTCAAAGAAGAGGAGCCCTGAAGAGTGGATGATGCCCTAACAGGTCTCGGTGCCGAACAGCATGACGCCGAAACACACATGGCGTCAAGAGCCACAAGTCGCCAAGAACAGCGCCAAGAAGCCACACGGCACCGAGGATGGTGGCTGACGAGGCGCAGAGCAGAGGATGGCCCCGACAAGACTGGAGAAACCAATGGTGCCGAGGATGGCGCCGACAGATGGCACCGAGTGTGCCATCGACGCCGATGGCATCGAAAACATCCCAAGACTCGAGAAACAGGATTTGAGGAAAAGAAGGATTAATACCAGGAGATAGAGGCATCGGTGTGACCCCTGCACTGCAGGCATGTGGGGGCGCGGAGTCACGGACGCCAGCGTGACTAGGGAGGTTCAACCACCCTACCTGATCTCCCAGAAAGCCCAAAGGCCCTTGAGTGACCGGGCCAGGTAGCTGGACCAACCTCTGAGCCCATTGTTCCATAAGAGCAGCCCACTGATGAAACTGCTCATCTGAAGACCTACCAGGAGCGGTAGGTCGGCGTCAAGACGCCAGCTACCAGAAACAGAAACTGGCGACTCGAGGAGGAGACCGCAACAGCCCCAATAACTGACTGTCTACGCACAGACATATCAGAGGCGCACCTCGAGTGATGCCTTCTTTTGACTTGTGTGCTGAAGAAGAGCCTAGGTCTAACGGTGCCAAGAGTGCGATCATTTACTTTATGCTTTGAGGGACCACCCACCCCTTGGGCACTGGACTGTCCATTGGCAGACCGACCCAGCCCGGCTGACTGAACAGTTTTCATATGAAGTCTCCCTACCATCACCTGACCCGCTCATGGTTGACTCTGTCAATGTAGGCTGAGACTTTTTCCCTAAATAAGAATAAAACAAAGCAATACTTTATTGAGATATTACTACAAAACAATAAAACTGAAAACTATGCTGCTAGTTTGAAGTTTGACTCCTGGAGGATGAGCGGCGTCGTCACTGAAGTGCATTCGATGGTGGGAAAAAAGGGAACTGAGGAGGTTGGAGGGTCGACGCGAGATAGTCATTACTGCACGAGCTGGGACTTGTGGTGCCACTCCTGGTTCCCATCTCTGGCCAACCCTCTAGCAAAAGTTTGCTCTGCTAGGTCCCCAGTGCCTCCGGCGCAGATCTCATTAGTGTGAATGAGTGGTGAGACTTTATGTCCAGGAAGATTCCCCAATGTCCAGAGCTGTCTGAGCTGCTGCTTGGAACAGCTCGACCCTAATCCCGACCTATTTGACCGTGGTTTGGAGGTCTGCAGGGAGATGAGGAAGCCCATCCAAGGAGCCCAAGAGGCATGGGAGAAATGTGACATGATGGCCGAGCTCGCCTGGTGGAGACTGAGTGATGAGGCAGCATAAACCTTTTTGCAGAGTAGTTCAATTTCTTGGGACTCCTTGTCCGGAGGCTTATCGCGTCTTTACTGACCAGAGTGCCAAACATGAAATCAGTCACTATTTCTGGCCGAGGGTGTTCCATGAACCCCGAAGGAATCTATGGGCACTGCATATTTGCAGGCCATATAGGCTGATCATGCAGGGCAGGAAGTAGGCTGCTGCCAAAGCTCCAAGGCTAGGTTGACAATGGCTCGCCACTGGAAAGGCCTCAGTCGGTGAATCCCTTTATCCAAAATGTCGGTAAGGGATACCGGCCCACTTCTGAACGGGTTCCACTGGTATCCCCTGGGACTCGGAGATAAGATTGAGGATGCCCAAGAAGGAGCAGGGCCCTCGTCCAGTCAAGAGACCCCCCACCGACGCCTCGCTGACCGGATGGCAGTTCAGCAAGGAGTCGCTGGTCGGACCAAGAGTCCTCGCACAGTGGCTGACCACCCATGTCAGCCTCAACCCGCTGACAGTCAGGCGAGAGTGATCAACAGCAAATGGGAAGCCCTTTAGCTGACCGAGACTCCTTAGACGGGCCCCGGATTGCGGCTTCCGAGGTGGTGACTCCACCAAGATCGGTTGAGAGGCCAGAATAGGCCAAGCCACGATGGTCTTCACAGGCTCCGTGTGTCGACTGGTTCCGAGGCGTTGGCCTAGTAGGCGACAGTCAGGTGATGGCTGGTGTAGGGGCAGAGGTCAGCTTTGGACCGGCCAACTTTAACTGCTGCCACATGAGGTTCCCTATAGCACTGACGGAATTTGCGCCAAGCCACTCCTCAGCCGAGGAGGACGAGGACGAAAGCAGTGGTGCTGCTTCTGTGGTGCCGAGAATGGCGCCCGCAGATCTACTTGACCCACTAGAACAGGAAGACCGAGACCTAGACCTCTTCCATCAGGGGGACCAACAGGGTGCTCGGAGGAGGGGGAGAGCCTCGACCTCCTGGTCTTGGTCAGAGGCCTTAGGGTCCGGCCCAGAGGGCTGGTTGGCTGCAGGACCGGAGTCCTAAAAGAGAGTTGCTGGCCTTTTGAGCAATGACGGGTCAACCAGGTCGAGAAAAATCTCAGCTGGATCATCGACCCACTGCCTCGGCAGGCTGGCTGGACGGTGGCACTGTAAAACCAGTGGCTAAGGCCGCAGTTGTCAGCCGAGTCAAACTGAAGTCTTCTGAGACTGAGACCGCCTCGCTCCCAAGAACATCGATGATGAGTCTTCTTTTCTCTCGACTCCTTCTCTCGAGATCACAAGCCATGCCAGCCTGAAGGACCTCTCCTTGGTTGGGAGAGACTAGCCCAACTTCAGAGGAACAGGCTGCAGCCAAAGAGGACTGCTCAGTGGCCTTAGCTGCCTTCTCCTCGAGGCCTTCATCTGCCTCAGCTGCTCGAGGACTCCATGGCTGAGACCACCCAACAGGCTTCCTTGGATTTAACCGGCGGGTTCAGTTTCTCCGGGCGCCCAACTGCAAATGGGCAAGGCGGACATCCGAGTACCGTGTGGTGGAGCGAGCAACAAATGTCTTGAGCCTGGGTATCGTGCTTTCGTGACTCAGGCAGTAAACGACAAGGTGTGCGTCGGTATATGTACATATTCTGCCTGCATGGGCACTAGCAGAACCCGGTGAGGAATTTTCCTCCATTTCGCTTGACGATCAAATGAAGATGAAACTCTAACAAGTTTAAGTTTAGGTACAAAATCCGAAGATTTGAATGCCAGGTCCTACTCAACACGGAGCGGTAAGAAGGAAACCTGCTTCTTCCAGCAGAAAGGAAGATCTGGCATCATGGAACGGAGCCGAGGATATACCACCCGGTGGGTGGAGTAGCCAGCTTTGAAGACTTTCCAGCTAATCTTAAAGGGAAAGGACATATCAGAACATGTGGACAGAACATATCCACGCTATAGAAATAATAATTATTTTTTTGCTTACTTTAATAACTGCTCCATAAACAAGGAGAGACAGTGCGGCCTCCACCTTCTCACGTAAATTGTACACTTGAACAACTCGCTGTATAATACCAGTGGCAGACTTAGCAGTGCATCTTATCATGCGAGTGTAGCAGTGCTGTTTACACGAGACAGTGGTGGGTAGCACTGGCTCTTTTTGTTATGGACAGGAACAATAAAGTAAGTCACAGAGTACTCAACTGATAAAAAATGTATATTTCTCTGTATAAAACATCTAATCAGGAGCAGCCATTAAGAGGAGGTTATGTAATTTGTAGAGTTGTCCTTAAGGTCTAAAGATAGCCAAGAAGAAAAGCACTGCTTGAATCCACATGTTTTATGTATCTTTAAAAATGTGAACAAATACACAAGGGAAGAAAGTATCCCAGGACAGGACGGCCTTTCGATGTCAAATACTGATTTTAGAAGTGCGTTTGTCATGCTATAAGACATAGATTTTGAAAACTGTGATTCTTTGACTCTTGAAGACCTAGTTAACTCTTTAAAGGTGGTCTCTGGAGACACTTAAAAGGATCTTCCACTTGTTCCTGCTCAAGATATTACCCTGACATCCTGCTCGTACTTTGTGCTGAGGACTGTCTCTATTAACTATGTCATATAGTCGCTGTAACCTGATCTGTGTTCGTATCTTTGCTTGATTATTTTTATACTGAATAACCTGTGAGCAAAATATGCCCATTTTCACTGGTGACCAATTACAAACACATACAAAATACATAATACAATACATACATACATAATCACAAAAGAATACGAAGCACAAAATCAATTAAAACATCGACATTCAGCTTCAGATAATAATTTTAGAACACCTTTAAAAGATATGTTAGCAGACATAGTAATCATTTGAGGTAAATCACTATACAATTTTACAGCATGAAATTGTAAAGAATTCTGAGCCTTTGAAGTTTGAAAAATGGAATCTGAAATTTATATCCTACCTGAAACCTAGCTGAAATTATATTAATTTGTCTAGGAAACAGTTTCTGCAATTATAACAGGTAAATATCCCAAGTGTAATTTATCTGTGTATGTCCGCCAGGAAAATCTGCATGTATGTTCATTTTGTGTTCATTCTTGCTTTAGGTATTTTATTTGAACTGTACTCCAGTGGAGCTTTATCCTTTTCCTTCTTATGCCTTTATTATGTAGTTTCTCTTGTTTCATGCCCCACTGCTTGCCTGTTCCACTGGCTCCTATTTGTCCCATGTATTTGATTGTTTTTTTTTTACTTTTGTACTCTCCTGGTCATAACCATATAAATAGGCATTTGCTTGCCTAGTGTACCCTACACAGTAAACAAAAACTAACTAAATAAAATACAGTAAATAAACCCCATGTGAAGCTCCACTGACCCACTTAATAGTACAAAGGCATTAAGGAAAAGAAAACCTTTTCTACTTGCTGTTTTAGGAAAGTAAAGTTATACTATTACCACAGGGTTCTGGTGCTGAAACCACCAGTCCGAAGAGTGTGGATCCTGGGAGGGATAGTATATTCTTGAAGAAGATCATAGTAGTCCTGAGATGGAATAGGACCTAGTGTTTCATCTAGTCCATGCCCTTTCCTCATGGCAGTCTCATCCAAAACTTTGTTTATGTATTTCCGTTGAGCAAAAAGTGGTACAATAGTATCCTGTTGTGGATTCTTGGTCCAAGGAGAGGAAAACTCATTTGGGATTCAGAGGCCAAGCAGAATCACCTGTTTCCCAAGGAAAATTCAAGAGAAACCTAGGAATATATACTCTACAGAATGAGTGGTATACACTTGCAACTGACTTAAAGGGCATGTGGTTTCAGCTGATACAGTTATGACCTTCCTGTTAAGACTGTAAGGACGGGAAGATAAAGGGATGACTGAGTATTCCACTGAGCTGGTGAGATGGAGGAACTTGCTGGACTAATGACATTCTTTCCTCCCTGTTGTATGCCTGTGAGTAAGTACAGTATGTACACCACTGTGTTTTAACCAATGTGAATACTTACTCCCCATTGTCTATGCTTTCTATCTCACAGCCTATTAGGCTATTATCCCATGGGAACTAGTGTCCTTTAACAGTGCACATGGACATTCGAAATGACAACAGCTCTCACAAAGCTGGTCCAGGTCATTATTTTGCAGCCAGAAATGGAGGGCAGTAGAGGAAGCATTTGTGGGGATGGATGCTGCAGAAGAAAAAATTACTCACCATAGTAATGTTGTTTCTTCTAATGGAGTCTTGCTGTATTCTGACAATATGCTGTTAGCCCCAGCACTTGAACTGCCCCGAGGGGAAAGAGTTAACTCTATACAGAAGCACAGAATGTTGAGCTTGAGCTCGGTTTTCAAACCTCTATCTCTGGTACTTACCAGTGTAACCGTCAGATTCTTACGAGCAAACTAACTAGTACACAAAGTGGAAAATGTTTACTAAAACCAAAGGCAACAATTTGGGCCCAAAAGAATCAAGTCGAGAGCCCAAGAAAAAGGTAGTGACTATATATATATAAAACTTTATTGTTAAGGTACCTTTCAAAACCAAGGCACCGAACAAACTAAACACACAATACAACACAATCGAAATAAAATATAAATATATAAACAATTATAAAACCACTACTAAAATCAGAAAGACTATTGCTTTGTAAGACTATGTATAAATAAACATAACAATAAAACAACTACCCCACCCT
This sequence comes from Neoceratodus forsteri, assembly GCA_016271365.2. Taxonomy (NCBI): domain Eukaryota; kingdom Metazoa; phylum Chordata; order Ceratodontiformes; family Ceratodontidae; genus Neoceratodus; species Neoceratodus forsteri. The sequence goes on from CM057452.1 coordinate 458,413,974, forward strand.
AAAGAGGGAGGGTACAAGGTACACCCCTGAGGTGCAACACTGTACCTGCCAGCCCACTTCTCAAAACTAGGTTCTGGGAAGGAGGTTAGAATACAGCAACATTCCATTAGAAGAAACATTACTATGGTGAATAATTTTTCTTAAAACAACATGAAGTCTTGCTGTATTCTGACAATATGCAGACTACAAACAGTTCCCCAGGAGGAGGGAGTGCAGAACCTACTTTGGGAACAGGTTCTGCAGTACTGCTTGTGCCAACCCTAGCATCACTCCTAGCCTGGATGTCCAAAGAGTAATGCTTGGTGAATGTATGGACTGTTTTCCAGGTGGCTGCTTTACAGATATCTAGCAAGGGTATATCTCAGGCAGCAGCCAGAGTAGCAGCTGCACGCTTAGTCGAGTGAGCCCTCAGACCTGGAGGGGTTGTTTTGCCCAATTTGTCATAGCAGAATTGTATACAAGAGACAATCCACCTGGTAACAGCCCTTTAGTAGCAGGCTTACCTTTTCCCACTTCACCATAACTGAGAAACAGTTGAAGAGAATCATGCCTGTGTGCCTTAGTATGCTCTATATAGTAGCAAGAGCCCTTTTACATCCAAACTGTAACATTCTTTCCCTGAAGAAGACTGGTCAATGAAAATACAGGAAGAGACATGGACTGGTTCAGATGAAAATCTGACACCACTTCAGGCAAGAACCTCCTGTTGGTTCTTAGGACCACCTTATCCTTATGGAAGGAAATGAAGTCAGGCTCAACTGACAGGGCCTGTAATTCACTAATCCACCTGGCAGAAGTGATAGCTACTAGGAACACAGTTTTCCAGGTCAAGTACTAAAGCTCAGCCGAAGCCAGAGGTTTGAAGGCTAGCTGCATAAGCTGAGCAATGCAGACATTAAGAACCCAAGCCAGAGTAGGTTTCTAAAGGGAGGGTTGATATGAACCAGACCCTTGAAGAACTTACTAAAAACAGGATGAGATGCCACTGAACAGACCTTCCCTGCTGAAAAGAATAAAGACAGCTGCTAGGGAACCTTCAGGGTTGCAGGCCTAAGACCCAGACCATTAAGGTGAACCAGATAGTCCAAAGCTATAGCAATATTTGCAGAATCAGGCAAAAAGGAAAATTACGTACTCTACCGTAATTCTTGATCTTCTCTTGTATCTTCACCATTCATTACTTCCTGGGTGTAAGCAGGAGGCGCACCAATCCATGAGGCTTTTTTTTTTTTTTTTAAATGCCCTACTTGGCCCGCCTCGAGAGCGGCGTCATGTGTCATGCGCGAGGGCGTCGTTAGTAGCGACCGACTCCTCCTCCAACTCAGTTCTGTGAGCCAGAGAGGCAAGAGAAAGCAGAAAATATAGATAGCGAGGCAAGATAGCGAGGGATAGCAAAGCAAGGAAGAATGAACTGAAAAAGGAATAAGCCGATGGAGGAAGGACAGAGGAGATAAGAACATCCCTAGTCTAGGGACTGCAGGGCCTCCTTACCTGGGCGACTCTAGGAGGAGAGATGAGTAAGGAAATGAGAAATAGAAGAAGAAGAAGAAAGAGAAGAGAGAGATGGGATGTTGAAGGGACCAGAATGCCCCACGAGCATAGTTAGCTTGTAGCTGAAGAGCTCGACTAAAGGGGAAGCAAGAATCCCCGTAGAGATAGAGCTGAAGAGAAGGTTCACCAAACCCGCTAGACAGACTCAGGAGGGCATAGTCCTCATCTTCAACATGCCATTGTTCATGACACCCACTCGGACTCCTGGCCGGAAGGCCTTTAACTGGAGGACACCGAGGAGGGAGAATAAAACCCAGCAGCATGAGAGTGCTGCTCAGGGGTTAGAAATGGAAAATGCAAGCCTTCAGGCGCTTCAAGACAGAAATGGGACTCAGACTGACTGGCTAAGGCAGGCCAAGGCTTAGGCTGGTTAGGATTCGATATGGTCAGCAGAGCTCTATTGTAAAAATTGCCCAGGAGGACACTAAAGGGAGAAACCAATAGCAAAACAGCGAGAAGGAAGCCTACCTTCTCATTTGCCTTCTTGTTTGATTTCTCCTTTTGACTAGATGCATGACCCAGATGCCAAGATGCCTATAGCAGTCGGAGAGAGTTCCTCAGCATTTTTTTTTTTTTTAAAAGAAGAAAGGAACAGACGATTGCCTCTGCTCTGCAAGGCAAGAATAGAGGGGAAAGATTTCAGGGCAACTATCTGAACACGGGATTGCAGGATCAAAACTGAATAGCCTGAGCCAGACCAAAAACCCCAGAGGTATCTTGCCAGAAGAATAGCAAGAGAAGTAGTGCAGTCTGATCGCCAATGCAATCCACTTAGATGGCCCATGAATCTTAGAGTAGTAATTTTCTGGGTGTAGGACCCTCCCCTTAAGAAAGAATTTTTTTTATATATATTTATATATTTTTTTTTTTTTTTGAAAAATTAAGGAATTTTCCTATATTTTATAAACAAAAGAGAAATGCAGAGAGAGGAAGGAGACGGAGGTGGAGAAGCACAGGAGGAGGCCACTGAGGGATGGTGGTGGGGAGTAATGAATGGTAAAGATACAAGAGAAGATCAAGAATTACGGTAGGCAATGCACTTTCCCATCTTCCCTGTCAATCTTCACCATTCATTACTTCTGGGTGAGTACTCAAGCCCTCTTCCGCAGGAGGGGAAGAGGCCATACCCTGAGGGAACAAGACCCCAGCCTCTGCTGGTGAGAAACAGAAGGAGAAGACTCTGGCTTATTCAGAAAGCCTAGTGGGAGAAGAGCTAGGAGGTGCCTCCGAGGACGAGGAGACGGATGGAGCCCTGTAAAAGTCTCCTAGCTCTGGATGAGAAAAGACGGGTCCCCGAAGGCGGAGCGATCACCACGCCGGCCAGGGGTGACAACCTGGAGAGACGGCTATGCCGTCCGCCTGATGCAGATCGCTGTCCGCAAGCCTGAAGCCACCATTGGCGCCATAAGATGCCCCTGCTTGGTGTCTTGCCAGCTCCAGGCCTACCGCGGGAGAGGGCAACGGCTTGTCTGGTTTGCTCGTGTCAGGCATAGATGCCAGCAGCTGGGACATCATCGACCACAGATGCCGGTTGTAGGCAGCGTGGTGAGCCTGATGTGATGCAATACATGCACTCGCACGAGAAGAAGAGAACACTCTTGCTCCAACGGTCGAACTGGAGAGTCCGAATCCGTGGGCGGTCGCAGCGCCAGGCAACGGCGCCCAGAAGGAGTATCCAGGTATACCAAACCTGGAGGACGGGTTGGGAAGGGAACCTAGAGACTCAGAGGGGCACAATACCTATGCTGGCAGTCCGCGGCTGGGGAAGAAACGGCAGGGAACTGCCAGGACCGGATAGACGCCCTGGAAGGATAGGCCAGGAAGGTACCACCAGATGCTGGGCACTGAATTCACCAAGGAATTCACGCTGCCACCTGCTCGGGTATTGCTCCTCCTAACGTAGGAAATCCAAGATCCCTCACCATCCTCGAGGAAACGCTGATATTCTGTGAAATCAGCATCGGAGGACAGATGAGTAGGGTTCCTCTCCTCAGAGGAGGGAGACGAGGATGATGGGGAACTGGAATGTCCAGAGGATTCCTGCGGCGGTGGGGAGAGTTGAAAGACCCACTCATGCATGTAACTAACATATGAGGGAAGGCCGCCGAGAACCCCTGAACTGCTCCCAGGATAACGGACCCGAGGACCGACATGGCCTGGGAGCCGGGGTGGTGAAGGCAGAGATGGAGAGGGGCACCTCCGAGGAGGAACTGCTTCTGAGGGCTCTGAATCCGGGAAGGGAGCTCTAGTAGGAGGGATCCCGGATATCAAACCAGGCCGCAGAACGGAACTCTGGGGAAGCGGAACCTGGAAGAGCCCTGGGGAGAAACTCCCGTGACGACGCCGGCGACCGTATGGATCCAGAAGGGCAGTCCGCAAAACGCCGCCAGAGGACACCCTAGAACCCTGGGGAGGGGCGGGCCTGCGCCACAGCTCCTGGCCACCCCCTGAGGGCCAAAGAAGACCGAGCAGCAGGACGCCTGCCCTCAACCCCTCAGATTCCGAGGGCCTCCTCCCGACTGCAACGCTCTCTAACCCCAGAGGAGGTAACAGCACTCTGGGTAGCTGTCACCGGCCTCCAGAGAGGGAGCCTCCCTCCGCCACCCCCACGCCTGCCCCGCGGACTCGGCCACCCCAGCCGAGGACCTCAGGAGATGACGGCAAGGGGACAGAGGAGGGCCCGCTGCCGCTTCTGGTACCCCTAGCCACCGAGGACCCAGATTCCAGAATGGGGTGCCAGGATGGGTCCACATCTGATCGTCGTCCTCCGAGGAGGACGAGACAAGCAGGACCTCGATGTTGGCCACCCCAGGGGTCCCTTTGCGCCCACGGGCAGCGAACGCCCCGCACCGGGAAAAGCGACGCCCCGCCCACCACGCCGGGCAGCATGAAGGCCCAACCCCACACCCCCAGTGGCTCCAGCAGACCCGCACCGCCCGAGGAGGAAGCGCACCACGACGGCGATCGAGGAGCGGCACCGGCTTGCGGCGGCGCCAGGCTCATCGGCACCGCGAACGGCACCGAGGCCAAAACGGCACTGCCAACGGCGCCGCCGATCAGTCGGCGCCGCAAACGGGCGCCGGATCCAAAGCGGGCCGACGAACGGTGCCGCTCGATCACGGCACCGCAAGCGGCGCCGATCTGAAACGGCGCCGGGCGAGGCGACGCCGAGGTCCACCCGAGCCGGGCCCAGCCAAGCGCCGACACGGGGAGCCTGCACTCAAGAGGTGACTGCCGAGGCGGTGTCAGCGCCTGCCCCGGAGGGGCTATGAGCTCCCCTCAACACTGCTGGGAAGGGGCCTCCCCTCGGCAAGAAGGGAAGAGAGACCCTCCTCCTCGGATCAGAGAGGCCCGGGAGGAACCCGGGAAAGGCCTAAGGATCTCACCGAGATTCCTCAGCGAGCGACGCCGTCTCCTCGAAAAGTCGCGGCCTTGCCGTAGCTTGTAATATCGCCGACTTCGAGGACACGACGGTCCATCGAAAACAAGCGCCGACGAATCCATATTATGGTTGGGTCCCAGGCAACGAAGACAGACGCCATGCCGGTCCGAGATGGAGAAATGCCGCCGCAGGAGCACCGACGCATAGGCACGCCCGTCTTAGAAGAACGTTCGCCCAGAACCGGACATAACGCCAAATAAACAAGATTAAACATAGTCGAAATACACCCGCGCCGTAGACAAAGGAAAGAAAAAGGAACAGTCTTTACCAGAGGCGCCGAGTGTAGAAAAAGGAGTCGGATACGACTTTTCGTTAGCTACCGCGAACAGGTGCTGCTCGACGGCGGGAGAAACAGAACTGAGTTGGAGGAGGAGTCGAAAGATACTAACGGCCGCCGCGCATGACGCCGCTTCCCGAGGGCGGGCCGTTAGGCATTAAAAAAAAAAAAAAAAAAAAAAGCCCGTGATTTGCGCGCCCGGCTTACACCCAGGAAGTAATGAATGGTGAAGACTGACAAGGGAAGATTGGCTTTGAGAACACCAAATTCTGAATCTTTTCCATTTGGAATTATAAGTTTTTCTAGTGGAAGGTTTCCAGAAACCTTCAAGATATCCAGAACTCCTGAGAAAGATGCAGGCCTGCATATTCTACCTCTTCAAGAGCCAGGCCTTGAGGCTGACAGACTGAGATTGGGGTACCAGATCCTCCCCTGAAAGGAGGTTAGGAGATTGTATCTCTAGGGAAGAGACAGGGGACATGACACTGCCAGAGATAGCAGCAGGAGATACCAAGGCTGTCTGGTCCAATCTGGAGCCACCAGAATCACAGTGCAGGGTTGAGATCTGATTTTGATCAGGACTCTGAACAATAGAGGGATGGGAGGAAGGCATAAAGAAACCTGCCCTTCCAGTCCAGAATGAGAACATCGAGAAGAACAGTCCCCAGGACTGGAGGTCTGCAGCAAAACAGAGGAAGTTTGCATTTGTCCGGGCTGCAAAGTCATCCGCTCCTGGAATACCCCATCTGGTGAAGATGACTTGTAGGATGTGAGGGTGCAGGGACCATTCGTGATGTCCCTGGGAGATTCTGCCCAGAGCATCTGCCAGTAATTGTCCTTCCTTGGAGATGAATTGCTATCAGGGAAGTCAGAAGGAATAGGCTAGAGACCACAGTTTCATGACCTCTGTGCACAAGGCTGTGACAGAGTGCCTCCTGCTTGTTGATGTACCACATTGTGGTGGTGGTGTCTGTCCTGATCTGCACCAGCTTGACCCTGACCAATTCCGAGAAGACCTGAAGGGCCAGGAAAACTGCCCTGAGTTCTAGAAGATTGATATGAAGGAGAGACTCTTGAGGGTCCAGACCCCTGAGCCATAAGGGCTCCCAACTGGGCTCCCAGCCTAGGAGAGAAGCATCTGTAGTTAGGACTACTGAGGGACTTGAGAGAGAAATGAAACACCCTGTCTGAGGTTTTCCTGGTCCAGCCACCACCGGAGAGCTTGGACCAGAGTCTGAGTCACTGGAATCAATTTACTAGAGAGTCTCTTTTCTGAGACCAAAAGGACCTTAGGTGGAACTGAATGTTCCTCATCTGAAATCTGGCTCCTTGCACCATTGCAGAAGCTGCCATGTGGCCCAGGAGTTGAAGAAACTGCCTTGCTGGACAAGAGACCAGAGGTCGAAAAGATGAAGCAAGATCTGTGAGGGCCTTACCCTTACCAGAAGGAGGAAGGCCTCTGCTTGGATAGTATCCAACTCTATTCCTATGAAAGTAAGAAGTTGTACTGGTTAGAGAACAGACTTTGGGAGATTGAGAAGAAACCCCAGAGAAGTGAGCAAGTCCTGAGTGATTTGCAGAGCTGACTTGTCCTGGTCGGAAGACTGACCTACAATTAGCCAGTTGTCCAGATATGGAAAGATGGAAATACCCCTGCCTCTGAGAAAGGCAACCACTACTGCAAGGCACTTTGTGAACACCCTTGGAGCTGATGTTAGGTCAAGGGCATGGCTCTGGACTGATAATGTCCTGAAGGCAACCTAACCTGAGGTACTTTCTGTGGGAGAACCTGATAGGAATATGTAAATAGGCATCCTTGAGGTCCAGGGATACTAGCCAATCCCAGGCCTTAGAGAGGGAAGAATCAATCCCAGAGTCACCATTTAGAATTTTGGTTTTGTGATGTGTTTGTTCATATACCTAAGGTCTAGGATGGGTCGCCACTTCCCTGTCTTTTGGGGGTGGAAGTACCTGGAGTACAGGCCTTTGCCCCTGTGCTGAGTAGGAAAGTACAGTTATGTAAGAATTTACCGTAACAGTAGATCTTTGAGAACAGCTTTGTAGCAGGTTACACCATTGAGACTAAAGCCGGCAGGCGCAGGACCCCACGGAAATTTTCTAGCTAGCAGTATCCAGCACGGACTGCCCTGACATTGGGTCCCTACCCCTCAGACGCCAGGCATCATACAAAAGGGCGGCTCCCAGAATCCCCACCTCCTCCGCCGGAGACTCCCTGGCCGCTAGATGACATCAGAAGTGGAGACTGAGGATCCGCCTTAGAAGGTATTCAGAGCGTTGTTACAAACGCCTATCCTAGGTAGTGAGATAACAGAACAACTCTACCTCCAGTGGGGATGGTGGGAGGGAAACTCACTGCTGCAAGAGCTGTTCTCGAAGATCTACTGTTATGGTAAGTTCTTATGTAACTGTACTATCTTACTTCAAGAAAATACAGGATACTCAACTGTAACAGGAGTTCTAGGAACGGTATATGTTGTTTATCCACACTTCATGGCAGGTTCCTTGCCGCTTTAAATCTTGCCGGAAGGTCTTCAAGCTGGCTCCTCCCACCGACCCGGTGGTAAAACTCTGCTCCGCCCCATGATGCCAGATCTAGCCACTGGAAGCCAGGTTGTGCGTCGAGCCAGGAGGCCGGGTGGGTTGTGGATGAACAACACATACCATTCCTAGAACCTCACAGCTGAGTAAACTGTATTTCTAGGACATGGATATGTTGTTCAATCCAGACTTCATGGCAGACTCCTAGCAGTTCTCCGAGAGGAGGGAGGCAAGCACACCCCTACTTAGGAAACAAGGACTGAGAACCAAGGTCCCAAAACCAGCATCCCGGCGTGACTCAAGGTCGATGTGGTAATGGGTAATAAAGGTGTGTGCTGACTTCCAGGTAGCAGCCCTGCAGATTTCCTGGATAGGGACGTCCCTGGAAGCAGCCACCAGTAGCGGTATGGCGGGTAGAATGAGCTCTTATCCTATGAGGCTCCATGCCCGCCAACCTATAGCAGAGATCTATGCAGGAGGTGACCCACCTGCCTATCATCCGCTTGGCTGCTGGTCTGCCAGGTGCGGCTTCAGCGTAGGTGACAAACAGCTGGCAAACCTCTTCCCGAACGTCAGCCGTCTGCTCCTTATAATAAGAGCGCTCTTCTAGGGTCCAGAGTATGGAGCCTATATTCGCCTCCAAGGTGTGACTGGGGTGGAACACAGGCAGAGTCAACACCTGGTCAGGTGAAACTCCACCACCACCTTCGGAAGGAATTTCGGTGGGGTGCAGGATAACCTAGTCCTGTGGAAGACCAGATAAGGAAACTCGATGGAAAGCGCCTGAGCTCTCCCATCCTTCTGGCTGACGGATAGCCACCAAGAAGGCGGCTCCTCTACAACAGGTGAGAGAGATGTCACACCTGTGCATCGTCTCGAATGGCTTGCCCATGAGCTTAGCCAGTACTAGGAAGTAGATCCCACAGAGGTGGAGGTTCTCGACTGGAGGGGATATGTGATCAAGGTCTTTGAAAAAGCGCTGACCACCTCTCTCCTGCGCCCACCGACTGCTTTCTGGCCCGCGCCTGTAAGCAGAGATGGCTGCTAGGTGCACCTTAAGGGTCGCCGACCAAAGGCCTAGCTGAGAAAGGGACCATAGGTAGTCCAGAATGCTGGCCAAGGAACAGGGGAAGGATCCAACCCCTTGCCCTGACACCAAACGGAGAACCTCTTTCACTTGAAGGCATAGCATTTCCTGGTTGACTCCTTACGGGATGCCTCAACAGCGTTGAGGACCTTGTTGGAAAGACCCAAGGCCTGGAACTCTAGCTGCTCAGGAACCAGGCCGCCGTGCACGGATTGAAGGTCCGGGTGGAGAACCTTCCCTGGTTGACTGAGATCAGGTCCGGGCGGGCTGGGAGCCGCCTCAGGAGCCTGGAGCTGAGGCTGGGGAGATCTGGATACCAGAACTGGCGGGGCCAGTCTGGGGCTACCAGAGTCACCTCGCGCCTTGTCCCTCCTCGCTTTGAGAAGCACCTTGTGGATCAAGGGAAATGGGAAAAAGTGTGAAGAGGCCGGGGTCCATGGCCTTGAGAAGGCATCCCCCTGTAGCCAGCACTGCTGAGTGGGGTGGGCATGAAACAGCCTCAGCTTCAGATTCTCCTGAGGCAAACAGGTCCACCTAGGTGTGCCCCATTGGGAGAACAGATCTTGTACTACCTCCAGCAGGAGAGACCACTCGTGAGACGAGCCCCTATCCGGCTTAGGGCGTCGGCCAGAGTGTTGGAGGCTCCTGCCACATGGATGGCTAGGGGATCCGCCTCCAGGCTGCGCACAAGGGACCAAGTGCAGAGAGCTTCCTTGCACAGGGGCATGGGACGCGTCCCACCCTGGCAGTTTAGGTAGTACATGGTCGTGGTATTGTCCATCTGGACCTGGACCACTTGACCCGCATAAACGGAGGCGAAGGTGGTGAGGGAGAGACGGACCGCTCAAAGCTCCAGCAGGTTGCTGTGGCATCGGGACTCCCAAGGGACCAGAGGCCATGCGCTCTGTGCTCCCCAGATAGGCACCCCAACCCATCAGAGAGGCGGTCGATAGAGTGACCGCTGCTCGGGCGGACAAACAGGATGCCCTCCTGCAGATGGGCTGGAACGATCCACCTCTGGAGAGCATTCCACATCTCCTGGGTCACTGCCACTGGCTGGTCCAAAGGACTGGAGAGCTGTGACCATTGGCTGGCCAGTCCCCACTTGGGGACGATGTGCAACGGGCCCAACGGACCACGCTGGTGCAGGCCGCCATGAGGCCCAGGAGGCACAGGAAGTCCCAGGAAGGGGCAATTGCCCAACCTGAAATGATTGGGCAAAGGAGGAAAGAACCTCGGCCCTATCCCGGGCCGAGCCGTGTTTGCTGAAGAGAGTCAAACTCTGCCCTGATGAATTGAATCACCTGTTTGGCACGAGTTCCGTTTGGCCTCGTTGATGAGGAGGCCAACCTGAGAGCAAACCTGGAGGGCCAGATCCTGGACCGCTTCCACCTCTGGTCTGGAGGAGGCCGCAATCAGCCAGTCGCCCAGGTAAGGGCACACCGGACCTTCACCGCAGGAATGCTGTCATCACTGCCATGCATTTGGTGAAGACCCTGGGAGCTGGAGAGGCCAAGGGCATGGCCTGGAACTCATAAATGGACCCCTCTCCTCTGAAGTGGAGGAATCACTGGTGGGACGGACGGATTGGGACGTGAAAGAACACGCCCTGGAGATCCAGAGAAAGAACCACAAGCCTCGCTCCAAGGATGGAATGATCTGAGCCAAAGTGACCATCCTGAAGGTTCAAGACCTTAGGAACCTGTTCAGGTCGTGCAGGTCTAGAATGGGCGCCAGCCCCGTCTGTTTCGGGACCAGGAAATACCTGGACACAAACCATGTGTCTAGTGGAGGATCCGCCACCTCCTGATCACTTCCTTCTGGAGCAGGGCAATGTCGGCTCGACGAGCTGACAAGAGAGCGTCGGACCAGCAGCCCCGTGGGCGCGGCTCGGAAGGGCAGGGCCTGCTCGAACTCCAGAGGCAGACCCTTTCCTACCACTTCCAACACCCAGCGGTCCGTGGTGATAGCAGACCAGGTGGAAAGAAAATGGCGGAGCCGTCCCCCACGCTGGAAACCAAGGGGAGCAACGAGGCTGGGCGACACCCTCAACCCGTCACTGGGCAGGCTTGGAGGAGGAACTGGCCGAGGGACCTCCCGGCCTTTCCTCCTGGCGCCCTGCTGGAGGAAGCTGCAGGCTTGGCTTTGGGGTGCCTGGGCGAGCCTGCTGGCCCTGATGCTGGTGTTGCTGGGCGGATGTGCCGCAGGGCAGAAGGCTGAAAGGGTTACGCTGCTGCTGGCAGCCTTTGTCCTTCTGGGCGAGACATGGCCGGGACCAAAGTGGCACTGGACTCTCGATCCTCTGCAAATGGCCTTCACCCCGGACCGAACAAGTCGGTACCCAGGAAGGGACGTCTGCCAGCTTGTGCTGGGTATCCGCCGTAAGGTGGAGATCCGTGATCAAGCTCTGCGGCGCATGGCCACTGCGGCTGCTACTGACCAGGCACAAGGTACCTGTGACCCGTAGTCTGGAGGTCAGCCGGGAGAGGAGGATCACCTCATCCAGGAGCCCATGAGCGTGGGAAAAGTCGCTATCAGTATGGCCGAACTGGCCTGACAGAGGCCTAGGGAGGATGCAGCGTACCTTACGCCCGCATAGTCCAGCTTTCTGGACTCTTTGTCGGGAGGCTTGTCCACGTCCCTGGTGTTCCCGGAACGCCAGAAAACACTATCTGTCACAGGCCCCTCGCAGAGGGTGCTCCTGAAAACCGGATAGTGAACCGGTGGGGACCGGCATTTCTGGCCATCCTGGCCAAGGAGCAGGACAAGAAGCCGCCGCTGCCATAACTCCAAGACTGGGCCAACAATGGCTTCAGCCACGGAAAGGCCTCCGTTGGAGAATTCCTCAGTCCAGTACCTCCGTGAGGATACTTGGCCCGCCTGGACACGGGTTTGAGCTGCATCCCAGTAGATTCTGAGATGAGCGAAGCAGACCCATGAGCGAGGATGGGCCTCGGCCCACCAACAGTCCCCAGTGGACTCCAGGTCAAGGGCCTGGAGAACAGGAAGAGTCGTCATCAGACTCCGAGGAGTCTGTGAACAGCTGCCTAGGGCCTGAGCCACCCTCCACCTGCCGAGGACGGTCGGGAGTGAGGGTGACAGACAACCGATGGGGCAACCCCTGATCCGACCGAGAATCCTTGGTCGGAGCCCCAGATTTAGGTTGTGGAGGAGGGGTTCCACCACAATAGGTGGCACAGCTGGTTTTGGCCAAACAACCAGCGCGGTTTGGGCCTCGACAACCATGAGGTCCGCTCCGACAGCCACTTAATGGCGGGAAGGCGATGGGGTGGCTTGTTCCGGTCAGGAAGGAGCTGTTGCCACATTAAGTCCTCAGAGCATCGATGCAACTTGCGCTGAAGCCTTTCCTCCTCAGAGGAAGACGAGGACGAGCGGCGCTACTGGGCTTCTCGGTGCCGAGACCGGCTGGTGTCAGCGGATCGGCTGGACCGAGAAGAGGTCCGAGATCGAGACCGCCGGTGTTTCCGGAGGTGGGTCTGGGAGGGAGCAGAGAACTCGCTCCTCCCTCGGCTCGGGAACCTTAACTGGGACTCCAGCACAGGAGGCATAGGCAAGTCCTCAGTTTCCACGGAGAACTGGTGAAGGGTTGTCAGCTTCTCCAGTCGACAGCCCGTCTCGACTGCTTTGACGGGGTGTCTCGGCTGGCTGACCTGATGGGGACACCGTGAAGCCAGCAGCCTTAGCCACAGCCTCGATCAAGTCAGTGTCGATCAAAGGGGAAGGGACCTCCCCCTCCCACGAATGCAGACGGTGGGACTTACCCTTCGGTCCTTCTTCTTGGACTGAGAAGAGTGTCCGGTGGACCCTCACCTTTAGTAGAGAGGATTAACAAAGCTCCTTAAAAGAAGCCGTGTAGGAGGGCAAGGAGGCGGGATAAATGCAGCGACCGAGGAGGATGAAGATATGGCCTGGGCCGCCTCCTCCCGAGGACGATCATCTGCTCAAGTTGATCAGCCGAGCCACGCCGTGACACCGCCTAACCGGCCTCCTTTGATTTCACCGTGGAACATGTCTCTCGGGGCCCAAGTTGGAGTCTGGCAGCACGTCTTCGAGACATTGGCAGAGAAGGACTTGCACAAATCGCAGGCCTGCGGATCATGATCAAGCCGAGGCAATAAATGCACGTGCAGTGCGGACTGGTCTGAGACATCTTCTGCCCGCATGGGCACCACCGAACCGAGGTCGACTTTATCCATCGCAGCCACGAAGGAAGAAACAGACCTAAGTTTAAAATTTTAAGAATTAAGTTTTGGTTTAACTAACGAGTTAGGATCCAGGTCCAAACGCAGAGTGCTAAGGAGGAACATGAGTTTCCAAGTGGTAGGGAAGATCTGGCATCATGGGGTGGAGCCGAGTTTTACCACCCGGTGGGTGGGAAGAGCCAGCTTGAAGACCTTCCGGCAAGATTTAAAGTGGCAAGGAACCTGCCATGAAGTGTAGATTGAACAACATATCCATGTCCCTAGAACAGCTCTTGCAGCAGGCTGCACCATTGGACTGATTCCCAAGCAATACTGGAAATCCCTCGCAGGTGGGAGGAGGCTAGAGTGAGATCGCAAGTTGGACGGAAGCCTAGGATGGGAGTCCCTGAAGGACTGCTAAACCCAAAACCAGCTCTTAGCCGTGATACAACGTCCAGGCTATAATGCCTGATAAAGGTGTGCACGGTGCTCCAAGTAACCACTCGCGCAGATGGCTGAAGTGGACATGTTCTTCATAGCCGCAAGGAGGCAGCCACCACCCATGCGGAATGTCCCTTAACGAGCCTGGCAGGAGGTTGTTATGTTTCTGGTAACAGAACATGATACAATGGATGAGCCACCTGGACAGCGATTGTTTAGAAACTGGAGCTCCCAGCATCCTAGGGCTAAGGAGACGAAAAGCTGATCAGATTACGGTGGTGCCTGGTTCTGGTCAGATAGTATTTTGAGACACCTATGCACATTTAGAGTGTGCAGCAGGGCCTCCCTCCTCTTCGAGTATTTAGGAAAATACACTGGCAGGTCGATGTCCTGATTGAGGGTGAGAGCTGAGACCACCTTAGGTAGAAACTTTGGATTTGTCCTTAGGGACACCCTGTCCTGGTGAAAAACCAAATAAGGTTCTTTGCACATTAGTGCGTGAAGCTCAGAAATCCTTCTGGTCAAGTAACAGCAACTAAAAATAACGCCTTCCATGTCAGGAGACATAGCTCGCAATCCGCAGCTGGTTCAAAGGTGGCAGCGTAAGCTGCCCAGGACAAAGGGTAAATCCATGGAGGAACAGGATCCTTAATCGGAGGTGTAAGGTGGAAGCGCCTCTCAGGAAGGCCGTGCAGTGTTCAACTGAGCTATGGACCGTGAGCCTATAGGAGTATGATAGGCCGAGATGGCACAAAGGTGTACTTTAATTGAGGAGTAGACCAAGTCTGCCTGGAAAAGAGGCAGAAGGTAGTCTAGAACAGAATCTTCTGGACAATCCATCGGGAAAGCCCTAGTGATTGAGCCCAGAGGCAAAATCAGCGCCATTTCATGGCGTATGTGGCATGAGTGGCCAGTTTCCTAGCAGCCGCTAGAACATCTGCTACTCCTTGCGAGACCCAGTAGCCGATAGCTATGTCTCTAGGAGCCAGGCGTGCATGTTCAGAGAGTGAAGGTCCGGATGAAACAAAGATCCTGCCTCCTGGGACAATAAGTGAGAGCTGATTGGCAGAGCACCAGAGGTTCCTGAGACAGCTGGTGCAGCAGAAGGAACCAAATCTGTCTGGGCCAAAGGGCACAATTAGTATCAGCGTCGCTTGTTCTCTGCAGAGTTTCAAAGAACCCTCTGGATCAATGGGAAGGGAGGAAATGCATAGAGGAATCTGCCTGTCCAGGAGAGGGACAACGCTCTCGCCAGAAAACACCAGGCCCTGGATCTAGCGAGCAGAAATTGTGCAGTTTTGCATTGGATGGGACGCTAAAGATCTAACTCTGTGTGCCCTATCTCAAGTAAGCAGATCCTCTACCACCTCCTGGAGTCGTTCCTATTCGTGGACTCTGGCCTGAGACCGACTCTGGCTGTCTGCGATAATGTTGTCCACTCCCAGGACATGTACAGCAATAAGGTTTGCACCTGTTGCAGAACCCAGTCCCATTATTTATGGCCTCCTGCAAAGCTGGAGAATAGATACCTCCTGTTTGTTAGGTAATACATCACTGCGGTATTGTCTGTTTGGAATTGATTGGAAGGCCTGCAAGGCATAAGGACTGCTCTCATCTCCAAAATATTTATGTGGAGATCACTTCCTGGGACGTCCCAAGCCCTGAGACCTGACCCGTCAAGGTGTGCTCCCCAACCGAACCCTGAAGCATCCGTGGAGAGTGTCATAATCGGAGGCGGTGTGATGAGGGACTCCCACCGATAGATGTTATGGATCGAGCCACCATTGCCAATCCCGGATGACAGCATTCATGATCCGAATTGGCAGCTGCAGATGGTTTTGCGTCTGATTCCATTGTACCTGTAACATCCACTGGGTCACCCGCATGGAGACTGGCTAGAGGGACTGTCACAATGGCTGCAGCCATGTGTCTGACAGAGCAAGGATTAGTCTTTCTGGGACCGTCTTCTTTGCCAAGATGTCCCTTTATGAGGATCTGGCGTGCTCGGCTCTGTCTTGGGGCAAAAAGCTTTCCCGGATGGTGTCAGGACTGCACCTATGAACTGCAGTCTTTGCGACAGAACCAGGTGTGACTTCTTGTGATTAATGATGATGCCCAATGACCCAAAGAGGAAATGAGTACAGTGGATCGCGGACATCAGAGCCTCCGGAGAGGGGCCATGAGGGCCAGTCATCCAGGTATGGGAACATGTGGTGGCCTTGTCTCCTGAGAGCCACCGCTATGACTGCCATGCACTTCGTAAATACCGAGGTGCCGAGGACAGTCAAGTGGAGGCTTGGAACTGATAATGGTGACCTAGAACTCGGAAGCACAAGAATTTCTTGTGTTAAACAGCTATAGGTATGTGCAGGTAAGCATCCTGCACATCCAGAGATGCTAAGAAGGCACCCTGCTTGAGCATGGGAATCAAACGGAAGGGTCACCATGCAGAAGTATTTGTAAAGGACCAAAGCGTTGAGGTCGCCAAGGTCCAGAATCGGGCGGAGGTCCCCTGTCTTTTGGGCACCAGAAGAAGAGAATAGTAACCTGCACCTCTCTGGTTCCTGATGCCGTGCTTTATAGCCTCCTTTTCAGAAGCGCGAGCACTTCCTACTGTATGAGCAGTGCATGCTGACTTGAGTAACGGAAAGCAGGGAGGTCTTTGACGGTGGGTGGAGGAACGATAAGAGTGTCCTCTCTCGACCAGTTGGAGGACCCACCGGTCGGCGGTTCACGCCTGCCATTCCGAAAGTGGTGAGCAATGCGTCCCCTAACCTTTTGTTCCCGTTGATCCAGAGGAGGGACGGGGGCTGAGAAGAAGTCATGCTGTGGCAGCATTATCCCCTGCAGGCTGGGTCGGTTTGGTATATCTCTGACCTCGGCCTGGGGAAGACATAGCTGGGCCTTACAGTTGAAGTTGCCCTTGGCTGCTGGTCAGGAACGTGGCTGCTGCTGTTGTTGTCGGCCAGCAACGATTCTGGTTCTACTGAAAGGAACCAGAGTTGTGTCTATACATGGCCTGTACTGTCCTTACTGCCTTCCGGCGTCTGTAATTTGGTGATCACCTTTTGGAGTCTTCACCAAATTGAACTTCACCGATAGTAGGAAGCAGGATGTTTTTCTGGACATCTGGGGTAAATCCGAGACTTCGAAGCCAGGAGAGTCTCCGGAGACAATGCCTGAGGCTGCTCCTTGCTGCGGAGTCCGTTGAATCAGAGGCGGCTCTCAAAACTTGGGTCCCACGTCTGACCCAGTGGTGAAGGAGGTTCAGAAGTTCCTCCTTCTGTGCAATTATCCGGAAGTGCTTTACCAGGTCTTGACCCTGTTCCCACAGGGCATTCTGAAACTAAACCATGTGTGTCAGATAGTTCAGTGACCTAATAGAGCATGTTGCAGCCGCGTGACATGCACCTACCCAGTGAGTCCAAGTGCTTGGACTCCCTGGTCCGAGGCTGTACTCAAATGTTGTGGCTGTTGAGACCTATCATGGGAGGCCATAATGACCAGGGAGTCAGCTAGGGGTTGTTGCGTCAAGTTCGGGCCTCTGCAGGGGCCCTGTACAGGCAGTCAGCCTTCTTCGGCACTGTGGGGTGGAGTGCGGACGTTTCCACGCAGCCTTGGTGACGTCTCATGGGTTGGTGTCACCAAGGTGGCACCACCACAGGCTTAGGTCCTTCTGCCGAAGATAATGAGCTAGGCGCTGTTGTCTGGGGTCTAGGTCTTCCTTGATCCCATCCCATGTTCTCCTGGATGTGCCTCATGATTTCTGGGAAAAGAGGATCATCTGGAGGTGACCTATGGAGGTCTCGTGGGTCAGGTGATGGGATGCTAATTGGAGAAGGAGACCTGGAGGTATCTGAGGTGTCAGGTCTAGAGTCGCCCCTGCAGAGTGGACCATCTACATCTGGGTTGCTTGGGACTGGGGACCCTGAGGGAGATCTTGAAGGGGGCCTTCTCCTTTCTTTGGATCTACCCCAGGAGGTGGAGTAGGTTCCTTGGGAGTCAGTGGTCTTCCTACTGGCCCCTGTGGTGGAGGAGGGGAGTAGGAGGGAGAGGGTAGGAGGAGGAGGTTTCACTGGGATCACGCTTTTTGATTGTGTCCCACCAAAGGTAAAGGTCTTTCACCTTCTGAATGTTCATACCAGACGCACGGACCTGGCATCGGGTTGGTCTGTCGCCAGTATCAGGCGCTGGGTCCAAGGGCGCTGGATCAGGGCGAAGGGCTCCTGTGGGAAGCCCGGCATCCTTGTTGTCGCCTGCCTGGTCATCAGGCAACATCAGATCCTCCTCTGTAGAGCCCAGGCGACCGTATCCACCGGTGATGGAGAGGCAGTCGGCTCCTGAGAACTTCTGGCCGATGTTGGATGTTTGGCCGATGTCTGGTCCGACGGGCGCTTAACGGAGAAGGATCGGCTGCCCATTTAGTGTCTGTCATCCGCTTAAGGGACGTCAGGCCCTTGGTCTTCCTGAGAGAGTGGTCCAGTCCCTGGGAGGCTGATCTGGCGCCGGGGTCCCAGGCGCCTGTCCGAGGAAGTTTGAGAGATTTTGAAGAGGACTTGGACCGTTATGGTCGAAGATTTGAGAAGCCCGGGAGGGCGCTGGAGACGGGTCCAGGTCCCGAAGTCTTGATGGGATGCAGAGAAGCCAAGAGCTGCCCAAGTCCTAACCTAGATGGGAGGGGCTGAGAGCGAGCCCTGAGGAGAGCAGTCTGAGCACATGGAGCTGGAGCTGGTGCACGAGTCCAAGGCCGGTTCGGGGATCTGGACCTGGCCTTCTCTAGTGCTTGTCCCTGTGTTTATGGGACTTAGATGTAGACTCACCTCTGGAGGCAGGGTCTTTATCCATTATCTGAAGTCTTTCTTCTAAGAGGAACCGCTGAAGTGCCTTCTGGCGGCAGATCCGGTGCAACTATTGAACCGCTGGCAAAAGAAGCAGGCCTTGGTGTTGTGTTCCAGGCCTAGGCACCGCAGGTAAGATGAATGCAGATCCTAAAAGGTATCTGTTTGCCGAGGCACACTTAGAGGAGTGTCCTTCTGAGGAAGGAGTTGGAGATGCCGACATTTATTAGAAATGCTGGAAGTTGTAGACGCTGCTCACTAGAGCAGGACTGTGAGGCGATGCTGGTGAGTCTACAGCGGGAAAAGAATTGGGGATTCTGGGGACCGCCCCTTTGTATGATGCCGACATCGAGAGCGGTCCCCGCTGGATACTGCTAGCTAGAAAATTTCGTGGGGTCCTGGCGCCTGCCACTTCAGTCCTAATGGTGTAACCTGCTGCAAGAGCTGTTTCTTGAAGTAAGATCTACCTCTATGGCTCTGAGCGCCAGAAGAGAAAAACCTCTGCCTCTAGAGCAAGGGTCTCTGAGATGGATGCAGGTGGAAAGGGCGTGGCCCTCAGTTTTGGAAACCTTTGAAGCTGAGGGACAGTCCCTGGCTTCTATCTCCATGACCCACTTGTCTGAGGTAACAGACTTCCAGGCCTGGAAGTAGTAAGCCAGCCTGCCTCCTACTGGAATGGGGAGTCGACCGGGCTGACACATCAGGGTGTCTGCTTGCCTGGAGCCTTGGACTGGGAAGAGGATGCAGTCCTGCTCATCCCCTCCTGCCTCCCTCGAAAGAACCCCTGTGTGGGAAAGGAGAGGAAGCCTGAGCTTAGCAGAAAGGCCTGTGGAAGGGCCTGCCCTTCCCCAGACTACTGCTTCTGAGGAGTGGCCTGCCTCTTTGGCCTGTGCACTCCTGTAGGTGGTCCTATACTCATCCTTTTCTTCATGAATGCCCTGTCTGCTCCCCAAACAGAGAGTTACCCACTACAGGGAAATCCATAGCCTTAGCCTGGGTATCCTGTAAAGGCTAGTACATCTGAGCCAAGCATGTCTCCAGAGAGACATAGATGTACTGTGGCCATGACTCTTGATGCCACATCATTGGAGTCCACAGCAGCATGGAACTGTACCTTGGATGCCTCAATTCCATCAGCAGCCACCTCCTCCGCTCTTTGCTAGCAGGGAGGCCTGTTTAGCCAGTTCCAGAACCGTATCCCACTTGGACTTCTGGTACCTGGCTGTGTAGGCCACACAGTTAGCCTGCCTGAGTCCCAAAGAAGATGCCAAATACTGCTTTTTGGCCATGGCATCGACCTTCCTGGAGTCTTTGTCTGGGGTGTGTGAGCCAAAGGAATGTTAGCCCTGTCACAGGCTGCAGCCTACACTACCCCAACATGGCTGCAATGATTGTATAAAACTCGGACCTGAGCCTGATAGCATGTAACTCCTATCCATTCTCTTATCCACAGGAGGTAGGGAGTTAGGAGTCTGTAAAATCTTTTTGTCTGTTTCCCCAAGGACTCGGTGAAGGGGATACACGATCTCTTGGACTCTGGGATGTCCATCATCTCAACAAAATCAGGCTCTTCCTCCTCCTCCTCAGCAGTTTCAACCATTGGGAGCTGGAGGGTTTCAGCCACTTTCTTATAAAACAAGAAGTGTGAAGGGACTCAGAAAGCCTGGGAGGGGAGACATTGGAGGGTCTATCTGGGAGATGTCTGGTTCAATGGGCACATCCAGACCTTCAAAGCCGTTATCATCGTCCTCATCATCGGGATACTCTTCATCTCCTCCCACTCCTCATAAAAGCATCCGGATCGTAATCCGATGGAGTCGGATCCGACCAAACCGACTGCATAACTGACGGTACTGGTTCGGACGGAATCGGGCGAGCGACTTAACTGTGCTAATCGCTTTGGCTGTCTCGTCAGCGGTTGGAGTATGCAGTGCTGGATCCGAACTGGCTGACTTACGTTCTTTTGTGGAAGTGACCCTCGAGTCAGACTTCCTTTGCCCGAGGAGTATCGCCTAGGCCAGTAGGCACTGCCTCATGTTCGGCCGCAACCGAACCGGGCTGGCCATCCGGATCTACAGACTTCTCAGCCTCCCTTTCCTTCAGCCTACTCAATTTTTTCCAGAGTGGCTTTAGGAAAATTCTTACAAATATGGCAGTCTGTTCCGAGGTGGCCAAACACCCCAGACAGTAAACACAGATGAGGTGGGGGCAGCCTTAGCAAAGGTCTCCCCACACTCAGTACAGTGCTGAAACCCAGTGGGACCATTTTTTCTTGCCTTTGCAGACATCAACCTAAACAATTACCCGTAGAAGCTTTCAAGACAGGTAATAACTAACCAATCGGGTTACAAACCATGTTAAGAGTTCTGTAAAAGAACCAGAAAAGTCCAGTTCTTTTGAAACCGATTGGCACCGAACACCACACTAAATCCCAGAAAAGTTAAACCAACAGTATTAGAAAAAGGTTGGTTCCTAACCAGACCAACCGATGAGAAACCGAGACAAAAAACAATTTCCACTGAATTAAATAAAATACAAGTCACTACTTATCTACCACACTACCTGTACCGTGAGACGGAGGCTGGAAATCGAAAAAATGGAAATTACTTACTTACCGTAATTATTGATCTTCTTGGACAGTCTCCACCACTCATTCACACTAGTGGGATAGCGCCAGAGGCGCTAGGACCAGCGGGAGCTTTAAAAGTTTTCAGAAGGGTCGGCACCGAGAGGACCACGCATGCGCTGCACTGCGAGACTAGCTCGCCTGTGTAGGTTATCTCATGTCCGACCCTCCAACCGCCTCAGTATCTTTTCTACCGAGGAGGTGCAGCGTGACTAATGAGAATAACTCATCCTGAGTTTCTGGGCCAGAAAGGGCCCAGAGGGCCTTTGCAAGAAAGGCTAAAGAATAATGTCCTCACAGTCTGAATCAAAGGACCATGAAGACCAGGAAAGAAAACGAGTGAACCCAGGGTATGGTGGGTGTGGTGAATGAGTGATGGAGACTGTCCAAGAAGATCAATAATTACGGTAAGTACATAATTTCCATATCTTCCTGAACCAAGTCTCCATCACTTATTCACACTAGTGGAGAGTACTAGTTATAACCAACAACCCTGAGTAGGGTGGTAGGAGATAGGGTTCATTTCAGAAAGGACAGCCAGGGACTGTCCTGTTAATAAAAGAGCTGTCTTGTAAGAGCATCTATAACATAGTGCCTACAAACTAAACGCCAGTTGTAACTCATCACCTTGCCGACGACTACAATGAGCACAAAATGAAAGTCTGCCAGGCAGCCACAACCACTCTAGGAGAGCGGCAAGAACCTGGCCTCACAATTTGACCTAGGACCAAAATTAATTGTGTCAAACACATGTATTAATGTAACGTAAAGGGAACGAGGAACTGAAAGAGTCGGTGGTAAAGTCTACTGGTTCAGGGTAGACCGGAAAATGCAGATGGAAACCCCCACTATCCAGTATGGTTGACCTGTAAACAACAGGTTCAGAGCACCTGAACCCCTTACTTGGTGAGCAAGGGGTCCAGGTGGGTTAGCCCATCAAGGAGAATGGTCTCCACTTAGTCACAGGATCTTCCTGATGGAAGGCCAAGCACGACTTAGAAGCCCTCGTGGTGGTCTAGTAAAACCAAATCCTACCCACTGTACATTCCAAGAGGAATAATCCTGCCCTGTGTGTACAACTGTGCAGCAATCTCTGAACTCAGGGAAGAAAGGAAAAAGGTACAGGAGCATGTGTCCACTCATGGAAAAAAGATTCGACAGAAAAAACAGGGGCTGGATTTCTAAGGTCAATAGAGGCAGATGTGCTGAGGAGGGACACAGCAGGACCAAGTTAGGGCTAACCCACTTGTTGAAGTGACTGAAAGAGGCAGTGACTCAATGCGGTGAGGCACTAGCCACTCTGGCTTTCCTGAAAGGAGTGGGAAAGGATTCTAGTTCATTTGCTGAAAAGAAACATCACCACTCCCTCTTGCACTTGAAGAGGACAGCTTAGTGGGTGACTGGCATGGACCAGAGCGCAGGAACCGAAGGTGTGAATATCTGAGAAGCTTTCTCAGAAATAGGGACCTACTTGACCATTCGTCAAGAAGGAGGAATCGCCTGTTAAATTAAGCAAGAAGCAGGAACCCGAGTTCCAACTCGTGGAGAGTCGCTTCGCTGCTGTAAGGCTCTATTCAAGAGAAGAAAGCCTGATAAAAAGAAAAGGAATTAACAGACTAGGCAGTTGTCTAGGTCTAGAAATGTCTCTGAATGAGAGAAATCTCTCAGAGAAGAGATGACCCATATCGTCATGGATTGGACTCTGTGAGGGGAAGAAGAAATCAGGTACTCTTTACCGTATCCCGGAGACGAGCGCCCAGGGGCCGAGGAGGAATCTGACAGATCCCCCCAAAAAAGGGGGTACTGTAATTTCAGCTAGGCCCTGTGCTGTGATAAAACCATATGATATAATATATTTTTTTTTTTTAGTCTGAGCCTAACAAGGCCTTCAAGCTGCTATTTTGAGGATTGTCTTGATACAAAAAGACGAAGATGTTCTCCATCTGAGTGCGGAAACAGCCTGAGTGTCCAAACTGAAATCATGACCGGACTAACAATCACAGCTGGAGAGAAGTTAACCACCTGTGCCAAGAAGCCACCAAGAGGCAATATCACAAAGGGGCTATATACACCTATCAAAGGAGCGAAGAGTCAGAGCAGCCCCACCATTAAATTAAAATGCTCCACAGAGCGTAACTGTCTTGACGATTGAAAAGTCTAGATGCAGAAGAGCATGGTCCACGGACGCAGTGTGAAATACTATAGTGGACCCGTTACTGAGGAACTACTGAAAGGATTTTCCATCACGGACTCTGAAGATAGATGACGCTACCTCCAGTATATAAAATGAGCCATCCGCTGAGTTACTGACCAGAAGGACAGGAAAGACCCATCTAGATGCGCTTATTCTGAAGGACCTCCAAGAGAGGTCTAGGTCAGAGCCACTAGAGACTCCACCATCAGGAAGGATGTCGAGGAGCTTGGTACCACATAAGGAGCAGAGAAAGTGCTGAGCAGAATTAGATTCCGCTGGCAGAATGGTACAGCACAGTTCCATAGCAGAAAACGCTGGATGATACAAGATCCCACATAGACCACCACTCACTAAAATGTGTGGAAAAATAATCCACAGAACAGGAGTTCATTCTGGTAAACATCCTGCCACAAGTTCTGTGGAAAGGAGTCTGAAAGGAAAAATGTGTCACTAATTCTGCCATACAGCACTCACTAGCACCCGTGGTGGCATCAGCAGCACTTGTGGCACAGGAGGGCACCAAGCAGTGCCTATGCCAACCTGGGCGATACCCAAGGGCAGCAATGGCAGTATCCAGAGGTACCCGCACCCATGTAGCAATGGCACTCGAGGGCACCTCCCACGCCCATGGCACCAATGGCACCCATGACACCCATGGCAAGAATGGCACCCTAGGGAACCCATGGCACCTGAGGGCACCAGTGGCATCCATGGCACCTGCGGTGTCACCCCAGTACCCAAGGCACCAGTGGCACCCATGGCACTTGAAGCATCCACGGAACCCATGGGTGCCCACAGCGTCACCCGTGGCACCCACGGTGCTCCCAGCACCACCCCTGGCATCCATGGCACCTGCGGATGCCACCAACAGCACCCGCGGGTGCCCCCGCCGCCCGAAGACGACGACGCCTGCGGGCACGGCCCCACTGACGGCGCAGACAACCAGTGGCAGCAAAGAGAGCACCCATGGCACCGCACAGAGTGATGATGCTGACCCATGGCGCCACTAAGACCCCGAGGCTCGGCATCGACCAAGACACCGAGCACGCGCCGACTAAGGCACCAGCACGGCGCCGACTAAGGCACCGAGCCACGGCCCGAGGCACGCGCTGACCAAGGCACCGAGCCATGGCTCCAAGGCATCGCACCAACCATGGCACTGAGCCACGGCGCCAAGGAAAATGCCAATGGAAATCCTGGAAAGGGGAGAGGGAAAGGAGGTGCCCGTGCCAGCCCCTGCATGGAAAAGGGAGAGGGGTAGGCATCAGGGCCGACACGATGGCAAAGGCACCCAGAGGGCACCCCACCATACGTGATCCAATCAACCTGCCCGTCCAATGGCTCAAGCCCAGAGGTCCCAAATCAGGAACAGAGCCAGGAAAACTGGAAAGTTGAACCCCTGCTCCACAGGAGCGACCCAAAGGTGAAACTGCTCACCGGAGCTCCAGCGAGGACAGAGATGGAGCTCGGAGTCAAGAAAGCAGCCATTAGGAGCAGGGCCAAGAGGAACCCAACTAAAGTCGGTTCGGCCTATCGCCCTCCAGACAACATTCCTCATGCAGACATACCAACGGGTAACCTTGAGCAGCACCGATTCTTCTTCCCGAACGAGGAAAGGAGCTCGAGGTCAAGCGGAGCCGGATCACCGGAACTGCTAGATTTGTGCTTCGAGGACTGTCCTCCCCGAAAGCACAGGACTGTCCATAGTCAGACCCTCTCTCCTGCTAATTAAGGGCGCGACCGATATAGCCCCTCTGCCATAAAACTTTCAAACGAAGTCCACCTACTGTCACTGCTACCGCTCAAGGATGACTCCGTTGATGGCAGGAAAGAATTTCTTTTTCTTTTCTTCATAATCTTCTTCTTGTTCGTAAAATAATAAATTACTATTTTAAAATATTAAAACATTAAGAGTTGTTGTCGATAGACGAAAACTTCGACTCGGCAGATGAGTGACGTCGACATCCAAGCGCTCAGGGTGGGAGAAAAGGAACTGAGGAGGAGGGTTGGAGGTCGCACTTGCAGATGGCTACAGGCGCGAGCTAGTCTCGCGGTGCTGCGCAAGTGTGGTCTTCTCTCGCGCCAATTCTTCTGAAACTTTAGGTTCGCTATCCCAGCGCCCGGCGCTATCCCACTAGTGTGGAATGAGTGATGGAGACTTAGTCCAGAAGATTAATAAATCGGTTAGACAAACCGAACGCTGATTCAAACTTTACTGAACCGAGCAGAAGAGAAATCTCCAGAGCGACTTCACTGTTAGGCGGAGTACAGAATCTTATGGTACACTGGTAAGTACCAGAGATAGAGGTTTGAAAACCGAGCTCAATGTTCTATGCTTCCGAATAGAGTTAACTCTTTCCTCCCCAGGGCAGTTCAAGTGCTGGGGCTAACAGCATATTGTCAGAATACAGCAAGACTTCATGTTGTCTGAAACATGACTTTACCAAAAATTAAAGCTAGGGGAAGAGTAAACTATTGGACATCAGGGAATAAAGTGGGAAGGGGTGGGTAAGGGAGGTTACCAGGACCTCAGGTCATCATGCCACAGATGTAAGAAGTCAAAGGACAACTGGTTCATCGGGGGTGGAGACTAGGGAAGGAAAAACAGTAGATCTTTGAGAGGATCTCTTGCAGCAGGCCATCATCAGTAGGACTATAGCCACCAGGCAGTAGGACCACACAGAAACTTTCTAGCTAGCAGTCTGCCAGAGCGCCCACCTCTGACTTCAGCCGCTGATGTCAGCCAATCCTATAAAGGCAGGCAGCTCCATACTTCCTCAGTTCTCCGCTGGAGACCAAAAACTGGATGCCATCTGGGAGAACCAAGAAGGATGCTAAGAAGCAGAAGAATCACTCCTATGGAAGAGGAGAGAGAGTCAGGAAAAGGTGGAAGGAGGGAGGGAAAGCAGGGCCTGCTGCAAGAGATCCTCTTGAAGATCTACTATTACAGTAAGTTCTTACATAACTGTACTATCTGACTTTGAGGGCATCTCTCAGCAGGCCATCACCGCAGGACTGAGTCCCAAGCAGTAGTGAAAACTACAGACAGACAGTCTGAATGGAAGCAAAACTGATGGCCTATGAAAGAGGCCCTGAAGAACAGAGTAAGAATGGCTGGCCCCACGCTTAGAGGCGATGTCCAGACTGTAATGATCGGTGAAGGTGTGGACAGTGCCAGGCAGCAGCTGCACAATAGTCAGCAGCTGATACATTTCCTAAACAAGCTAGCGATGTGGCCATATCCCTGGCAGAATGGCCCCTAACCGCTCTGGAAGTTCCTTATTGTACTTCCCATAACAATAGACAATGCAGCTGGCTAACCATGGGCACTGTTTGGACACGGGCACCATCTTTCCCGGGGAATGAAACAGACAACTGATTAGACTTTCTGGAGTCTTTGGTTCATTGCATAGTACTGCAAAATTCTATGCACATCTAAGGTATGGAGCAAGGCCTCCTCTGACTGGAATGCTCTGGAAAATAAAACAGGCAGGTGGATGGACTGATTCAAGAGTAAATTCCGACACCACCTTAGGATGAAACTTAGGTTTGTTCAGAAGACACCCTGTCTTTGTGAAAATCAAATAAGGCTCTTACACATAGGACCTAAAGTTAAGAAAACCTTTGAGCAGAAGTAATGGCAACTAAAATGAAAATTACGTACCTACCGCAATGTTTGATCTTTCTGTGTGTCTTCACCATTCATCACTGGTGGGTTCTGGCTGGAGGATCAGGACCCATGGGAGCGATATTTTTCCCTAGGGGAGGGAGCTGGTGCCGACACGGCGCCCACCCTCAAGGCCGATGCAACGCTTGAGGGATGGCCAGTAAACGCTGCCACTCCTCCCTCACCTCAGTTCTTCGTGATGCGGACACTGCAAGGAAAAAGAGACAGAGAAAGAACAGCGAGGCAAGGGAACCCAGGGATAGCCAAAGGAAAGGATATAAACAGAAGAAGATATAATGCCAAGAGAGAGAGGACAGAATAACCCTAGGGGTCTGGAACAAGGGCCCCATCCTCTGGGCAAGCGAGCAAAGTCAAGAGAAAGAAGATAGGAAAAAGAGGAAGAGAAGAAAAGGAGATAGGAAACTTCCTCCAACTCCTTCAAGAGGGGTACCAAAAGGCCAAGGGGAGATAGCAACATTTGCACAGTCAAAACCAAGTAAGGAACTGTTCCTCAAGACAAATAGGCACCTCCTGAGGTGGAGTGCCTTCACTTAAGAAGACAGAGAAGACTGAGTGCTGTGCCAAGCAGCCAGAGGCAGAATCTAGCTAAGCCTTCTCCCTGCTCCCCGACGCAGAGGAGTCGTGGATCTCCTCCTGTTCCAAAATGGTTATAGGGCAGGGACAAATACCCGGGCAGAGTCCCTCCTGTTCCCCGAGAGTGTCCTTCGAGAGGAAGCTCTCCTTCCCCAACCAAGTGGGAGGAAGGGCCTGAAAAGGAGGTCGCTGTCTCAAAAACAGATATCACGAAGGTAGCGCTAGGAAAAGAATACCTAAGGTAAGAGAGAGAGGTCCCTACAGCCCTCAGAGTTCCTACAACCCAGAGGAAGGCTCTTCACCCCAGCCAGGGGTGGAGAGAACCTGGTCCAGGAGGACCCAGGTCTCCTGAGGGGAGACCCCCACCAGGGTCCTGGGAAGAGGGCCCCAGGAAGCTCCATCCTAAGGAAAACAGCTCTGCTTGCCCCCAAAAAGAGCAGGACCCCACCTCAAAAGAGGAGCAGGGAATCCTGAGGTACCAGCAGGACAGGCCCACAATGGCCCCAATTAGGGAAGAAATAAGCAGGCGGGAAGCACTGCCCAAAGTCTGAGGCCCAAGATGGGAAGGTGGAGGAGCAGTGATGAATGGTGAAAATACACAGAAAGATCAAAAATTATGATAGATATGTAATTTTCATATCTTATCTGTGTTAATCTTCACCATTCATCACTGGTGGTGATTACCAAGCCCCAAAGGGATCTGGTACCTCCCGAGGGAGAATCTCTCAGCCTCCTGTGGGGAGACACAGGAGGAGGAGGAGGAGGAGACCTCACAGGCCAAGCTAGGCCTGTGACTGGTCAGGTGAGGCAGGGTCTCCTATGCCTGGGAGATGGAAGTCGCCCTGAAGCTCCCATCTCACCTTGAAAAGAAAAAGGAGGCAATGGTGACAACTAGGAAAAGCGAAGCTACGCCTGCACACCTGATACAGATTGCTGTCCCTGCTAACCTGGACGCCACCTCATTAGCATCATACGATGCCCTTGCTTGTTGCTCTTGCAAGCTCCAAGCCACACGCAAAAGAGGGTAATGGCTTGCCTGGTTGCCTCCATATCAGGCATAGATGCTAGGATTTGTCTCAGCATGGACCATAAATGCTTATTGTAGGCAGCACGATGGGCCTGATGTGCTGCAATGGAGTGAGAGGCGTGCCAAGGAGAAGACTCTCCTCCCCAACAGTCGAATTCGCAGAATCCGCCTCTGGAGGTCAGTTGTGCCTCGGCTTCTACGCTCAGTAGGAGTATCCAGAAGTGTCACTCCTGAACAGGGGTGAGGCAGGGCTCCTGGAGATCCTTGGGGTGCACAATACCTGCACTGTCAGTCCATCGGGGCTGGGAGGGAACTGATGGGCACTGCCAGGTATGGAACGACACCTCCCAGAAGAGGCAGGTCAGGCGGGCACCACCAGCTGATCCACACTGAACTTGCTTAGAAAGCATGCGTTGCCCATTCAGGATTGCATCTTGCTACCCTGGAAATGTGGAGCTCGCCAACCAGCCCCGAAAAGAAACACTGACAGGAGGTCTGGTCAGCGTCCGAGGACAGGTGGACAGAGGGATCCTCTTCCTCAGGTGAGGAAGACGAGGAGGCAGACGAGTCAGAGAAGTCCGAGGCCGACTGCTTCGGGGACACAGGTGAAAAACCTGCTTGTACATGGCTCGACATAACGAGGGAAAATCAGCAGCCAAGACCCCGAATCCTCCCAGGTCACAGGTCCTGCAGGACCCAAGTGACCCAGACAGAGAGGTGGGGAAGGTAGAGGTAAAGAGACAAATGCCTCTGGGAAAGAGGACGCCTCTGACAGGGCTAAAAGACCATGCAGGAGATCCAACACCCCAGAAGGATCTGCTGGTCGGAACAGTCAGTGACCAATCAACCATCCTGAAATGGTCAGACTGAACCCTGAAGGGAATCCCTCATGAGGTGAGTCGAGCCACATGGGTCCACAAGAGCGCCCCTAGCCTCTTGCAAGGAGATTTCCTCTGGGGACTCTGAGGGGAGAAGGCAGGCTTGGCACTTTGTCTCCTTCCCAAGCCTGAAGGATACTAGGAAAGAGTGCTGCCCTTACCTTGCCCCTCACCCTCCAGTCTCCCAGCAGGACCTCTTCTCAAAACCAACCAGAGGGCTCTACCTCACCTACCAGCCCCCAGAGGACAGTTGGTGAGGGAACCCTCCCCAGTCCCAAATGACTGAGCTGCCCCGGACGGAGCCAACCTGGCCATCGAGGCCCAGGGGCTCAATCCCTAGCTCGGCGCCCCACCAGCGCCATAAGACTCCCTGGTGCTGTCCTCAGCATCAGAAAGTTTCTTGGAGCCGCAAGCAACGCCAAGGCTGGTGCCAGTTAAGACAACCGCTCCAAAGGGAGAGGAGGTTGGGAAGGCACATAGATGCTGGGCGGAGGAGAGCCCTGATACTCTGAGGAGTTGGGCAGCCAGTCCGGATCTGCCTCCAAATTGTCCTCCTCTGAGGAGGAGTGGATCAGAGGTCCTCAGAGGGCTACCCCAGCTCTCTGCACTCCCAGTGCTGCGGCGGCACTCGGGGAGCCAACCTTGCTGCCCTGGCCGCCGCCTGATCACTGGAGCCATGAACGACTCTGGGATCTGGAGTGGTCTGACAGTCAGCAGAGAGGAAACCACTGGGCCAGGGCTGGCAGGTGTAGGCCTGGCACTGGGGAGCCTCACTGCCAAGAGGTGACTGCCAAGACGGTGCTCCCAGCCTGGTCCCTGGGGTGTCGGACCATGCCTCCGGCACCACAGAAGGGGCCTACGTGTGGTGAGGCTTGAAGAGGTGGAGGCCCCTCCTCCGCAGCCCATACAGAACCAGGAGGGACCCGGAGGAAGGGCTGAGGGACCTGTGTCTGGTGTCCCTTGTGCGTGGCTGTCCTCTGAAAGTGCGGCGTGTGGAAGACTTTAAATGCACAGCTTTTGAGCACTCTGCGGTCCATGGAGAAACAGGCATCACATCAGTCCATGTCATGGTCTTGGCCCAGGCAGGTCAAACAGCGATCATGTCAGTCCGTAATGGGATATAACCGACATGAGGACACCGACGCATGGAGTGCTGACCTGCTTTGAAGATTTCTTCTTGTCCCCAAAACGAGACATGATCGGACAGAAAATTAAGCAAAACACAGAAAAAGCAAGACAAATTTTTCTTTAAGATGCCCAATCCCTGGGGCTCTTGGCATTGTACACAAAAATACAAACCAGAGAGTAAATAAAAGCAGCATACCATATAAATAAAACAGTGTAAATAGACAACTATGATAAAATACATTAAAATGAGTAGCTAAATAAATAAATAAACAAACCGATAACCTGGGACAAAAGTTGTTTCACAGTATGTCAAATACCAAGGCAGCATTTACAAAACAAGGTCCGGGAAAGCCTGATTAAACAAAAAGGGCCTTGAGGTGGGCTCTGAACACCTCTACTTAAGAGGCCTCCATTACGGCTGGAGGTCATGAATTTACAAGACAGGGCTGGCGACACTAAAAGCTCTGTCACCAGCCATTTTTACTCATAGAAACATAGACTTTGATGGCAGATAAGGACCGCTTGGCCCATCTAGTCTGCCCATTTCCTACCTACAGGATAGGCCGCAGATCCTAGTTAACCAACAGCCTATTTCTTCCTACCCCACAAGAACTGCCTTATGTCTGGCACATGGTTTCTTGAATTCTCCCACAGTTCTAGACCCCACAACCTCCTCAGGAAGGCTGTTCCGCACATCCACTACCCTCTCTGTGAAAAATACTTCCTCACATTGCCCCTAAACCACCACCCTCTATCTTTAAATTGTGTCCCCTGTTCTTGCACATCTCTTTTCTGAAAGATGCCACCCTCTTGGACTTTGTTGATTCCCTTGAGGTACTTGAAAGTTTCTGTCATGTCCCTCTCTCCTCCTTTCCTCAAGGGTATACATATTAAGCTCCTTTGGTCTCTCCTCATACGGCTTCTCTTGCAGACCCTGCACCATTTAGCTGCCCTCCTCTGGACTGCCTCTATCCTGTCTATGTCCTTTGGAGATTGGGTCTCAGAACTGGATGCAGTACTCAGATGGGGTCTCATCAACTGTCTGTACAGAGGGATTACAACTTCCTGTTTTCTGCTGGTGATGCCTCTCCCATGCATCCCAGTATACCCCAGCCCTCCCTACTGCCTTCTCACATTGCTTGCTAACCTTAAGGTCATCTGATATGATTACCCCCAGGTCCCTTTCCTTTTTGTTGTTGTTACTACCCCCTGTGTAATCTTCCCCTGGGTTCTGGTTTCCCAGGTGCATTATTTTGTACTTCTTTGCATTGAATCCAAGCTGCCATACTTCTGACCATTCCTCAGCGTGTCAGCGTGGCTCAGTTGGTAGCACATCCGCCTCTGGACCAGAAGGTCGTGGGTTCTTGTCCCACACCGGGATTGGACTTGCACCTAAAATCACTGGCATCCGAGGTGCAGTATTGGGGGTGCTGTACTGCTGGGGTGTGCCATCCTTCGGATGAGACGTTAAACCGAGGTCCCTTCTGCCCATCCTGGTGGGTGTCCAGGTGGAAGTAATAGAACCCAGGGCACTCTTCAAAAGAGAAGGGAACATTCCCGTGTCCTGGCCAACATTCCCTTTCCCATAAACCGTTCAAGCAATTATTCAGGCTGTGTGTGTGGGTGATCATGCGATATGATACCACACATTCAGTCACTTCACTACCAGTCTAGCATTGCTTGTAAAGCGCTTTATGTATGAAAAGTGCTATATAAATGCTGATTCTTCTTCTTCTTCTTCCTCCAATCTGCCAAGTCCCTTCTCATCCTTTCCACGCCCCTGTGTATCAACCCTGTTGCAGATCTTTGTGTCATCTGCAAAGAGGCATACTTTCCTTCCAGTCCCTCTGCAATGTCACTTATAAAGACATTAAAAAGTACTGGACCCAGTACTGAACCTCCGTACCCACTAGTAACCCCTCTTTCTTCAGAGTGGACTCCATTTACAATTACCTTCTGTGCCCTGCTGTCCAGCCAATGTTTTACAGGCTACCCGGGACTCACTCCCAGGCTGGTTAATTTGACTATTAATCTTTTGTGTGGACTGTGTCAAATGCCTTGCTAAAGTCTAGGTAGGGCATGTCCACAGCCCCTCCCTGGTCTACTACTTTGGTCACCCAGTCAAAGAAATCTATTAGATCTCTGACATGACCTTCCCACTGTGAACCCATGCTGCCTTGGGTCCTGTGCCCCACTAGCCTCTAGGTACTCAACAATTCTTCCTTCAGAAGTGACTCCATCACTTTCCCTACCACAGAGGTCAAACTGACGGGTCTGTAGTTTCCTGCCTCTGTCTTGGTCCCACTTTTGTGAAGGGAATCATATCTGCCTCTTCCAGTCCTCGGGTACCACACCATCCTCCCATGATTTATTAAAAGAGTAGCCAGTGGCTTCACTAGTTCCCCTTTAATTTTTTAGAATTCTGGGGTGAATTCCATCAGGCCCCATTGCTTTGTCCACCTTCAGTTTTAGGAGTTCTTGCAGAACCCTTTCTTCTGTGAAAGGATGGGATCGACCTCCATCCAGAGTGCTTCTGTTAATTGGATTAGGCACTTCCTCGCCCTCTTTGTGAATACTGAGCAGAAATATTCGCTCAGTATCCCTGCTTCACTCCCCTCTGCCCACCCACCGTTCATTCTATTCAGCCTCACTATCCTCCCTTTGTCTTTCTACGCTCTCTGGTGTACCTATAAAAGGTTTTATCCCCTTCTTAACCGAGTTGGCTATCTTTTCCTCAGTTTGGGCCTTTGCTATTCTGACTTCCCTCCTGCTTCCTTCTGCCTTAACTGGTACAGCTCTCTGTCCTGCTCCTCTCTTTTCCTTATACTCCGAATGCTATCTTTTTCTCCTGACTTTCCCAGCCACCTCTTTTGAGAACCATAGTGGCTTTTTCTTCATTTTGATTTGTTTATTTGTTTACACAAAGGCTTGTTGCCTCTGTGATGGCAGTTCTGATGATTCCCCATTGTTGCTCCACCCTCCTTCTAGCCTGTTTGCTAGTGCTTTGTGAGGCACTCTCCCAACTTGCCAAAGTCAGCCTCCTGAAGTCCAGTACCCTCACTTTTGTATGGCTCGACTCTGTAGCTGGGTTTAACGTGAACCACACTGTTTGATGGTCACTTGTCTCAGTTGGCAACCCACTTCTAGATCTGAGATCCTCTCACTACCTCCATTTGAGAGTACGAGGTCTCAAGATTGCCCCTCACGAGTGGGTTCCAAAACTAGCTGTCTGAGGCCTGCCACCGCAGGGCATTGAGAATGGCCCTGCTCTTGGATGTGGCTGCAGCAAAGTGCTCCAGTTAACATCTGGCATATTCAGGTCTCCCATCAACAGTATCTCCCTTTCTCTGCCATCCTAAGAATGCCTTCTATCATATCCTTGTCCATTCCTCCCTGACATGGGGGTCTGTACACAACCCCTGTGCGGATTGTGGTGCTCTTTCCAGTCTCCAAGGTGACCCACAGTGCCTCCTCCTCCCTGTTTACTCTTTTGTTCAGTTGTTTTTATCCTTCCTTTACATGAGAGCTACTCCCTCCCCTCTTCTCCCTGCCTGTCTCTCCTGTAGGTTATGTACCCTGGTATGTTAACATCCCAGTCATGGTTCTCTGTGTACCATGTTTCTGTTACTGCTACGATATCCAGGCATCCCTCTTCCATCAAGGCCACCAGCTCAGGAGCTTGTTGCCCAGACTACAGGCATTGGTACTCATTACCTCCATTTCCTGATGGCCTTGCTGGTTTTTGCCCCATCTCTGTCTTTCTTGCCTTTGTCACTTTCCCCATTTACCCCTGCCCTTTTCCCTATCGACACCTCTATGTTGGTGTTTACCGCACTTACTACCGTGATTTTTTTGGGGTGCTAGGATTTCTGCTCTTTCCAGTGCCTCTCCCTTGGCTAGTTTAAATGCTTGCCAATGAAGCATTTAAACCTATCACCTAGGATCCTGGTTCCCCTCCTGGACAGATGCAGCCCATCATGCCAGTATAGGCTTGCATCCTCCAGGTGGACCCCAGTCCCCAGTGAAGCCAAATCCCTGCACTCCAGCACCAGTTTTTTCAGCCACTGATTCAGATCCCATGATGCAGGAACACCCCTAGCCTCTCCTACATCACTAGATGGGCAGCACCGCCAAGGAAGGTTACCGTCGTGCTACTTGTTTAAGGCCCTCCCCAATTCCACAAACTCTTCCTGCACTTCTCTAATCCCTTTTTAGCCAGGTCATTTGATCCCTAGGTGGACAATGACATCCAGCTCCCTCCCCTGCAGCTGCTCGCAATCCTGAAGACTCGCCTCCTGTCCCTCTAAGCCATGGCACCAGGCAGGCACCTTACCTCCTTCTCCTTCCTCCCCAGTTCTACCTTCATAACAATGGAGTCCCCAACCAGGAGTTGCTTCCTTCCTGTGGGGTCCCCTGCCACCCTGCTGTGGGTCTCCTTTGTGGAGGTTCCCAGCATCCTCCTTGGTCTCCACTGCAGGATGCCTCCATAGAGGAACCACACTTTGCCAGAATGGCATAGGAATTGTGAGAGGTACAACTGGAGGGATGTACCTCTGTTCCACCACCCTCACCCTCCCTGCACCCACTGTGGTCCAACCGCCCTCTTTCTTGGCAACCTCTGAGGCAACAGCAGTGGCACTGGTGGTCCCTGGATGGAAGAGGAGGTCCCACAAATCCTGGCCAACTCAGCCTGGAGATGAGCAACCTCCTCCTCAGCCTAGAGAGGTGCCTGCAGATGGGACAACACCGCATCCTTCAGAACGTCTCCCGGAAGACTGCTGCTCCACAGCCACTTCACTGCACCACTCCCATCATGTCTTATTTCTGGCCCCTTAACTGTTTGGAATCCTTACTGCTCCTCTGGTTTTTTTTCCTCTTCTCTCTACTTACTTTCTGTCTGTGTGCTCTTTAAGCTCCTGATTGTCCTGTTCTGAGACAAGAATATCCTATATTTCTCAGTAAACCCTTACTTGCTCAGAGGCAGACCTCCAGCAGCTAGAGGGGCCGGAGAGCCCCTGGAGGAGAAAGCGGAAGGAGTGGACTGAGGGAGCAGGTGTAGGAAGGTCCACCAGGTAACCAGGGCCCAGGCTATGTAGGGTCTTAACAGTAAGCAAGCCTAACTTAAAGAGGACCATCCACCTGATTGGTAGACAGTGCAGCTCATGCAGCACTGGGGTGATGTGGCAGTACTTAGACTGCCCTGTCAACAACCTGGCCGCTGTGTTCTGCACCAGCTGTAGCCAGTGGAGAGTACCTCAGGAGACCCCAGATACAGCGCATTACAGTAGCCTCGACATCACAAAGGCATGCACTAAAGTAGGGAGGTCCAGGGTGGAACTAGGGGCGTGATCCTGGTGATATTCCTTAGATGATAGAAGCTGGTACGGACAATGGACGACACCTGGGATTCAAATGTCAGTCTGTCATCCAGGATAACATCAAGGTCAGCACCCCAGAGGAGGTATTCAATGGCACAGATCCCAGGAAAACTCCTGTCTCTGTGCCAGAGGCCATCCTATCACACTTTCTGTTCGACTCCACTACCAGTACCTCAGTCTTACTGGGGTTCAGTCGCAACCAGCTGGAGGCCATCCAGTCATTGATTCCGTGGAGGCATGTATTGAGCATGTCCACTGCATTGGATGTCCCAGGGGCAAATGAAAGGTACAGCTTGTATCACCGCATAGCAATGAAAAACTCAAACTGCATTTCCTAATGAGCCTCCCGGGCAGCATGTACACGGCTAACAACATTGGTGACAGGACCGAACCCTGAGGTACTCCACAGGACAGGAGGCTAGGGAGGAGGAGAAATTCCCATCACTACTCCCTGCCTCCTATTCATAAGATAAGACTCAAACTAGCAGATGACCGTACCAGCGAGTCCGCAAAATTCCCTCAGGCGGTTTAGAAAATACACAGTGGTCCACCGTCAAAAAGCTGAAGAGAGATCGAGAGGATGAGAATTGTCTCAGCGCTGACAAAACAGGAAAGTCTTTACCGCTACGATGCTCCAGAGTCGAATCGGCGCTGAGAGATGGTAACAGTACACAGAACTAAGGCTTCACATCGACGGAAAAATGGACTAGCCACGATGCGCAGTAGAATCTTGCTTGCCCACTCAATGACGGGAGAAGCAGAACTGAGGTGAAGGAGTAGTTGGCATCATTTACTGGCCATTCCTCGGCGTCATGCTGTCGCGTTGGCCTCAAGGGCAGCGCCGTGTACAGCGCCGGCTCCTCCCATAGAAACAGTAAATAAATTGCTCCATGAGGTCACTGATCCTCTGGTCAGAACCCACTAGTGATGAATGGTGAAAATTAACACAGATAAGATATAACACTTTCCATGACAGAAAGCACAGCTCGCACGATATCGCTGGTTCAAAGGGAGGAAGCGTAAGCTTTTCCAACAGAAAAATTAGGGTCCCAAGCCAGGACAGGATCATGGATGGGAGGCTTCAAATGCAGAATGCCCTCAAGAAGGTGTGAGACACATCAAGTTGAACCACTTATTGACCCTCTACAGGTACATGGTATGCAGAAATGGCAGAAAGATGTACCTTGATCGAGAAGTACCGCAGACCAGAGTTTGAGAGGGACAGCAGTACTCCGCCACCTGATCCACTGTACAGGTGAAGGATCCAACCAATGCGATGCAGTCCAAAGAGCAAAACACTTCCATTTCATTGAGTACATGGCTATGGTGGAGGGCTTCCTGGCCACCACTAGGACATCAGCCACTCTAGATGACGTCCCAAACCCGGTGATGGCTACATCCTCAGGAGCCACGCATGGAGATGGACAGATTTGAGGTCTGGAAGGACCAGGGTGCCCTGTTCCTGGGAGAGGAAGCCTGCCGATAGGAGCAGGGAGACCGGAGGTTCCATAGCCAGCTGCTGAAGCAATAGAACCAAATCTGATGAGGCCAGAAGGCAGCGATCAGGATCATGGTGGCCCCTTCCATCTTAAACTTGATCAGGACCCTCTGAAGGAGTGGGAAGGAGGGAAGATAGAGGAACCTCCTTTCCAAGAGAGGTACAAGTCTCCAGAAAACTCCAGGCCCTGAATCTAGCAAGCAGAAAAGCGACAGTTTTGTGTTGTGTGGTGATGCAATAAAAGTCCAACTTGGGATGATCCGACTTGTTGAACAGGTCTTTGAACACTGAGGTCAGAAGCTCCCACTTGTAGGCTATGGACTGAGACCAGTTTAGGCCATTTGCTAGGATGTTTTGGTCACTGGGAACATGGACGGCTGAGAGCTCCAGCCCATGTTCTATGGCCAGACTCTCATCGCTTCCTGCACTGGGAGAGGAATGAGTCCCCCTGCTTGTTTATGTAACAAAACACGCGACATGTCCAGCTGGATCAAGAGCGGACCCAGGATAGCTGAGTCTGAAAGGCCTGTAGGGCATACAAGACAGCTCGCATTCTCCAGAAAATTTATGCAAGTGTCCTCCACCTCGGTCCACCTACCCTGAGTTTGGTGGACCCCAAGTGAGTCCCCCAGCCAAGATTTGAGGCATCTGTCATCAGGACCTGCTGAGGGATAGGAATACAGAAAGGAGTCCCCTGAAGCATATTGCTGTGATCCAGCCACCACAACAGGACCCTCCAGACTGGATCCAGACCATAACCGACTGATCCAAGGCATGTGTGTCCTAGTCCCATTGCACTGGCAATGTCCACTGAGAAATTCTCATGTGTATACGGCCAAGGGAACCGTGGTAATGGCGGGGATGCCTGTTCATCATGGATGTGCAACAGAGGTCAGTGAGTTATTATACACAGTGGATTATGAAAATCTGGAAGGAACTTCCACAAGAAATAATTAATACAGAGAACAAAATATATTCAAAAACAGGATTGGTAATTATCATGAAGGTGCAAAATTTAAAGGGATACTATCACTGAGATAGTGTTGAGCAGTCCAGGCGGTCCACTGGGTTTTATTGTGCTCAGAACCAATTTTAGTGACTGGGAATGTACCACTGATCAAAGAGGGCTGGCTTGACTGTGGCAGTAAACAGATACCAACTTGGGTAAAGGGCAGGAGACATTGTGTGTGTGTGTGTGTGTGTGTGTGTGAAAACTCAAAAGAATTACAAACAGAAGATATCCAACATGTAGCCAGGACAGTGAGTCAATACCATATCTCAAGTCTCAACCCTCTTATACAGAGAAAAGGCTTAAATAAACCTGTAAAAAATAACCACAATCAGGGTCACATCCTAAAAGTGATGATATCAGCTCGAAATCTGCTAGAATAAATGGTTTAGTATAAAGCGTAGTTTCTGATGGAGCACTAGTTTATAACTTCAGTGGGTAAGATAACTTCATGTTTGCAAAGGCTAACTTCATGTTTGCAATCCCTATTCTTCTGTAAGGAAACACCATTTTTATGTTGCTTCACGCATGTGCAAGAAACATAGTGCCATCATCCGAGTTCTGGAGGTGTGTCAGGCCGTCTTCCAATGCAGTCAGTGTGTTTGCAGGTGCGGCCTCAGTTCCCCAATCACTGCTGCAGCTGTCTATGACAAGCTGAAAATGCAGTGGCATACAGTTGAAAGGGAGAGCTCCGCTTGGTGGGCAGAGCTCTCCCCTGCAGCATGCCACGCACACTGCGTGCTCATGCGCCTTCCCCTCACTGTCACGGCCCGGCGGGGGTGCCCAATCCCCGTCGGCTCCACCGCCCAAAGCATCCAGGTGCCACGCTGGGGAGCCCACCCCAGTGGCAAAATCATGTTATGGCCGTCTGGGTGCCCAATCCCCGCCGGCTCCACTGTCTCTCCCCATGCTGTCGCCGACGGGTGCCCAATCCCCGCCAGCTCCACTGTCTCTCCCCCAGTACAGGATGCCACGCTGGGAGCCCAACCCAGTGTGGCAACAGATGTGTGGGCCGACGGGGTGCCCAATCCCCGTCGGCTCCACGCCCAGCCATCCTTCTGCCACGCTGGGAGCCCACCCCAGCGCAAACGCCCCGTCATTTAAAAAAAAAAACCTGTAAAGAAAAAAACTGTCCCACGCAGTCTCCTGCACCCCACAACCCGCACTCATCCACTGCACACCCCACCTCCCCACACCCCCACCTCTCACCCCATACTTACCTCCGGAGTCCGGCGCGACAATCTTCGTAGACCGAACACGCCTGCACTCTTCAAAGTCCACTCACTAACTGAGGAAATGCCGTAAGCTGTATAATGGGATAGATAGGGTTTTTTCAACTTTGTTGCATATCTCAGGCATTTTGGAATTTTGCACCAAATTTTCAACATGGGGTTTTGGGACCCTCCTCATGAATTCTTTCACTGTCATGGTGTTACTCAGGCTCAAGGGTGATTTCGCAGCCACTCGCGTGAAATCACCTTCCGGAATGATTAACAACGACACTGCCAGTGTTCATAAGGTGGGCTCTCAAAAAGCCTATTTTGAAAATTTGTGGAAAATTCAAAATGACTTGTTTTATTTAGCCGCATGCTGGTGATCCTAATGCGACGCCATGAGTTCCCAAATTTTCAATATTTTCACTCCAGATTTTCAACATTGCCATTTTACCACACCTTCTTATGAGCAGTACAGCTGTCATTTTCACATCTCACCCAAAATGTGTTTCTGCCCATGTAGCGATACAATGGCACAGTCGGTAAAGAAATCAATGTACGACACATTAAGAAAATCACAGGACACTGTTCATGAGCAGAGGTCTTAAAATGGCTATGTTGAAAATTTGGTGAAAAAATTCCTAAAATGACTGTTTTATGAGCGTATGCTATGCAGTTCCTACGCACGTCGTAAGTTTGCAAAATTTCAATATTTTCACTCCAGATTTTCAACATTGCCATTTTACCATACCTCCTTATGAGCAGTACAGCTGTCATTTTCACATCTCACCGAAACGCAGTCCCGGCCATGAAGCACAATGGCTAGTCAAAGCAAAACAAGCATACTACATTAAGAAAATCATAGTGACACTGTTCATGAGCAGAGGTCTTAAAATGGCTATGTTGAAAATTTGGTGAAAAATTCCTAAAAATGACTGTTTTACGGCGTAGTTCACGCAGTTCCTACGCCGCCTTCGTGAGATTCTAAAATTTCAATATTTTCCTCAGATTTAACATTGCCATTTTACCATACCTTATGAGCAGTACAGCTGTCATTTTTCACATCTCACTGAAAACGCAGCCTGCTTCATGTAGCGCATAATGGCGCAGTCGGTAGCGAAAACAATGTATGGGACACATTAAGAAAATCACAGTGACACTGTTCATGAGCAGAGGTCTTAAAATGGCTATGTTGAAAATTTGGTGAAAAAATTCCTAAAATGACTGTTTTACTTGTGCATTGTGCAGTTCCTACGACGCCGAAGTTCGCAACTTTCAATATTTGCACTCAATGACTTCCAAATTCCTAAACAGCACATAGAAGCAAGCAACATTCGCATTGACAAATGCTTCTTAGTAGGAGGTAGAATCAGGGCTAGTGGTGAAGTAAGATCCTTAGTTAATGGTCATTTCTACTTTGTTTAATAAAGGGTCATGGAAAACATCAAATAACACCCCAAATAATACCGCACTGCAGAGATTCAAAAATGAGGTTATAAACCAAACCACAACCTGTTACTCACATAATGGAAAACTTCATCAAGAGTAACATTATATCAATGTTAAAAACAAGTGTTGCTACTAAAGACAGTGATCAAGGCAGATGATTGTACTGTAACTAACAGCCCCAGCAGTTTTATACAAACTATAGCACAGAATGCCCTCTAGTGGTTGCTAGCATTTTCCAGTTATATTTTGGGTTACAATCCTTGTAGTGTTACTTGTGATGTGTTTGGTTTAAAATTGTGATGAGTTGGTACACTGCCTGAGAATCTGAATGCTCCATACAGTCTTTTCCTCAACTGCTGTACTGTAGGTTACTGACTTTACTTGGTAGGTTAAACTTAAAAAAAAAAAAAAAAATTAGAATATCCCAAACAGTCTAGTGCTTAAGACAGACGTTTTATATAGAGACAAACACAGCTGTTTCATTTTCGGTGCCATCAGGTTGTAGGTTCCAACCACTAAATCAAACTACTTCAAAAATGTCCTCTTAGCACAACTGGGTGTTATCCTTTTGAGCCTGCATCTTATCACTGCCCACTTTACCTGGATGACAATCCCTAATACAGTCTTATAACTGTAATGATTTGTCAGGTTAAGGATGCAGAGGGACATACCTTCTGAACAAATGTCTATATTTTAAAAAGCACACTGTTACTGTGATCAATGATGTACATGTGTCCCGTGGCTACCAAGAGCACAGGCTGGAGATATTTACTCTGTTAAAAAACAAAAATGAACTTTGCTAAAGAACATTTCAATGCATCAGTCTGTGCAATGTGCACTGATTTCACTTGAGGGGAAAAAGCAAACAGGATCAACGTAGCAGGGCTTTTTTTGCAGAATAAAGAGCTGCTGGATAATTAGTGCTGAAGCTGAAATGATTAACACCCTACAGATTGTTATTCTACTAATAAACTTCCTGATGTGGATTAAAATTAAAATAATGCTAAAAATACGATTTTAATTTAAAAGAGTTGTACCATACAGTTTCTCTGTTCTGTGCAAGATCACCAGAAAGAATAATTCTGATAGCCCTGGGTTGGATGCAGTGAAGTTAAGGAAAGTTATTAGGTGTACCTCTAGCTTTGTTACCTTTTGTGGTGCTCTTGCTTCTACAAATATGTGGACATAACCATCCACCAATTAAAGCAAAATACTTTGTTCAAATCCCACCTCTCCTGTATTGAGGTCCTAGGATTGTGCTTCTCCTTTGGTTAATTACAACTACTAAATAATGAAGGCAGAGGTTCAATCACATCCTTCCAGTTAGCTTGGTGTACTAGTTTGATTCTGTCTAGTGCTATCTGAAGTTTGAACCATCCACTGCTTAACCTCGATTCAAAATGGTTGCCAAGGTAGAAATTAGTTTTCTACCTTTTAACTCTTTTTTTAAGATGTGTGTTTGAAAACCAACCACAGAAACACAGAAAGTGATGACATAAGAAGGTACACTAGCCCATCTATTTGGCCTGGCCCACCTATAATAATATGATGCAAATTCCTGGTGGTCACTTGCTCCCTCTCCTCCCCATGTCATCCTCCCTGCTATCCTCACCAGCCCCATGTGACTGTCCCACACCACTTAAATCCTTCACTAATTTGTCACTACCATAACTGGCAATTCTGATACAGAATCAGGGCTAGAAACTAATGGTACTCTGCTCTGTTCTGCATACCAGTTTTCAAAACGGAATGCCATTTTCATCCTGCTGGTATCGATTGAATATCACTGCTCCATGCTTCAACTCTGCAGTTAAATCTGTAGTGCATCTTCAGGATAGGTGGAATGCCAGACTTCAAGAAGGAATACCAATTTGGGTTTTAGTATTTCTTGTCTTGCACCAGATTATTTTTGTGATTTCTACCCG
Organism: Neoceratodus forsteri; assembly: GCA_016271365.2. Lineage (NCBI taxonomy): Eukaryota > Metazoa > Chordata > Ceratodontiformes > Ceratodontidae > Neoceratodus > Neoceratodus forsteri. The sequence goes on from CM057452.1 coordinate 458,456,958, forward strand.
AGAATGCATATAGTTATATTGGGGCTTTTCTTTGGTGCACTTTTAAAGCACCTTCTGTGGATCCTCCGGCCCTGAAACTCCAAATAAAAGGGTACATCTAACTAGCTCTACTACATCTAGCTAGCTTGAGAGTCCACACCTCTCCCAGGTAGTTTACAGCCATGGTGAGGAGAGACATTCTACCATCCAGCAGCCTCCTCCAACAAATGTCTCATGGCGCTACCTGCTATAGAGCTGACCAGTTCAGCTGGCTAGGGGTCTTGGCAAGACAGATGCTTAGTCAGCACGCATCATCTTAAGGAATCAACTCGGCTAAACTTCATTCATTGGACTTAAAACTCCATCAGTTACAGTTCTAGAACACTGGTTTTTATTCCAGCACAGGGAGATTGTTATAATGTAATTCTATTTTTTACATAATTGTTAAATTGTGTATTTTATACTTTTGTAACTATTTATCAATGTCTATTGCAAGAAGTGTGTTTGTTACATGCTTCCTATGGGTCACCACTGTAAATGAGCTATGCTCAATGGTTGTAACCCAATAAATGAAATGAAACAGAGGAAGTGCCATTTAAAGCCCATAAACATATTACTTTACATTTGGAGATGTGTGTAACCCTTTAAACACATGGGGCTCTAAAGTTAAGGGCAGGATTTTCAAACCATGTCAGTCCACCTGTATTTTCAAAACAGACTTCCATGTGCACTGTTATACCATCTATAACATAGGCTAGCAGTTTGTATGCAAAATGTAAAGCTTACATAAAAACAAAATAGGTGTGCACCATTTCTGGATGCATGCACCAATTTTTAGCAAATGCACCATTTTGTTACACATGCATTTTTAGTCTTTTTATGCAGGCTCCTGTACACCACGGAAACTATTGCAAAAAACTGAGACACTGGGAAAGCTGGGTTCCTAATTTTAGTTAACTAAGAGACACAGAAGCAGGCAGAAATGTATTTGCATCTGTATCTGCACCTTGAAAATCTACCCAAGGTGTTTAGCATCCAATCTCTACCCTGATGAAGAAGAAGATCAGCACTGAAGCACTGGGGTGAACAGGCAAACTGCAGTTAGGTTAGAGAGGTGAAATGAATTTGCTTTTTTTTCCACTTCAGTTGCCATTTTGCACATGGATATGTTGCTGCTATTTTTTCAAGTTCTGGATGTAATAAAGAGACATAGTAATCTACATCTATCAGGTGTTCTTTGAATCTACATTCCATCTCTTTCAGTGCACCATATTTAGCGGTTGCATAATTCAGGACCTTGGACACCAATTTCCAGATTCTCTCCCATATGACTGATGGTGACAAGCGGGTGCCTCAGAGATCAGTGCTGGGACTGGTCCTCTTCAATGTCTTTGTAAGTGATATTGCAGGAAGCTGGAAGGAAGGTCTACCTCTTTGCAAATGACACCAAAATGTGTAACAGGGTGGACACTCCAGGGGTGAAGAATGAGCAGAGACCTGAGAAAACTCAAGGAGTGGTCAAGGGTATGGCAGCTGGGTTTTAATGTGAAAAAGTCCAAACTCATGCACTTAGGACGAGAAACCTAGGGTGGAGTACAAAATGGGTGGAGAAGTAGTGACAACCACCAAGCAGGAAAGAGACGGGACTCATCATACCTGATGCCCTAAAGTGGCCAAACAGTGCGAGAAGGCAGCTGGGAGGGCCAATGGAATGTTGGTTTGCATAGGGAAGGGTATCACTAGAAGAAAAGAGAGGTGGTGTTGCCTCTGTATAGTAGTAAGAAACAGTAATTTTTTTTTATTAATGTAAACATGAAAAGGAGATCTCAACTGAGCCAAGCTCATTTCCAGTGAGGTCCTTATTGCAAAGAGAAGTTATGAGAAAATTCAAAGACAAGAGCAAAGTACAGATCACTAGTGAGACTCTTATCTAGAGTACTAGGTCCAGTTCTGGAGACCACATCTCCAGAAAGACAAAGACAGAATGAAAGATGTCCAGAGGAGGCAACTAAAATGGTGCAGGATCTCCATCAGAAGGCCTATGAGGAGAGACTAAGGGATCTCATTATGTACACCATGGAAGAGAGAGAGGAGGGAGATGGGGGGGTATATGATAGAGACCTTTAAATACCTCAAAGGAATAAATAAGATACAGGAGGAGAGTATTTTCTAAAACAAAAGATGCTCAAGAACAAGGGGACATGCAATGAAGCTGGATGGGTGTAGATTCAGAAAAGATGCGAGGAAGTACTTCTTCACAAACAAAGTGCTGGATGCCTTGAACAGTCTCCCAGCACAGGTGGTGGTGGGGAAACAGTGGTAGCATTCAAGAATATATGGGATACACATAAAGGAAGTCTTAGTGGAAGGTGGGGAGGGGAAAGCCAGAGATCAAGCAGGATCTGCAGTGACACTGTAGGTCGGGAAAATGGAAAGACGGTGGGCCAAGCAGTCCTATCTGCTGTCAAATTCTCTGTTTCCATGACAATAATTTGATAAAATAAATATCTTCAGCATGGGAAATGTGAAAAGCATTCAATGCCATTTGCCTCTGAACATCAACAGTGGTGTCTAGTTCTCACTCTGAAAACCGTTCATACAGAGTCCCAGAATGCAGAGTCTACTTGAGAACTGGGAGCAGGTATTACAAAAGATTGACCAGGCAACCCAATGGAAGTGGAGTACCTGGCTGAGCCCTGGCAGTGGGCCTACAGGCAAATTCTGGCCTTGGGGAAAATATTCTGCTATCCAGCCTTTACCAGCCACACTAAAAGTGGGCTGTTTAATCCCTGGAGGTTGTGAACAGAGAACTGGACTGGAATCAAACCTGGAATAACTATAACTGGGAAGAAGCAGACCAGAATCAGCAGTCTGTGTCTCAATCTTTGCCATGCCAAGAGAAATGCCCAAAACTGTGGAAGATGAAGGGCTGATGATATGTAAACACAAAAACAGGTGCACTCCATAAGACAATCACAGATTAAAACTGACAAATAACAGCTCATGAAGAACAGTGCAGGAAGCAGAGGGTTTATGTAAGCTGATGTTCATATCACTAGGCAAGCTTTAATGCAAACTGCAGTGCACTAAAAGTGCAAAACTGTTATTAATTCTGTAACATTAGCAAGAGCCACCTTTCCAACAGGCACTGCCCACAAACCCCAACACCTAATTCTAAACAGAGCTTGTCAGGCTCCTGACAAGGCTCCTCCATGGTGACATGAAGTAGTGCTGTGCTGATGCTACCCTCCACAACATTATGCAATCAGTTGTTTCCATTGGAAGTAGTTTGTCAATAACATTAACAAATCTATATTTGCAGTCAATTTCTGAATTATATATTAGGCATCAGGCCAGGCGTTTGAGGCGGTGTGTGTGTGTCTGTCTGTCTGTCTGTGTGCTGGGGGGCTAACAAGAACTATGCCAGGCTTGAAAATGGTTTAAGTTAGTTATTGTGTTTCATATAACCACACACAAACTGAATTCTGCAGCAGGCTCTGCCTGTATGCCTGCTGATCTTCTGTAATATACTTAAAAAAAAAAACATGGCAACAACAGGTAAAGCACCAATTGCCTGTGCATGAAATGAGGTCAGTCAAACCATCACCTTGCAGTTACATTTGTAACTTGTCTGTAGGCATCCAGGCATCACTAGATGCCTCCATGCGCTCATGACAAGTCTATTAGCCCTTAGTCCCTCCAGAAATACAAGTCAAACTCTGATAAGATCACATCACACAACCCAAACAGAATTGTGACCTTATCAAAGATGTGATTTATACAGATAAACGGACTTCTGGAAATGGGGTTGCTGAAAAAGTGATCCTGACAGTGTTCAGTGTGCCATCTGTCTCCTTCTGGAATACACTGTTCATGCATAACGGAAGGGAGCTACTGACACAAGGAAAAAAGGCCTATGTAAGGATAAGATCGCGTAACACAGTGTCAAAGTGTGTTATGAGGTCTTATCCTTACCAGTGAGATAATATAACTGTCCTAGTGCAGCCTATTATGTATGCTGTTCATACAACAGTTTGAAGAGTTAACAGTTTCTGTCCGAGTTCAGTTGCTGAAAGCTTTGAAAGCAGCTGAGCCTTTGTGATGTCATCAGGCATTCTTAAAGCTGCTCTCCCTTGGTTAAGAATGCCATTCTGGTATATATTAGAAATAAAACTGACTGTTATGTGTGTGTATGTCTATATCCCATTGATGGCGATATACATAAAAAACTCATGTATTGTAGCATCAGGCCTACATAACAGAATGGATTTATTTTACACTATTTATTCCCAAGCCAGTTTGAATTATATATGTATCCCATGACTGCTGCAGCTGGGGGATTTTGGGATGCACAAAGTGGTGAGCTTTACCTTTATGTTGTTGGCAGGGGAGGGAGCTGCAACAGGATCAACCAGCTCTACTAAAAATAAACAGCAAGCAAAACAATCTCTTAATGGCACGGATGTGGCTCATATCCACATACAGGCAATTCTTCCTTAACAGTGGATTCACTGGAGTGTCTTTAAGCAAAACCTCTCCCACTACCCAGGTGGCTAGCTGATCCTCTTACATAAAAGCAACAGAAATACAGGGGTCAGGGGCAGCAGAGGTATTGTGGGTCACCCTGAGTCAGGAAAAAGAGCCACTCTTTGGACAGGCATGATCAACAGGCCTTCCACACAGGGAGTACTCAGATAAGGAAATGTTAAAAGCAACTGGCAGAATGGCTGAAAAGAGGGATGTGTTGCTAGTGGGGCCTTCACTCTGCTGGGTGTGGACTGCAGCCTCACAGCTACAGCTTCAGCTAGAAGCAGGGACACCCTGGATTCCTTGCAGAGGTCTTCCTCAGGCAACTAATAAGTGAACCAACTCGTGATAGGGTAATACTAGATCTGGTGCTTATTAACAAGGACAGTATTATAGACATCAAGGTAGGATGCCATCTGGGGACCAGTGATTATCGTACAATGTGGTTCAACATAAGAACAGCTGTAGAATCCAATCACACAATAGCGAGAGTCCTGGACTTCAGAAGGGCTGGTTTTATTAAGATGGGTGAATGCCTGAAGAATGACCTGGCAGTGGGGAAGAGACTGAGGTGGGTGGGTGGAGGAGCAGGGCCAAACTAAAAGAAGGCATAGTGAAGGCAACAAACCTCTGTGTTAAGCAGGTAAGCAAAAGCAGGAGGAAGAGGAAATACTGTAGCTATGGTTCTCAAAAGAGGTGGCAGAAAAGTAAAGGCTAAAGGTGGCATTCAGAAGGTATAAGGAGACCCAGAGAGAGGAAAGTACAGTTACGTAGAACTACCGTAACAGTAGATCTTTGAGAACAGTTCTTGCAGCAGGTTACACCATTAGGACTGAAGCCGGCAGGCGCCAGGACGAAATATTCTAGCGAGCGGTATCCGGGAGGGGACCGCCGCCAGCCTCCCAGACATCAGGCATCACATAAAGGGGCGGTCCCCAGCATCCCCAGTTCTCCGTGGAGACTCCCAGCTCAAGTGTGACATCCGAAGGGGAGACCAGGATCCGCTTCCAAAGGAAGGTTAGAAAAGGCGTCAAAGGACGCTGTAGCCTAAAAACTAGGTCAGAAGACTCAACCTCCAGAGGGGAGGTGGGAGGGAAACTACCTGCAAGAACTGTTCTTGAAGATCTACTGTTACGGTAAGTTCTTATGTAACTGTACTATCCTACTTGAGAAACAGCTCTTGCAGCAGGTTACACCATTGGACTGATTCCCAAGCAGTAAGGAACAATTTGCTACCTGGAGGAGGGTAGGAGAGATGGCTCAGACTTCAGGACAAGGGTCCTTGAAAGAAAGCCAGTCGAATCCAGCTGTACGCCTAGAGGCAATGTCAAACTGTAGTGTCTGATGAAAGTGTGCACAGTGCTCAAGTCGCTGCTGCACAGATGGCTGAAGTGAAGACATTTTGAGCGCAGCAAAGAGGTAGTTACCGCTTCGCAGAATGACCTTCACCGTCCCTGTAAGGGTTTATTGTGCTTCTGATAACAGAACATAATGCACTTGACCAACCATCTGGAAAGCGACTGTTTTGAAACAGGAGCACCGAGCATCCGCTGTGCGTAGGCAACAAAGAGCTGGTCCGACTCACGATGGGCTTTGGTTTTGGTCAGATAATATCTGAGACATCTATGCACATCTAGAGTGTGCAACAGGGCCTCCCCTGCTACTGTATTCGATAATACACCGGCAGGTCTATATCTTGGTTGAGTGTGACTGCCGAGACCACTTTGGAAGGAACTTAGGATTTGTTCTCAAGACACCCTGTCCTTGTGAAAACCAAATAATAATCCTACACATGAGTGCATGAAACTCAGAAACTCTTCTGGCAGAAGTAACAGCAACTAAAAGGAGCGTCTTCCAGCAGGAGACGCAGCTCGTAATCCGCGGCTGGTTCAAAAGGAGGTAGAGTAAGCTGCTGTAAAACAAGGAGGAGATCCCAAGGTGGAACCGGTCTCTTAATAAGAGGTCTCGTGCAGGATGCCACACAAAAGCGGAAGCCTCTAGTTGAGCTAGAGAGCTATGACCTATCGGTGAATGATACGCTGAAATGGAGCACAGGTGAACATTAATGGAAGAGTAGGCAAGGTCTGCCTGCATAGGGTTATAAGGTAGTCTAACACTGACCTCTGAACAATCCAATGGGGTCAATCCGCAGCCTGAGCCCAGATGCAAAATCTGTGCCACTTCATGGTATAAGTGGCGTGAGTGAAGGTTTTCTGGCTGCCACCAGAATGTCCCCAACTTCCCGAGACCCGTATCTCAGGACTGCTATGTCTTTAGGAGCCAGGCTTGCAGGTTCAATGACCGAAGATCCGGATGGACTAAGGAGCCTGCCTTCTGGGACAGAAGTTGAGAATTGAATGGCAGAGGCACCAGATGTTCCTAGGGTCAGCTGGTGTAATAGAGGAACCAAATTTGCCTGGCCCAAAAGGGTGCTACCAGAATCAGTGAGCGCCTGCTCTTGTCGGACTTGCAGTAAAATCCTCTGGATCAAAGGGAAGGGCGGAAAGTGTAGAGGAATCTGCCTGTCCAAGAGAGGGACAACGCTGCCTCGCCAGAAAACACCAGGCCCTGGATCTAGTGAGCAAAAAGAAAAATTATTTACCATAGTAATCTTCTTTCTTCCAGTGATGCTCAGATATTCATAACTTTGTGCAGACAGCCTCGTGGTTGGACTGCCGAGAGATGGAACACATGCAAATGATGGAATTCTTTGCTTGTGAGCATCTTTCAAATACTGCCTCTACCAACTGTAGTGTTCTAAGCCCTTCAGATTTGTAAGAAGCCTGGAAGTCAGGCATTATGAAAAATCTGACAACTAATTAATTAAAACATTTTTAGGATTACCCTAATAAAACAATTTACTCCAAAAACCTCCAAGGGAGGGACTATATCTATAATAATGGTGTTCACCAGACAGTGAGAAAACTATTAAGAGAGAGAAAACTCTGTTAAAATCTATCTAGCATAGAGAAGTGTACCCAGAAGGGTATGGCTATGTGGCACTAGCATGGAATGCAGAGGCTGAAGTTCTGGAAGGGAGGATGGGAGGAGTTATGAATATCTGAGCATCACTGGGAAGAAAGTAGATTACTATGGTAAGTAATTTTTTCTTCTAACCCCAGTAATGCTCAGAATATTCATACCTTTGTCAGACTACCAAGCAGTACCCCTGGAGGTGGGCATAGAACTTATTTTGAAACAGACTTTGCAGGACTGCTGTGCCAAATCTGGCATCACTTCTGGACAAAACATCCAAGTTGTAATGCTTTGTAAAGGTGTGTACTGATTTTCAAGTAGCTGCTTTACAAATGTCCAATAATGGCACCTCCTAGCAGCTGCAAGACTGGCAGCTGTTCCTCTTGTTAAGTGAGCCCTCAGCCCAGCTGGGGACTCCCTACCTGCTTTAGTGTAGCACAGTTGAATACACTGGACAATCCACCGAGAAATGGATCTTTTGAGACTGGTTTGCCCATTCCGACATCCCCATATGTAAGGAAAAATTGTTTCTTGTCTTGCCTATGGCCTTTAGTAGCTGTCATGTAGTAGCTGAGAGCTCTTTTCACATCCAGACTGTGGAGCCTTCTTTCACCAGAGCTTGTATGGTCTGTAAAGAAGACAGGCAGAGTGATTGATTGGTTCAGATGAAAATCTGAAACAACCTTGGGAAGGAATTGTCTGTTTGTTCTGAGGACTACCTTATCTCTGTGGAAGGAGATGTAGCCTTGGTCAGCACAGAGAGCCTGAAGCTCACTGATTCTTCTTGCTGAGGTAACTGCTACCAAGAAAACTGTTTTCCAGGTAACGTATTTAAATGGGTTGCAGCCATGGGCTCAAAAGGAGCCCGCATCGATCTGGCTATACATATTTTAAGATCCCAAGGGCACTGGTGCCCTGTGAGGAGGGTGCAAATCTATCAGGCCTTTAAAAAATCTTTTGAAAATGGGATCTGATGCTACAGACACCTTTGTCCTAGCAGAAAGGTATGCAGATACTGCTGCAAGGTGAACCCTTAGAGAGTGGGTTGCAGACCTTGTGAATGTGAGTCAGATAATCCAACACCACTGAGACTCCTGCGTCATTTGGGGTGAAGTTTCTACCAGAGCACCAGAAGGAGAATCTTTTCCACTTGCAGAATAAGTTTTCTTAGTGGAAGGCTTCCTATAACCTTTCAAGATATTTAATACAGCTTCAGAAAGGTTCAAGTCCGAATATCTTTAATTCCTCAAGAGCCATGCCTTGAGGTGGAGGGATTTGAGATTTGGGAACAACAATGTTCCCTGATTGGAGGTCAGAAGATTGTGCCTGAGAGGCAAGCTATTGGCTTGTTCACTGACATGGAGAGCAGAAGAGAGTACCATGGCTGCCTGGGCCAATCTGGAGCTATCAAGATCAGAGAAGCTGAGAGGGATCTAAGCTTCAGCAGTACCCTGAAACCAGAGAAAAGGGGAAAGGCATAGAGAAACTTGCCTGACCAGTCCAGTACCAGGCGTCCAGAGGATTGCGCCTTGGGCTGGTGGCCTGCAACAATACTGAGGCAACTGGTGGTTCTGTGGGATGCTAACAAGTCTATCTCTGAAACGCCCCACTTGCTGAAAATTACCTGCACCACCTGCTTGTTCAGTGTCCATTCGTGATGGGACTGATTGATTTGACTCAGTGTGTCTGCCAAGATATTGTCCTTTCCTGGCAGATGGATGGCTTGCAGGGACACCTTTAGAGAATATGCCAGAGTCCAAATTTTCATGGCTTCTGTGCACAGGGACCTGATCTGGTGCCACCCTGCTTGTTTATGTAATATATAGTGGTGGTATTGTCTGTTCTGACTTGTACCACCATGCCCATCACCAGTACAGAGAAACTTTTAGTGACAGCCGACTGCTCTGAGTTCCAGCAAGTCTATATGCTGGAGGGACTCTGCCTCTGACCAGGTACCTGAGTTGTGTGCTGCCTTAGATGGGCACCCCAGCCCAGAAGGGATGCATCTGTTGTGAGGACTAGTGAAGGATCCTCCTTCTGGAAGGGACTCCTTGCCTTAGGTTGATTCCTTTTCCACCACAAGACGGCTTGTAACAGAGGCCTTGTAAGTGGAATGAGTTTTGAAAAGGATCTTTTTCTGACTCCAATGATTCCTGAGGTGAAACTGGATATCTCTCATGTAAAACCTGGAACCCTGCACTGTGCCTGTGGATGCAGCCATATGACCCAAGAGCTGCAGGAATAGCCTGGCTGTTTTTGACTGTGCAACTTGAAGGAATTTGCTATGGCCTGAAGGCTTTGCACCCTGTCTAGTGGCAAAGGCCCTGGCCTGCAGAGTACTGATCTCTGCCCCTATGAACTGTAAAGTCTGTGTAGCGGTGAAGACAGATTTTTTCTGGTTTACTATGAAACCTAAGGATTCCAAAAGATCCTGTGTGAGCTTTAGAGAGGTTGTGACTTGTTCTGGTGATCTGCCCACCACCAGCCAGTCGTCCAGGTATGGGAAAAACAGTCACTTCCGTCTAAGAAATGCCACCACAGCTGCTAGGCATTTTGTAAACACCCTGGTGCTGAGGAAAGGTCAAGGGCAGGGTTGCAAACTGATAATGACCTGATGGGAGTCTGAATCTGAGATATTTCCTGAAGGATTATTTTATGGGGATGTGAAATAAGCATCCTGTAAGTCCAGAGATACCAGCCAGTCCCCTTTTGGATTGTTGGAGAATCCAAGCCAAAGTCACCATTTTGAACTTTGGCTTTTCAGATGCTTGTTTAAAGCTCTGAGATCCAAAATTGGCCACCACTCCCCATTTTTCTTTGTTGTTAGGAAGTATCTGGAGTAAAACCTCTTCCTCTCAGGGTTGTGAGGACTAGTTCCACTGCTCTGAGCTGTAGCAACTTCTGAACCTCTGCCCTAGCAACGAAATTTGTGCTAGGGGTGGGGAGATGAAACCCTGGGTTTTTTTAGGAAGAAATCTGAAGTCCAGAGACAGACCTTTGCCCACTACCTCCAACACCCACTTATCTGTGGTGATGGTTGACCAGATGGGGAGGAAATGGGACAGTCTGCCTCCGACAGGTAGGGAGGAGGCAGTCTGCATCTCAGGGGTTCTGATTAGGCTGGGGTTGAGGTTGTGCCTGAGCCCTCGCTTAGATCCCTTCTACCCCTACCCCTTGAGTAGCCCTGTGGGGGTACTGCTGGTATTGGGGCATGGCTACTGGCTGGAAAAAGGGTCTTGACAAGAAAGAACGACCCCTAGCCCCCTTCCATAGGGCCTGGTGGATGAAGAAGCTCTGTCTCTAGCAGAGTTACTTCTATAAGTAGCCTTATATTCATCCACCTTTTCATATAGGCCACTGTGGATTCCCCAAGGAACGATTTCCTTCTAATGGAAAATCCAGGGCCTTTGACTGAGTATCCTGAGTGAGGTTTGTAGCCCTAAGCCAAGCAACTTCCTCTGAGCCACTGTGTTAGTCATCCATCTGGCTGCAGTGTCATTCAGATCAGCAGCCAAATTGGTACTTGGCCACCTCTAGCCCAAACCTGGCAGTTTCAGCCAGGTCATCTGACAAGGGTGGGGTGGCCTTCATGGACACTGCCAGTACCCACTGCCACAGGGATTTCTGATACTGGGCAGCATAAGCTTGGAAAGTAGCCTGTCTCATGGCCAGTGAGGCTGACAATAGCCCTTTGGCCATCCTGTCCAATTTTCTGGATTCCTTGTCCGTGGGTGGAGGACAGAGGGACTTCAGCTTTATCACAGGCAGCTTGCTGTATTACCCTGATGGTCAGGATGGGAGAAGAGGAAGTCAGCTCCTCCCTATCCAGCTGGTATTTTTATCTATTCTCTTGTCAATTGGAAGAATAGAATTTGGGGTCTGCAGGAGCTTCACAGCATCCTTCTTGAAAATTTATATACTGGGAGGAAGAGGGCCTTTGTGGGTGTTAGACCCATCATATTAAGGTACTCAATCTCCTCCTCATCTTACACTTGTTCTGTTGTGGCAATATCTAAAGTGTCTGCCATTTTCCTTACGAAGGAAAAATGGGAGGAAAAATCTTCAGACACCCTGGGAGAGAGCCAAATTCCTGCTCAGGGGACACCTCTGGAGGATAGGTTCATCCTCCTCATAAGGCTCCTCATCCTCTTCAAAATAGTGTTGCTCCAGAGCAGAGGCAACACAGTAGCAGCAACCTGGGGACCCTGTGAAGGGCAGAAGGCTGAGGGATAATGCCCTGCAGAGCCTGAATAATTTTAAATGCCTGAGCTATCTCCTGAGCTGAAGGCATTACAGGCACCTCGTGAGAAGTCCCTGGTTTAGCATGAGAGGGTTCTGCATGCTTGAGTTTTCTTTAATTTCTTTGAGGGAACCAGAGAGTCAGCTGGTTCTTTCCCTCTTTGCCCCTTTTTCGCCTGCATACAGGGGCAGAGTAGTAGCACTTGTGGCTTCAACCACAACAGACTGGGGTGTCAGCTGGTCAGAGACTGAGGGACCCCTAGGAAACTTTTTATTAAGCCGTCAAGCGCTTTTCAACAGTTTTTCTGGGAAAGTTTTACATACTGTATCTCAATTCCTGGTCCAGATGTTCAAAACCCAGACAGCTACACTTAAAGTGTGCTTGTCTGCCTTGGCAAACACATCTCCACACTTTAAACAGTTTTTAAACCCGGCTCTCCGTCTCTTCTTAGGTTTCTCAGTCATGGTGAAAAGTAAGAGGAAAACCCCAACCGCTAAATACTAAATGCTGTTGTGGTTATTTAAACAGCTTAAAAAGGTTTTTTTTTCTTTTTTTTTTTTTGCGGTCGGTTCCGGAACCTATAGGGAATCAAGGAACCAGAGAGGAGATTAAATGGAACCAGTTCAGCGGTTCTGTAACCGATAAAAGCGCTACAACTAAAGTTTATAAGGACCAAAATTAGCGATAAAGTATAGGTGCTTTAGCCAGAGAACGAAATAAAGTTAAACTACTCTTGGATCCCTCACGGTTATGCCGAATCCGAGGAACCAAGAAAAACAACTATTTAAATAATAAACTAGATGTAAACTAACAATCAGTAGAGGCATTAAAAGAAACTAAATATACTTATGGTTTTGGTGATTTTTCTATCTTCTTCACGCAAAAGAGGGCGACAGAGACTCCGAGCGACCAGACTTTCAGGTGGAGAGAAAATCTGAAGGGCTTAGAACACTACAGTTGGTAGAGGCAGTATTTGAAAGATGCTCACGTGCAAAGAATTCCATCATTTGCATATGTTCCATCTCTCGGGCAGTCCAACCCACGAGGCTGTCTGCACAAAGTTATGAATATTCTGAGCATTACTGGGGTTAGAATTGGGTAGTTTGCATTGGATGGGGACGCGAAAGGTCTAATTCTGGTGTCCCCATCTGCGAAACAGATCCTCTGCGACTTCCTGAAGCAGTTCCCATTTGTGGACTCTGGCCTGTGATTGGCTGAGACCGTCTTCACGATTGTGTTGTCCACTCGGAAACGTGCACTGCAATAATATCTGCGCCGTGTTGCAGCACCCAATTCCAAACACTCTGAGCCTCCCTGCAAAGAGGGTAGGAATGAGTGCCTCCTTGTTTGTTGAAATAGTACATCACCGCATTATTGTCTGTTTGAATCAGAAGAGTACTCGTGGAATGTCTGTCTGGAATGCTTGTAGGGCATAGAGGACGGCTCTCATCTCCAGAATATTTATGTGCAGATGGAACCTAGAGACGACCATGAGCCTTGAGTCCTGACCCTTGAGGTGCGCTCCCCATCCGGATCCTGAGACGCCCGTGGAGAGTGTCACTAAAGGAGGTGGCACCATGAAGGGACTCCATCTGAGAGATGGTCCGGATGAGCCACCATTGGCAGTCTCGGATGACAGCATTCGTGATCTGGACTGATGCTGCATATGAACTTGCTTCTGGTCCCATTGAGCCCGAACTTCCACTGGGTAACCCGCATATGGAGTCGGGCTAGGGGAACAGTCACAATGGCAGCCGCCATATGTCTGGGCAGGCAAAGAACGGTCCTGACGGGCAACGTTGTCTTCGCCATTGTGTCCAGTATGAGGGATCTGATGTGTTCCGCCTCTGTACTGGAGGAAGAAATGCTCTCCTTGAGTGGTGTCCAGAACTGCTCCAATAAATTGCAGAGACTGAGAGGGACAAGGTGCGACTTCTCTTGGTTGATGATGATGCCCAACCATTGGAAAAGAGAACGGTATCCTGAATCACGGACATCAGGGCCTCCCGAGAGGTGCCATTAGGTGCCAGTCATCTAGGTATGGAAAACATAGTGGCCCTGCCTCCTGAGAGTTGCTGCCACGACTGCCATGCACTTCGTGAACACCCAGGTGCAGAAGACAGTCCAACGGAGGGCTCGAACTGGTAGTGGCATCCCAGAAACTCGAAGCGCAGAAACCTTTGATGCGTTTGATGATCGGGAGATGTAGGTAAGCATCTTGCATATCCAGCGATGTTAGCCATGCGCCTTCTTTAAGCATGGGGATGACACCCGTAGGGTCACCATGCGAAGCGCTTGTATAACACAAATGTGTTGAGATCGCTGAGATGCAAGATTGGGCGCAAGTCCCCGTTTCTTTAGGGACCAGGAAGAAGGGAATAATAACCTTTTCCTTTCTGGTCCAGTGGAACGTACTCTATGGCTTCCTTGTCCAGGAGGGCCAAGATCTCCTGCTGGATGAGCAGAGCATGCTGACCCAAATAACAGGAAAGCAGGGAGGTCTGGATGGCGAGTGGCGAGAACTCTATACAGTGTCCTTGCTGTACCAACTGCAACACCCACGGTTGGAGGTGATCCTCTGCCATCCTGGAAGGTAATGAGAGATGTGACCCCGACCTTTATCCTTTGATCCAGAGGAGGGCGAGGGTCGGGAAGGAGTCATGCTCTGGTGGCATTGGGTCCCGTGGGCTGGGTTGCCTTGGGATGCTTTGAGCCCTGGCCCGTGGGGAATCTGGCTTGACCTTTGCGACAAAAATTGCCCCGGGTTGCTGGCCGAACGTGGCTGTTGCGTGCTGCCTGCTGCGAAACGTTCTGGTTCCTCCGAAGAAACCAGATTTGAGCCTGTACAGTCCAAACTGCCTTCCTGGCGTCCTGTAGCTTGGTGATGACCTTCTGATTCCTCACCGAACAGGACAGCTCCATTATAAGAGACGCCCAGGATATTCTTCTGAACGTCCGGGTGAAACCGAGACTATCAACCAAGAATGTCTCCGAAGACAAACGCCAGTAGCCCCCTTCTGGTGGCCGAGTCCACTGAATTGTAATCGGCTCGGAGAACCTGGATCCTCACGACCGACCCAGTATGAAGGAGGTTGAGCAGCTCCTCCTTTCGCCATCCGAAAGTCCTTCAAAGGTCTTGGCCCTGCTCCCAGAGAGCATTTTGAAATTGCACCATGTGCGTGAGATAATTCAAAGACCTTATCGAGCATGTAGCAGCCGCGATACATGTGTCTTCCCATAGAATCTAATTGCTTAGATTCTTGGTCCGAGGCTGGGTACTCAAGTGTTGCCGTTGTTGAGACCGATCCTGAGATGCCATAATGACCAGTGAGTCTGCCAGGGGTTGCTAAGCCAGATACAGGTCCTCCATAGAAGCTCTGTGGAGGCGGTCAGCCTTCTTAGGAACAGCCGTGTAGAGTGCGGATGCCTCAAGCTGCCTTGGTGATGTCCGTGAAGGTGTCCACTAGAGGTGGGACCACCACAGGCTTTGGGTCCTTTTGGCGAAGGTAACGGGCAAGGCGTTGTCTCTCGGGGTCCAAGTCTTCAGTCTCCCATCCCATACTCTCCTGGATGCGCCTCATGATTTCAGAGAAAGAGGGATAGCAGCCGGTGGTGACCTTGGCTGGTCTCATGGGTCTGGTGATGGGGACTATAGGGGATGGAGACCTGGAGGTATCGGATGTATCCGGTCTGGAGTCATCCTCGTGGGTGTCATCTATCCCTGGGTTGTTTAGGGCTCAGAGACCCAGAGGGAGACCATGATTGGCATCTTTTTCTCTCTCTAGATCTGCCCCTAGGAGGTGGAGTTGACTCCTTAGGGGTCGGGGTCTTGAGCCTTCACCTCCCGAGGAGGGGTGTAGGTGCTGGAGGTGGAAGAGGCTTACTGGGGACCACATCCTTTCTGATGGTCTCCCACCAGAAGGTGAACAATTCCTTCACCGGGCATCGGGTCCTGGGAACCACCGATCCGCGACAGCTCCCCGGCGGGCCTCGTCCTCCATGCTGCCCGTCTGGTCGTCGGCAGCATGGCAGCCTCCTCACCCGAGGACCCCTGACGTCCGTGTCACCTGGCGCCGGTACAACTGCTGTCGGGTCGGGAGTCGGGTCAGGACCCTTTTATTCCGCTTAAGAGGCATCAGATCCTTGGTCTTTCTTTCCGGGACCTTGGGAGGCTGGGAGACGGACCTGAGGTTGGTGTCCCAGTGTCAGCCTGACGCCTCTAGATTCTGGAGGAAGACTTATGTTTTTCTGAGGAGTCAGGCCTGGAAGAAAAGTCATGTGCCTGGTGGGTCTTAAGTGGGTGCAAGGAGGCTGAAGAACCCCCTGAAGACCTTACCTTAACTGGGGAGGTTGGGAGCGGGACCAGGAAGGAGAACGGTCGGACCACGTAGAGCTGGAGCTGGCCCTGGATTCAGAGGCCCTGCTGGGGATCTTGACCTACTTGAGTCCAGTGCTTATCCCGGTGCTTCCCGGTCTTATGGGAAGAATTCTCTGAGGAAGGTCTTTTTCCATTTTGCAAAGTTTCTCTTCAAGAAAGAACCCTGAAGGGCCTTTTGGCAGTGGATCCTGGTCCTGCTATTAAATTGTTGGCAGATGGAGCAGGCCTGGGTGTCATGTTCCGGCCCAGGCACCTCATGCAAGCTGAATGATGGTTGGCGAAGGGGACCTGCTGGCACTGGCGCGCTTTGAGGGGTGTCCTTCGAGAGAAGGAGTTGGAGAAGTAGACAAGGATTTATAATTATTTTGTAAAGATTTTGCGTGTCGTATTGTTGATGCAGGCATCCGTGAGGTCGATGCTGGCGAGTCGGCGTCGAGAAAAGAACTGGGGATGCTGAGGTACCGCCTTTTATGTGATGCTTGGCGTCGGGAGGGGCCGACGCCGGGGTGGTCCCGCTGGATACTGCCGCTAGAATTTTTCCGTGGGTTCTGGCCCTTAGGCATAGCATTTTCTAGTCGACTCCTGACGGGACACCTCAACGATGTTGAGGACCTCCGGAAAGACCCAAGGCCCAGAACTCTAGCCGCTCAGGAACCAGGCGTCAGGTGCAGGGATTGAAGGTCCGGATGGAGAACCTTCCCTTATTGACTGAAATCAGGTCCGGCAGGCTGGCAGCTGCCTCGGGAGCCTGGAGCTGAGGCTGAGGAGATCTTGGTACCAGAACTGGTGGGGCCAGTCTGGGGCTATCAGAATCACCTGCGCCTTGTCCCTCTTTGCCTTGAGAAGCATTTTGTGGATCAAGGGAAATGGAGAGAAGGTGGAGAAGAGGCCAGGTCCACGGCCTCGAGAGGCGCCCCTGCAGCGAGCCCTGCTGAAGGGGGCGGAAATGAAACAGCCTCAGCTTCACATTCTCCCTGGAGGCTAACAGGTCCACCTGAGGGGTGTCCCAATGGGAAAACAGATCTTGTACTACCTCCGGCAGGGGAGACCACTTGTGAGATGCAGTGCCTATCCAGCTGAGGGCATTGGCCAGACTGTTGGAGGCTCCTGCCATATGGATGGCTAGGAGATCCGCCTCAGGCTGATCACAGAGACCAAGTGCAGAGAGCCTCCTTGCACAGAGGCAAGGAGTGCATCCTGCCCTGTTGGTTGAGGTATACATGGTTGTGATGTTGTCCATCTGGACCTGAACCACTTGACCCCGCATAAATGTAGCGAAGGTGGTGAGGGCTAGACGACACCGGAGCTCCAGCAGGTTGATGTAGCATTGAGACTCCTGAGGGGACCAGAGGCTGTGGGCCCTGAGCTCCCCAGATGGGCACCCCAACCCATCAGAGAGGCATCGGTCGTCAGAGTGACTGTTGGCTCGGAGCGGACAAATGGAATACCCTCCTGCAGATGAGCTGAAACAAGCCACCACTGTAGGCCGTCCCACATCTCCTGGGTCACGTCACTGGCTGGTCCAGAGGACCAGAGCACTGTGACCATTGAGGCCAGCCCCATTGCAGGGATGCATATACCAGCAGGCCCAATGGACCACGCTGGTGCAGGCCGCCATGAGACCTAGAAGGCGAGGAAGTCCCGGCAGGAGCACAACTGCCCAACCAGAAATGATTGGGCAAAGGAGGAAAGGACCCTGCCCTGTCTGCTGGGAGCCAGGCTCTGGCTCGAACAGAGTCGAGCTCTGCCCTATGAACTGAATCACCTGCAGATGGCACGATTCCAACTTGGCCTCATTGATGAGGAGGCCAATCTGAGAGCAGACCTGGAGGGCCAGATCCAACCTGGAGGGGGCCGCAATCAGCCAGTCGTCCAGGTAAGGGTACACCCAGACCTCGGCGCCAAGAGGGAATGCTGTCACCACTGCCACGCATTTGGTGAAGACCCTGAGAGCTGGAGAGAGAGAGCGAAGGGCATGGCCCAGAACTTGTAAAGAGATTCCTCTGCTCAGAAGCGGAGGAATAGCTGATGAGTCGGACGGATTGGGACGTGAAAGAATGCGTCCTGAAGGTCCAGAGAACAAAACCACATGCCTAGTTCCAAGGATGGAATGATCTGAGCCAGAGTGACCATCCTGAAAGTGTGCTGCTTAGGAACTTGTTCAGATTGTGCAGGTCGAGAATGGGGCGCAGCCCCCATCCGTTGGGGCCAGGAAGTACCTGGACACTAACCTGGGTCTGGAGAAGGGTCCGCCACCTCGCTTATGACCTCCTTCTAGAGAAGAGGGACAATGCACTCGACGAGCCGATCAGAGAGGCTGCAGAACCATTGCTTCCCCCATGGGGGCGACGGCTCGATAGGGAGGGAACTGTTCGAATTCCAGCCAGACCCTTGCCTACCACTTCTAGCACCCAGCAGTCCATGGTGATAGCGGACCAGGCGGAAAAGAAGTGGCGGACTCCCCATGGGGGACCCAGGAGGAGTGACAAGGTTGGAGGAGACACCCTCAACCCGTCACTGGGCAGGCTTGGAGGAAGGGCTGAGGACCTCCTGGACCCTGCCTCCCGGCTTCCTACTGGAGGAAGTGGCAGACTTGGCCTAGGGTGCCGAGGTGTGCCTGCTGGCCCTGATGCTGGTGCTGCAGGGGCAGAAGGGCGAAGGGCTTACGCTGCTGCTGGCAGCCTTTGTCCTTCTGGGCACACGTGACAGAGTCCAAGGTGGCACTGGACTTCTCAATCCTCTGGAGATGGCCTTCCACCCCAGTCCAAACAATGCGTGCCCAGGAAGGGAGCGTCTGCCAGCTTGTGCTGGTGTCCATGGCTGAGGTGGAGATCCGCTGTCAAGCTCTCGCTGCGCATGGCCACTACGGCCGCTACTGATTGGGCACAAGAATCACCTATGTCCAACGAGTTTGAGCTGCTGTTTTGCCACCGCCCTTCCTGATCCCTGCACTGCTTGACCGTCCATCTGAAGGTCAGCCGGAGATGAGGAATCACCTCATCCAGGGAACCCATAAGGCGTGTGAAAAATGTGCCACCAGAACGGCTGAGCTAGCCTGACGAAGACCTAGGGAGGAAGCAGCGTAAACCTTCCGCCCGCCTAATTCAGCTTTTTGGATTCCTTATCGGGCAGTTTGTCCACATCCCGAGCGGTCCCGAGCAACGGAAAACGCTTATCGGTCACTAATCCTCTGCAGAGGGGTGCTCCGAAACTGGAGAGTGAGCCGATGGGGACTGCATACTTTCAAGCCATCCTGGTCGAAGGCGGGACAAGTTGCTGACCACTGCCACAACTCCAGAGCCAGGCCAACAATGGCTTCGCCACAGGAAAGCCCTCTGTAGGGGAATCACCTCAGTCCAGTATCTCCGTGAGGATACTTGGCCCTTGAAGCGGTTTCAGCTGCATCCCAGTGGACCCGAGATGAGCTGAAACAAACCAAAAACGAGGATGGTCTCTCATCAACCAACTGGCCCCTGCAGACTCCAGGTCAAGCGGCCTGGAGAACAGGGAGGAGTCATCGTCAGACTCGAGAGTCTGCAAACAGCTGCCGGCGCCTGAGCCACCCTCCACCTGCTGAGGTCGATCGTGAGTGAGGGTGACTGACAACCTGTGGGCAAGCCCTGACCCGACCGAGAATCCTTGGTCAGGGCCCCAGTCTTTGGTTGTGAAGGTGGAGGTTCCACCACAATGGGTGGAGCAGGCTTCAGCCGAACAACCGGTGTCGGGGTTGGCTCTCGACCACTACCAGGGGTTGTTTCGGCCGCTCGGTGACAGCCACTTAATGGCCAGAGAAGGCGACGGAGTGATCTTATTCCCAGACAATAAGAGCTGCTGCCACATTAAATCCTCGTGAGCACGATGAAACTTGTGCTGGAGCCTATCCTCAGAAGAGGACGACGAGGATGAACGGGCACGCCGCTTTCATGGTGCCGAGATGGACACCCGATGCTGGCGGGATCGGCTGGACCTGGAAGAGGACCGAGATCTTCAGGGGTTCCGAGAGTGGGTCAGAGAGGGATGGTGGAAATGCTCCTTCCTCGGCACAAGGACCTTAACCGGAGACTCTGACACAGGTAAGTCCTCGGTTTCCACCGGGAAACCAGTAAATAGGGTTGTCGGCTTCTCCAGTCAAAAACCATCTGGCGGGTTGAGAAAAATCCTCGACGGCGATGCGGCAGATGTCTCGACGGCTGACCTGATAGAGGGGCACCGTGAAGCCAGTGACCGCCTTGACTGAAGTCAAGAGTCGATGGTCCGTGAAGGGGACTCTCCTGCTCCCACCAACGCCAACAGTGGGACTTACCTTAGAGTCCTTCTTCTTGGACCAACTGAATGTCCTGATGGCCCTCTCCTTGGTGGAGAGGGACTGGCAAAGCTCCTAAATGAAGCCATGTAGAAGGAGCGCAAGAGTGAGATAAATGCGTGGCCAAGGAGGAAGAAGAAGCATGCCTGGGCTGCCTCCTCCTCGGGGTAATCAATTGCTCCAACTGTTCCATGGAGGCCATCACATGGATACCGCCAACGGGCCTCCTTAGACTTGACTGGTGGATACCGCTTTTTGGGTCGCCCGAGAAGAAGTCTGGCAGCGTGGTCCTCCAAGACTGAAGCTGAAAAGGACTTGCACACCAGAAGCCTGCGAGTTGTGGCCAAGCCCCAGGCAGTAGACGCACATGGAATGCGGATCGGTCCGGGACATCTTCTGCCCACACAGGCACGGACAGAAGCCAGGAGTCGATTAGTCCATCGCAGCCGTGAGGGAAGACAAAGACTGAAGTCTTGTAAATTTTAAAATAAGTTTCGAAATTCGAAGAGTGCGGATCCAGGCCTAAACGCAGAGCACTAAGGAGGAACCTGAGCTTCCAAGCGGTAAGGAAGATCTAAGCGCCATGGGGCAGAGCTGAAGGTTCTACCACCCAGGTGGGTGGGAGGAGCCGGTTGAAGGCCTTCTGGCAAGATTTAAAGCGACAAGAAACCTGCCAGACAGTGTGGATTGAACAACATATACACGCCCTAGAATAAATGTTATCAAAATGAATATATTCCCCTATTTTATCCCTCATGAGGTTTAACTTTTATCCCGCCTGTCCTGGTTTCAGAAAGTCCACACCTAAAATATAATTTTTGGCTAAATAAACATCCCAGATGGGCTTATAACAAGCTGTCCGCTCCAAAACATTGGGAGGGGCCAGATTGCCTCATTTTACCATATATTACTTATATTTTAGGTGTATTTAGGTGGCCTGTTTTAAATGAGGATGAGGCTTCCTGTAAGTATACAAGTTGGCTAGACTTGAAATTAGAAGCCATAGTGAAAAGGGTTTGTCCCTTTCACACTGCCTTTGTTCATTTCTGAACCCTACCTAAAGAGATCCAGGAGTCTGTATTGGGTTTCTCCTGCAGGGTACATGCGCAACTGGGTAGAGCTCTTGGCTATTATTTTGATAAGGATATTTCCCAACCAGTATTTGGGAAACTCCAGTTTCAAGGGGTCATAATTGTCTTACTAGGAGCTAGCCTGCCTCAATTGAAGATTGACAGTGTGAGCAGCCTTCTCCATGATGGTAATTTTGTGCCATTTCTAGACATATACTATGCATTTCAATTGGATACCAAATCTTTTCTCAATTATTTCAACTCAAACGTGTGTTTTCTGCACATTTTGTCCGGGTCCTTGGCTGCATCAACTCCAGCGAATTTTAGACTCAGCTGTTGTGCTGGCCTCACAATCTCATGCTGTATCCAAGCTATACACCTAACTTCTTACTAGCTTATTTCCTGATATAGATGGGGTATGCCATCACTGGGCTAAGGTTCTCCCTTCTAGGCATTTTAACTGAACACATATTTGGCAGGATATGCATATCTTTAGCGGCAGTGATGGACTCTGCCTTCACGCAGTTTAATGTCCTTCATAACTTATACTATACCCTCAAAGAATATTCAAAATAGGTTGTGTTAGTTCACAAATGTGCACTGTGTGTGACAACACTGAGGGCTCTCCGTTTCATATTTTTGGGGTGTTGCAAGGTTTGTCCTTTATGGAGGCCATCAAGCCAAAGCCGATCCCTTCTAGGTATTGATCAGCTACTTACCGCTGAGGTGTGTTTAGTTGGTGATTACAGGGATTCCAGTTAAAGAATGAAAGTATTTCATGCCAATGATCTCAATCTCAGGTAAACGAATAGTACTCAGATACATACTAAAATGCCAGCAGAACAAGCCTAACGGTCTTCGCTGCCTGCTCGCTTGGTCAGCCCTCACCCTGGGAGCCGACCTTGCTGCCCCTCACCTTCTCTGGCTTCCCTTCCCAGTTCGGATATGCTCGCTGCATTGGATTTTGCTTCCAGAACCCTTCCCTGTACCTGTCCCACCCCTTGAACCCCTCCACCGTCTCTGCCTCCGCCAGCCCCTAGGCAGCGCATTCCATGGCTCCACCACCCTCTCAGTGAAGTAGCACCTCCTCCTTTCTCCCTGAATCTTCCCCTCCAGCTTCCACCCATGCCTCTAGTGGCCCCTCCTCCTTCCTTCAAACACCCTGACTGCTCCTCCCTATTTACCACCTTTATGTACCTGAAGACCTCTATCATGTCCCCTGGTCCCTTCTGTCTTCCAGTGTGTACATATTTAGCTCTTCGAGCCTCTCCTCATAGGTTCTGTCCCCAAGCCCCAAATAATTTTGGTTGCCCTCTTCTGGACCCTTTCCAGGAGTTTAATGTCCTCTTTAAGTGTGGCCTCCAAAACTGCATGCAGTACTCGAGTGCGGCCTCACCAAGCAGTTATACAGAGGGAGTATCACTTCCTCCTTCTGAGGTGATCCCCAGTGATGCATCCCAGCATCCTGTTGACCTTGGCTGCTGCCCTCCTACAAGTCTCCGAGTTGTTCATCTTGACATCCACCACCACCCCAGGTCCCTCTCAGCCATCGAGACTTGTAGCATCCCCCAGGGTGTACACTTGGCCTGGGTTTCCTGGCCCCAGGTGCAGTACCTTGCATTTCCTGCATTGAACCTCAGCTTCCATTTTCTAGACCATCTTCCAGAGCCTCCAGGTCCCCATGAAGGGCCACCCTCCTCCCCCATCCACCACCACCGCCCCAGTTTGAGTCATCCGCAAAGAGACTCATCTCACTTCTGATACCTGTCCTTATGTCAGAGACGTAGGCGTTGAACAGGAGGGGCCCAAGGACTGATCCCTGTGGGATCCCACTAATGACCCTCCTTGGGGATGAGACCATCCTGCCAACTATGACCCTCTGGGTCCAGTCCTGGAGCCAATTGCCTATCCATCTGATCATCTGGTTCCCCACCCCATTTCTCCCAGCTTATCCAACAGGCCCTTGTGAGGAACAGAGTCAAATGCCTTGCTGAAGTCTAGAAAGAGGACGTCCACTGGTCTACCCAGGTCCAAGGCACTCGTCACCCAGTCATAGAACTCCACAAGGTTTGTCTGACACAATTTCCCCGGACGAATCGTTGCTGCTATCGTCCAGGCACCCTGACTTTCCATGTCCCACCCAGCCTCTCCTTGACAATGCCCTCCATCACCTTGCCCACCACCCGATGTCAGGCTGACAGGCCTGTGGTTCTCTGCCACCCCTCCCTTGACCCCCCCTTGTGGATAGGCACTATATGTGCCACCTCTTCCAGTCCTGGGGCACCACCCTGTCCTCAAGAGATGGTGAAAAGCTCTGCCAGGGTTTCGCCAGGACAGCCAGGCATAAAGGAGCAATACAGATGAGTATGAATAGATAGGCCACTGACAGAGCAAAGGCCGATGGCACATTTATAAGGTAGAAAAGAAATGGGCAGACTGGATGGGCCTTGCGGTCCTTATCTGTCCAACTTCTATGTTTCTATGTTTCTATCACGAAGTTCCTTCAGCACTCTGGGATGTAATTTATCCGGCCCCGGTGTTTTCTCCGTCTTAAGGGACCTGAGGGCTTCCCTCACTCTCTCTGCTGTGATTTCCACTTCCGCTACCTCTTCTCCCTGCTTAGGCTTCCCCTCCTGCCAGTGATGCCTCCCCTCTCTCCAGACCCGCTGATCGGTAAGGTCCCCCTTCCTCAGTATCACTGTCTCCTCCCGTGTATGATGCAGCACCCCCATTTTCCTTGGTGAAACTGAGGAGAAGTACTCATTTAGTACCTCAGCCTGCTCCCTCGGATCTTGAGCCCATCTCTCCCCTGTTTTAATCCTGCTAATCTGCCCCTTCACCCTTCGCTTTTCCCCACTGTATCTAAAGAACCCCTTGTTCTCTCTCCTCATTTCCCTGGCCAGGTTCTGCTCCTTCCTTGCCTTAGCCGCCTCACCACCCTAGTGGCCCTTCTAGCCATCAGCTTGTACTCCCCGATCCCTTTCACTCCTTAAGCACTTGAATTGCCTATAGGCTGCCTTCTTTCCCGCACCACCTCCTGGACCTCCCTGGTCCACCAGCAGGGTTTTCGGCCCTCACCGCATTTTCGCCTTACTCTTGCACAGGTGCTGGTAGCATCCTGCACCCTCTCTGATGATTTCCCACCTACTATCAGCATCCATGTTTGACCCAGTCCTATCCAAATGCTCCTTAAGGATCCTTCCCATTTTATTAAAATCCACCCCCTGAAGTCAGTTACTCCTGTCTTTGTGCAGCCTCTACCCTCCTAGGTCCAGGCAGAACCAGACTGTGGCAAGGTCCTCCCACTAACAGGTCCCTTACCTCCAGGCCCCAATCTGGTCACTGTCTGCCAGGACCACATCCAGTACCCGCGCTCCCTGGTCGGTTGCCCCACCTGCTGAGTTAGGAACGCATCTTGAAAGACATCCAACAACTCTGTTCCTCGCCACCGAGGATGTCATAGTCTCCCAGTCTGTTCCTGGCATGTTTAAGTCCCACAACACCACCACCCTTCCCCTACCCAGTCTGCAGTGTCTCCCAACATCTGCCACCAGACTCTCCTCCAGCTCCTCCGCCAGTGCAGGATATGAAAATTATGTACCTACCGTAATTGTTGATCTTTCTGTCTATCTTCACCATTCATCACTATTTGGGTACTGTGCCAGAGCTAGGATCCCAGGGAGACTCCCCAATGGGTGGAGCAACGTGGGACTGGCGCCGCCCTCGAGGCCAACGTTTCACATGGCGCCGAGGGTTGGCAGTTAGCTACTGTGATTCCGCCCAGCCTAGTTTTGACATGCTGGAGAGTGTACGGAAGGGAGGGTGGGTTGAGGCAAGAGAGCCTAAGGGATAGACAAAGGGAAAAGAATAAACCAAAGGAGACATAAGCAACTAAGGCAACAGAGAGAAGGAGACTTAAAAAGGACACTGGGGGAAAGGGGCCCCAATCTCTGGAAGGAGAAGAAGAGACGGAATAAGGAAGGAAAAATTGGGGGCACACACATAAGCCTTTTTAGGGATAAGTCCGGGTCTGGACTAAGAGTTCTGCTGCAGGACAGAATTTGAAGCAGCCTAGGTCTGATGACCAACCACTAAGAAGTGCGGACTGAGGTGTGTGTCAACTCTCCCCTCCCGCCCAAAAGAAAAGGGGGTAAAATATTTTAGCAGCTGAAGGCTGGGTGAAAATATATGGGATCAATTTTCGAGCACACAAATAAAATTGAGAAGGGGGAGAGAAAGAGGATGCCCCCTACTCTGAGACGCCCTAAGAAGGGAGAATAGAAGGGAGGTCCCTCCAACCTCTTATAAGCTCAAAGAATCCACCCCTGTGCATCTCCACAGTCCTCTCCTGCCTACACCCAAGGGAGAGGAGACCGAGGAAAGGTAAGACACACAGGGAGGGGAGGAGTTCACAGACTGAGGCCCCAGGGGAAGAGTGGATTTAGTGATGAATGGTGAAGATACACAGAAAGATCAACAATTACGGTAGGTAAGTAATTTCATATCTTATCTGTTTCAATCTTCACCATTCATCACTATTTGAGTGGAGTACCGAGCCCCCAATTAGAGAGGGGCCCTGAGCACCCTAAGAGTCAAAGCCCTTAGCCCGCAGTGGTGAGACACTCTAGGACAGAATCCTTACAGGCCTGGAGAGATCCGAGACTGGTCTGGGTGAGACGGGATGCCCCAGTGGGGAAGGAAGTGCCCCAAGAGCCACTGTCTCACCCGACAGGAGAAGAGTTGGGGTCTCCAGTAGGCGGGTAAATCACCCTACACCAGGCCAGGGGTGGCAACCGAGACAGGCGAAGCCATGCTGTCCACAAGGCATATCGATGTCCCTACCACTCTGAAGCTACCTCATTGGCATCGTATATGCCCTTGCTTGGTGCCTTGCTAGCTCCAGGCCCTCACAGCAGAGAGGGCAATGGCTTGCCTGGTTTCCTCCGAATCAGGCATCGAGGCTAGGAGTTGTTCTAGCCTGGACCACAAGAACCTGTCATAGGCTGTATAGTGGGCCTGATGTGCTGAAATTGAGAGAGAGATCAGTGCCAAGTAGAACACTCGCCTCCCCAAAAGTCGAAACTGCAGAGTCCGAATCCAGAGGGCAGTCACGGTAGTGGCCGAGGCCCCGAGAGGGTGTCCATGGAGGTCAATCCCAAAGGGGATGAGGCAGAGAACCTGGAGACCCAGGAGAGCGCAATACCTCAGCTGTGAGGTCCCTTGGGGCTGGTAACGCGGGAAAGGGATGCAGCCAGAGCCGATGTGATGCCTCCTGAAAAGGAAAAGGCCAGGCGGAGCCACCAGGTGGGCCGCACTGTATTCACCCAAAAGGCGTAAGGCCACATACTGGATTGCTGATTGGGACTGGGGTCAGTGAAGCTTGTCCAGTATCCCACAAGGAAGTGCTGATAAGAGGACAGATCAGACGTTGGGTAGATGTGGACTGAAGGTTCCTCTCCCTCAGTAGAGGAGAAGAGGAGGAAGATGAGCTCCTGGGTTCAGGGTCCGCTACACGGGAGCATGGTGGAAACATCTGCTGGTCCAGGGCATGGAGGTAGGTGAGAAAATGTGCAGCCGAACCTCTGGACTGTTCCCAGGTAAGAGGTCTCAGAGGACCAGGAATACTTGGGACCACTGAGGAAGGAGACAGAGGCTCGAGGGACAGGCTCCTGGCAACAGGAGAATGGTCTCTGTCAGGGCATTGGGGCCAACACAGGAAACCCTTCATGAAGGAGGGGGACCCAAAGGCCGCTGCAGCCACAGCCGCTCAACCGGTTGGAACGGTGAGAGTTGTGCCCAAAGGAAGAAATCCCCTGTGAGGTAACTGGGACCATGCAGTCCAGAAGGACGGCCCCTGACCTCAGAAGTAAGGGTCCCCTCGGGACTCCTCTAGGGAAAGGCGAGGGCCTGTGCTTCGCTCCTACCTGAACCCAGCTGGGCTCTAGGAAGGGCTTGCTGCACCACACCTCTACCTCTCACCCTCTGGGGTCAGAGAGGGACCTTGTCCTCTTAGCCACCAACCTAGGCAGTTGGCACCTCCGAGCAGTCCACCCAGGGAACCGCACCTCCCCTCTTGATGCACCCTGGCTGCCCCAAACTTGGTCTGTCCAAACACACCAAGGGGGTACCCCAACTGGGGAACAATCACATTAGGTGACCCCACGCTGCGAGCAGTAGTCACAGGGACCACCGCTGGCTGGTCAGACCCCTGAACCTGAGGTCCACCAGCGAGAGCCGAGTCCCAGAGGAAGGCTGAGTGGAGGCCAAGGTGATGGAGACAGAGGGTCCAAGACCGAAGAACCCAGGAGCCAGTCTGGATCAGACCCAGAATTGCCTCAAGAGGCAGGCTCCGAGGTCCGATGCCAGACAACCCCATGGACCCCTCCAGTTCCCGGACCCCGAGGTCAGGCACCCTGGGATTCAAGCCTCCAATGCCACCAGAAGGATGCACAGTCCCACGCCCGCACTGACACCCACCCCAGTGGCAAACGGCTCCAGAGTCGGGCGTGACCCTGAACGTGGTTTTGCGCACCCCGACGCCACGGGCACCAAACCCAATGTGGCACCGCGACCTAACTCTGACACCTACCCTAGTGCCGGAGCGGCACCGAGGCCAGGCGCGCTCCCCCGAACACGGCACCGCATAACACTCCAGCACCGAAGATAAGATCGATCCCAACCGCTGCACTGATCCCATCCCACGCTCACAACAGGGATGTCGCTGCCTCCTGCCCTGGCACCGCACATGGCGCCAGGACCAGAACCAGGCCAAGAAACCTCCAGACTTCCTAACCCATTGCTGCCGAGAACCCCTATGCCCTGAACAGCATCACAGAAGAAAGGCGGCCGTGGTGCGCACTCAAAACCCGTGGCGCCCGGGACTAGAAGCCGGCGCCATGAGGCAGAACCAAGGACAATTGCCGGCCCGGTCCCGCAGGACCCGGAACACGACTGAGAGGGAGCTCGCAATCAAGTAGCGATTGTCGGCAGTGCCTCCCGCATCAAGGAAGAAACCCCGCTGCAGCAAGGCTCAAGAGGCGGGGGTTCCGCCCTCCATGGGCCATATGGACTCGAGGGGACCTGGAGGAAGGGCCGAGAATCCGCCTTCACCCGCGATCAGAATTCGACCTCCGAAAGTCGGCGGCGCATCGTCCGACCTTTAGCGCATGGTTTTTAATCACACGGCGTCCATGGAGAAACAAATATCGAGTTATCCATATCATGTTCGGGGCCAAGGCAGGAAAGGTAGCGGTCATGCTGGTCCGTTACAGAATAAAGGCAGCCACAGGGCACTGACACATAGGGGCCACTCTGTCTTCAACGCCTTCTTGCCCCCGGGATGAGACATGACCGAATAGAAAAGTAAATAAAAACAGTACTCGACGCCACTTATAAAAGGAAAGATCTTACCGCTATCTCAAAGTGACGCCGAGTAGGCGAGCAGAACAGAGGCAAAGAAACAGGATAAGCACGATGGACTAGGCGCAAATTAAGTCACAGTCTCACACAGGATCCACACTCGGCGGTGGGAGACAAACAACTGGGAGCTGGGGCGGGTCGACAATGGCTAACTGCCAACCCTTGGGTGCCACGTGGAGCGTCGGCCTCGAGGGCAGCGCCAGCCCTACGTCGGCTCCGCCCATGTTAAAAAAAAAAAAAAAAAAAAGTCTCCTGCTGGGTCCCGCACAGTACCCAAATAGTGATGAATGGTGAAGACTGACACATATAAGATCAAGATATTAAATCCTACCAGGAGTAGTTACGTGAACTCCTCCTCCTCAATTTGCATTTGGAGAAGATGATAACCAGTGCCCACAATAGGTTTAATTCATATGTTGTGAAATGGAGCAAACTGCACACCCTTTATTCCATCTAATGTTCTTGGAGCAAAGCCCCTATGCTCTTGATTTTCCTGGACATTGTGGTCATGGTACTATGGTTTAGCTGGGCAGTCTCATACTTGCCCCTAGCAGGTTATTTTCATTGTCATGTGTGTACTGCTTATCCTTAACAGTCTTGGCCTCAATTGTTAGACTACTCATTTATATCTGGGTGGAGTGGGGGGGTGGGAGGGTTGGAGGGACGGTTATTCGTATTATAGTTTGTTGCGTTACTGTTACACAGAAACACAGACGACGCCTGCAGATAAGGACCTCTTAGCCCACCTAGTCTGCCTGCTTTCCTGCCTACCGTGCCAAGAACCCTACTTGATCTCCAGTCATCTCCTCCCTTTTGCCTTATTACCAAGGTCCCTTTGTATCTGTCCCATGCATGCTGAACTTGTCACCATTCTGGTACCCACTCTCCACTGGAAGGCTGTTTCAGATGTCCACCACTCTCTCTGTGAAGAAGTATTTCCTGAGCCTCCAACTTCATAGCGTGACCCCTGTCCGAGCTTCTTTTTTTTATAGAAAATGCTACCTTCCTGTACCTTTATAAACACCTGTTAGGTATTTGAATGTTTCCATCATGCTCCCATATTCGCCTCCACTCCTTCAGAGAGTATATATTCAGTTCCGACTCACCCTCATAGGGCTTTTGATGCAGGCCTTGCAGCATTTTGGTATCCTCTTTGTACTGCTCCACCTTGTCAGTGTCCTTCCAAAGGTGGAGCCTCCTGAACTGGACACAGTACTTGAGGTAGGGTCTTACCAGTGATCTGTACACAGTTAATATTACCTCCTTTCTCGCATAGTGATATCCCTCCTTATGCACCTAACATCCTGCTAGCCTTCCTAATTGCCTTAACACACTTCTTGATACCTTCGGTCATCAGAAATTATCATCCCAGGTCCCTGTTTGGTGGTTGCCAGTATATCCTCCCAGTTGGTATACAGCCCCAGAGCTTTGTGCTCCAAGTGCATGATTTTGCACTTTTTTTGCACTGAAACCCAGCTGCCAAACCCTTGACCATTCTTCCAACTTCTTCAAATCATCCTCATTTTTTCCGCACCCCCCTGGTGTGTCTAACTCTGTTGCAGAGTTTCTTGTGTCAACAGCTTAACAGGCATACTTTCCTTCTAGCCCTTCCGCAATGTCACTAATAAAGACACTGAAGAGGACCGGGCCTAGTACTGAGCCCTGAGGCACCATACTGGCCACCTTGCCTTCCCCAGAGTGGACTCCATTTAACACCACCATCTAACTCCTGTAGCTTAAATCCAACTTCTTACTCAGTTTATAACTTTTCACTCCCAGATAGGCCAGTTTTGTTCATCAGTCTTCCTTGTGGAATGATCTCAAGGCCTTACTGGAAACCCAGATAGTCAGACCTTCCACTCATCCCTGATCCACTACCCTGTTCATCCAGTCGAAGAACTCTATCAGGTTTGTCTGGCAAGACCTCCCCCTGTGAAACCATGTTGCCTTGGATCCTGTAATCCACTGGTTACAAGATATTCCACTATCCTTTCCTTCAGTAGTGTTTCCATTACTTTGCCCTACCATTCTTGTATTGTTCTTGTTTATTGTAATTATAATCGATAAATAAAAAAACATCAGCCTGGAACTCTAGTCGCTCAGGAACCAGGTCATAAAGTGCAGGAATTGACAGTCTGGGTCCAGGACCTTCCTTGTTGTATGGTCAAGAGATCTGGGGTGAAGAAGCAACTGCTGCTGAGGAAGAGGAGATTTGGTACTACAACTGGCAAGGCCAGTCCGAGCTATGAGGATCATCTGCGCTTTTCTCCTCTGCACCTCCTGACCACCACACTGTGGATCAGGGAAAGAGAGGAAGACACACTGGAGGCCCTTAATCCAGGGCTCATGCAAGATCTCCCACCAGTGTCCCAGACTGTTGGGGTGGGTACAGAACAGGCCTCAGTTTTGTGTTCTCCAAGGAGGCAAATGGGTCTCCACAGGGTGCCCCACAATGAAAGAGGTGGTTCACCACCTCCCAATGCAGGGACCACTCATGCGACGCCTTGCCCAAACGACAGAGCATCTGCCAGCTGTTTGTCTGCTCCTGTGATATGTACCTGCCAGGAGATCTGCACCAAGGCTGTGTACGAGGGTCAAGGTATGGAGGGCCTCCCAACACAGTGGAAGTGAGTCCATTCCACCTTGCCTGTTCAGGTAGAACATGGTCATGGTGTTATCCATCTGGACTTGCACAACCTGACCCCTGACTATAGGAGCAAATTCCATCAGAGCTAGCCACACTGCACATCACTCCAGTAGGTTGATGTGGTGACGGAACTCCATGGGTGACCATAAACTGTGGATCCTGTGATCTTCCAGGTGCACTCCCACCTCACCAGAGACATGCCCATCATGAGCATGATGGTTGGTTCTGGGTGGACAAACAGGACTCCTTCCTCCAGATCTTCTGGGAACTGCCTCTGCTAGACATCGTCCTCACATCATCTAGGTCACTGCTGGTCCAGGGTGTGTTGGCGTGTTGGGACCACTTATGGCCCAACTCCCACTGCAGGTGCCGAGACCGCCAGCGAGCCCACTATACCACACTGCAGCAAAACACCATGTACCCCAGAAACCTGTGGAAGTCCTGGGCAGGGTGCAAGCACTCAATCTGAAATGATCCGTAAACGCGGTAAGGTCCGATACCTGTTCCACTGGGAGGCAGGCCTCAGCCTGCAGGAGTCTACCTCTGCCCCAATGAAGTGAATCACCTGTGAGGAGATCATTTTGGACTTGGGTTGACCAAGAGGCCCAAGTCTTTGCAGGTCTGGAGGGCCAGGTCCTTGGATCACTCCACTGCCTCTTCGGATGGCCCAGCTATCAGCCTGCCATCCAGATAGGGATAATTGATGCTCTGGTACTGCAGGAAGACTGCCACCACTATGACGACTTGATGAAACCCTGGGTGCTGAGGAAAGGCTGAATAGCATGACTTGAACTGATGGAGCACCCTTTATGTGCAGAAGGTACCGTCAGTGGGATGGACAAACAGGAATGTGGAAGAAGCAGCGGCCTGGAGGTTCAGGTAGCAGAACTGCCCTGCTCCAGAGATGGTATAATGTGGTTTAGTGTGACCATCCTGAATTTATGCTTCTGTAAAACTGATTCAGATCGTGAAGATCCAATATGGGGTACCTGCTGCCCCCACCATTTCAGCACTAGATGTACCTGGACACATACCCCTCACTTGCCAGGGTGTTTGGGACATGGGTATTGCTGCATTTGCGAGAAGCTGAGCAACATCCTCCCTGTAGGCAGAAAGCATGTCCTGTGACACGAAGATTGCCTAGGAGCATGGATTCACAGGACAGAAGGATCTTTAAATCAAGAGACAAGCCTCTGTCGACCACCTCGAGAACCCACTTGTCCCTAGTAATGACAGACCAGTGAGGCCAGAAGTGGTGAAGCTGACTCCCCAGGGGATTTGATAGGCGGACAGGAGCACACCCCAATCTGTCACTGGACAGTTTGAGGGGAATCAGCTGCTGAGGTTGAGGGGCACGACTTCCCCTTTTTGGGCCCCTGACCAGAGATGTTGGCCTTCAGGTTCCAGGTTTGGAATTGCCCTGCTGTGGCTGTTGCTGCAGAGACTGCTGTAGTTGAAAGGGATGAAACTGAAAGGCCTTCTTTTGTTTTTGTCCTGTCTGGTCCTTCTGAGATGAAGCCACAGAATCCCACGTGGCATTATTCTTCCAGTCCTTGTGAGATAACCATCCATCCCTGGGCCAAAGAGGTTCATGCCCAAGAAGGGGACATTAGCCTACTTATGTGACAGTGTCCACCATAAAGTAGAAGATGCTCAGCCAGGCCCTGCAACGATGGATTGTTTTAGCCACTTGGCCAAACCTGTTTGTCTCCTTGCCAGCAGCTTGTCCACATCCCTAGTATTCAGAATTTCCAGAAAACAGAATCAGAGACCAGACCCTCGGCTGAGGGTGGTCAGAAAATCTGGGCAAGGTGCCAGTAGATAGTGCATACCGCTGGATCATATGGGTTGAGGGTGCCAGGCAGGAGGTTGGATGCTGCCAGAGATCCGGAGCCAGTCCCAGAATGGCCTTGGCCATGGGAAAGGCAACCCTGGTTTCATCCTTAGCCAGGATATCAGTGAAGGGCTCGCCTTCTACTGAGCTAGCTCCAAAGGAACATTCATGGACTCCGACATAAGTTGGAGGAGTGCCCCAAAAGACATCAACCCATGGTCAGTGGTCAGTTCCTTGACCGATATCTGGTCAAATGTATTCATCCTTAAGACTGCATGGAGGATGTATTGAGTCATCAGAGGACTCTTTCAGGCAGCCCATGGCCGCTTATCTCCATGGACCATACTGGAATATCAGAGTGGGTAATTTCTACTGACAACCAGCCTGGCAAGCCAGTGCCTGGAATAGAGTCCTTCATAGCAGCCCCACATGGACTGCTGTGGAGGTGGTTCCACAAGCAATGGTGGAGAGACATGTGTCGGGGACAACTATCCTGGGTGGACCAGTGTAGGTCTGACCAGCACTGGCCAGTTGACCCAGACCCACCAAGGCCCACTGTTGCCAGAGGAGTTCCTCGTAGTGCCACCGCATCCACTGGAAAAGCCTCCCTTAGCTGAAGATGGAGAGGATGAGGGCATCAACAGCAGGTCAAGCGAGATCAAGAGCTCAAGAAGCCCTCACCTGACCATCAGCCTGTGGGCAAAGTCGAGGAAACACAGCCAGGGGATGTGGTGTAAAACACTGGCACCGGATTCGGCTGCATTACCACTGGTGGAGGCTGATCACATACAGGGATGGCTGGGGATACTGACCACTTCACATCCTCCCATGAGAGGACCGGATTTCTGGGTCTTGAGATCAAGTTTTCATTGACTCTCTGACAACAGATCACTGACCGGTGTCACCAGCAAGCCTTGACAGGGATATCGTGGAACTAGTGGCCCATTTCTTCAGCCAGAAAGGGCTTAGCTAAAGTCCGCACACCCAACAACTGTTGAGTGGCCGGGGAGTTAAGGGAGTGAGAAGCATGCTTTCTCCCAGTCCCATGACCAACAGAAGTGTTCCTTACTCTTGTCTGTCCTACTGTGGTGGGCAGAACCCTCTCTGAAGGTTTCGAGCACGCGACCCATATCATGGAAATTACCCATAAGGGATGTTTCAATGCTGGCCACAGCGGGGAACAGCACCGAGGATGGGGTGTCTGCCCGTGGCTTTAGCCACCGCCTCTTCCATTGCTGCTAACTGTGCCATGGACTCCACCCCAGCAGAGGCCACCTGGCAACCACCCCTGACCTGCAATTTCGGATCTCGACCAGCCGGCAAGAAGAAAGTGAGGCTTCCTGTCTTTGAGAGAGGACAAGAGCATTTGGCAGAGGCTACAACCAGCAATGTCATGTGTCATCCCAGGCAGTACAGCACGACATGTGGGTCCATCTGTGACATCTTCTGTTGCCACTTGCCACACTGTTTGAAGCCAGGAATGGGTTTCATTTCCTTATTTTCCATGTTGACAGCCAGAGGTCCAGAGTGGGACTGAGAAATGTACAAAATGGTTTACAAAAGTGAAAGAGTTACTTGAGTTTGCTAATGGCGCACTTACTAGGCCCTACAGCATGCAGAGCTGTGAAGGAGGAGTCCAAACTTTCCAGCAGAAAAGATCTGATGTTACGGGTAGAGCAGATGGATATACATAGAGACACAGAAACTGACAGCAGATAAGGGCTGTTGTGCCCATCCAGTCTGCCTTTTATTACAATGGTAGCCACAAACATTGCCAGCTTTCGTGAAATTTCTGAAGAGTTTCTCTCTGCTGCCCCTACTGTGGAAATGCAGAAAGCAGGAGATATTTCTGGAAATATCACAGACATTTCGGAAATAGCTGGCAGTGTCTGTGCTGCTACTGTACCTTCATTTTGCTGCGGACTCTTTCATGATCTGCTGGGCTGTCTCTTTTCCCCTACTTACCCAAATGATTCCTTTGTGACTATCCCATGCATTTTTAACCTCATCACTGTTTTCGCTTCCCACTGCTGGAAGGTTGTTCCAGGAATCCACCACCTTTCTGTGAAGAAGTACTTCCTCATCTGTCCTGAATCTACCTCCCTCCAATTTCATAGCATGTCCCCTGGTTCTAGAGCACCTTTTTCTTTGAAAATAATTCCACACACACACCTTTACCTTATTTTATTTATTTGTTTTATAGTTTTATCTATTATTTAGTAATTGTATTAAATTTACTGACTGATTTTAACTGTTGTAGTTATTGCACCTCTTTGTGAAAGCGCTAGAGCCTCCAGGATTGAGCTCAAGAAAGGAAAAGTGCGTGCCTACCGTAATTCTTGATCTTCTCTTGTATCTCCACCATTCATTACTTACTGGGTGTAAGCGAGGCCGCCCTGCCACGGGAGCTTTTTTTTTTTTAAAGTTGCCTAACGCCCCGCCCCCAGACCTCGAGAGCGACGCCATGCCATGGGCATGGTGGCGGCCAGAGTAGCGATCGACTCCTCCTCCAACTCAGTTCTGTGAGCCGGAGAGGCAAAAGTGAAAGCAGAAAACATAGATAGCGAGGCAAGATAGCTAGGATAGCAAAGCAAGGAAGAATGAACTGAAAAGGAATAAGCCGATGGAGGAAGGACAGAGGAGATAAGAACATCCTAGCCTAGGGAGTGCAGGGCCTCCTTACCTGGGCGACTCTAGGAGGAGATGGAGTAAGGAAATGAGAAAATAGAAGAAGAAGAAGAAAGAGAAGAGAGAGATGATGTTGAAGGGACCAGAAGGCCCAACGAGCATAAGTTAGCTTGTAGCTGAAGGCTCGACTAAAGGGAAGCAAGAATCCTCGGAGATAGAGCTGAAGAGAAGGTTCACCAACCCGCTAGACAGACTCAGGAGGGCATAGTCCTCATCTTCAACATGCCATTGTTCTTGACCCACCTCGGCTCCTGGTCATGGAGGGCCTTTAAGTGGAGGACAGCCGAGGAGGAAGAATAAACCCCAGGCATGAGAGCGCTGCTCAGGGTTTAGAAATAGAAATGTAAGCCTTTCAGGCGTTCAAGATAGAAATGGGACTCAGACTGACTGGCTAAGGCCGCCAAGGCTTAGGCTGGCTAAGATTGGATATGGTCAGCAGAGGTCTACTGTAAAAATTGTCCAGGAGGACTACTTAAAGGGAGAAACCACTAGAAAACAGCGAGAAGGATAGCCTACCTTCTCATTTGCCTCTTGTTTGATTTCTCCATTTTTTTTTTTTTTTTTTACAGATAAAAATATTATTTTATTTTTTTTTTTTTTTGTAGATGCATGACCCAGATACCAAGATGCCTATAGCAGTCGGAGAGTTCCCTCAGCACTTTTTTTTTTTTTTAAAGAGAAAGGAACAGACGACTGCTCCTCTGCAAGGTAAGAATAGAGGGGAATCAGATTTCAGGGCAACTATCTGAACACGGGATTGCAGGATCAAAACTGAATAGCCTGAGCCAGGCCAAAAACCCCAGAGGTATCTTGCCATAAGAATAGCAAGAGATAGTTGTGCAGTCTGATCGCCAATGCAATCCATGTGAATGGCCTATGAATCTTAGAGTAAGTAATTTTCTGATTTTAGAACACCCCCAAGAAAGATCCTTTTTTTTTTTTTGGAAAATTTAAGGAATTTTCCCATATTTTATATAAATGCAGAGAGAGGAAGGAGACGGGAGGTGGAGAAGCCACAGGAAGAGGCACTGAGGGATGGTGGCAGGGTAATGAATGGTGAAGATACAAGAGAAGATCAAGAATTACGGTAGGTACTGCACTTTCCTATCTTCCTTGTCAATCTTCACCATTCATTACTCCTGGTGAGTACTAGCTCCTCTTCCCTGGAGGGAAGAGGCCATACCCCTGAGGAACAAGACCCCCAGCCTTCTGCTGGTGAGAAACAGAAGGAGAAGACCCTGGCTTATTCAGAAAGCCTAAGAGGGAGAAGAGCTAGGAGGTGCCTCCCGAGGACGAGGAGATGGAGGGAGCCCCTGTAAAAGTCTCCCAGCTTGGAAGAGAAAAGACGGGTCCCCCGAAGGCGGAGCGAATCACCCTACGCCGGGCCAGGGGTGACAACCTGGAAAGACGGCCATGCCGGCCCGCCTGATGCAGATCGCTGTCCCCGAAGCCTGAAGCCACCTCATTGGCGCCATAAGATGCCCTTGTTGGTGTTCTGCCAGCTCCAGGCCTACCGCGAGAGGGCAACGGCTTGTCTGGTTTGTTCGTATCAGGCATAGATGCCAGCAGCTGGGACATCATCGACCACAGATGCCGGCTGTGGCAGCGTAGGAGCCTGATGATGCAATACATGCACTCGCACTCAGCAGAAGAGAACACTTTTCGCCTCCAACGGTTTAACTGGAGAGAGTCCGAACCGGTGGGCGGTCGTGGCGCCAGGCAACGACGCCCAGAAGGAGTATCCAGGTATACCAAACCTGAGGACGGGTTGGGAAGGGAACCTAGAGACCTCAGAGGGGCACAATACCCACGCTGGCAGTCCGCCGGGCTGGGGAAGAAGCTGCAGGGACTGCCATAACCGGATAGACGCCTCCTGGAAGGGATAGGCCAGGAAGGTACCACCAGATGCTGGGCACTGAATTCACCAAGGAATTCACGCTGCCTCCGCTCGGGTATTGTCTCTTCGAACGAGGGAACCGGAGATCCCTCACCATCCTCGAGGAAACGCTGATATTCTGTGAAATCAGCATCGGAGGACAGATGAGTAGGGGTTCCTCTCCCTGGAGGAGGGAGACGAGGATGATGAGGAACTGGAATGCCCAGAGGATTCCTGGGCGGTGAGGAGAGTCGAAAGACCCGCCATGCATGTACCTAACGTATGAGGGGAAGGCCGCCGAGAACTCCTGAACTGCTCCCAGGATAACAGGACCGAGAGGGCCGGACATGGCCTGGGAGTGGGGTGGTGAAGGCAGAGAGATGGGAGAGGGCACCTCCGCTGGAGGCAACTGCCTTCTGAAGGGCTCTGGAACCGGGAAAGGAGCCCGGAAAGGGGATCCCGGATATCAGACCAGGCCGCAGAACGGAACTCTGGGAAGCGGAGCCTGAAGAGCCCTGGGGAGAACCCTCCTGTGACGACGCCGGGACGTGCATGGATCCAGAAGGGCAGTCCGCACAAACGCCGCCAAGGACACCCTAGGCCTTGAGGGAGGGGGCGAGGCTCTGCACTGCTCCTGGCCACCCCCTGAGGTGGCCAAGGAAGACCAAGCAGCAGACCCCTGCCCTCGACCTCGGACTCTGAGAGGGCCCTCCCACCACAGCCCCTGTCCCTAGAGAGAGTGACAGCACCTGAAGGTAGCTGTCACCAGGCCTCCAGAGAGGGAGCTTCCCCGCGCCACCCCCGCCTGCCCCTGGGGCTCCCGCCACCCCAGCCGGGGAACCCTCAGGAGGCGACGCGAAGGGGACAGAGGGAGGGGCCCGCCTGCGCCGCCTGGCACCTCTAGCCACTGGGGACCCAGACTAGGAGTGGGGGTGCCAGATGGGTCCATCGCTTTGAATCATCGCCTCCGGGAGGACTCAGACCAGCAGGGACCTCAATGCTGGCCACCCCAGGGGTCCAGGCTACGGGCCGCTAACGGCCTCGCACAAGGGAGGCGCCGCCTCTACGCCGGTAGCCGCCAGGCCTAGCTCCACATTTCCCCAACGGCGCCGGGCGCAGGCCGGCACCGCCTGAGGAAGGACCAGGCCCGGCGCCAGGCGCTGCCGGAGTTACGCAGGGCGGGCATTCGCCGGCGCGCCGGCTTCTGTCCATCGACGCCGCTGAACGGTGCCAAGGCCCAAAGCGGCAAGGCTGATCACCGGCGCCACAACAGCGCTGACTCAAACCGGGCGCCGAAACGGCACCGCCTCGATCACCGCCACCACTAACGGGCGCCAGGATCCAAATGGGCCGAAGGCGCATCGAGGTCCACCCGAGCTAGGCTCAAAAGACGAGGGCCTCGCCACGGGGAGCCTGCACCTCCAAGAGGTGATCGCCGAGGCGGTGTGGGCGCCTGCGCCCGGGAGGGACTAACGACTCCTCGACACCGCAGAAGGGCCTCCTCGCTCGCAAAAGACGAGACCCCTCCTCCTCAGACCGTATAGGCCCGGAGGGGACCCGGGAAGGGCCTAGAGACCTTCACCTGAGAATCCTTTGAGCGACGCCGCCCTCGAAGGTCGGGCGGGCTTTGCCGAGCTGAACGCTGCTGACTTCGAGGACACGGCGGTCCATGGAGAAACAGGCTGCATCTAATCCATGTCATGGTTGGGTCCCAGGCAACGAAGACAAACGTCCATGCCGTCCGAGACGGAGAAATGCCGCCACAGTAACACCGACGCATAGGGGCGCGCTCGTTCAAACACGCTTAGCTCCGGACCGGACATAACGCGAAATCAACAAGAAAAACAGTAGGAAAACACCGCGCCGCTTAGAAAGAAAAGAACGGCTTACCGATCGGCGCCGAGTGTGTGGGAAAGAGGAGTCGCTGACGCAGTGGAGAATGGACGCCCGAAACAGGTGCTGCCTCGACGGGGAGAAACAGAACTGAGTTGGAGGAGGAGTCGTCGCTATTAACGCCGCCTCGCATGACGCCGCCTTTCCGAGGGCGGGTCATAGGCAACTTTTAAAAAAAAAAAAAAAAGCTCGTGACGGTGCACGCCTGCTTACACCCAGTAAGTAATGAATGGTGAAGATTGACAAGGAAGATACCAAATTACCCAACATATAATGAATAACAGGACGGGCCAGCTAACTCAATTGAAAGCTGCTCTCCATGTCAAGACACCAGCCCCACAGGCACTGCAGGATCCCCAGATGCGGAGAAGATATGGGCCAGCTTACAGAAATGGTCAGTGAATGATCTACAAGGCATAAAGCCCACTTGCTCCCGCAACTTAGACTGGCCTAAAGCTGGTTAATTCTCCATGCTAAAATTTTAGCAAGTATTTTAATATTGTAATTCATTAATGATATATCGGCAGACAGTTGCCACCCCTGATCAGGATTTTCCATGTTTGGGAAGTAAAATAATCAAGGCTTCCTAAAGAGTGGGATCTGAGATGCTATGATGAATGTAAATGGCAACACATAGCCTGTGCAACAGAGGGACCAATTTGTTTGCAAAGAGTCTATAAAATTTGACAATCTGTCAGGACCAGGTGCCTTATCAGGACAAGATCCATGATGGCATCTAAAATCTCAAATGAGGAAATAGGCTAGATAAACCTTCCTGCCGTTCAACCGGCAGCACTGGAAGGTCCAACCCCTCAAGTAGAGTTGAATATCCAGTGCAGATTAGGGACGGGTCAGAATAGGACCACAGAAATTACATTAGAACCATTCAAATTTCTGTGAAATGTCCCGAGGGGCAGTTTTTACACTATTATCACAATCGATATAATGGAAGGAATAATCAGGAAGCTTCCAGCTTTTGATCCATAACACCATCACACAGCCTACCTTTTCCTCTTGATCATTGTAGGTGGAATGGGTTTTGAAAAGGCATATTCTGTTTCTTCATGGAGTAACTCAGCATATTTGTCCCTGAGAGAGATCTGTTCAAGCCTAACCACCTCTGGAGTAGAGAAAGCCATCTGTCCTTCCACAGTCCATATAGCAGACAACAAGCAGGAGGCTCAAGCCATCCTCTGCCACTTCCATTCAGCAGCTAAGTGGATAAGTTCACCTCCAATAAAACATTTGAAGGATGCCCGCTTTTGGTCAACTCACTCAACTGAGCCAGTACTGAACGTAACATACAGACCTATCTGTTCTTTAACTTTCCCTACTACAATGTTATTTTTCAAAAGTTGATTAAGCTTCCAAATGGTAACTTTGTCTTTCCCCACCAAAAGGCGCTGGATCCACACTAGAGAACGGTTCACGAGGACCCTAGGGGCAATACCAGAACAGTGAATGCCTCTGAGGATTTCACTACTCACTAGAAAATAATTGATCCTGGAAAAGGAGTGATGTACATGTGAGTGAAAGGTGAATTCCTTCAGAGAGAGGTTCAAGACTCACCAAGGGTCACACAATCCTAATGGGTCTCACCAAGTCCCTCAAGGCACGTTGACACAAGGATAGGTCAGCAGTGGTTCTACTTGTTCTATCAAGGTATGGGGTGAAGGTGAGATTCCAGTTGCCTCGTAGTAAAATAGGCAATGACACAAATGGAGCAAGCAGATTTGCTAAATTGATAAAAAAGTAAGGTGAATCAGTATTAGGACCATATACACTACCAAATAACACCTGTGAATGATCCAAAATCCAAACGATACAAATATAGTGGCCCTCTGGGTCCTTTAAACTATGCAAAGTTTAAAGTTAACTCCATTTTTTTTTTTTTTAATTTTTAACCTTTATCTTCCTAGCTCTTGGACTCTCTCAGTGGGTTGCTCGATCACCGTCCATTTAACTTCCAATGGCTCCCCTTTATTCTAAGTAGATAGTTCAGGTTCAATGGGTTCACCATATTAGTTAAGGAGGAGGCCGTCAGAGCCGTGATCTCCCAGTTCATCCAGGGATGCCATCTTTTAAATCTTTCTAGCCTTTTTTCAACTGTTTAGGTGGAAGAGTTTTGCAGATTTCACACTCAGCTGTGAATGATTCCCCAAGACAGACAATGCGCATATCGTGATGTCTGCTTTTGGCAAAAATCTCACCACACTGAGAACAATTGATAAACCCGTAAGGCCAGTTTTCTTCTTCGGTTTATCTGACAATTTTGTGACAGGGTGGAACAGGAGTCGAGTACAGCGGCCTGCTGCCCAAATATCCCTCGACCTGCCAACAGATGTCAGGAAGCCCGGTGTTTGGTAGGTCCTTTTGAAAAGTCCTCCCACAGGCTGCTTAGGTAGCGGCTCCACCACCATCGGTGGAGAGACTGGTATAGGCCGAACTGGAAAACAGGCTGGCCCCTAAAGGCTGACGAGAGGAACCAGGACTTCGGTTCTGAGGTTGCTTGACCTTGGGTAACCAAGTAATGGCAGGAGTAGAGTCGAAGTCGACTTGTGCCTGGACAAAATCAGCTGTTGCCACATGAAGTCCTCGTAGTGCGGAGTTTCTGTCGAGCCTCTCCTCATCCAAGGAGGACAAGGATGACTGGTAGGCGTTG
Organism: Neoceratodus forsteri; assembly: GCA_016271365.2. Lineage (NCBI taxonomy): Eukaryota > Metazoa > Chordata > Ceratodontiformes > Ceratodontidae > Neoceratodus > Neoceratodus forsteri. The sequence goes on from CM057452.1 coordinate 458,499,450, forward strand.
CCTCTTTTAAGTGCTTGTGGCTCTTCCTCTGCCATCTAGACGAGGGGTTCTAGATCTTGACCGAGATCGGATGGCCAACTTGGTCACTTGGGAGACACCGGAGGGACCAGTGATACCCGGGATCTGGAACTGGTCCTCGATGGGGACACCAGCAGGCTGAGTCTCCTCATCGGGAAGACAATGACTGGAGTCCTTTCCAAAGAGTCATCGACTGGGGCCGGTGACAGTGGGTCGGCAGGGGATGAGGACAATCTCTATCTCATCAGTCGCATCCTCGGTTGGCTGGCCTGAAGGAAGGTCTGTGAAGCCTGCGGCCAAGTAGGCGATCTTGACCCGAGGTTGAGACTGCATGCTCCTGGGACTAAGACCTCTTCGGTTAGAAGAGCATCTTCGCGAGACAAAAGACATGCCGGTTTCTTATCTCTCTTACGAGATGGAAATGTCCTCTCCCGGGTGGGGAGAGACTGGCACAACTCCTTGAAGGAACCTGAAAAGGTGGAGCCTAGGTTGAGTGGAGCGAAAAAGCTTGGACTGTCCGAGCGTGGGCTGCTTCTTCTTCAAACACCTTCTATGCGTTCAGCTGCTCGGTAGGAACCATGGCTTCTGAAACCGCCCACCTAGCCTCCTTGGATTTCCAGAAGGATTCCTTTTCTCCAGTCTCCCCAACTTTAAGCGTGCCAGGCGGTCATCCAGAACATTGGGATGGAAGGCCAAGCAAAAGCTGCAGGATGAGGTCTCATGGGCGACACCTGGGCAGTAGACACACCTGAGATGGGGGATTGGTACACGACATCTTCTGGTGCAAGGACACTGGCAAAATCCTGGGAAGATTTCTTTTCCATGATCGAGATGCAAAAGCGTGATCGCTAACTCGGATGAGTTTTAATTTCTGTACAACCGAAGTACTGAAAGCCAGGGGCCTATGAAATGCGTGAGGAGGGAGGCAACCTGTATTTTCCAGTGGAAAGGAAGATCTGGCGGCATGGGGCTCGGTATATATACCACCCGGTGGGTGGGAGGAGCCAGCTTGAAGACTTCCGCAAGATTTAAAGGGAAAGGACATGCCAATAAGTGTGGATGAACAACATATCTCGATCCTAGAAAAGGATGTTTCTTTGGCAAAGGAATACCAAATGGCCAGACAGCTGCCATAGCAGCGAGGTATCAGCAAGCACTGGTAATACACTCTTTTTCCCATTTAAATTCCAAGCCTGATAAGAACTCTGGTGGAGGTAACAAATCTATACCCAAACACGTTATGTGCTACAACTGTAATAAGCCAGGCCATTTAAGAAAACTGCCATGAGAGAGAGAGTGGCACTGGAGCAGATTTGTCCTTGGCAAATTGGGCAAAGTACTCAGACGTTTAGTGGGATAAGACTGTGAAGGGACTCATTGATTCGGGAAGCAGACAGACCCTAGTGCATGTTAAAGTGCTGGGAAAATACTGTGCAAATGGACCAGGTACTGGTGTCATCTGCATCCATGGAAACTCAATACTATCCCACCACCTAGTTACTCTGACCATTAAGGGTGTGTGTCACACAAATGAAAGTGGAGTAGTACCTAAGTTACCTGTACCTGTGATTATTGGTAATGACGTTCCAGGATTTACTAGAGCTAATCAAGGAGGAGTAAATCCAGATGTTTCAGCAGCTGTGGTGACAAGAGCTCAGGCAAAGAAAATTTCAGGCATGTGGGGACACCTTTCGTTTCAGTGATTTTGATTTGGACTTGTGTAAGCATAGCTACAAGATCTGAAATCTAAGAAAAGACGATGCCTGAAGCAACTGGCAGCAAATGATTTATGGACATAAAGGGTTAAATATGAAAATGCTGAAACTAAACTGTTAACTGATTGTGGTTTTCTTTCAGAACAAGCTAACAATGTTTCTCTCCAGGGTTACTTTAAGCAGCTGGGGTGAAACCAAAACAGGGTGGACCAATGTTTAAAAATGTAATGAGTTACTGTACAGAGTTTGGTTAAACCTCTGACACAGGAACAGACAGAACAATTGGTTATACCACAGAAGCATAGAACAGAATTGTTACAGATAGCACATGATAGTCCTATGGCTAGTCACTCAGGGAGGGATCGCACCCTTGCCAGATTGCTGTACAGATTTTACTGGCCTGGAATTCATGAAGATGTTGGTACCTATTATAATTCCTGTGCTGAGTGTCAGAAAGTAGCCCCAATCACTAGAAAAGACAAAGTGCCCCTGGTACCCCTACCCTTGATAGATGTGCCTTTTGAGAGAATTGCAGTGGATGTGGTTGGTCCTTTAGACAAAGTAAAAGGGCAATAGATTTATCCTGGTAGTATCGCGACTATGCTACTCGATGCAGAAGCAGTTCAATGCGTACTGTTACAGCCCCAAAAGTTGCAGCTGAGCTTGCCAAAATTTTCAGCAAAGTGGGCATACCTAAAGAAATTATTAATGATCAGGGTAGTAATTTTGGTGCTACATTACTTAAGGAGCTGTAGAGACTGCTAGGTATCACTGCCATAAGAACCTCTCCTATCACCCTCAGACAGACGGTCTTGTTGAGCGTTTAACCAAACCCTAAAACGCATGTTAAAAAGGTTTGTAAAGGGAAGGGAAAGATTGGGACCAATACTTGCCTTACCTACTTTTTGCTTACAGAGAAGTGCCAATGGCATCAATAGAGTTTTCACCATTTGAGGTGCTGTATGGTAGGCAGCCAAGAGGGCCACTGGATGATAAAAGAAATGTGGAAGATAACCCCACTCAGAAATTATCTACATCTTCTTATATGTGTGACCCAAGAAAGAAGCTGGCAAAATATGTTGAAATTGCCCATAGTAATCAGGAAGAGGCCCAAAACCAGCAAAATGTGTATTATGACCATGGTGTAAAGAAAAAGTGTTTGAGCCAGGTGAAAAGGTTTTGCTACTGTTAACCCACAACAGAAAATAAGCTGTTAATGAAGTTGCAAGGGCCTTATAAAGTTCTTAGACGTACTGGCACTGTAAACCACGAGATTGAGACCCTTGACAGGAAAAATCCTACAACGATATACCATGCTAATCTCCTCAAGAAATGGGTTGAAAAAATGTTAAAAGCTGTCTTGCTAGTTTTACCAGAAACAGATAAGGAAGACATTAATGTAGCTTATGATAGACTGAACAAACTGTAAACGCTGATGCTGTAAAGGTGAATGTTTCTTAACCTCAGAACAAACTGCAGACATTTGTAACGGCTAAAGACATTTAACAGTACTTCTACCATGGTACCAGGCTGAGCAAAGGGTTAAGCAAGTAATAGTGACAAGGAATGCTTGTTGTATTAGGTAAAAGACATACAGGTTGCCAGAGTGGTTAAGAGCTGATCTGGTTAAGGAAATACAAAAATGAAAGAATTGGGTATCATAGAGGAGTCAAGGGTGCTTAGTCATCTCCCATGGTAACTGTAAATAAAAGGGAAGGAGGTGTTAGAATCTGCCTTGATTTTGGAAACGTAATCAAGTGTCAGAATTTGACAGTTATCCTATGCCCAGAAGAGATGATTTGGTGGACAGACTGGAAAGTGCAGCGTATATCAGTACCTCAATCTCACCAAGGGTTACTGGCAAATACATTTAGCTGAAGAATCCAGAGATAAAACTGCATTTGCCACCCTATAGGATTCTATCAGTTCACCATGCCATTTGGTTTACATGGTGCACCAGCTGCATTCAGTGGTACACGGATGTAATTTATCCCTCACAGTGGTTACTGTGCTATGTACCTGGACAATGTTGTGGTATATAGTCCAGACTGGAAAAGCCACCTGGAACACCTACAAGCAGTTATCCAAGCTATCAAAATGCAGGTCTGACTATTAATCCACCAAATGGGCATTGGGCATGCAGAAACCAGATAGTTGGACTATGTGTTGGAAATGGAGAAGTTAAGCCAGAGGTTTCTAAAATAGAAGCTGTAGCTAACAGCCTCTCTCAAACAAACAAACATGTCAGGTCATTTTAGGATGGCTGGTTATATCGGAAATTTGTTCCCAACTTTGCTAAGTTAGCTACTCCCCTCAATGAACTCATGAAAAGCGGTACCCAAATAATGTGAAACAGACCCCAGGGTGTGATAAAGCTTTTCAAGCCATAAAGGCTGCATTATGTTCAGTCTCCTTTTTTAGAAGCTCAGACTTTGAAAACCATTTTTGCTACAAACAGATGCACCGATGTAGGTCTAGGTGCTGTCTGAAGTCAAAATGTAGATGGAACAGAACATCCTATTCTGTACAAGTAGGAAATTGCATGACAGAGAGAAAAGCTACTCCACTATCGAAAAGGAATGTCTAGCAGCAAAGCGGTCCACGAGTCCCTTAAGTTTTATTTGCTAGGAACTAATTTTGTTCTTTTAACACATCACAATCCTCTCTGTTGGCTTAACCAGATGAAAGATAAAATTCCAGAATCACAAGGTGGTACCTGGCACTATAGCCATTTAAATTCACGGTGATTCACAAATCTGGTAAAGAGAATAGTAATGCTGATCTTCTGTCAAGATATGGCTCAGGAACTGAGAGATTCTGGAGGTTGAAAAACAAATGTACAAGTAAAACTGTACTGTTTGCTATACTGTCATAAAAGAGAGATGATGTACATGTGGTTAATGTCTGAAAGCAGCATGTTATTAGAGAATAAAAGTTCTGGAAACCTGTTTGATAGAACAGGTTCCCTCTTAAGGGGTGGGGTGTGTGTGTGTATGTGACAGGGTGGAATAGGACCCTGTCCTATTTGTTATGAAGAAAGTGTTTAAATGCAAGGATTTTTCCTTTTCTGTCTCTTCTCTGTCTGGTTGGCAACCTAGTTTTCCTGTGAGACTTCAGACTTGATCAACCCGAACAGTCTCGCAGTTCTTTGCTTCTCACTTTCTCTCAGTTTCTCTTGCTGTCTGTTTCCCTCCCTTGCATATATGCCAATATAAAAATATATGCAATTCACTGTATGGAAATGTAACCGATATTGGGATCCTTGTGTTTGGAAAATGTATAGTATTACTGCTGAAATATATAAAATTATAATTTGAGATGATCGTAAAACTAATGGAAAACTCAGAGGTTACCAGAGTGTAAATTTTAAGCTTTTTCAAAAAGCTGTGGGGCCTCAGCAAGCACACTGCATTCTAGCAGCTCCTGAAACTTACAAGAACAGAACACTTATAAAAACAGGATCCTTGCCAAGAGTGGGAGTTGAAAGATTTATACAAGAGCTAAGCTGCAACTGCAAGAGAGATTAGGAGAACAAGGGACACAGAGACTGAAAAAAACTTTATTTTAGTTTGCCTTTGTAAATAGTTGTACTGAACAAGTTTATTTTATGATATTGCTAGTGTAAATAAATAATGTTTGGTGAATTCTACAACTGTTCCTGGTTTTCCTATGCTTCCTGACCTGTGCCTCAACGACAATTTTAATCAAATGACAAAACCCAAACAGTAACTAAATACTCTCTTTTTCAGTGGTTATAAGCAGTCTGAAGAAGTAGTAGTTAGTTCCTCTGAAGAAAAACACTGCAAATAGGTAAATATGAACCATAAAGTATTGAATCACATGGAATACACTAGTAATAAACTAAGACTAAAGTAAAATTAAAATAAGACACGTAATAATCTTATGGATCACCGTTTCCTCGATGGTTACTGAGAACCAGGAGGATCCGCTAAAACAGAGAAATAAAACTAACCTAGCGCTAGTTAAATACCAGACAGTAAAGGCAACAGACTAAAATAAATTTAAAAGTTACTTGTTTTATGATGAAAAACAACAAGTATCATGACTGTGAGGAGAGGTCTCAGATGCGTCTTGACTAGCAGGCAGAGATGAAATCTAAGCATTATAGAATACAACAGTTGGTAAGTGCAGCAGTCTGAATGCGGCCTGAGCCAATGGAGTTCCACCATTTGCATATGTTCCATTCTCTGGGCAGTTCAACACTACAGGTTGACTGCAAGAGTTAAAATATAGAAGCATTCCTGGGGTTAGAAAGAGAGTTCCCCTTTAGAGATGTCAATATAACACAATATGACCATACACTTTAATGACACTTCATTGTTGTGAGAAAAAGAAAAAAAAAAAAAATCACCTTATAGTGCAGCATGTCATCGTTATACCATGATGATAAACAGTCCTGATTTTATCATACCTACTAATCCAACAGCCTGTCCCTCTCCAGGTGCCACTAAGATTCCTCATTCCTCATCTTCCCAGATTTTTTTTCAAAAATGAGAAATGTTACAAACTGTCATGATAATCAACATATCATGATATAGGTGAACTCTGATGATCCCAACTAATATTCTGTGCTGGTGCATTGCGGCCCCTCTATAACACATTTTCTGCAAATATACAAGACCAGTCCATAGCGTTCTGCAGTTCTAAGCGAAACAGAAATTGTGAACAACTGAACAACAAAACAGTTACAGGTAAGGTTAGGGAACAAGTACAGTTTTTAAATATTTGGGTATCCATCTGGACAGCACACTGTCCTTTGCCTGCATATAGACAAGGTAGTAAAGAAAAACAGGTTACTCACTTGTAACAGTAGTTCTAGGAGTGGTGTATGTTGTTCATCCACACTCGTTGGCATGTCCTGTCCCTTTAACAACCTTGCGGAAGGTCTAAAGCTGGCTCATCCCACCCACCTGGGTGGTATATCCCTTGGCTCCGCCCCATGATGCCAGATCTTTGCCTACTGGAAGCAGAGGGTTGTGCGTCAAAGCCAGGGGAGGTCGGGTGGGTTCGTGTGGATGAACAACATATACACTCCTAGAACTACTGTTACAAGTGAGTAACTTGTTTTCTAGGATCGTGGATATGTTGTTCTTTCCGCACTTGTTGGCAGACTCCTAGCAGTTTTCCAGGAGGAGGGAGGCAAGGCGCGACGCCTACTTGGGAAACAGAGATTGGAGAACTGAGGCCTCAAACCAGCTTCCGAATAACTCTAGGGTCGAGTGTGAGTGGGAAATGAAGGTGTTTGCTGACTTCTGGGTAGCAGCCTTGCAGATTTCCTGAATAGGGATGTCACTGGAAGCAGCCACCGATGCAGCAGTATGGTGGAGTGGATGAGCTCTTACCCACAGGAGGCACCTTGCCCACAACCTATAGCAGAGATCAATGCATAATGTAATCCATCTGCCAATAATCTGCTTGGCTGCATGTCTGCCAGTGCAGCTTCAATGTAGGTGACAAGCAGGCAAATCTCTCCCCGAACTTCAGCTGTCTGCTCCTTATAATAAGAAGCGCTAGTCTCAGGTCCAAAGTATTGAGCCTGTACTCTGCCACGAGGTGTAAGTGGGGTAGCACACATGCAGAGTCAACACCTGGTTAAGATGAAACTCCGACACCACCTTCAGAAGGAATTTCGGGTGGGGGGCAGGACAACCTTGTCCCTGTGAAGACCAAGTAAAGAGACTCGATAGAGTGCCTGTAGCTCCCAAGTCCTTCTGACTAGCGTGATAGCCACCAAGAAGGTGGTCTTCACGACAGATGTGACATCTCACACCTGTGCATCAGTTTGAATGGTTTGCCCATGAGCTTTGCCAGTACCAGCAGAAGATGCCATGGTGGTGGTGGTGGTTCACGATCGGGGGAAATATGGTCGCCTTTAAAGAAGCATCAAACCACCTTCTCCTGTGCCACGGTCTGTTGCCCGCCCGTGCCCGGTAAGCAGAGATGGCTGTCAGGTGCATCTTAAGGGTCGAGACCCCTCTGGACAGGGACCAAAGGTAGTCGAGGATGCCAGCTACTGAATAGGACAAAGGTCCAGGCCCTTACCCTGGCACCAAATGGAAAATCTTTTCCATTTGAGGGGCCTGCTGCTCCTAGTCGACTCCTTCCCAGATGCCTCCACAGCGTTGAGTACATCCTCGGAGACCCAAAGCCTGGAACTCTAGCTGCTCGGGAATCAGGCTGTTAGGTACAGGGATTTAAAGTCCGGTTGGAATACCTTCCCGACTGACTGACTGATATCAGGTCCGGCATATGGGAAGATGCCTTGGAGGCCTGGAGCTGAGGCTGAGGAGATCTGGA